>JANRFK010004440.1:32548999-32567867 GCA_030068395.1 Apalone spinifera | reverse complement strand
CCCAGTGTCTCCCCCTCGAACCCAGTGCCTGGGTCCTGGAACCGCCGCCGCCACCACCACCACCACGCATTTCTCCCTCAGGTGCTGGGGCATGTGCTCAGAGTGGCAGCTATGAGCAGTCTGGGCTCGTAGCTCAGAACTAGCAAAAGCCGCATTTCTACAAGCAAAGAGCTGCATGTGGCTTGAGAGCTGTGGCTTGGCCACCCCTGGCATAAGGAGTTTTTTGTTGAGCTTGCTTAGCTAGGTAAAGGGCTGACTTCGTGCTCATGTGGAAAAAACACACACACTGTGTAGTGGGATAAAATGAAACATCACAGTTTATGAAGCTGATTAAAAATAAATATCACTGTGGGTTTGATAATAGACTTTCAATAATTGTAACAAGCAACTTGGATAACAAAATTTGACATTATTTTTTTTCAAGAATTGTTAAAGCAGAACAGTCTATTGGACGTGATCAGAAAGATGCAGTCTGTTCTAATAGAATAGGGAAATAAACTGTATATTAATAAACATTTATAGGATTCTTGAGTAAAATATATGATTATACAGTAGAGCAGATGACATTATCTCAAACTTAGATGCCCAGACTCAAAGCTATTCTATTAGTTTCAGGGATTTAATTTTTCAAAGTTTTTTTTTTTTTTTTTTTTTTTTAAGATAAAATTATTCTATCAACAGATGGAGGGATTTAAAACCTGAAAAACAGCATAAGGAGGGACTTTGTCCTTGATCTATCACTTACTTGTCCCTAAGGTATAGACGGTTAAAAGAGGGGGGAAATGTATTCATGATTTTACAGATTTATTGATGCCTAAACATACATTTAAGGTTTCAAAACCAGAATATATTAAACATGGGACAAATGTAGCAGTATTTTTCCCTGCCAAAATACATGATTAATAGTGAAAGTAAGATACATTTTCTTATGTGGAGGTGACATGAGATGTTTTGGATGGTAGAGCTCTCCCCAAGGGAGAAATAAGATGTTAATGTTAAAAAAAACCTGGATATCAAAGTTTGTTTGCCTGTTTCTGTTAGTACTGACTGAAATCTTTATTCAGGTTTATGCGAAATGTTTTATTTAACTGTTATGACTGGCCTACAAAGGAAGAATTGTATACTGATGAGAGTGCTGTCAAGAGTGACAGGAAAACTGGGTTCAATTCCCTGCTCTGTCTTAAGCTTCCAGAATGAGCTCTGGCAAGTCTCTTAGGCCCAGATATGTAAAGCTGTTTCAGCATTCTGTTCTGGGTCAGAATGCCTAACTGATTTAGGACCCTAAATCTAATTTTTGGAGGAGATTTTGGCACTTTTTTGTGTCTGAACTCCATTGAGACTAAGTGCCTCAAATGCATATCCACTGTAATGGTGCTGAAAGAATAAATACATTAGTTTTCAAACACTCAGATACTCCAGTAATGGGTGGAGGGAGGGGGGAAGAAGTACCAATTAAATATTTCTTAAATACTTTTGCATTCATGGTTTTTTAAATTGCCCTTATGCACTTGGTTATGTTTATAGTGGAATCTTTAAAATACAGAACCTCAGAATACTGAGAAATGCATTCTTTTAAAGCAGGAGTGGGGAACCTTTTTTGGGTCAGGGGCCGCTTACCCACAATAAAATCAGTTAGGCCCAGGCTAGTAGATTTTTGTGTGGCCAGCCCCACAGGGATTTTTGTGTGGCCAGGGGCTGTAGTGCTGGCCAGGGAGCCCCGAGCCTCAGAGGCCAGATCCAGGTAAGCCTTAGGTTCCTCACCTCTATTCTAAAAAGATATTTTGGTGCTTCCCCTCCCTTTATTGTAAAATGTGCAGTTTTCTGAGAATGTAGACGTGATGTAAAATAGTATGTCTGTTTTCATTTTTTTTCCCCTTTGAATTCTCAAGTTTATTTTGAATGTGAGGTTGGATTACAGAATCTCGTGCCTTCTGTGTATATTTAAATGCGAGTTTGATGAAAGCAATGCTCAGACCTGTGAATCACCCACTGGAAGCAGTAACCAAGAAGCCCCAACTAATGTACCAGGTTAGTTATTTCCTAAAGAGGTGGGTGGGGTGGGTGGGTATGTGATTGATTGATTAAATGGTGGAGTTGTGTTAATGGCTGAAGTCCGGATTCAGCAATGTACTCAAGTTCATGCTTGACTTTAGGTAGGTGAGTGGCCTTATTGAAGCCAGGAATGTTGCTAACTCAGGTTGTGAGTCGGACAGTTACATGGAATATCTCTTCCACATACTGCAAAAAGCTAGCAGTTTTGTCACTCCCTTATGTTGCTATGAACTGGACATCTCAACCTGTAGGCACATTACAGAATTCCTTGAAAATGCATTTTGAAAATTGATTTATCGTGGCCCAAAATGAGGACTTGCCCTGTTTATTTTCAAACCAAGTAAAAATGACTTACAATCAACCTGACTACTCTTTCCCGCATCCACCCCCAAACAAAAGGGCATCCAACCCAAAATATCTTCTCCCAAAACAAATCCTGGGAAAACAGGTGAGTCTTGCAGTTTTCTCTGGAGATGTCTAGGTCTTTTCCAACCTTGGTCCACCAGATTTCATACATTGTACAGGAAAGGGCCATCCACCTGACCCCTCCTGATCTAAAACCAAGATGCAGAAAACTTGTGTCCATTGCTATTGCTAACTGCTGTGATATCACCTAGGGCAGGGGTGGGCAATAAAACAGAGGCGATTCACCAGGGCTAGCCCCCTAGTGGGTTGCTACTCCTTTATTTACTTAGCCCTCCCTGAGTACGGGAGCTTGGAGCTCCCATTGGCTGTGGATCACTGTTTCTGGCCAATGGGAGCTGCAGAAAGTGGCACGTACCGGGACACTGCTTCCTGTAGCTCCCATTGGCCGGGAAGAGCGATCTGCGGCCGACGGGAACTGCAAGCAGCTGTACTTGTCCAGATGCAGGTAAATGAAGTGGTGGCCTGCCATAGACAAGCCCTGATGAACCCACTCAGAGGGTTTTTACAGTGTCTCCTGCTTTTGGATTGTTTTGCCTAAGGACTGGAATGCGGAATGACAGGCTTCTGGTCTGGGCCTTGGGAGTCAAACTGCTTGGAACACCCCTGGATTTGAACCAGTGCAGCTCTATGTACTTCTGACAGCTGCCATTAGCCAAACTCCATGTGAAATTTAAAGTGAAACTATGTAAATGGTTATCAAGTGGATGTATCTTCCTCTGCCTATGTCCCTATTTCACAAGAGTGATGGAATCTGGACCCAGTTAAAATGCAGAACATCAATCGGTGTGCCAGAGTTAAAGTATGAAGTCAGGGGCCCAATCTTGCCAGCAGCAGATTTCCTTCAGCTCTTATGGGTTTCAGTGAGAATTAGTAATGCTTAACACCTCATAAATCCAACCCCATGTGAACAAAATGGTTACCTGAGATGCAGCTTCACCAGCCTCTTCAGGCTGTGGGATGGGCTAGGTCTAACTAACATATCTAATCACTAAGGATATGTCTACGCTAGCCCCCTAGTTCGAACTAGGGAGGTTAATGTAGGCATTCGAAGTTGCAAATGAAGCCAGGGATTTAAATATCCCGGGCTTCATTTGCATCTTCCCGGGCGCTGCCATTTTTAAATCCCCCTTAGTGCCGTTTAGCCACGAGCCCGGAGTTCGGACTAAAGGGGATTTTAAAATGGCAGCGCCCGGGAAGATGCAAATGAAGCCCAGGATATTTAAATCCCGGGGTTCATTTTCAACTTCGAATGCCTACGTTATCCTCCCTAGTCCGAACTAGGGGGCTAGTGTAGACATACCCTAAGATTCTAGTCAAAACTTTCTAGTTATTTCCCTGCCAAAAAGCAGAGACTGCCATTTACTCTGTATCTGTAGCACAGCTACAATGGGGCCTAGATTTGTTTGAGCATCCTAGATACTCTGTCAGAAAAAGTGAGATTGGGGAACAGCAGAGGGGGGGGAAAGCTTCTGTATTTATTTGCCGGGATGCACTGACACTTGCTACGAACACACATTTTGCCTCTATCTTTTTATTCCCAACTAATAGTTATTATTTTACTTGTCAGCACATACCTTCTGCTGTCAAGGTCAAAGGCCTAGATAGTCTAAGAGCTTCAGGGGATAGCCAAGTTAGTCTGTTACAGAAAAAAACAACAAATGGTCTGGTAGCACTTTATAAACTAACAAAACCACGAAAGCTCATGATACCATCTACATGTTTCGTAAGTCTATAAAGAGCCACCAGCCTATTTGTTTTAGATAGTCTAAGTGATTCTTACCATCAAGGGGATAGTTACTTAAAGCTGTCAATAACAGAAGAGCGGGTTGGAAGTGGCTCATAAAATCAGACATTAATTCCCATCAATGCCTTATTCCAAAGCAGTTAGTGAAAATATGTGCAACAATTTGTGGTGAAGGAAGTTGGTCTGAGGTTTAATTGATGAATAGAGAATATTAGGAATGTATTGCTTTATGCTAGTTTCTCAGCCAGCATCAGTCATCTCTCAACATACTTTTCAGTTCATACTGTTCCACTCTGGTATGTTTGTATTAACACTTACTGCTGAAGATCTTCTTAGGTTGCCAAAACAGCTAGAGTTTGTATTTATCTTACCTACCTATTTCTAATTTCCAGGAGCCCTTGATTTTGAACATATTGAAGAACAAGCTGAAGGGATCTTTGGTGGAAGGAAAGTATCTCTTCGTTAATATGTCTAAGGCCATAGTTGCTTACAAGCTTTTGTTTTGATAGAATAGCTTTGGAATGTAAGGTTTTTATGCAAAGGAGAGTTTTTTTTAAATGTAATTGTTCACCAATAGAAGTAAATGTTTAAATGTCTGTGTTTTATACATTTTAATTCCATCTAGACTCAGCATGTTCTGAAATTCTACCAGACTTTCAAAGTAATCATACTTGTTTACTATATATGACCTTCCATTTTACTTCCTGATGGCTTGGGTTTTGTTTTTGTTTTGTGTTCTGTTTTACACATAAGGCTCTTCAGTTTTCCTTTCCATGCTGGAGATAGTGTCACATGCTTAATTGTAGAAAGTTTCAGGTTTTGTAGCTTTGTCCCCAGTGATAGAATAAGTTTCCTGGTAAGCTTTTTAAACCCAAGTTTGTGCCCCAGGTGGGGTGTAAAAATGTACTGAACATGAAAGTGATCTTTCAGTTAAACAGTAATATTGTCTAGGATTAAGAACCAAGAAGGAGGCATTTTCCTCAAACTAGGAAAGAAAAGAAATAAAAAAGCAGGGATTTATCGGAGTAGAAGATTCTCATGCAAGTACATGACTTAATGGTTCTGCTTTGTTGCATGTATGTGATAGAGAGTGCTGAGTATTGATATGTAGATTAGAGAGAGAATTTTACCATCTAGATGAATCTCACAAGTCTTCAGTGTGAAACTTCTGGTTCAACTGCTATGTTGGGCATTCTCAGCTGACTGCATTACATGCAGCATTCAAACAGAATACACAGGAGTCTAGGCCCATGTTCCATTTAGCATCCACTGAGTATTGTTCAGTCACTTGTTCTGCTTCAAGCCTCGTGCCACTGAAGGGCTGATCAGTGACAGAGCTGAAGTTCCATCCAACAGAGGACGGTGCTACACAAAGTACAGTTTTCCTCACTTGGTCAAAGCTAGCAGAAAATGAGAGCCCCTGATTGCTCTTGTTTCTGATGTGGTTTCCATAACTGGAATAAAATACAGCGGCAATAGTTTCCTGGATACAAAGAGTTGGGTTGTTTTCTGCAGGTGGGGGAGAAGTTGGTTTACTCTGTGTCTTTCTTCTTTTCAGTGAAGAGAACACCCCATTAGATTTAGATGATCACGGTGGCAGGACTTTCCTTAGAGTTTTGCTCCACTTGACCATGCACGATTACCCTCCGCTGGTATCTGGGGCACTTCAGCTGCTATTCAGGCACTTCAGTCAGAGACAAGAAGTTCTTCAAGCTTTTAAACAGGTACGTGTAGCTATTATGTGTATGTCCCCCTTCTGCAGGCATGTGCTGCAAGTTTAAAATCTCTGTGCAACTAATGGATTGCATTCATGTAAGGTTCAACTGCTTGTTACCAGCCAAGATGTTGACAACTACAAGCAGATAAAACAAGATTTGGACCAGCTGAGGTCTATTGTGGAAAAATCAGAACTTTGGGTATACAAAGGCCAGGGTCCTGATGAGACTATGAATGGAGCACCAGGTGAAAATGAACACAAGAAGAAGGAGGTAAGCATCTCTGTCTTGGTAGTCAGTTAAGTGAACTATTGGAATATCTGTTTAGGTAAATGTCTACTATATTTAAGAAACAGCCTAGCAGTGTAGGGGCGGAGAATTGGGGCTCTAAGCTCCCCATACAGCTCCCTGTCAGGAGCCCAGCTACCCTCTGGCTCTCTCGCTGGGTGGGGAACCAGTTGGACATTTATTGCCCAGAATCCAGTTGGCTGCCAGGCTATGGAGCCAGGAACCCAGTTTTCTTGTCCATTTCATGGCTCCAATGGAGCTGTGAAATTGACAAGGCAGCCAACCGCTGATGTAAGGTACACAACATCTACACAGAATCTGTGTGGTCCTACCTACTCCTGCATAAGCCCTATGCCTATCCTGGAGGTGGAGTTATGTCGTTGTAGTAGGGCAATTACATGGCTGTGAGCAAGGCTGTAATGTAGATTCTGGCATGGTTAGGTCAACATAAGCTGTTTTATGTTCACTTAACTCGGTAGTGTACAGCAAGGCAGAGATTCAGTCAAGTATTAAGCAGAAGTGGATGGTGATGGGAGTAACCATATGTAGCTGTGACTAGCTCTTGTTGTTTGTCAATAACAGTAAGTTACTGGTTGCCTTTCATACAGATGGAATCCAAAATATGCTTTGCAGAATTCGTATAGTTATAGCCGAATAATGGTGGAGAGAAAATAATGTTGTGGAAAATGGATGACTGCAGACAATGTGTGACAGCAGAGTCGCGGGGAGGGAAGTGGGGGGGGGGGGAAACAGGATTTATTGTCTGTGAAAATACTTTCCCTTTGTACTCTGTCAGAGGGGTTAGTGTGACTTAACATTTTTAATATCCTCAATCTTGTTGTAAAACTGTGAGGTGATACCCCTCAATATTCTGCAACTGTGGTCTTCATAGATTCAGTTGAATACTCTTATTTCCTCTACCAGTGGAGTTATTAAAGAAAATACTTTAATCAATTAATAGATTATTGGTTTTGCCCCTAGGAAGGCCACAGCAAGTCACAAAAACATGAAAGTACTAGCAGCTATAATTACCGGGTGGTGAAAGAGGTAAGACTTGGTTTCCTGCTAATTAAATTGAAGTATAAATTAATTGTGCAAGTCAGATTTTAGTCCAAATTAAAAACCAGAAAAACTGAGTCACATTACACTGTGAAAGCTGCTTGCTGAGTTGCTGTGTAGCTGTATATTCCATCTGCAATGAGACATGGAATATAGTCAGCATGCAGTATTTTCCACAAAACCAGATTATTCCAAAATTTAGTATTAATGCCACTAATTTCAGTAGACACAAATTTTTATGTTTATAAAGGATATAAAAGGAGGAGGAAAGTCTGGAAGCTCATTTGAATTTGACCCTGTTCTTGAGGGAGTTGAACTCCATTGTGTTGTCTAACACTTTAAAATCTAACTTGCAACGAGAGACTTGTGTGTGCTGGCTTGTAAACCTTAGAGTCTAAGTTCAACTCAAATGCCTGAATTAGTTTTAAGTGGGTTTGTTCATGTCTTTTCCTCATTTGCCTGATGTCTCCCTGTTTGTCTGTCATTAGACTGTGAGTTGCTCAAGTCTGGGAAGTTTCCATCTTCTGTCTAGAGAGCACCTCTTATGTAATGTAATTTAAATCAAGAGTTGCAAGTTCTAAAGCAAATTTCTTCTCCCAGATTTTGCTTCGGCTGAGCAAGCTCTGTGTTCAGGAAAGTGTTTCCCTCAGGAAAAGCCGGAAACAGCAGCAGAGATTGCTGCGGAACATGGGAGCTCACACTGTGGTTTTGGAACTGCTGCAAATTCCATATGAGAAGGTGGGTTTTGCATGCAGCTTTTCCTGACTGCAGTTTTGCTAATATTAATAGAACCCCAGGATCTCCTTAAATCTGAGTTATTTCTGTGACCTTTGGCATTGAAGAAGCTATTAAATATTTATGCCTCTTTAGGAATAATTCATGTCTTACATATGTATTTCTTTAAATGTGAAACTTGTGGTGGTGACACACAAGGTTCTAAGCTAATTGCTGAACCACCAACTTTGTCCACTGCAGGTTATCAGGAGGGCTTGTCTGTAATGGAACGCTCAGAGTTCATCCAGACTAACTAAAGGTGTGAAATAATAGTGGATTAGTTAAAATGCACTAAGCTCTTATGTGCACACACTTATTCAGAATGACAAACTGAATTAAGATCACTTGAATTTAGTCCACACAGGGGTTTAATGCATTTTAACCAATCTGTTTTAAAATCACACCTTTAGTCAATTCATATTAACTTTCCTTAGTGTCTCTGGGTAGACAAGTCCTGGAGCTTTGACCTCGTTGCCAAAACTGGGCTTATCACAGTATAATGAAATGCATTAGATTCTTACTGTCCCCCCCATAGTTTGCCAGAAGCTGGGAATGAGTGACAGTGGATGCATTGCTTGATGATCACCTCTTCTGTTCATGCCTTCTGCAGCGCCTGTCATTGCCCACGGTCAGGAGACAGGCTTCTGGGCTCAGTAGACCACTGTTCTGACCTACTTGGCCAATCTTAAATAAAATCCTAGTAGGAGCAAGGTACTGTAGTTCCTGTAATTAGGTGGTGTCAGCCATGGGCAGGAGCATAGTATTAATCTGATTTAGCTACCTTGAAGTAAGAACTACAGCAGCTTGTCTCCAGGAAGATAGCTAGCAAAAAGTAATTATCCCATTGTAAGTAAATAAATAAACCCAGCCACGCCTTTTCAGTAGTAAAGTCATAGCCTTAGGATTGCAAATTATTCTTTAAAATGGTATGGATATTTTAAGCACACATGATGATAAATATCAGTAAGCTTTCTAGCAAAACAGTGATTGAGTATAGAATCCGCTTAGATTTCAAGTAGTCCTCTGTGGAAGCAGGTGCCTACGTTCTTAGCCTCATTAATAATATGATTTTCCTCTCACATGTAGCCATTCCTCTCAACTGACAGCTAGAACTTTTTCCTGGCTCTCTCCCCATCCATCCATGGAGGTATGACAGGGATTAATGCCATTGATTGAGGCATTCATAGTGCAGGAGGATGATAGGTCGCCAGAGAGAGAAGTGAATGGCTTTTGAGAGATGAGATACCGAATGGAAATGGTCTTGTAGATCTTGCCCAGTTTGAGAACACCAGAACTGACTGTCTAATGTGAATCCCCAAATTGTTTCAGGCTTTTTTGGGGCTGGGGGTGTTACATTTTGCAATGGAAAAATAATTTCAGAGCATTGACTATGTCACTTGTGACAGATGCTGGAGAAAGGAATGAGTGGGAGATGAAATTCCCTAAACACTCTTGAGCACTAGCATTATAACGTTCCCTACTGTCCTAGAACCACAGAAATGTATGAGGGCTCCACCTGGTTGGGGTCTCTTGGGCCTCTCTGCTGAGCCTGCCCTCTGTGCTGATTGGATTTTGTGAGATGAACTGTAGCTTGACCTCGAACCACAAGCAGGGCATTGACCACTTTTTGGGTGTCAAATGCTTTTATGAGACCTCTTGGTTTGATTTTTTTTTTTTTAAATTGCATTGACTATCTGTTACTCCCAGCTGAGGTGCATTTATCAGTCCATTAAGTCAGAGATGTGGGTGCACCTTCTCAACTCTTCTGCTGCTCTTAAAGTCACAGACAGGGAGAGCACATACTCCTGGGAACAGAAGCTGAATTTTGTTATTGCATCAGTATCTTCTTCACTGTCAACTTGAAATCCTTCAGTATTAAAGTCCATTACAATGGACCTCATGCCTATCTTCCTTTTCAAGTGCTAAGGTGTGGGAAAGAACCTGAAATTTGGTTTGCCCTATGTAATCAAGGTGTTTGGAAGCAGACATAGGATTTCATTGCATCATTAAATTGGCCTGTATATTCAGACCTGAAAGACCTAACTACAGTAATTTATATTGTGTTGCATTCTCCATTACTTTGACAATCATAAAGGGGTCCAAATTCCTACTTGGTGTCAGTGGATTCATTTGGTGGAGGTAGTAAACAGAGGTGTGTTTTGGTACTGAAAATGTGACTCTGAAAATTCTGATGAACAGGTGGTCCGCCCAAAGGTAAAAGTTAACTTTTGGGTGTTTTGTTTTTAACCTCATCTTATTCGTGTCATGCAATCACAGGCGGAAGATACAAGGATGCAGGAGATAATGAAACTTGCACATGCGTTTTTACAGAATTTCTGTGCTGGGAACCAACAGAACCAGGCATTGCTACACAAGCATATAAACCTGTTCCTTAACCCAGGGGTAAGAAGTGATTAATACCATATACTTTGTATTAAGACAGTGGAACAACCTGACCTCTGTCATAGCCTCTAGATCAGCTTTTATGCAAGACTAGTTAAATGGATAGCACTGTGTTCTCGTCAATGTTGGCAGGAGCAGCATCTGGTTAGTACATTCAGTTGCAATGCAAGTGATGGAGGTAGGGGGAGAATGTTATCCCTAATTGATACAAGACTCATGGCCTGAAATTCTGATTCCTCTCAGAAGTTCCTTCATATTACCATGTTCCCTGTAAGTTTACTGATGTCCTGACTTGTGAGTGATTTTTTTTTCTTTGCTTTCTTTCCCCTCATTAGATCCTGGAGGCGGTAACAATGCAACATATTTTCATGAACAATTTTCAGCTTTGCAGTGAGATTAATGAGCGAGTTGTTCAGCACTTTGTCCACTGTATTGAAACGCATGGCAGAAACGTCCAGTACATAAAGTTCCTGCAGACTATTGTGAAGGCAGAAGGAAAGTTCATTAAGAAGTGCCAAGATATGGTTATGGCTGAGGTGAGAGCTGCATTTTCTTGTAAGCTCCTAGGATGTCTGGCATTGAGTAAAAACAATGAGGAGTCCTGTGACACCTTACAGACTTACAGATTTAGTAAGGCACCACCTTGATTCTCTTATTGGGGAGGATATTGGGAGAGTAAAGTTCTCAACTGGGACAATATACAAGTGATGTGCAGCTATCACACTGCATAAGATTTTGTTCTACACTACCAAGTTTTATCATCAAAACGTATGTCAACACCCAAAAGTCAATAAAACAAACGTCACCAGAGGGTGTTGACACTTGTTCCCTCTGTGGACCAATCATGTCTACACGGAGGGAGAGGAGGACCATGAGTGGCAGTGTGAGTAATGCCCTGTGTGTATGCATCCAACAGCGTAGTGGTACTGGAAGGCAGAGGTGATCCTTGCTCAGGATTCCCTCAGAGTTCTCTGTCTCCTCAGCTCCTCAGCATCATGAATAGCTCTATGAACTCTCAGGGCTGAAGGATGTCCAAGCAGCACAGGAATCTGTCCTCCTCTGCCTTCACCGTCCCTCCCTCCCCCCCCACACACAGCAGTAGTCTGCCTGCTGCTGTGTTCCTAGTACAAGGCAAAACAGGAGCAGTCCAATGATGCTCATTGTTCCCCAAAGGGAGCAGCGCATTCAGCTGTCAGATACTTCCTGGAGTTTTGAAAAGGGAGGGGCACATGCCTGCAGGGCAGCAGAGATCACAACGCTGAGCAGAGCCATGAGAAGCCGGTTCTGTCAAGAAAACAAACACCTGGTTCTTTGTTGACAATGAAAGAAAGGGAAAAGGAGAAAAATCTCTTGTACAGGTGGACATTTTTTGTTGCTGAAACTTACCTGAGGCAGATTCCACATTCGCTGAGGCAATCAATAATTCAGTAAATTCATAAAACCAGCCAGAATTCAGAAGTTGTACATAGGTTCTCCTATCCATCACGAATGGGTTTAAGTCAAGGGACAAACTTTCTCTAATAAAGACTTAAAGAAAATAGGTGTGTGTAGGGAGGAGAAGGAAAATCCTTCCCTTTTGTTTAAGGTTTTCCATTCAGGCTGATGTGGGACTTGCTCAGATAGTCTTATCTGGCCTTCACCAGTTGAAAGGGTAGGAGCCTTGGTGGGTGTTAAAGTAGACAAAGATTGTGTGTCCACAGCAGGTCCACTGCTTGTCCAGAGGCTGTCGGCATCCTTGGTCCCACAGAGGCTGTCGGCTTCCTTGGTCCACTGCAATTTGTTAGGACCATAGTGATCTCAGGATCGGATGGGGAGGATTGAGAAATGATGATGAAACAAACTCTTCTTTAATTTGGGTTGCAAAGGATCCATCGGTTATCAAATATGCAAATGCACTTTTTAATAGACTATTAATTTGATCAGAAGGGTTTTGTTAAGCTTCTGGCCTTAATGTATCCACTTGATTGGGAAGTTTGATGCTGGCTTTTGTTCCACATGCTATAGTTAAATATAAAGCTGAGTGTCCGCGGTTCGGTGTGGACTTAGTCCTGCAAAGCGCCAAGTGACCTCCTCTCCTATAGAAGTCAGAGTAAGTTGAGGGAGCACTGCCTGTTGCAAAGTCCAGTACTGTGAAGTATGGCTTGGCATGTGAGTTTTGCTCTGTTCACTGTGTTTGTGACAGATGCCTAGATGTGTCTGAAATCTGTAGAGCAGATTTTTAACCATGCTCAGGGGTTACCTTTCTTCTCAGTTTCTCTCTCCATCCTACTATTCCCTATAGAGGCTGGTGGAGCTGTTCTGAAAATGTGCCCTGCCCTGGAAGTAATGTAATATTGATGGAAGTCTGCCTCCATGTGATGTAAAACAGCCTCTAGCTGCCTGTTGAAAAGAGTTGTGTAAGGAATGGAGATTGGCCCAGTGTTACCATCCTACCGCCTAGAGTTCTTGAAGGACTTTGCTGTGAATAGGATTGTGTGCCCTAAGCTCATGCTACAAAAAAAGATCAGCTGTGGCAATCTTCATGACCTAACCACAGAAAAAACACATTAAAGTCAGAAGCTTTTTGGAAAAACTGTTATCTAACAGATGAAGTGCCACTTGAACTCACTCTGGTGTTAAAGATTTAAAAAAATGATATAATATAAGGCGTAACATTCCTAGAACAGAGGACTTGGGGAAAACGTCATACTTCAGAGAAATAATCTATAGCTGTGGAAAGAGAGTGCAAGGTACAGCACCTCAGACAGATCTGGCGGGCTGCAGTTGTATTGAATTCACAAGTAATTGCTAAACCTGACATAGAGCGTAACATTCCAGAACACAGATAAAATATTGTTTTAGATAATGGGAGTGGGGGCTTTCAGCTTGTTAGTGAAATGTTTTGAGGACTATTTTGAGTAAGTATTGGTGGAAAGTGCGTGTGTGTGCTGGAAATGGCCTGACTCCTGTAGAACTGCTTAAGTAGAGACATAAAGGAATGGAACCCAAAATAAAGCTGCTTTTTTTGTTTGGTTTTTTTTTTTGTTTTTGTTTTTTTTAGTTAGTCAATGCAGGAGAAGATGTCCTCGTGTTCTATAATGACCGAGCCTCTTTCCAGACCCTGGTCCAAATGATGAGATCAGAGCGAGACAGGATGGATGAAAACAGCCCTCTGATGTACCATATCCATTTAGTAGAACTGCTTGCTGTATGCACAGAGGGCAAAAATGTCTACACAGAAATCAAGTGCAACTCCCTCCTCCCATTAGATGACATTGTTAGAGTAGTAACTCATGAGGATTGCATACCTGAGGTGAGGTCTGATATTAAACATTGCCTACCTGCATGTGTAATAAAGTTAGTGGAGTGACGTTTATTTTTAATCCCATTTTTGGCCTGGAAAGACTAGCCTTGTGGATATGCAACAAGACTATGAGCTAGGACAGTGGTCACCAAACGAATAGATCAGGATCTACTGGTAGATTTTTTGGAACCTTTGACAGGTGATCCTGACAGGTTTAGCCAGGAGGCTATCAAGTGCTGGGAATTCACTTCCCCTGTCAGCACAGCCATGCTGCTCCTGCCTTCTGCCTTAGAGGTGCCCTTCACCCCTAGGAGCCTCCTGCATGCTGTGCAGTGCACGGGAAGAAGGGGGGGGGGTGCTGATGTCAGGGTGCCCCTCCCCCTCACCCTGTATTCCGTCTCCACAGAGCAGAGGTGGGTTAGGGATGGAGAGAGTTTGCTGGCTGCTTCTGGAAAGTGGTGCAGGGCCAGGGGAGGGGTGAGCCTGTCTCAGCTCCCAACACCACCACCCAGCAGCCACCTGTGTTAAATAGTGGGATCCAGCTCCAAACCCTAGCCCCAGTCCTGAACCGCTCTTGCACCCCAAACCCCTGCCCTAGCACTGAGTTCCCCTGCACCCAAACTTCCTCCCAGAGCCTGCACCATGTCAACTGCCTGCCCCAGGCTCAGCTCAGAACCCCTCCCACACTCCAAATCCCTTAGCCCAAGATCAGTACCTGCACCTCTGTTCCCCGCACTAAGGATGTTCAGTATTGAATAATTTACTAGTCGAGTAGTTGATGGAATTTCCATTGACCACTCGACTAGTCGATAAGCACTTCTGCATTCCTTCTTGGAAATGTACAAGAGCTCCCTCTGGGCTCTTGTACATTTCAGAGGAGGAATATGGAACTCTGCCTGCAGCAGGGGGCCAGCAGGAAGTCTCTCTGACTTGGGGCTGCATGCAGGCATGCTAGCTTTGACATCTACAAGAGTCCCTAGCAGGGGCTCTTGTGCATTTCAAAGTGGACGCGCTTGCATAGAGCCTGGGGTCAGCAGAGGACTCAGAGTCCCCTGCTGACCCCGGTCTCCATGCGGGTGCATTCACTTTGAAATGCCACCCGGGAATCCCCAGCTGACCCCAGGCTGTGTGCGGTTTGAAATATTGCATTGGAACCCGGGATCAGCTGGGGACTCTGTTTCAAAGCAGCCTGGCAGCACAGAGCTTGATATGGGCTCCGTGCAGTGCTGCCGCTTTGAAGTACCCCCTCCCTCCTTTGCTTCCTCGATCTGATAGAGGCAGCAAGGGGAGGGGGAATCCACTAGTCCAGGTGTTCTTAAACTTGTGATACCGCGACCCCCTTCTCCATTGCTGCAACCAGCCTATCAGTTGCTCGCGATCCCCCTCTAATTTGTTTGTGATCCCCTTCTAAGTTGCTCGTGACCCCCTGGGGGTCGGGACCCACAGTTTGAGAAATGCTGCACTAGTCAACTTGACTATCTGATAAGCATTTGCTTATCGGATAGTTGACTAGTCCTTAAACATCCTTACCGCACACCCCAACCCTCTGCCTCCAGCCTGATAAATGTGAGTGAGGATGGGGGATGGAGTGAGCAGAGGTGGGGCATGGAGAAGGGGCAGGAAGGAGCCAGGACAAGGGTGTTGGGGTTTGAAGTAGATCACAGATTGCACTTAAATTCAAAAAGTGGTCTCATGCTTAAAAAGGTTGGAGACCACTAAGCTAGGAGAACTGGGTTCTTTACCTAGTTCTGCTGCAGACTTCCTGACTTACTTTGTGCATGTGTAGCTAAATCTCTTCCTCCACCCCCATCCACCCTGCCCATTCTCACTTTTAAAATGGGTACCTTACATAGATATATCTATGTAAGGTACTTAGCCAGTCTTTAATAGAAGTGCAAATTATTAATATAATAATGCTGAATTGTGACAGAAGTATCTTTCTCTTTCCTTTTCATTGCAGATGTCTTGCTATTTGAGATTTGGTTTTACTAGCATTTAAATAAAAACAATCATTTGTGTTAATACAGCTACAAATTCTTAAAGCAGTTTTAATATGATGACCTTGCATTGACTAAGAATGCGTGTTCAGGGGGTTTGTTTTGTTTTGACATATATTGATTTTGCCACCTGTAGGTTAAAATTGCCTACATCAACTTCCTAAATCATTGTTATGTGGATACAGAAGTGGAAATGAAAGAGATTTACACCAGTAATCACATGTGGAAACTCTTTGAGAACTTCCTGGTTGACATCTGTCGGGTAAGGCTTTGCATACCCTAAATCTAAAAACAGCAAATGGACGTAATTTTGGCAAGCATTAGCAGAGGTGTGGAAAAAAATGTATCTTAAAGCACAAGTCAGGAAACTCCTTACTAGTTTATCTCGTTTTCAGATTTTCTAGTCCTGCTTGCTATGATCACCAGCCCCCCATCTCTTCTTTTTCCTTCGCTGAGAGAGCTTGTTGATGCTGACAAAATATTGATAATCAAAACCAAGTTAACATAACAAAATAAAATGATAAACAGAAACCCCGCAAAATAACAAACATCCATCCAAAAATAACCTAGCCCCTACAGCAACCCCTGTGCCTGACACCCCCTCTCTATGCCCAGCCCCTGCTGTGCCTCTCTAGCCCCAGCCCGTGCAGTGCCTCCCACCTGCTGTGCCCTGCCAGCCTCTCCCTGTATCCACCCCAGTCCCTGCAGAACACCTGGCCCCCTGACAGCCTCTCCCTGCTCCCAGACCATTCAGTGTTCCCTACCCTCTGCCCCTCGCCAGCCCCCCTCCCCGTGCCTGGGCCCTGTGGTGCCCCCCTACTTTCTGCACCCTGCCAGCCCCACCCCGTGCCTGCCCAGTCCCAGCTACTCCCCAACCACTGCATAGTGCTAGCCCCTTCCCATGCACAGCCCTACGCCCTCTACCCCCTTAAACCTTCCCTGTGTCTAGCCTCTGCAGCAAGCCCCCACTCCCCTCTCTCTGGCCGTGAGGGTGGGGGGGAGGGGAAGGTGCGGCTTTGCACAGAGCTCCAGGGGCCAGGTTGTTTTTGAATAGATGTTTGTTATTTTTTGCTTCACTTCGCTTGTGCCTTCCTCCCCGTAGAGCACATTAACTTTGGGTAGATCAGGGCCGCCTTCTGCCCCAGAACCAGCTCTGCCCCAGCCCACAGTGGGGAGGGGACTTGCCAAGCTAAGCTCTTCTCCCCACAGTATTAAAACTGAGCCAGGCCGATGATGCAGGCTATGGGAAGCACATGGGAACCAGGCAGTGGTGCTGCCGTGGGACTCTCTGGAGAGGCAGTGCTGTAGCCATTGCTGGGGACTGGGCCCCCGTGCTCTCACCCGCACCCCAAAAGCTGTAGCGTGGGGTTCCTCCGGGCAGCCAGGAGGCACCGCTAGCACCAAGCTCACCTGCTCCGCAGCGGGCTGCTGGGGGAGGTGTGTGCCCTGAGCTGAAAGGGTATCACTGAGTTGTTGGGACTGCAGGAATTGGAGGGGAGAGCAGGGATTCAGGGAGAATGAACTGGGCAAGGAAAGAGGGGACAGAGAGGAGTCTGTGGTTAAAGGGTAAAAGGTCCTAAGAAGAGTTCTGCATCGGGCTTCTCTTTCTGCTGTAGGTCAGGTAATTTCCTCCTCCTTCCACTCGACTCACAGTTAAACAGGCCCTCTCTCTTGTCCCATGCTTCCTCGCTTCAGTGAGAGCCTGGTGACGTGATGTTGTCACCGTCACCCATAGGAAAAAATTTTTTATATGTGTATAGAGAGATCTGTCCTTGCTTCTCCATTTAGGCGATTAACTTTGTCATGTTCCATGGAACACACTGATCTTCTTTTCCCCTTTAAATAAACCAAACAAACCAACCCCCTTGCTTCTGCTTCATATGTCTCTTTCTGTTCTGTCTTTTTCACTCTAGCCAGGTTGTGGGTCTCCTTTCCCAATGGTATTTGACGTATCCTAGCAGGTCTAGAGCACTTTTCCTGCCTCTGACATGTATTTAATCCCTGGGATGCTAAGTATTTCTCCATAGGAAAACATTACATCTCATTCCTCCTTATGATACCACCTTCTTGGCTCTGAGGTATCCAGTTTTTTCCCCTCCTAAGTATGCTATAAGATACCAGAGGTGAAAGTAAGTGGGTGTGCCCAGGTGTGCAGCTCCAGCAAGAGCTGGCTGAGCTGTGGCAAAAGCCAGCAGGGAGCGATTTAAATAGCTGTCAGGGACCCGGGTCGCAATAGGACAGTACCTGTAAGAAATTGAAGTTCCTTTCACCCTTGTATAATGCACATTAAAAATGACGGTATCAGGCTTTTGGCTCTGTGTGCTCTAACTTTCGGAGTGATTGTGGTTTACACAAAATAATATGGCAGACAGTCCATTCAGAACTAATGCATCAAATCTTGGCAATTAAATGCTCATATTTATGAGCTTAACTGATGATATGTTCTAAAAATAACGAATTATTTTGTAGGCATGTAACAACACCAGTGACCGAAAGCACGCGGACTCTATCCTGGAGAAATATGTCACAGAAATAGTGATGAGTATAGTCACCACCTTCTTCAGCTCCCCATTCTCTGATCAGAGTACCACCTTGCAGGTAGGGAACAATGCATGAGAAAATAAGCTATGTTGTTCATGAAACCACAGGAACCCAACAGGATAAAAAGAAACACATCAGGCGCGTGCACACGTGTGTGTGTGTGTGTGTGTGTGTGTGTGTGTGTGAGAGAGAGAATATTGTCAGTAGCACAGAGGTATAAATATTTCCTTCTAGTACTTTACAGATGAACATTGGCTTATAAGGGACACTGGGCTCTACATGTACAGATTCTCTCCAAGCACTATAGAAGTATAATTTATAAAATGGCACTCGATGATATTAGTGCTCAGTGTTGCTCCTATCTCATGATATTAGGCTTTCTTAAGGGCATTACTGTGGCTCTGCCAGAGAGTGGAGCTACACTGCAAGTAGAGAGATGGTAGTGGAGGTTGGTTCATGTTGATTATTCTAAATTTGTATTGCAGTAGTACTTATTTGCCCCAGTCATCTGCTAGGAGTTCACTGTATATAGGACTGGAACAAGAAGAGACCAACCACCCCAAAGAGCTTACAATCTAAGGCTATG
>JANRFK010004440.1:32527991-32548899 GCA_030068395.1 Apalone spinifera | reverse complement strand
ATATTTAAATCCCCGCTTCATTGACTGTCGGGTAGCCTATTTTACATGCCTCTGCCGACAGAGGTATGTAGTCTAGACATACCCTAAGTATAAGATGAGACAACAGACGGAGTGAGACCCAATAGAAGGGCGCTATCAGACAGCATTGATCAGATAAAGTCTCACTACAACAGCACCCTAACTGTTGTCAAGTATTTTGTCGCTCTCAGAATAAGAGAGCTCTAAAAAGGGCATGGAGAAGGAAGCATTGTAGGTGTTCATGGGAGGAAGTACAAAGGTGCATGGCTGAAAATGTAATAGGTGGATGATGAAAGCCGGCACTGTGAGCCAATTGGATTCAATCCTTGCTTCAGACAAATTGCATTTGAAAGGCCCTTTGCTTTTCATTTCTCTACAGCGAATCAGATATTTTGAAAAAATGCCCCCAACTGTGTTTTCTGTGGTCATCTTGATTAGATCTCTGGATCTGTGTAGATTGGGGAAAGTTGGAGCATGAGACTAAGTCACTTGTCTAATGTGAAAGGGAGACGTTTATTCTTTCTGTTCCCAGTATCTCCCAGTCTCCTTCTTACAGGGCAAGCGGTAGGGATGTTAAGAATCATGTAATTCGTTAATTGTGCACTTGACAAAATAATCCATGATTAATGGATAAGAATTAGCATTGCAAGATGTCAGTCACAGCTCAAGCCGGGTCCCAGCAACTACCCCCACTGTGGCTCTGCATTAGAAATGCTTTAATAGCTGACCTGCGGGCAGGCTGGCTCCGTCTCCTAATAGCAGGAGTTGATGCTGGGACCTGGCACAAGCCAGGACTCAACCAGCCTATTAGCCAGCCTGCTAAAAATTTTACTTGCAGAGCCATGGGGGGGAGGGGGTAAGAGGGAATTCTGTGTAGCCGATAGCCTTAATCATAAGCATCATTGACTACACTATTACATCCCTAGCATGAGGCAAGCATGACAACAGTGCCGAGGTGCCTGCCAGGATAATTGCTGGATCTCTGGTGCAGTGACTTGGTGATAATGGAGGCTTCCTCTTAAATAATAGTTCCTTATCGAAGTTTTAAATAGCCTTTTGGGGGCGTGGAGAGGCGTAGTAGGGGGCTGAATGTGTTGTTAGAAGCTTGGATATGGTTTTCATTGAAACCTGGTGCAACCTCAGCTAAGAAGAAAAAAACAGCTGTTTGGATTGCAAAACCAGCATGTATAATTGGACACAACTGGCAGCGGGTTAGGTCGCAGCACATTTCCAACTGTGGCAATAAAGGGCATCTGGGAATTTGTCTTTTCAGCTTCTCTTCACAGTGGGGATGGTTCCAATCTTCTGGGTTGTCCTAGAATCCTCTTTGCTCGGCCCTTTACATTCACTCTGTTGCCAAATTTTCTTTGATCCTCTGCCTCATCTGCACAATCGATCTGTTCTGTCTGAAGCCCTTGTCCATATCCTGGGATACTGCCACCTGAAGTAATTCGTAGTCTCTCTTTGCCTAACCTAATACCTGCTTTGCACCAGTCCAGCCTATGCAGATTGCTGTTGTGAAAATGACTCTGGCACATGCACCCTTCCCCCCACATAAACATTTTGATCTCTTCACTGCCTTTGCATTTCTTGTGTCAAATTCAGGCTTTTTCTTCACTTGGAGTGTTCTACAGAGTGCTGCAGCTTCCTACATCTCATCTCCCATCACTGCCCTTCTCAGGCCCGCATGCCTTGCCTTCCTTCTCTTCTGTGTGCTCACTGTGTTCTCACATTAATGTCTCCAGGCTTCCTTCTACGCTTGTACTGTGTAAGCTTCAGCCCACCCTTTCTCCATCTCAAAAACCTCCTTCCCTGATAGTTTCTCCTCCTGTGTCATGACTTCCCTGGGACCAGGTCCCTGTTGTGTCTGTCCTTGTATGTAATTAAATGAGATGAATAGATTTCAAGGCCAAGAGACATCACTGTGATCATCTAGTCTGACTTGCTGTGTGACATGGGCCATAGAACTTCCTTCTCTCAAACTCCTAGGTATGTCTTTTAGAAAAACCTTCAGTCATGATTTAAAAATTGCTAGTGATGGAAAATTCACCATGAGCCTGGGTAAATTGTTCCAACGTTTAATAACGCTCACAGTTAAAAAATGGTATTTTTTTTTCACACAATCTGAATTTCTCTGGCATAAACTTGTAGCCAACCATCTTATATCTTTCTCTGATGGACTGAAGGATCCGTTACCAAACAGTTGTTCTCCTTTACTGTTTTGGGTTTTTTTAATAATATCGGCTTTCTTGCCCCCTATGGGCAGTACTGACCCAAACCTTATTTTACAAAGTTCAGAGTGGTTTTGATTTATTGACCCAATTTAAGCAGATGGAACATCCCTGAAGTTTTCAGACAGATAAATCTTTAAACATGGTTTACAAGGAATGTGTAGGTGGCTGGAGTCCAGAAGCATAGGTAGTTTCAATGCATTTAGACAAGTGTCTGAAACATTTTGACATTTGGCTGTGTTGCTGGAAAAGCTGATGGTTATTTGCTGTTGTGCAACTCTATGTAAACTCTGTTCTTCCTTGTGAGCACATGGAGTTATTTCACTATTTGATTAAAACTAAGGGGGAAAAATCCTTGCTTTTCTCTAACTCCATCTTTTTCCCCTGTTATAACAGACATCAGTCTTGACCAGACTACAAGAGGTATTTTTCAGTAGTTCCTAAATCCACTGTGGGCTTTGCACTGAGGTGTGGTTTACTTAAACTGAGCATTATGAATAGAAACAGAGACATATGGGTGTTGCCTCTCACTATAAGTTGGTTTCTTAGTGTTAAAACAACTTTGTCAGGACATTTAAAAAAAAATCAATCCACAGTTAAAAAAATTCTTACAGTATAACTACTTATGTAAAACAAAACAGTGATTCGGTTTTGAAACTGTTCCAATGTAATTGCAGAGATAGCAGAGTAATAGTGTGTGATTATATTGCCTTTTTGAGGTGGGGATGTTGCCCTATCTATAATGGAAAATCTTGGAAAATGTAGTTTTTCATGGCCACAGCTCCCTTTTTTGATCAATCTATGGCAGCTGCATTGTTTATAAACCATGACCCATGTTCAAAATTACATGTTCAAAACATGTAGCTGTAAATGAGAAACAAATATTTCAGAAAAGGACCAGTTGATAATTTCGGAGCGGAATTGTAGTTTAGCAAGAGGAAAGCCACATTTTCGTATTGACTGCAGAGCCACTCTCTTGTCAAACCCAAATGAGCAATCTCTGTACTTAAGGCTGCTGAAAAACCTCCCTCATACAACCCAACGGCTATCCTTTGCTTAGTGAGACTGCATTTAGTGGAACTTAGTGCTCTAGGAGCCATCTAGTTGATACTTATCTCCCTGCCCTGGTGCGCTCTCTTCTGTTAAACTGCTGCTTGTGTAGTAGACATGCTGCCTAGAATATAAATGATGTCTTACCAGTGGGTATGGACTGGTAACATGCAGCTGGTCTGCAAAGAATAATGGCTGATATAGTATCAAAGTAGCAGGCAACCTAATCTGAAACATGAGATGTTTTTATCTGGGTTTTTTTTTATATGTTCTAGACTCGCCAGCCTGTGTTTGTGCAACTTTTGCAAGGAGTGTTCAGGGTTTACCACTGCAACTGGCTCATGCCAAGCCAAAAAGCGTCGGTGGAGAGCTGCATTAGGGTACTCTCTGATGTAGGTAAGAAGTTAGATTTAAGATGCACAAAATACTTCAGTTCATCACCCTTCTGTCCCCAAAGCAACATGTATTCTACCTCCTGCAGGTGATAGGATGTAGCAAACTCAGGCGAAGGCATGAAGCAAATCAAGCATTTCCTTCATAACTAAAGTCTGCTCTGTGGTTGCATTACAGACGTTTTCAATTTAAATGTGAGGTGAAACTCTAAACTCTTTATCTAGCGGCAGATGTTCTGAAAGTGCATGTTGACACCTGAACTTACAGGGTTTTGCTTACCTAAACTAACTTTGTGGTTTCTGCCAAGCGTGACAGTCATACTTCAGTCTTAAACAATGTAGTGGTGATTAGTGCTTTGAAATGGCTGTCACGTTCGTTTCCAGAAATCGCTGCATTTTAGTGGCAAGAATAGTGAGCCTCATATGTACTGGACATAGGGCCAGATGCTTCCATAAGATGGATGTGCATATTCTGTTAACCTTAATGGGAATGACAAAGATGTATGTGAGGGCATGGTCTTACTCATACATTGTGAAGTTAGGAAAAAAACTTTGAGTATCAAGGATGGTCTATTAAACTTGAGGTGTTATTGCTGTCCCAACGCACTGTGGATCAAAAACAGCATAGAAGAACGTGTATTTTAAAATATGCAAAAGAGAATACAAAAGAAATAGCGCTTGGGATTTCCCCTTGTTTCCTCACTGATGGCAAGTATGGGCTAAAGGAGTCGATTCTTATTTCCTTTTGCCTGTTGCAGCGAAAAGCCGAGCAATTGCAATTCCTGTCGATTTGGACAGCCAGGTCAACAACCTCTTCCTGAAATCACACAACATAGTGCAGAAAACGGCAATGAACTGGAGAATGACGGCAAGGAATGCTGCCCGTAGAGACTCTGTGCTAGCTGCTTCCAGGGACTATCGAAACATCATTGAAAGATTGCAGGTGACTAAAGAGTGCTGCATTAACAACTTACGTCTGCCATCTGGGTAGTCATATTTGCATGTCAGCACAAAAAGACAAACTTACTACTTCAATTTGGGAGTTGTGTGGCATTTTCACTTGGCACACATGTGATCACTGCAGCCAGAGCTAATTGTAATACTGCATGCAAAATCAAATGTAAACCATGTATTGACACAGGTAATAAAACATGCACAGCTAATGCTTGTGGAATTTTTATGGCCCTTGGAGAGGATACTTCAAAGCATGTTTGTCCGGCTCAGTGGTTCT
Source organism: Apalone spinifera (assembly GCA_030068395.1). Classification (NCBI taxonomy): domain Eukaryota; kingdom Metazoa; phylum Chordata; order Testudines; family Trionychidae; genus Apalone; species Apalone spinifera. The sequence continues at coordinate 32,543,977 of JANRFK010004440.1, read as the reverse complement.
CCAACATTTTAATTCTGCCAATACCAATGGCTTCATTTTAACTGATTCATCAGAGGGATCTTCTATTTGGTTGCATCCTTCCAAGTCCCTCCAGTACTTCACTATAGGTTGAATCTCTCTGTTCAAGGACCCTCAGGAACAGACTGGTCCTGGACCAAGGAAGGATAATGTCTGCTCCTGGTGGCCGGTTTTCCCTTTGAGTGCTCCAGCTCTGGCGCACCCAGAGGGTCGCTGACCATGCCGAACCAGGGGTGTTGCTAGATGACAGAGGTTCAACATGGTTTTGGTTATCAAAACAATTAACGAGATAGAACGCTCCATAGACCTCAGCAAAGTTTACTGTTGGTTTGATTGACTCTTAATGACCCCAAAGTTGTCACTTCCTCAAATGAACAGACTAATCTGTCTAAAGCGCTACTACATGTTAGATTTCATGCTGATTTCTACTCAAAAGAAATGTAAACAAAGTACTCTGAGTTCTTGTAATGCTGGCAGACCAGGTCAGATCAGTGCTTAGACTGGAAATGTATTAACTGAATGTTTACTCAGTACTTTTGTATCAAGACCTGAGAATAACTAAGTATTCCATAATAAGGTGCTTTACTTTTTATACTGAATGAAACTGAGTGCTGTAGATTATATCTTTATCTGTAAAGAGCAGTGTGGGGAGAGGGGTTCAGAAGTGTTTTCCTGGCATGCAATCTCAATTTAAATTGCTTTAATTTAAATTGGAGGCAAGTCAAAATAATAACCAATCAGAGTAGTCCAAATCCCTGCTGTTCCTCTGTTTTCTGTCCACTTGGGCTTGTCAATTGTTGTTCCTCTCAGTAACTTTCTCTGAAGTTCTGCTCAGTGAGATTGAGATGAATCTTTCCAGAATATTCATTTGTAAGAATGGTTGAAATGTTTTGAAGTTTCAACTGAAAAGGATGGGGGGGGCGGGATTTGATTTTTTTTTTTTTGTCTTATTTCAACCAGCTGTATTCATTTGTTGGTCCAAATAATTATAAAGTGCAGTGTTGTCTGATCATTATTGCAGAAGTTTGCAGAGTAACAGAAAATCTGCAATTTCATTGGCTTTTTATTCCTTATAGACAAGTGTCACCTACAGATATGGGAAAATAACAAATGATCTGAAAATGCTGAAAACGATGCCAATAGTTGTAACATTCATTGGCTGGTAAAATGAGAATCTTGCTAGGCAAATGCTGTTTTGTAATCTGGAAAGCTTTTTAAGCAGGGAAGTCCTTTGCTAGTTTGCCAAAACATTTCAGACTTGAGTGTAGCTTCTTAATGTTCTCTTTCTAAGATACAGTTGTCATGGTTTCATAGCAACTGCATTTGTATCTTTGTCCCCCTACCCAAGGTCCACTCCAAAAGTGCATGGTCAGATTTCACGGTCACAGCCATCACCTGCTTCTGAGTAAGGATCCTTATCCCACTTTCTTTAGCCCTGGTGTTTGAAAGTGCCTTTGCCTTAGACTGTGATATCTCCAACAAGCTAGTCTAACAGCCAGAACGTGTGTGGTGGTTTCTCTGAGGGCTATGTATGGCATGCTGCTGTAAGGTCACTAGTTATTACAATGCTCTCTTCAAATTTTCTCCTTACAGAAAGGAGCATTACAGGGGGGAAAAAAAGTAAACATTTAAATGCACACTAAACATACCAGGCACAAGGGCTGACAGACTTGCTGGGCAATATGGGGCCAGCGCTACACTCCTTTAAGGGGCGGGGCCTTAGGCGGTGCTTCACCCAGGCATTCCTCAGCACTGCCTAGAGCACACTCAACAGGGCTTTGGTGGCAATTGAAAGAGCCTGGGGGCTCCAGCTGTTGCAGTAGCAGTAGTTGGCAGCCTCAGGCCCTTTGCAATTACCAGGTCCCGGGACAGTTGCCCTTCTTGGCCCCATCTCCTTCCGTGGGTCTGATACCAGGAGTCTTCCATTAGTCTTAGTGAGACCCTTTTAGGCTGAAATCTTTCTACCCCTTCATCAAGGATTGGGCTTCCCCCCTTGGATGAAGATTCTGTACATTTGCTGGATCTGGAAGAAGGCCTTGAGTCACTTTTAAGCCTAATCCTTTTATATCCAAAGCTATTTATTTCTTTGTGTTGGCCTCAGAAGCCTAGTTTGATCCAGTATATGCAAGCTTCCCTGGGGCTGATGTCTCTCTGGAGATGTTTACAATCTAAGTGATTCATTTTAATCATCTCCCCCCCCCCCCACTTTCACTCTCTCAAGAACTGTGATACTCCTACCCTTTGGACTTGTGTACAGTCCCTGGCCCACAGTGATACACAAATCATTCATAAGCTTTAGTATACTACGGTCCTCAAAGATATTGCTTGTGATTGACAAAACCTACATGTTGTTGTTTTCTAGGATATAGTATCAGCCTTGGAAGATCGCTTACGGCCCCTAGTGCAGGCTGAATTGTCAGTGCTGGTAGATGTTCTTCATAGGCCCGAACTGCTTTTCCCAGAGAACACAGATGCAAGGAGAAAATGTGAAAGTGGGGGCTTCATTTGCAAGTAAGTTGTTTCCTTAGACTTCGTGCAATTACTCTTCCTTTGCAGAGCAGTACCCTCTGTTGCATTGTATTGAGCACAACTTGTCTTCAAGAAAATAAGCTCATTTGTCTTCAGGAGGGTGTGGACCACAGCTGTCAGTATTGGTCAATCTGTCTTTGCAAGTGATGCTTACGAATTCTGAAGCAGCTTATGGCCATGGTGTATTGTAATATGAATGACTACGCACATTCATAGAGTTAAGCCTTATTAGTGAGACTGGGGCCAGTAGCACTTTTCTTTCTACTTCTCACCATTGGGGTAGTGAGTCAAAGTTGAAGTCTGTATTGATGTATGGTTTCCAGTTGCCTTATCCAAGGTCCACATTCTTTTTTCTTTAATGAGGAAATACATGCAGTATTGGGTATCTTTATAATGTCAGTGGGTTTTTTCCTAATGGGCCTTCAATCTTTAATTTCCTTCACTCCTGTATAATTTCTTCATCCTTACTACAGATTTCTTTTTGCCTGACTATTATCCAGGTGGGAGCACTGGAGTTCCCTTCAAAGCTTCCCTGTCATTCATGTTAACTTAGCAAGTGTTGCTATTAATGGCAAACTCCCCAGCTTGTACTAGTCCCCCAAAAAACCCACATTTTATTTAACTTCCTAGTTGTAAGTATGGCCACTGAAATAAGAGAGCCACAAACGCTTGTCCTAATTCTTAGAAAATTTAGTACTAAAACAAACTGTGATCAATTGGTTGTTTTCAGGTTAATAAAACACACTAAACAGCTGCTGGAGGAGAATGAGGAGAAACTATGTATTAAAGTATTACAGACACTCAGGGAAATGATGACCAAAGATAGAGGCTATGGAGAGAAGGTACTTAATTTACAGTTTATCATTTTGCTTTTGTTCAATACTGTCTTAACTATTCAGAGACAAAATATAGTGTGAGGCCTTGAAACCTGTGTTTATACCTTGGGTTAAGGATAAAACCTTTCTAGTTAACTAATTGACTTCAAAATCATGAAATTAAGTTGAAAGTTAATTACGCTGGCTTCTTGTTTTGGAATATTAGATTTGTCTAACACCTGCAATCTTTTGCATTCTGATGGGCAATATAGAAGCCTTTTAGGTGTCATTATAGAAGATAACCATAGGTTTATATCTGCTTGTTGGAGACTTGTCTGTGTAGTTGTCACTTGACAATAAGGGGACTGCTCAATTTTGATGTATATGTAGCTGAGTTTTTTCTCTCTACTGTGGTACTGAGGAAATTTGAATTAGAGATTGATCAGGATACAACCTCAATAGTTTCCCTTAATATACTGTTCGTTTTTCCCAGCAAGAGGGGCTCTTTCTCTTTCTGGAGCTATAGCTCTGTCCTCTATCTGAACAATGTGAATGAGAGAATATATATACACCTATTTTCATACCTTTAAATATATAGATACATATTTCAATTTGACTTAGCTGTATTGGCACACTGGGCTCAGTATTTCACCCTTGGAGCACTGCTTCCATGGTCTCTTTATGGAAACATGGAAAATAAAAGAGCCCAAAGCAGGGTGACAAGCAATGAAAAGATGAGAGCATGACCTTTGGTGGATGAAAGGAGCTAACAGGTACCATTCATCATAGGGACAGCTACAAAGAGAAGAACCATTATGTTTTCCACACACAGACTTAAATGTGCTTTGAATCTAGATGGCTTTCATTTTAAATTCAGGAAAATAACAAGCGAAAAAGAAGAGCAAAATATAAATTCTACGTGAGAGAAAGTAGTGCTTTTCTAATTTGAGTCTCCAGTGTGAGATGCCTCACAGACTTGCCCTCTCATAGACAAATGGGATTCATAAACTTAAAAGCTGCAGTACTCAAGAAACCATCGTAGCTCTGTAGCCCACAGAAAAAAATGCTCATAGGAGCTTAAGAGGGCAATGATTACAAAGCAGAAAAAGAAGCAACTGAAGGGCTGAATATAGTTATTAGGAAAGGTAACGCGTCACTGAGCAATTTATGTAGTGTTCTTTCATATTGATGTACAGGTTGGACCTCCCTGGTCTGCCACTCTTAGGACCTGACACTCCCGAACCAGGAAATATATCCAGGGGAGGTCACTGTTCCCCACCTGGCTGCCAGCCCCCGCCCCTGGGCTCCCCTAAACCCACTCTTGGCCACCAGCCCTAGCCACCGGGCTATGCTTGTGATACAGCAAGGCTATCAGACACTGGTGGCCCCTGCTGCTGGTTCAGTTGCAGCTTCCTAGCCCTGACTGGGGTTCCCAGCTGCAGCTCCCTGTTCCACTGCTGGCCCCCTCGTCTCTTGCCTGGCCAGGGATCCCAGCCACTGGACTCCCAGCCAGCCCCTGCTCCTGGCTACTGGGGCTCTCTGGTCCAGCAACTTGAGTGTTCCTGCTAGACCATGGGGACACAGATTTCAGCAGTTCTATCTCTATATTGACAATTGAATTGCTTTACTAAGTTACAGATGAGGCTCTGTTACCAGAAGTGAACTGCAAGCTGGGTTAGTCATAATAAAGTGCTGAGTTGGTCCTTCTTAGATGATGGTAGCCTGTTAGTTTGAGGCAAAAATGTAGATCTTTGACAGGTACTTGACAGGCCTTGGTCTCTGGCTACTCCTTCCGAGGAGGATGAGAAGTGCTGTTTGATGCAGGCAATGGAAAGTGGATAGACCCCCAAGGTAAGCTAGTTCATATTTGCCAGTCTGAGGATGTTGCAGACAGCATCAGCCCACTCAGAGGTTAGTTGGATATGAGGCATGTCACTCCCCACCTGGCAAACATCAGGCTTGCCAAACCCAAGAGTGCGATCGTCTTGAAGATAAAGCATGCAAAGCGATGAGAATTCTCCGGTATTCCACGTGCATGTGGACTGTTGCCAGCCTCACACCTCCGCCATGTACACATACAATACCGTAAATGAGCAGGAGACTCCCAGGAAAATACCCTGGAGGTGGGGATGAGCAATGGTGCACGCCTTGTCTGTTCCGGGAACGCTGCTTCCCACTTGGCTGCAACACCACTTCCTCCCCTGTTAGTGGCCCGGCCCAGCTCAGCACCTTTTGCCTAGCTCTGAAGTTTCTTGGCTTGAAGCCTTGCTTGCAAACAGCAGCCATCATTCTCTTAAATCAAGTAGCAATAACTGTGTGCTATGCTCCAGACAGAGTAAGATTGGGGTGTTGGCAGCATCCTTCCTATACATGTTTTAAACCTGCCTTCCAGTTTGGACAAGCAGGCAGTAATTTGTGCCAAATATCATTACAACCTTCTGCCGTTTGGGAGCCTTCCACTACTGTGTCTCTAACTTACTTACTTTTTACACGCTTTCCAGTCTCATCTGGAAGTCAACTAAGCAAAACCTTCAGGCCATGTCTACATTAGGAAACTATTTCGAAACTACTAAAATCGAGTTTAAAAACTCCCGATTTAACACATTCAATCTAGGACATCCTCACTTATGTGGAAGCATAGAAGTTAGTCCAAAGCAGGCTCCATTGATGGATATGCTACTTGGACTTAGAACCTTAGGATGCACTGAGGAGTAATTAGATCAAATTACTCTGGGGAGTAATTATTTTGGTACCAGAGTGTCCACACTGCAGTTGTTTCTAAATAACTATTTCAGAATTAGTGTTATTCCTGGTGAAACGCAGGAGTACCAGATTTCAAATTCTGCTGCCCATTATTTTGAAATAATGGGCTTGGTACTATGTGGATGCTCTGCTTACAAATGCAACCTTGGGAGGGTTATTTCAAAATAAAGTCCTAGTGTAGACCAGGTCTTAGAAGGAAAGGACTAAAAAGTCCTTTGTAGTCATGCCCTCATTTCTGAAGGTGTCTCTACACTGCAGCTGGAGATACAATTGCAGTTCAAATAGGTATATCTGCATTACATTTAATTTAAGTAGCACAGCTAAAGGAAGCTGTGAAGATGTGGGAGAGTGGACTGTAAAAGCCTACCTGGATTTGAGGTTGGGTTCCTACTTGTATTGCTAGACCATGTTGGGATTTGTGCCACTGTGTAGTCTCTAATTTTAACAGTGATAGCTAAATTCAAGCTTACCCAAGCGACAGTCACAACTCTGAGCATAAGTGCTGACTTTATGACGGAGAGGGGGGTATCTGCCACTACTCAAGAGCCAGCTTGTAGTATGTTTGGCATTACAAATAAACAACTGGCTACCTCGGGGTTTGTACAGTTGGCTCTGAACCTCTTCAGAGCATGTTCATCTCTAGAGCTTTTCCATTAAAATCAGTGTAAGGGCACTACTGATTGTGTCTAGGCAAAGTAATATAAAATGAGATGGGCCGTGGTATATCGAAAACCAATTGAAACAAACTTAGAAGGAAAAACAGCTGGTCTTTAAAAAAAAAAAAAAAATCTGCTTCACACATTGTATAGAGACACTGGTACTGTGGGAAAATTTTGTTTCAAGCAAACTTAATGTATTAGAGCTTTACCAGGGTTGAGGTAAAACTTGGGACTGCACATAGTGCCAGAAAACGTTTTTAGCATAATTTAAAAACACTGTTACCAAACTAAATTCTGTTGGCTCAACAATTGACCTGTAAAGCACTAAAAATTCTAAATCTCTACAAAGTTAAATAAAAGCAAAGACAGAACACATTAACTTCTCCCATAGTTGATCAGTTACATAATACTGTACATGGAGTACAAGAATAGAATAGCCCAGAAAGGAGATTTACGTATGGGGGGGAAAAAGCAGCTGTTTGCCAACTATCGGCTGCCAGTTATGGATAATCTTTGACTGTCTGGCCACAAGAAATAAAATGATACACTTTCTAACTTGTGACTAAATGCAGTTAAGAATATTCACTGTTTAAGGGCAACACCCATTTCTTTAAAAGCCATTCTTGATTAAAAATAATTTTATGCTACGCTTGTTGAATTTTAGGGTTCTTCACTTGAAGATACTGAAGCTAGAAAAGGTTCACGTGTTCAGAAGAATTTCTTAGATGGATTTACAATAAATTAGGAGTGTTGCAGATAAGGAAATTCATATAATTTATACTAAAATGTGAATAGCTAGTCATTTTCTGCTTGATACTTTTACTATTATAAGATACTTTAGCAACAAGGTGAGGCTACTTAGAGCACTCAGTTTATCACTTCTACTTCCCTTTATGTATATAATTGACTTGATATCCCATTTTCATAAACAGTCACTGAACTTGCCATACCACTAGCTCAATGTCAAGTTATGATTGGCATAACCTTTTCAAATTTATTTCAAAGTTTAGGATGCTGACTTTTGCATGCATGTGCAGTTATTAAGTACATGTATTATTCTTTCCATTTGTGTCCTAAAACTTTTTGCCCCAGCTTATGCTCTGGTCAAGTATGAGATTTGCCCCCCCCCCCTTTAATTTTTTTTAAAGTTCCATTATGGATGACTTCACTTATGGTATTCAAGCAAACGGCTAGTCCTCTCCCCTCTGCCCTGTCCCCACTCTCATCCCACCACCCTTTCACCATGTGATTTGTTATCTCCTATGGTATTTGGAGGCCTCCATTCTGAACTACATGAATCCCTATGATTTTAATCCATAGTGGGCATGTATTTACTTTTCTGACACCATAATCTGCTAGAGCTGGTAGTTGTCTACCATGGAACTGAGAGCTGCAGGTCAGACCTGAAATAAAAATTAGCAAATGAAATGTGAGGAAAGTTTTTCTTGTAACGTCTGGTCTTTGTTATATTGCATAGTACACTGTGTACTTGTTGAGACCAGCCAGTCTAGTAGTAACCTACCCATATCTTTTTTTGAGACATTGTCCTCCCTGTAAATATACCTGATCACTTCTCCCCGCCACTGAAGACCAGACACACCAACACTGTATTATCTATGGACTTGTATTTTCTTTCCGTCTCCCTTCCACCAAAGAGACATCTTGAGAACATTACAAGGTTGCCTGGGTCCAGCAGCCAAGGCCTTAATCAAAGACTGTACATGACTTCTGGTTTCACCCCAGAATACCTATAGGACTGATGTGATTCCTGTGCAACATGCAAAGGACTTGATCAGGGCCCAGATCTTGCTACTGAGATACATTGAGATAAATGTTGGCTGCTGGACTGCAGACTGAATACCCAAGTTCAAAACTCAATACTTTTTCCCACGTGCTAGTTTGTGGTGCTACCATTTGACTGCTGGAGTGGCCACAGTGCAACACAGACTGTCTGAGTCTTCCTCTTCCCATCCAATAAAGCATTTCTGTTGCAACAGTTAAGGCTTTTCCACACCAAACGATGACATTTTTATTGTGCTATGAACCAACATACACACAGTTCCTCTTTCCCATCCTTTCACAGTTATCCCATACGACTTCCTAGACTTTCCCGTCATTTGATTTTTTTTTTTAAACTGTCAATTGTAAGTTTATGGAATGTTTGACATTTTGCATATGACTGAAGAGATTTCTTAGCAAGATCAAATGGGCGAGGTAGTAACTTTGATTGGATCAGTTCCTGTTGGTGAGAGAGACAAGTGCTTGCTTTCTCTCTCCAACAGAAGTTAGTCTAACAAAAGATAATATCTCACCAACCTTGTCTGTCTAATATCCTGGGAACAACATAGCTAACTACGCTTCTCAAATCTTGGCATTTGCTCAGCTTTTTTTTGTGATCAGCTGTGGTATTCCTAATGACCTGAAAGCCATCCTAGATTAGTAGTGTAGAACAGACCCAGACTGTGACTTTATCTGAAACATGTTGGTCACACAGATGTTTTCTGTAAGAGTGGCAGGTCTGTTAGGGCTAATTGTACAAACTCAGGTAACCCATTATTTTGAGACTGAAATCTTTTTTCCTTTCATGCTCCATTCTCCCCAGCTCCCTGTAAAGATTCTACAGGGGGTGTCTTGTGTTGCTGATAGCTCTCACAGTGGGGCCTGCTGGTACGCCCAACAGTGGTACAAGTTCTTGGAACTTGTTCAGCCAATCTGTGTGGATTAACAGTGGGTATGAACAAAGCATGGCTGCATCCTATCTGCTCAGTTTCATGGCAGAATATTTCCAATAGAGCAGATGTCAGTTAAGAAGATGGCAATTTCATAGAGCTCTGTTCTAGCCATGTAGTGCCTCTCAGGATATTTGGGAGTACCATACTAGAGCGCTGAAATGGTAAATAATATCTAAGTTCCTAATGTGGGACTTGTATGTGATGTCTCTTATTAATGTTTGCTTTCAACCTCTCTTCTCTCCTTTTTCTTTTCTAGTTTATCACCCTTGATGAATTGGATAATGCTGAGGTCTTAATTTTATTTTTCTTCCATGGCAGTGTTTCCATGATGTTTGTTTTATGAGTAGCTCTGTGACCCGTCATGCTGTCTTTCCAGTGTTTGAGTGTTCTGATGCCTGCACCTGTGAATTAGTTGAGTTTAGTCTGCCATGCATCTGTATTGGTAGTGACCATAACAAATTGTCTGTCGAAGTCCCCAAGTCTTATCCCAAATGTAGTTGTAGTTTTGGCAAGCTGCAATCAGACCTCAGGGCTCCACGGTAATTACTGTACCAATGTATTGCCTAACTTACAATTTAGAAGATAACATGGTTAATCTAAATAATGTGAAAGGTTCATGCAAAGTTTTAATAGCACCCTTTTATATTTGATGGGAAAGAATATGAGTAGCCCTAGTAGAGAAGACCCTAAATAAATTATCTGTGCTTTCTAACAGTGAGAGTGAGAGTGACTGCTCCTATCACAATGTATTTGTGGCCCATGCATGCAAACTGTTTGGTGGGTGTGTGTGTGTGGTTTGGTTTTGTTTTGTTTTCCTGTAAAGAAAAAATGACTGAGTTCATCAGGATATGTAGGTGTGGCCAGGTTTCTTCTTATTCAAGTTTGGCCAGTGAATATGTGGGAAAACTTAGGTGTATCTTGTGAAAGCTGCATGGTGGTAATTCTATGCCTAATCTTGCCTGGCAAAGCAGCCTAAAATAGGGCGTTTACCCTGAGTGCAGCACTCCTACGTTGAAGACAGAGGGTCCTATTGGAGTTGAGGTCGCAAAATATCCAAATGCTATCATTTTTTACATGAATCAACTATCGTATATGCCCAAAATTTGTGGGCACAAATTCGGAGACTGTATATTTGTACATTACTGTATATCTGTTGTTCTGCATATTTGTATAGACTATTTGTTCCCCAGCAGGTCTTTTAATTATTTTACAACTTCTTCAACAAAAAAAGTTCTTCTGCCCTTGCTTTTGTTTCCTTCGTGCTTTTCCAGCCTTCTGCCTAGGACAAAACTGATCCCTTTAAAATGCAAAACACAGAAATACACCAGCTACTTTCTGAAACAATTTTTTTTTTCCAAAATTGACTTCCTCGGAAACTTTTGCCTTTTAACTCCAGCATAGCAACGATCTTAAAAAATATGTGTTTTAGAACATTTATTGTTTTAAGGAATAAATGTGACACTTTGGGATTCTGTCTGCCAAAATGGATTTGGATATCTGTCCATCTCCTAATGCTCAATCTTGAGCTCAGCTGCTTTCAGTTTTAGTGGTTATATTTAGAGAATGAGGCTGATTTTTCCTGTTACTCATTTCACATGATTAAAGTCTCTTTATTCCAGTAGTTACTCCTCACCTTACACTAGTCTGAGGTGACTTGGGCAATGTATCTTTCCAGGCTTCACAGGGGAGCTTAAAATAGTTGGCAGTAGAGTTTAGTGTGAAATCTTGCATGTGATTTGTTTTTTCTTACTAATTAAGATTTCCCTCCAACCTAACCTACTCCACTGGAAATGGGCTCATTTTTTGATGAGTTAATTTATAGCACATTAACAAATGTTAATGTCAGGTGCTAGACCTTTTAGCTTCTGTGGGGGTGCAGATTCCCAAAATGGTATGTATAATTTATCTTGGAGAAACTTCAGACAGAACTTGGGATTGTTTAATTGCAAATTAAAGTCATAAAATGAAACTCCCTCTCTCTTTCCTCTTAGTCTCTGGCCATAATGTTCCATCTCATTCCTCAATAAATCAGTTAGAGTGCACACCCAATTTAGAACTTAGTCTTCTTGCTGCAAATCAGAGCTTTATTGCTCCCTGATGGAACAATTCCATGGATGGAGCAGGTGTGTTTATAAACATGCAGGAAATAAAGAGTGTCTGTTTTATAAAGTGAGGTGCTGGCAGTGGAAGGATTTTTTTAAAGTATTCTGAAAGGAAGCTGTGGAGTTTCCCATCATAGCTGCTCCTGGCAACTGAAAAAGTTGGGGGGTCAAAGAAAACAAAACTTATCATTTTTAGCTTCCTCAGCTGCAAAACTCAAACAGTTTAATTTTTTTGAATGACTGAAATGGTTTTCCATTCACTCTTGCCCTCAGTAGACATTCTGTGGGCAAGGTAATATTATTGTATTACGATATTGATCAGACCTTATTTCACAATCTTTCTGGCATTTTAAGCAGCTACTTTTGGCAAAGGGTAGGGTCAAAATCTTGCCTTTCACTTAAAAAAAAGAATCCTAAATGCCACTGTCACACCATTGTTTATTACTTACACTCGCAGTAATGAGAGAACTCTAAACCAAAGTTGGTGGAGTCTCTTAAAATCCTTTCTGTCCTGCAGAAGGGAGTGCCTTTGTGACTCAGTGAAAAATGCTGGAATTCACCTTGTGGAGTAGGAAATCCCCTGCATAACTGGAAGAATTTGAAAGGGTCACAATTTTGTGGTCATAACTGTTCTGGCTATGCCTTGCAGCTGTGTTACAGACACACTGTATGTTGATTCACCTGTCAGATTAGTGTTCTGAGACCTTTGTAATATCCAGTGATTAAGGACAGAGTAGTAATTTTGCCTAGTTTCCTTGCATTGTTTTGGTTCACATCAAAACAATCATGAACAAATTCCTCATCATCATTTTGCTAGTACTTCTACTACTAGTAGTTAGTTCACAGATCTGTTTCTGCTCATTGGTGCCTTTTTGAAATAGCTGTAGATTATTATTTTTTTCAATCCTTTCTCCCAGATTGACATTGTGAGTTGAACATTATGACTATCTAGGTGGAGAATAAACTGCCAAATATGGACTTTTTAACACAGGCCCTGTCCTGTGCCCCATGCAAATATCTCTAGTAATAAAGAAAATAGAAACCCCTTAAAATGAGACACGAATGGCAGTTCTCCCTACAAGCTTCTGTGGGCCTGATTCATACCGTTACAGTACTTGCCTTGCCTTGCATTGGTGTAACACCATTAATTTCAGTAGAGTGGCTTCCAGTTTGCACCAGCACAAGAGGAAAATTTGGCCTTCTGTCTTAGACATCAAGGGAATCTTTAACTCTTGAGCTTATGTTCTTTTTTTAGCTAAATTCCACCTTTTTATTGTAGCCCAGGTACAATTCATGATCACAGCTGCTACACTGAAAAGGTAGATCTGGGTGAATGCTTAAGTCTTGGGTTCATTGTGATTCAGGAGATTTAAAGTAACAGCCAAGTGCTTTCATGCCCCCTTTGCAGTCTGTCATTGGATTCTAACAGGTACTGCAGACAAAGCTACCTGCTTTGCTATGTGAAGATAAGAGCTGCAATGAAAATAGTAAGATCCTGAGTTAGGGGTTTGTAAATATGGGAACAAATTAATATGTATGGAAGGAGAGGAGCATTAAAGAGGAGAGAACTGTTAAACTTCACCTTAAGGGGGCGTTCTGATGATGCTGAATGTAACTGAGAAATGTCCTACTTTTTTTTTCTCTTTTTTCCCTCCTATATTGCAGTGAACTGCTCCATTGGGCACCTGCCAACATTCAGGCAGCAGTTACATAAGAGCAGCTTTTTTTTCCTGGAATTCATGCTCGTTGCTGATGTGTGACCTTCAGCAGTAATTGCCAATAAATGTGGTGGAACTGTTTACTGTTAGTTCAGTCTGCACTGTGTCTGCCAGCATCCAACGCTACAGGAGCAGTTGCAGAAGCTACACAGTTGCTATTTCTTCTTGTAATAACGTTGCTCCAAAATTATTAGATCCAGTAACTTATTTTCAGGTAGGCTGTGTATTTGAGAGAGGTTCAGCAGAACTCTGTGCATTTCTCAGTTGTTGCCTACTAAAGCTGATGTTTCTATGTACAAGAGTATTTATTGAAACAAACTATATGAATCCCAATTCAAGGACATATCCCCAGCCACTCTTGCCTTGCATATAGTTAGAAAATCATAAAAGGACCAGATGCAACAAAGCAATGACCACCCCCAACTTGTGTTGATGGTAATGGGTACTGAAGGCATTAAGTGGGTAAATTAAAGTAACCTCTAGTAAAATGTTGACTTCAGTTCAATAAAAAGGATTTTTTTTCTTTTATGTGGTTCATATGCAAGCTCCAGAGTCATACACCAGCAAACGCAGTCTGTGGGGGAGGTATTTTTTTTGGTTCTCCAGATTTCAAGGAGGTGAAAAGGGAGCTGAAATCTTTGATTAAAGGAGATTAGTTGCAGTAAACTCTGCAGCGATGAGTATCGATGATAAGCTGTAAAACTATTTTGCCACAATTGGATGAAGTTCAGAATGTGTTAGATCGATTAACGTGATAAATGCTAGTTAGATGCACTTGGAAATAATTTAAACTTTACTTCCTAGAGAGAACTCATGCCACAATCATTGCTTTTGTGTATTTCACATAAACAGAGTTTGATTATGTGGCATGGAGAAGAAATCAAGTCTCTAGTTTCTGATCTCTTTTTTTAAGGGGGTTCATTGGAGAAGCCTCAAATGTGCAGATGGAAGTGACCTTATGGAGATGGAACCAGGATTGTAGAAGTTGGCCTGTTGTCAGGAGTGACAAAGGTTGTAATCCTCTGGCTAAACAGTGTTGTGAAGAAGCTGAAATAAGCCAGTTTAGGCATGGGGAAGCCGAATAACAAGAAATGAATCAGCAGATTACACCAGCTTCTGAATGCACTCTATGATCAAAGGTGGCCTGAGGAGGACAAAATGGGTTTGGCCTTATATTTTTGCTTCTCTATAACCAAGACTGAACATTTTTTTTAAACTTGTCGTTTTGATTCTTTTTCATCAAAATTCAGTAAGGGTAGAGATAGGGAAAGGATCAAATTTGTATCACACATATGCCCCATTTCTTTTCATAGCAAAAGCCTGAAAAGTCTCTCTTTCACAGATATATTCTCTTGTTTGGGGGGAAAAAAATCACCTGTAATTTTTCTGCCTTAGAAATGTCAAGCATATTAGATCTTTTCTCCCCTGTTTTGCTGACTGAATATATTTCAAACTCAGTGAAGTTAATCGAAAGGTCTCTTAGCCCTTTGTTTCAAAGTGTCACAAATCTTTAATATACCTTTTGTTTTAGCTGTTTTCTAGGCATCTGAATTAAATAACATAGAGTCATAGGACTGGAAGGAACATCTAGAGATCAAGTCCAGTCCCATGGATTCATGGCAGGACCAAGCAACAATTAGAAAACATAGTAAAGAATTCCAGAGTTTTAAAATCTGAAAAAACCCAGAACCTTCTCCTCTCTTGTTCAATTTTATCTTGATATTTTTTTTATCTCCCTTTTCATTCACTTGCTAATTTTTCGCCAGTGTCCATAGTCTTCAGGGAAAACCGAATAGACAAATTCTTAACTACTCAGATAAAGAAATCAATCAGATTAAAAACTTTGAACTTTCAGGCCTTCTGCATATAACATAAAGGCAAAAGAAGACTAAAATTCTGACTTTTTCCTTTTTAGGTCAGCTTTAAAGTGATGTAATAAGTGCACACTTACACAGTTCATTGGTTGTACCAGACTGCAGAATCGGTACGTCCATTCTTGAGTCAATTGAGCTGCATTGGGGAGATACCAATTATGTGACAAATTAAAAGTCACTGTCTTGGTTAAGACTTTGAACCTTTAGTTAAAGGTTTTAATTCTGGTATGGCTAATAACCAAGACTTATTGGCCAAACATGTAGGCTGGGGGAGCTTCCAACTAGGCTGTTCTATTACATCAAGTACAATGGAAAATAAAAGTATGCTCCTCTCCAACCTTGCTTTATCTGTGGTGCTTACATGCCACCCAGTAGAGTAATATCTGTGTTTTATAATCCAAATACCGTTATCGTCAACATTTCCTCTGTTTTATAGATGAGAGAATTTGAGGCAAAGTGATGTTGTCATATTGCGAAGTCACACAAGAAATCTATGGCAAAGCAGGGAATTCTTTCTGTCTCCCAGGTTTTCACTTTAATCATTGGGACCATCCTTCCCCCAAAGCCTATGCTAATGTGTGTTTTATCCTGCTAAACACTGCTAAGGATAGCATGACACCCCTAATGCAACTTTTTTTCTATTTTTAACCAGTCTCAGTATTTAGTTTTTAATCTGTCCGATTGCTAAAACCCTGCTACAATTGGAGCTGACCTTTGGGACTTCATGAAGTTCCTGTCATTTGAAGTTGCTGAACTCTTTCCAGGAGCAAGGCTTC
>JANRFK010004440.1:32504752-32527981 GCA_030068395.1 Apalone spinifera | reverse complement strand
CCACGCAATTCACTTAATAAGATTTGGCCCTAACGCATTGTTCAACCTATGTTCTTTTTCCTGCTTAATTTGGAAGACATGGGACTTTTCTGACTCAAATATTTTCCCTTCCTAGTTCCTGTAAATCTCTTTGTTCTACAGGATTAGATGAAGTTCTTGTGAACTCTTTATATCTCTGCCAATTTTCAGACTTAGAACATGCACCTATCTGCTTGGCTAGTGTGTGGTAACAACACAAGACTAGGAAATGCTCATTTCTAGTTCAGACTCTTGGCAATCTCTCTGTAGCTTGGATCAGAACATTTAACCTTTCTGGTCCAGTTTCTCAGTCTTTGAAAGAAGACATCCCTTTGTTATCTTAACAGAAGTGTGTGCAGCTGAGCTGGGTTATTAATGAGAGGGCTTTCAGTCTACTCTGATGCGAATTGTGTATTGGCTGCTGCTATAGTCTGGATTAAGGAGTCCAGACTGACCAATGATCTGGTATGGCAATTCCAGTGTCTATTGAGCAACAAGAGTGTGTTTAGTAATATATACTAGAGAGTGGAAGATAAAGTTCCTGTGAAAATGAGATTCTTCCTGTTAAACTTTTGCTCTCCTAGCTTTGATACCTTGAACTCCTATTTGACCAAAACTTCAGTGGCTCTCATGCTTATTAAATTTCCAGAGCACATGGTGGTGACAATGCAAGGAAATAATGTACGTGAGGGGCCTATGAATCAGCTAGGAGGAAAGTTAATGAGAAGAAATAAGGAAAACTGTTTTTCCTGACCATGGGATCCCTTCCCACAGAATGCCAAGAGATGGAAATGTCAGTTCTTCTGCCTCTTTCCTGAGAAGTGAAACGTCTCCACCTTAGACTTCCTCCTCTTAGTTGCCTTCCTCTGTTGTCCTGCCTGTTTTTTCTCCTTCTTTGTTTCTAATATTGAGCTAACACTTTGAAAACTGATGAATCATAGGCACTCTACTACTAGTTCCAAGAAAGGGAGAGAGAGTGTATAACAGGGGAACGGGGGTTTGCAGTTAAGGCTTTGGATGGCATCCTAGGCAAGTCACTTAATCGGCTAATACCTGTTTATCACCATTAAACTTAAGTGTAATGCCTCCTTTCTTCTTCATTATCTCATTTGTCTGTTCAGTTTGTACATTCTTTGAGGCAGGGGTTGACTGTTACGAGATTCTACAGCACCAAGCACAGCAGGTTTTTCACCTTATTTTGCATCTCAAAATGATCCTCTTTCATAAAGAGTAATACTTAATGTGTCTGTTTCAGAGAAATTAAGTTAATTAACCAAGCTAGAAAGGCTTTTTAGGTGTTGAATGTCTGTCAGTTTTACTAGGTGTTACATATGGGTGGACTTGTCTACATATGTGTTAACATGCATGGAATTTTAAATGGAAAATCTATTTATCCCCCTTCAACTTCCTACTTGGTTGCTGATGTCCAAAACTGTAATGGCATTCTTTTATTTCAGAAAAGAATGTTTATATTATAAATGACAATCCACTGAAAATCCACTTTCAGAATCCATATCCTGAAACGTATGTCTGTTGCGAGTGATATGCAGTGAGTTTCTCCATGTGGAGAATAAGCCGCTATAATAAAACGTGTTACACACTGACATATATGGTGAATTTGTGTTTGGGGGCAGATTTTTGGAAAATGCATGTTTGTGCATTCCCCAAGTTGCAATGTGTGCTAATGCAGACACAAAACTATATGTATATGTAAATCAGGGTGCGTGCTTGTGCATGTAAGTTGGAGCTATGGAAATTTAGCAGGTATGCTTTGGAAAACCTGGTCTCTGATCAACAATAGGTATGTAAGTGGTGTGCGTGCGTGTATAGAAACAACAGTTAAGCCATAATTCAGTAAGATAATGCAGTTAAAGTATGAGTGATGGAAAATCCATGGAAAGGTGCGTTGTGGGTGGGTTTGGTTTTTTTGGTTGTTTTTTTAAAATTCCTCTTTCCAAGTGTTGACCATTCGATTTCTGTTTAGATGAAGGTTCCTGAACTAATTATCTGTATTTTACTTTCAACTAGCTGCCGCAACCTCCAGAAATGGAAAGCTCTGTAGAGGTGTGTCGCCCACCTATATTTGTAAAGCACACAAATATTGGTGTTCTTTTAAGTAGTGCTAATTAAATGTCTTTTTCTCGTTGGTCAAATGTATGTTATTGTGTCTTATTGAGTGAGATAGGCAGAGAGATATATGTATCTGTGCTGAAATGGTTCAATCTAGTATAAATGTTCTTGCCAATGGAAAAAAAAAGGTCTCTTAGCAAACTTGTTCTCATTAAGAGTCCCAAAGGAGCAAAGACTGAAACTTTCAAAGCAGTGCAGGAAATTTGGCCACCCATCTTTAGTGGAGGGACTACATTGGAATCTTAGATCTCTTGTGGTAAAGAACTAAGCTTCATTCCTCTCATTTCTAGGGGAGATCACCAATCCAAAGGCCTTTTATCCTATATGCTAAAAACATGAAATTGGTGGTAGGGAGGAGGGTGAGAAAATAGTGGAACTTTACAGTTTCACAAATCCAGAACAGTTGGGTATTCCAGCTTTAAAATGATTCAGTGAAAATGTAACAATGACCTTTCAGTTGTCGTCATTATATAACAGTGTCTTAACACCCTTGGATGAATCTGTTCATATTCAACAAGTTATCTACCAGAAGCATTAAGGACTAGGACACTTATTTATTTATATATGAAAGTTTGAATTCTTTTGAAACTGAGGTAACCAATGGTGTGGTTGGCAGAGAGTATACCTTTGCCTATCAGATCAGTTTCACTCCTGATTAAAGCATTATGGAAGCTTAAGTCTTGCTTGTTTTCTAGGCTATGTAAAGAATTGTATGTGGCAAAGCAGTGTTATGGATTTGTTTAAAGTGCATGAAGAGAAAAATGCAGTTTGTAGTGCTTTAGAGCTTTATTATAAATAGCGTTTGTGTAGTATTGTTTAAACGTATACTTGTGTGCTCAGTGGTCACACAATGAGTTCCATGAGACATGTGGGAGACAATCTTAGTGCTACATCAATGATCCAAATGCTTTCTAAGTCACCAACAGCGTGAGACCCTTTTGAATTACAAAATGTTTTAATTGTAGTAAGTGTCTGAAAATTTGCCTCATTATTTTTTTTAAAAAAAGAGCCATTTGGCTTTTCAAAATTATAAATCTGTCCTAGTATTTACTCTGTACAGCAGCAGAAAAATACATTGGAAGCCTCAAACAGAAGTGAGGCATTAGCAGTGGGTTTATATGCCAAATGTGTTCCACATTCTCAAGAGACCAGACTTTCACAGTGACCAGAGTGAGGTGTGTCACAATAATGACATTTCCTCCAGAAATGGTGTTTGTGTGTGTGTGTGAGTGTAAGCATGGATATAATGCACGTATAGGTTGCCAAGAACCTGGCCTGTTTTTCTGTTTTGTATTACGAGTTATTGTGAAACTAGAGGGAAACTTTGTTTTAGTTTCAAATATGTACAAACATCGAGCAAACATGCATGCCCTGTGTAGTTTGATGGAGAGGCATCAAAGGTAACCATCTAAGTGTAGATAAGCCCTGAAACTTTTAATAAATTAGTTAGTCGACCTACTTTCCTTCCCCATTTCTGTCAGCTGTATGATCTTGAATTTTCCTATTATTTAGTTATTGATGCTGAAGAAATTAGTGTCTCTTTAAGTGTTACATTTTATAACAGAATTTCTGCATGCTCAGCAGGAGCTTGATCAAAGTCTACTACAGAGGCAGCTGGAAGATTATAAAAGGGTATGTATAGTGGTGTGATATATCTGCTGCTAATTACCATTACACTTCCTTCCACTTCTCCTTTTTTTTTTTTAACCGTATGTGCAGGTTGAAAAGTGTGTGAGAAATGTATTTGGCTATTTACAAAAAAAAAAAAAAAAACCATATTATCAATGCCTTTGTCAATCTCAAACTTGTATTTCTACCCGTTGCAACTGTACAGTAATTGAAGGCATGTAAGACACATCTTCAATTAAAGTTAAATGGAAAATATGTGTGTATGTTTCCCTTGGTTGCTTTGGAAATTTCTTCTGCAGGGGTTGGTCTGTTATATTCTTTCACACTACTGTTATAGGGGAGTAACACTCTTGAAACTGGTTATGTCTCCGTTGTAAAGCCAATGTGAAAGGATAAGCAGGCCCACATAATTGATTTGCCTGGCTAAAAAGTACCTCTTGGCTTTATGACAAAGCAGATTTCAAAATCAACACTGCAAGTAGACACCAGTTCATTGTGGTGGCTCCCACTTTTGCCTGCTACCGTAGTTAAGTTACTGGGTTTGTAGTACTTGCTTTTTAAATATGTTAATGCCTTAATTTGCATTTTAATTGAAGGGTGCATGTTAAAGCACAAATATCTTACCACTGAAAGATTTTCATCCATCAGAAAACACTTTGTGTTTTACACATGGTACTCAATTTATTTATTCTATGCATTGGCTGCAATAACAGTTGTCTATCACTTAACTACTAATAGTAGCAGTAGCTTAACTTGATTGTACACACAGACTGAATGTCACTGAACTTTTCATGTAGCATGTTTCATATTCCTAAATACAGTCAAACATCTGATATTTGTTTGCACATTGTAAGCATTGAAGTGTTATATTATACTAACATTATCATTTAAAAAGTGATCTGAAGCCAATTGTTGCATCTGAATTAATGACAGTATTTGGGGAAAATATTTTCTCTTCCCTTTTATTCAGATCACATTCACATGTGCTTGTTTGATAGCTCAATGCTTCTTAATAACTATCTCAAGAAAATTATGAGGTTCCTTCCTAATGTTCTTGAACTGCAGCTACAAGCAGTATTGAAAATGAAAATATACCTCCAAGCTTTTGAACTCTGGATGAGCATTCTAATAGAAACTGGAATCACTTGACATATGATCTCATATGGTTTCGCTTGCTATCATACCCTTCTACGAGTGTCACAATTTTAGAAGTAGTCCAACAATAGCAAGAAGAAGGTGATACTATAACAGGCCTACTCAGAAATTCCACTTGAGCTTTTCTCTTGCCTGAAATATTTTGACCACTAAACATTAGTCATCAGTTTGTTTTTCCTGTTGGGTAGAAATAAAGGCAAACTACCTATAATCCAAAGAACAATCATTAACCTTTAGAAGGTGGCAAGGTGGGGAAAGTTTATTGAACAATGATATTCAGAATGAATGTGTTCAAAGATCTTTTATAGGTAGTAAAAAAGTACCATTTTAAATGCCAGTTGCTGTGGCAATTGCTAGTTAATTTAACAGAAGGGAAAAAGGTAATGTGAAAACCCTCCTTGCAAATTAATTTTGGCATAAGGAGTGTATAAATGTCAAGTTTCCCTTGTAATGACTGCACATGTAGAAGACAGCATAGTTCATCACCTGACTTCACCTTGCTGTGGCATGCACTCGTCAGTTCCTGCAAAACAGAGCACCAGGTGTTGTGTAAATCACTGCAGCATGTACTGAAGCATTATCTTGTCATTGGCCATCAAAACGATTCACACATGGTGTAGTTTTATTTGGGGGAGAGGTTGAACCAGTCCCCTGCCTCTTTTGTGTTTTCATAGACCATCCCAATCAAGGATCAGAAATCCAGGCACCTTAGAAGTCATAATCTTTTCCTAATATTTTGCTAAGTAATTTGTGGGAGGAGTGCCTCGTGAGCCTTTTGCTTTGATTTTGGGAGCACATTGCTGGCAAGACCTTCTTTTAAGGTTTGTTTTTAATCTTAGTTCTCAAGTGAAGCTGACGGAAAAATAATAAAATATGGCTTATGTCAGTATCTTCCATGCTGATAGTTAGAGAGGGCCCTACCAAATTCATGGACTAGGAAATCTGGTCTCCACTGTGGAATCTGGCTATAGTAGAGGGGCTGCACTTTTGTCACCTCTACTTTTGCCCTGGCTTCAGAGCTGGGCAACTAGAAAGCAGTGGCTGCTGGCCGGGTGCCTAACTCTGAATGCAGCGCCACCACCAGCAGCAGCACAGAAATGAAGATGGCGCATGTTCATCACTTCTGGGGCAGAGACAGCATTTCAAGTGTGTCAGGGAGAAACCATGGTCGTGTGCGTGCATGCGCGCGCGCACACACATACACAAACACACACACACTCTCTCACACCCTTCAATCTCTGAGCACTGGGCTCATAGCTGAGGAGCAGCAGGCCTGAAGGAACCCTGATTGGGGGCCCCATGATACTCTGAGCTCCAGCTATTATTCCAGGCTGGGCTGGGAAGGGATGCTCTTACTCTGCTTGAGCCAGACCCACCTCCAGAATTCTCCCTCAAATGTAAGCTCCACAGAAGTGGAGCACAGAAGTGAGTAGGGTTGCCAGGTGTCTGGTTTTGAACCAGACAGTCCAGTATTTGAGCTTTCTGTTCGGGAAACAAAGTGAGAAACTATAAATGTCTGGTATTTTCTAAATAAGATGTGATGTAATGTCAAGTGTATCTGGTATTTTTGTTGAAACCATCTGGCAACACGAAGTGAGAATGGCAAAGTATGGTATTGCCACTCTTATTTCTGCACTGTTGCTGGTGGCGGAACCTTTTGGGTTGGGATCCCCCTGGCTACAACACGGTTACATTTAAGATTTAAATATCTGTATTCATGAAACTGAGGGTTTTTTTTAATTCCTATAACTGTAAAATTGACCAAATGGCCGTGAATTTGGTATCAAGAATTTGCATCTAGCATCAAGATATCAAAATTATTCCTGCATACTAAGACAAACGGTGCAGTCCTTATGCATTCAACATAGGAATTATACTAGAAAACATAGCATGATGGGGGGGAGCCTGGAACTTTTCCAAAAGCTGTTACAGGATTTTTAACTTTCAGACGAGCTGCCTCTCATTTGCTGAAGACAGCACAAGTTAAATTTTCTCCTCCAAAGTACAAATTCATGTTCTGGATTTTAATAGGTCTGTTGCATTATTTTTTATCTGTTTTTAAAATCACTTGTGACCATTTTAAATGAAGGCTTCATTTGTACAGCAGATGATGTCAAGTTGTTAAGGATCTTTTGGATGCATCTGGCAAACTACGTTATTTGGCGTATGAACAAATGTGCAGGCTGATTTTTGCCAGGGAAGCTTAAGATCATTAGGATACTTGGCTTTGTTCTAGTTTGGACTTCTTGCCCTCTCTTCCTACGTTTTATTTTTTACTGAAGTCTCCACAGCCTCCTCAAACCTCCCCCCTTCCCATATTTAATTGAAATATACTCCCTGACGAATAATTTTAGTTACTTGTGTGTCTCTAGTTACCTGTAAAGGTCTTAAGAGACTCTCAAAATAACTGCAGTACAATGCCCTGCAATGAATAGGTACAGCAGATATTTTGAGAGTCTCTTTTAAGACCTTTGCAGGTAACGAGAGGCACAAGTAACTAAAATTATTCGTCAGGGAGTTAAAAAGAATTTCTTAGTGACATCAGTGGGAGTAGCATTGAGCCTTTCAATAGCAGCTCCGATTCAGAGCTGTCATCTTACACTGAGCTCAGAGCTTCTTACCCAGCATAGAACATTACTTGTGTGTTTCTGACTTGAAGCATAGTTGAAAGGCTACAGGTTATTGGAGGACTGGTGTAAGATCTCACATGTTAGAATGCTGGTCAAAATGATCAATCTGTATTTGCTGCAGGGAAACTGATGTGCTTTTTATTTGCTAAACAGGCAACCTAGGCTAGTGAGTGGGCTGCATGAGTGGCCCTCCATCTCAGTGGACTGCAAAATTGTCATAACACAGATGGTCTCGCTGGATAGGATGGTTCTACTAACTGCTCTTTCTTACCTACAATTTGCAGGGTGTTTCACTTGACCCATAGCAGCACTTCTATTTAATGCAGACGGAGCACACGGCTCTCACAGTCAATCAGCACATACCTCACTTAGCGTGCCCTTGCTTTAAGTGCATGTCACTTGAGTAATACTCATAGGAACAAAAACTTGTGGATGGAAACCAGTGGAAGTTGGCAATCCTGCGCCTAGGCAACAGTAGACAAAATATCTTGTGGGCCAGACGTAAGATGGCCAATGCACCACAGTTTGCCCACCACTGTGCTAGACTAAAGAGATGGAAAGCAATAAACGCTTAATTGTGCTGAGATTATGCAAAGACTAGTACTGTCAACTAACTTGAGTTATTTGGGGTTGGTGTTTTGGCTCTATAATTATGCAACCATATGTCCCAGGAAAATCTGGGACAGTCCCGAATTTAAATACTTTGTCCCAGTGTCCCCATCAAGTAGCAAAATGTCCCGGAAAGCCCTGCTGTAGAAGCAGCAAGCTAGAAATGACTCAGTGCACTGCCATTTTCTTTCCCCTGGATGGCAGAGCTTGCAGAGACTCCCTCCCTCCCCCCCACAATGCATCACACACCAACAGTCTTCTCCACCCCTCTCCCCAGCACGTAGGCGACTCCCTGCACTGGTACTTTGCTGGCAGACAGCTGGGACAGCTTCCGGAGCATTCCCTGTGTTCCAGCCACCACCTGGCAAGCCCCTGCCTGCCACTCCTTACCCCAGCATTGCATGCCACGCGGTCCCCTTCCTCCCCCCACAGGACTGCCTCTGTCATGCAGGCAGCCGCTTGTTCTTTGTTATAGTGGCCACCACTGCTGCTGGGGGGGGGCGGGGGACACAGCCAGGCCCGAGGCAAAACACACTGAGGAGCTGCTCTTGGAGCCCGACTAGGGCGCGCTTGGGCTCAGTAGGTGCATTCCATGTGCTGCTGCTCTGTCTCCCCAACCCCTCTCCACCCCACGGGGGAACAGCAGGGCACAGAGCCACTCACTCTGCCGCTCTCCGCAAGCTGGTCTGGCAGGGTTGGCCAGGTTGGGGCTTTTCTTCCCCTTGCCGCCTCCGCCCTCCGAGCAGGAAGCCGGAGCTGGTGCTACAGCCTTGCAGCTACGCAGGCTTCTAGTTGTGTGGTGGGGCTGAGCTTCTGACCCTCCCCGCCCTGCTGGGGGAATGGCAGTGCACTGTCCAGAAAGTTTCCACGTGAAGCCAGGTCAGCATCTCCCCTCATGCCCAGACCCCAATCCTCCTCACTCACTCCCCTTCCCCCACCAAGACCCTGCACCCCAGCTTGCTCCAACATTCTCCCTTGTTCCTGCACCCTCTACCTGGCCAGACACCCTGCTCCCAGTCTGCTTCTGCACCCTACGTCCCGCCCAAACCTCACAACCTCTCCCTCTTCTGCATCCCCACCTTCCTTCGAGATTCTGCATCCTATCCCACTCACTGGCAGCCCTGTCATGCACACACAACCCCTGATTTTTGTCCCTACCCCCAGATCCCAAGGAGGTCCAGAAAATCCACTAACTCGGGAACCCCAGGAAAGTTAATCTGGCCTATGGGAAGCCCTGAACCTCAGTCCTCTCTGTCCTTTCCCCTTGACCTGTGGGTCTGGACAGTTGGGGGGCCACATCAGTGAGGGTTGGGGGGGTTGAAGTTTTTTTGCTTCTCACTTGTGTGGTCCCCAACTGATTTTTCTGTGGGTCAATGGCCCCTAACTCAAAAAAGTTCCCAACCCCTGCCATAAATAAAGAAAACATTGACATATTTTGTGTTGAACATAAATTAATGTTTTACTGTATTTAAAATGAAGTTTGATAAACTAACATGAGAGAGTTAAAATGCTTAATCTGTTTAATAGTTTGAATTAAACTGTTCTCCCTAGCTGCAGCACTAGCAAAATAGCTTGGATGTAATTTATGTAACAGTGAGTTTCCATTAGCAATTAGTGGTCTGCAGAAAGGTTTACATAAAGCCAGGTGGTTCATGGGCCAAAAAGTTTGAGAAGCACTGAAATAGAGACATACCCGGTTTCTCCCCCTGAAAGACTGCCCCAGGCTCCTTGATGCCTCACAAGAGCCCACAGAGAGATCGGGTCTGTTACCACAGCAGTGAAATCACGGTGTCACTCCGGTATAGATGATGGACAGATTCTTCTGAGTCTCTCGTACAAGTAGTTGATAATTTAAACAGCGTGTTAAGATGCTACATGAAAACTCTTGGCATGTCGTCAGAAGCAGGATGTATTGTTTCTCTACAGAGAGGGTTGTCATGACTTGTGTGTCTGGGTAAAAAGCCCTTTGTGAGCTCTGTGAAGAGGTGAGATGTTTTGACTTCCAGTTTCAAGGGATTTGTTTTTGTCTCTGGGCTGCATGTTGCCTAGACCTGAATGGAGTTAGCTGTGACAATGCATTTCTGAGTTATTCTGACACACACAGTGAAACCTGTGCTAAAGACCCCATGTTCGATGAGAGAAAGCACTGCTGTCAAAGTTGTCAATTCAGAGTCTCTCCAGTTTTTTTCAAAGATCGCCTCTACCAGGCAGTAGAACTTTTACTGATTGGTCCCTTATATTTTTGATGGGTGACTAAATGTTAACTGGAGCTTCTTGGGTAATATCAACAGATTGCTTTGGGCCCAATTCTATCTTAAAGTTTAAATTGGATCAGGCCCTTTGTAAGCAGATTGCCAAATAAGACCACTTCCCAATTATTATTGGGTATTATTTACATAATATTGGCATTGCCATTGTGGTATTGACACGTACATTCCTCAGTAGCTTTACATATAAAATAGCCCAGCCCCATTGACCTCCATGGGAAATGTACCTTTCAAGCAGTGGTGGTGAGGGTTAGTGACATGGTCTTCTCCACCCTGTAATTGTCATGGTTAGTTCAGTATTGTCACTCTGGCTTGTGGAAACTGAAGACACTTGATAGTTTTGCAGTAACTTAAAAAATGCAGCTGCAGTACATCTCATTAGGGATGTAAATTCCCATTCATCAGTTAAACGGTTCATGTTAGGTCACCGTGGACCTGCTGCCAGCTCCCAACCCCCTCCGGAGCAGCCCCTGTCCACAGCAAGCAGGATCCCCACAGAGAGAGGCTACTCCGGATACTGGCGCATTCCCTGCCTGTGGGACGCCCAGGTCCACCACAGACAGAGGCTGATCCAGACAACAGCAACCCCTTTCTGCAGCAGGCCCTCTGCAGGGCTAGTGCAGCCCCTTTGCCTGCAGC
The DNA here is from genome assembly GCA_030068395.1 of Apalone spinifera. Classification (NCBI taxonomy): domain Eukaryota; kingdom Metazoa; phylum Chordata; order Testudines; family Trionychidae; genus Apalone; species Apalone spinifera. Next base: position 32,516,904 of record JANRFK010004440.1, on the reverse strand, counting down.
AGGTGGAGAGCTGCTCCAGTCCCCTCTGATTACCAATTAATTGGAACTGGTAAGTATCATTCTTTAAGAGGACTAAGGAAGTTGTCCCATGAAATTGTGGGAATAGTTTTGGATGACTCCCAGGCCCAGAGTCAAATGGGGCTGCGTCTACACTGCAAAGTAATAGGTCTTGGATCCTGGCTCCCACCTTGAATGGATGTTGGACCCCTAGCACTGCAGTGTCATGGTACCCTAGGTCTCGGGCCTGGGTAAATGCAATTGTTGTACAGTTCCATGGGAGCTCCTATGGGGCCCAAAACCATCCCTACAGGTAGAGGATGGTGGGAGGGGTTCTTAGAGGGGTCACATGACACCCTTTACTCCCATCTTGACCCTGGAAGTGCTACCCCCAGGGGTGGGATTTCCTGTGACAGTGGGTGGGGCCTAAGAAACCAGGGGCATGGCTATCAGGGTCAGAGGCGTGACTAACATGTCCCCATTTTTGGTTTAGAAAATATGATCACTGTATCTATAATGCTTGAAAAATGGAATATTAGAACTGGGATTATTCTCATAACAAGATGTTCTCTGAAACCATTACTTCATTTTTCCTCCTCTGTCGCTTAGAGTACGTCTATACAGCAACATTATTTCGAAATAACTAGCATTTTGAAATAACTTAGTACACATCTATATAGCAGGCAATTATTTCGAAATAATATTGAAATACTGTCAAGGTGGAGGACTTCTTACTGACTCCTGTAACCCTCATTGTACGAGGAGTAAGGGAAGTCGGAGGAAGGGTGCTCTGTTTTGAATAAGTGCTGCGTAGACGCTCCCAATTTAAAAATAAGCTATTTTGAAATAAGCTACGCAATTGACGTAGCTCAATTGGCATAGCTTATTTCGAGTTAAACCCTTCTGTCGACATAGACGCACCTTTAGTGCCCTTTGCCAGAGTTCTAACCTTTCCCATTATCCTCTCCACTTTGTGTTGTTTGTCCCCCACACATTTCACATTTGTTTTAAAATTCAGTCTTGGGTCCATTTTAATGAACACAGTAAAAATGCACCTACAGATTAAAATCTCAATATTAATCAAACTAGAATATTTTTGTGTGGCATGTGAACTAGATTGTTGGTATTTGGTACCTGGGACCTCAGTTGAGGCTTCTGAGATGAATCTGTAATGATTAGTCTGGTCCAAAAATATTGCAGGATGTTCAGTTAAGTTTCATTTTGGAACCTTCATGGTTTCCATCCCTGTGCCCCACCCCCCACCTCCGATGAAACTAGGCCAATTATAAGACCATTCCTGCTTCTCTTGACTGTTGTTCGTTCATTTATGCATTAAACTCAAATACTGATTTCATTACCCCGTTTTGAATGAAGGGTGAAGCACTCAGACAAGTTTTGGTCAACCGTTACTATGGCAACGTCAGACCTACAGGAAGAAGAGAGAGCCTTACAAGCTTTGGCAATGGCCCCTTGTCTCCTGGAGGCACTAGCAAAGCTGTGGGAGGAGGTAGGATGTGCTGTCTGCTAATTAGCAACTTGTATGACTCTAGCCTGCCATATTCTGTTTCTGCATAACAAACTGAATGTTTTACAGGTGAAGAAGCTTTATTTCCCTTTGAAACTCTCCCCCCTCTCGGCCCCCCCATGCCTTTCTTTCAGTTGCATAGAAAAGTACAACGTATATCTATCCCTAAACAATAGGATTGGAAGGAGTTTTACCATTTTGCTTTTATGATGTAGTGTTGATTTCAGAAATCCTCCTAAATTTTTGGAGCTCCTCTGGATTGTACGTACTTAATGCTATAAAGATGAGCATCATTGGATAATTTAAAGCTGTTTCTATTCACATGGGCTCTTCAGAAATCAGCAGACTTCTAATCTATAAACAAATGCTGCTGTTGAAAGAGCATGCTCTATATTTAAATGTATAAATGAACTTAGGTTTTTGGGGAGGGGAGGTTTCCTGAGCTAAGTAAGGTTAACATAACTCTTTTTTGTACTGTCCTTAGCTTTTGCCTTATCTCAGATCCCTGCTTTGAGTAGAATCTGTAGTAAATTTTGCTGTAATTCATTCTCATGTTTTCATGACTAATAGGAAAAAAAATATACATTTGGTTTTTTTGGTTATAGCCTCCCAGATATTAGTGGAATTTTTGTCAAAACATGGTACAGTAGTTTTCTCTCTCTAGAGTAAATAAAATGCTGGTGTCCTCATTAAAATGGTTTTCATACTCCATATTTCTTGCCTCCTACTATACATACTCTGTATTTCTTGCCTCCTTATTTGTCTCTGATCTTTCTGAAATGAATATATTGTACATCTATCCATGCACAATTCTAATATTGGTTATTTTCTCATTGGCTAGACCAGTGGTTTTCAAAGTGGGGGCACTAAGGCAGGCTTTCTGCTTTTCCTGGCACTGGACCACACTGTGTCCTGGAAGCATCTAGGAGTAGGTCTAAATACTAGGCAGGGGTGCTGCACGCTGCCCCACACCAAGCACCAACTCCACACTCCCATCAGTGGGAAGATGGGGGGGCGATGGCTGTGGGTGAGAGCAATGCACAAGCCGCTTGCATGCCTCGACCTAGGAGCCAGAACTGCTGCTGGCTGCTTTCAGGGCGCAGCACAGTCCATGGTGCCAGGACAGACAGCCTGCCTTAACCCAATGTTGTGGTGGTGACTGGGAGCTGTCGGAGGTAACCCCGCCCTCCCCCCTCCCCCCAAGTCTGTTTGCCCCAGCCCCGAGCTCCTCAAACCCTTCATCCCTGGCCCCACTCTGGAACCTTCAGGCTAGTTAAAAGATAGAATTATGTTGGGTCATGGGCAACAACAATTTTTTTCAAGTGAGTTGCAAGAAAAATAGTTTGAAAGCCACTGGGCTAGACCCAATTCCTTTCTCTCTTTTTCATTGACACTTCTTTGCCTAGGGTATCAAGTCTAACCCAGTTTCCCTTCATGGTTAAGGTTCTGCACAATGTTGGCCAGACCTGTGTCTTGGATCTTATGTCTTGCCCTTTCCCCTTCTCTTTATTGGCTTGCTTTCCACTGCCATCTTCTTGCTGTATCCTGTACATGGAATTGCCTTCTTGTATGTAGCTACCTTCTACGTCTCTACCTTCAAGTCATTGATAAAGACTCTTTTCATCCTCACAACTATAAACACTAGTCCCATTCAGTTTTCTTCATGATGATATGCTTTGGGAGAGGAAACGTTATCTGTGTTTATATTCTAGACTGTATCAGCTTTTCAGGGAGGAACTTATCATACTTTCTTGTACAGAGTTGAACACCTGCTTGGCACTTTAAATTTATTCAGAGTTAATTTATTAGAATTATATAAAACGTAACATTTATATAACATCCCCAGATAGAATGAAGGGGTGCATAAGTCTCAAGCTGGTTATTGTGGTTTACCTTTTTAGGAGGAAGCTCTGGATCCAGTTCAATGAATCGAGGTGAAATGACTTTGGCTGATGTCCAATGTCATCTGGATAAGGAAGGTGCATCCAACCTCGTCATAGACCTCATCATGAATGCCACCAGTGATAGAGTTTTTCATGAAAGTATTCTGCTAGCCATTGCCCTTCTGGAAGGTGGCAACACTACAATACAGGTAAGGAGCTGATGACTGAAAACCTAGGTGATTAAAATTCCTTCTGTAAAATCCAAGAAATAACCATTGCTTAGAGTTGTGACTAGATAATCCTATTCCCAAGGTACTGGGAAGTGTCAGTGCTCACTGGGCACTGTTTCTGAGTATTGCAGTATTTCAAAGCTTGTTTTTTAGCCAGCACTTTAAACTTAAAAGTAACTAGATATCGCTAACTTCTAAAAGTTGGCTTTGTGTGGAAGCTCACATATCTGGTTAACCCAGTGTAGGAGGATGTCTCATAAAATGACTTTGCTGCTTAAGTCAGTGGCATCATGAGTAAAAAATAAGCACGCGTGTAAGAATTTGTAGGACCAATATTGTGTTTTTATCTGGCTTACAAGCTGAATTCACTTTCCTGTTAAGCCTCAGGTTGTAGTTAATTCCCTGGTGTTCTCATTGGCTTACATGTCTCTATATTTAATTTGGTTTCACTGACTGAATTAGAAGTTTGTACCAGCTGACTAAGCCTACCAGTGCGGGGTGTGTGCATGAGGTCTGACAAGCATACAATAAAATGGCCACATGTCAAAGGCACAGTTAGGCTTGTTCTTTTATACATATGCTAAGACTAAATGAGCCTATAGAAGTTATTGTGGAATATGTGATGCCTCCTTATAGACTCTACATTTGAACTAGGATCAGTCTATTGAGGACTTAATGCACCTGTATTTGGGCTTCTAAAAATTGCTTGGAAAGTGCAGAGTCTTTTGAGAGAGATTGGTATCTCTGTAAATTGTTTAAATCAGGGGTGGGCAATAATTTTTGATGGCGGGGGCACTCCAAGATTTTGGAAAGTGGTCGTGGACCGCACTCTTCCAGGATATTAATGGAGGAATTCTGGGGTCTGGGAGGGAGCTTGGGGTAAGAGATGGGTTCAAGAGAGAGCGTGGGGTCTGGGAGGGAGTTTGAGTGAAGGAGGCAGTTGTGACCTCGGGTAGGGGACTGAGATGCAGGATTTTGGGATGTGACCTAGGGCAGGAGATTGGGGTGCTGGATCTGGGAGGGAGTATGGGTGCAGGACGGGGTAGAGGGTTTGCGTATGTGGAGGGGGGCAGAGGGTTGGGGAAGAAAGGGGCTGGGGTGCCAGAGGCAGGCTCTGGGCTGGGAGGCATTTACTAGCAGAAAACTGAGGCAGACTGTCTGCAGCAGGCTGCTCGCTGCTCCATGTGGCTCCGCTCCAGGCATGAGAGGCAGTGGGAGGGGAAAAGGGAGCAGGGACAAGGAGGGAGGGAGAAGGCTTCTTACACTGCCCCTGTTCCCAGCAAAAATTCTCAGCTCCTATTGGCCAAAAACGGATAGATTGGTGAATGAGAGCTAAGAGATTTTGTGGGAGGGCAGGAACAGCATGAGAAGTCTTGCTGCTCCTTTCCCAGCCATCCGGAGGAGACAACAGCTGGTTTTTTAAAGTGTGTGAGCTGTTCTCTGACTAACGATTCTGGTGGCAGCTGTGGGCCAAATCTGGTAGCTTGGCGAGCCAGATCCAGCCTGCTGACAGCCTCTTGCCCATGCCTGGTTTAAATAGTCTATCGTGGGATTCTCTCTGTATCTACTGTGAGTGAGTCGGTCTGTTCAAGAATGCCTACTAAATGCTAAGAGCTAGGGCCACCAGATTTGCTATGTTCTTACCATAATATAAAGCAAGGGCAGGGTTTGGTTGTGTCAGGGCAATGAGAGGTGCCTGGAATGCGATTGGGAGGGTTCTGCTTGCAAGGGCAGTTATACTGTATAATGACCACAGGGGGGAAGCAAAGGGCCAGAGATGAGGATTGACAACCAAGGGCAAGGGTGGAGAACAGGACAGCTGTCTGCAATGTGTGGGTATGGGTGTCGGTGTCCCAGCCAGGGGACATGCGCCCTTCCCCTGCCTGTGCCCGCTGCAGTAGCCATGGACAAATGCTTGTCACCTGGCCCCAAGCTGCTGCAGTGAGAGAGGGCTGGGGTTGTCATCAAGGTAGCATTCTTACTGAAACCCTCATCCACCATTCTCACCCAAGCCACCCCCACCCCAGTACCCTTTATGCAGGATGAGGAAGGCTGAAGCTCCTCCCCCAGATTTGTATAGGGACATTGCTGACCTGAGCAATACGGGGTAAATTTTCTAGTATACAATAACTTAGTTTTATTCGGATAAAACAGAATGAAATTATTAGTAAATTTGCAGCATAGTCATTTTCAAATAGCTATTTACTCTTTTCTTTTAGAGAACTGAATATCAATTTAAATATTTCTCAACACTTCAGGTAATTGATATGTAAGAATTTCTGTCTTAATGTCACTGCTATATTGCATTGATTCGGAGGGATATCTCCAGTATGTTAGATCCAGTCCTCCAGCTTTTTGTCAGTTTGTGCCTTTTAGATGGAGAGGGTTTCTAGGACAGGGAATATTTTTCTGTGTTTGCATAGCATCCAGCACAGTGGAGCCCTGATTCTGATTGGGTCCTTTCAGCACTTCTTTAGCTTAATGCTTGATGATGATGATGATGATGAGAGATAAGCTGACAAGTTACAAGTGACACGCAAGTTTTCAAATTCGTCCTTCATATAATTAATTTGAAATGAGTGGCATTATACCGAGATTACTGTAGCTCTGATTTTTGCAAGGGGAAATATCAGGCTTTGTGAAAAACCACAAGCTCTCAAGTTGTGCAGTGGACATCAGGCTACAAAAAGTGACCAGATTACAAAAAGTTTTATTTCCATTAATATTAACAAAAGTAATATGCATTTGCTTCACCATGTACCCTGGCAGGAAAAGACTTAGAATGAAGGGCACTGGTGTTTAGCAGTTCTATTAAATCCTGAAAAAACAGTCGTTAACATTGCATTGAGTCAGAGACCCACAACTCAGTGTGATGAACTGATGTTGGTTTGTGATAGCCAACAACATAGTATGCAACATCGCTGTCCGTGTCAATAAATGACATTGATTCAGTAGCTCTTAGCAACGTCATGTTCTAATATGGTATATCCTGTAGTAAGGTAACCCAGTAGCCAGGATGAAAAATTGGGACGAGATAGGCACCTATATAAGATAAAGCCCAAAATATCAGGCTGATTCAATTAAAGTGGGCCATTTGGTCATCCTGTTCTGTAGTTAGGAGAGAACCTCTGTAGCTCCTTCCAAACTTCAGCACTGTTTTTGTTGCTATATGTATGAGCAAGAGGACAAGGAGTACACTCTCATCATCAACATTTAGTTCACTCTGCACGAGACCATACATAATAAGCTTAAATTCACCAACTTAAATTCCCCCTTCCATATTATTGCTGTTAAAATTTATCTCTTCATGTGTTAAACTTGGGCCTTCATCTTCCTAGCCATACACAGGTATCCTCCCACATCATATTGGTAGGAAAATCACATTCAATTCTAGTCCAGCAAGGATACATCTATATTCCTTAGCTTATTGTGGAATTTGAAGCTACTGGGTTGAATAGGGCTACTTCCGTGTTTTATTTGACTAGATGACCCAAGGGATCCCTTTCTTACTCAGCTTTACATGTGGTAGGGGAATCTTCCATCCATCTCCAAGGAGACATTTTTAACCAAAAAGTAAAACTCCCTTTAGTTTCCACTTCCTGTATATCCCTACCCATGGAGGCAGGGGAACTATAAATTAAGTATTTGCTTAGGAGTAAGTGTAGCAGTTTTAGTAAACCTCATGGCACTTTCACATCCGTACCTTATAACTCTGCCAATTTCTGTCATGATTAGATGCTACTTCCAGGAAACTAGAATAACTTTTTCCATCCTTTCCAGCTCCAGGGAGAAGTGCTCAGGGAGTGTCCCTACTTTTCAGGGAAACGATTTATGTCGCCAACAGTGGCACAGATGTGTCTACGTGCACAAATGCAGCCATAGACAGCATCTCCTCTGAAAGGAGTGAGGTTTGGGTTTTTGTGTTTTGTTTTTTTTTGTTTTGTTTTTTGTTTTTTGTTTTAGTTCAGATGAATTGCTTCTAAGTGCAGAATTACACTGAGGTTTTATGCACCAAAACATTGTCCACAACCTACAGCTCGTGCTGTGCAGAATAGAAAGGCTCAAGCACTCCCAATAGCTATTACTCACGCACACAAACTGTAGCTAGGACTATGCTGAAAGTACCCCAGAAACTAGTTGTGCCACTGATGACCTTCTCCCCAGGATTCCCACAGCCCAAAAGGCAGCATGCCAAAGTAAAAAATGTGGCAATCTATGCAAAAGTACCCATGGCAGCTCCCTCCCCTCCCTGCCTGATAGTTCTTTTTATCTATTTCATCTTGTTATAATCCTAGATTGTGAGTGCTCTGGGGCAGGGAATGTTCTTGCCTTGCTCAATGCCTAGCATAATGGGGCTCTCTGCTCAGGACCTCAAGATGCTGCTTCAGTGTGTAAATAAGAACAGCCAGGCTTCAACTCTTTCTAATTTTCCAGCACTACTTGAGTCATTAAAAATGAAGCATAAAAATTTAATGTAGAAAAATGCCAATGACGGAGCTTAATTTCTGGGAGAACAGCTGGCTCAGAATTTACAAATCTAAATGAGCTTGAAGGTTGATGTAGTAAAATCATGATTTCACTTCTCCCTCCCACAAAGTAATTACTAAATTATGGCTCAGTTAAATTGTTTTCCTGTCTGAGTGAGGTTAGTATAACCATGCTTTCCCGACACACCTGGGGAAATGTTGTATCTAGTTACCTGAAAAAACCAAAAGATTGAGGTGGTGAGTAGATGAAATGAAGCTCCTGGAGACTTTGTAACAGGACTGCATTTGGTAACCCATTCATCCACACTGCTTTCAATTCACATTTTTAAAAAGAATCTTTCCCTTCTGCATAGGAAAGATTTAATTAGAGTATGGCAGTGTGATGTTTCCTATTGCTAAGACTTCATTATTTCCACAAAATATATTGCAGAACATTACTAGTCTATTAGGAGGTATTATGAAAACCCAGATACACTTGTCAAATGAACAAAGTACATTTTGTATTGCACTGTCTTTGTCTCCCTCTGCTTTGTTATTCCCTCATTCAACTTTTCAAATTAGTGAGAACTTCATAATAGGTCTCCCAGCCTTAGTGTGGATTTACTGAGGTTTGACTAAAATTTTAACAAACTGTCATTACAATAGTGACTCTGAGCTTTATTAATCTTGTATCAAAGGCTATCAGTGCACGTGTACTTAAATGTTCAGAAACGCCACCACCAAAATTCTTTGCCTTTCATTCAAATTGTTACCACGTAGGTCCCTTTGAGAATGAGGAAACTATTGGGATACTAGCAGGTTACACAATTACTTCTTTGGCAATGAGGTGTGAAATGCGTCTTGCATGGTATTCTCTTATTATAGGTTTTCACGTGAGAAATGAGCACAGACTGCACTGAAGCAAAAAGTTTCCACTGACACATAGGAATGTCTGTGTGGTGCTCCTCTTTATGTTAATAATGGGAGTTCCCAGGCAACTCCCATGAGCATCAATGGGAAAAGAGATCACTCGTATTATTGGACAAGGATAATTTGAACAGTTTTTTATGTTAAATCTTTATTTTAGTAAATATTGGAGCACAGTGGTGCTGCATGTTTTATAATGGTGATGCAAGTGGCTGAATATTAGTTTTTTCATTATGATAGTGACAGATTATTCTAACAGTTTTGGAAATGACTATTTCATTGAATCATTAAACTATCAAAGTAGAGTTTCTTAATCCACATTAGGCTAGTTCTGATTGCTACAACATTCGTGAACATTTGAAGCATTTCTGCTGCTGAGGAAGCTAATGAGAATTTTAAAGGAAATGTTTATTTTCTTTAAATTAACTTATTGTTCCTGTTGGCATGAGAGCTCAAATTTGCTATGGAAACTCACCCCAGATTTAGCACGCTGGCAGTTTATAGTAGAGAAGAGTTTGAATCAAAGGGTCAGAAAAGGCAATAAATTAACTTGACGAATGTTACTGCTCACTGAACTGAAAATTATATAAGCTCCCTTATGTTTTACATAACTCCTAGTATGTCTGCCCACAGAAAGCTGGAACCAGTCACTCCCCTGTTGTGCATTCTGATAGCAAAAACTCCTGAGAAATGCGTGGAGAAGTGCTGTCTCAGAAATCACCTTCAGAGCTGTGTTATGTAAAAAAACAATCTCACACGCCCTTTCTGCAGTGCTGCTGGGCTATGTGTGGCACCTGTTGCTACATTCATTGGGTTTGGAGTTTTTTAGGATTGCTTTGCAGGACTCCGCTTGGTGATTTTGCTTGTGGGCAAGCTTAATTTAAAGAATACTTCTCTCCTTTAGCGCAGATTGGAGGCTAGTCTGTTGCATATAGATTTGAACACAGGGGATCTGCTTCAGTTAACGTAAACTGGGCAAGTGAATGACTGTGGGGGATATTGCTAAAGACTTCTTCTATAGCCCATGTCTCTTGTTTGCTGAATACAAATTATATGCACCATATATATGCTGTTTCACCTCCTGAGAGGTTCAGGTTTCCTGGATCTGTGAAAGTTTAATGATGAGTAAACTTGTTTACATAACTTCCTTTCCATGGCAGTTTTGGTCAGATCATTTAATTAGGGATCTTCTCAAAAGCTAGATTACATGACAAATAGGTTTCCCATGAAGCCTCCTGAGTAGCATTCTGAAGAGCAAATCAAGTGATGAGATTTGACTTAATTTTGATCAAGTATGTACTCAAATCTCAGAACAGTTTAATAATGGTACCAATCCTCGGAACTAGTATATTTGTTTTATTGTAAGTGAAACAGCCCCACACCATAATCCTTTCCCCGGCTATACATCTCCTGGTGCGAGTGAAAATAAAAATTACATGGCAAAGGGGATTGGTGATCAAACCAAAGTTAATTATGTGCAGAGTAGGGATGTAAATGGTTAACTGGCATGTCTCAACTTGACTGGATGATGTTTAACGGATAGCCCAGCCAAGCTAGGCTACATCAGGCGGGGGTGGAGCACTCCAGACCGGCAGGAGCAGCCCTGCCTATGACAGGGGACTACTTCAGCCCACAATGCCATGTTGCAGGTGGGGGGCGGGCCACTGCAACCTGGCCAGGCTCTCTGCCATATCTCCTCAGCTCATTTTTAATGTAAAAGGTATCAATTGTATGTGCCTGCTCTACAAAATTATCTGGGACCCGAAATACTTGTTGAGTTCTTTTGTTCTTGTGCATCAACCCCAGTAAGTAAGATCTTGAAGAGCAGATTATGGTTTTTGATCCTCCTGTGCTCTATTGCCTTCAAAGGTCGTTGACTGGAGCTCAGTACAAACTTGTGAGTTGACGCCCAAGAGGAGGAGTAAAGATCATTCTTTCTCAACTGTGCTAGCTATGCATAAGTATAAAAAAGTATATATTAAAGAGAAAATGTTGGTGACTTTAATGTAATAAGGCTTCTGAATGCACAAAGGGAGCAGATCTCCTATGTAATGAGGTGCCATTTTGACATAGTAGCTATTAAGAGAAGAAAAACATTTAACGTCTTGGACCAGTGCTAAAAAGAAACCAAATGTAACCTTGAAACAATCAAATGTGCCAGATTCAAAAGTCATCTGATGTTCTAATTGCTCAGGAGTTGAAAACATTGGATGTATGCTTGCTAGGTGGCAAACATTTAAAATCACACCATTGCAATCTATTGCTCCTTCAGTTCTAACATAACTTCTCACGACAGCAACCAACTAGGACCATTAGATGGACACCCAAATGGATATAGGTATCCTACCTATTATCAATAGCATTTGTAGGGTGCGAAGTCCTATCTCACACTCTAGTTGTTTGTGAGATATTGGCAGTGCACCTTGCAGACAAACGGATGTGATCCCTGAATCTGCAGACCGCTTGAAACGAATGATGTGAGCTGCACCATTCACTCGGATGAATAACTTTGAAATCAAATGTAGTAAATCTACTTATTCTAGGATAGTAAACCACTCTCCTCACAGTACTTAGTGCCAGATCCCCAACTGTTGTTCTACCCAACTGCCCAAGTCCTTAGCTTCTTAGCCACCATAATTGTGGTTTATTTTCAGTATAAAATTCTGCAGAATGTTGACGTGTACCAAACCAAGGGGTAGCGTAAAACTGAATTTAATATCGTATTAATATGGTTAAATCTTTCATATATGCTTGAGTGAAAACGTCCATCATTTAAATATACTTGAAGCAGCTGTAGATTCTAAGCAGCTACACTGGAATGCTGCAGGAGTCACAGGCTTGACTTGTAGAATTTAGGTCAACCTTGCTTCCGAGTTTACATCAGGTGATTTGAATTTAATCCTGAAAATTGGTCCGACTTCAGGCAATGAAAAATCAGATGTTTTGGGGGATACTAGTGCCCTAGGCAAGCCAGCAATTTCTACCTTTTCCCAGTCTACAGTGCCGTCGCGAATATGTTGCTACCCTGAGCAGCCACCTGTTCAGTACCTTCTGATTAAGCACTACTAATCCAGGCACTGCTAACAGGGAGTTTGAAGAGGGAGTTTAGAGGGGGAGCTTAGAG
>JANRFK010004440.1:32473092-32491865 GCA_030068395.1 Apalone spinifera | reverse complement strand
CTGCCCACGCAGAGCTCCCAGCACCCCGGGGCCAGGCGCAGGCTCCGAGCAGCCAGGCGCGGGGCTCCCAGCTCGGGGTGGCCTCCTCAGTGCTCCCCGCCTGGTCTTCCTGTGGGTTGGAATGCCGCCCCTGAAAATGTGCCACCCCAAGCACGTGGTTCCTTTGCTGGTGCCTAGAGCTGGCTCTGAGACTCCCCCAGACAAGGCACAGAATTGGGATTACTAGCCCCCCGCAGAGTAATGTAGGCACTAAACCACTTGAGCTCTGGGAGGATGCAGTTCTTCGGCTCCATACCCAAGAAATTAACTCCCAAGTAAATCTAATTTTCTTTGTGTAAAACACAGAGAAAGCTTATAAAGTAAACTCTCTTTATCAGTCAAAGAGAACTACATAGTGGTTGCTCCCCCTAGGTAACAATTATTTACCCTCGACCTGGTAGTAAACAAAAACATTTTATTAAGTATGAAAAGTAGGATTTAAGTGAAAACAGACCGATCAAAATAAGTTACTAAATTTAAATGAATAGAAAATTAGCTAGTACTAATTCACTAAAACTTATTCCATCCAAATTCTTACCCTAAGCTTACCCTTATTTCAGATGTAAGCTTCAAATCAGAGACAAACTCTTTTACTCTGACATAGGTATTCAGCTTTTCAGAGTTCAAGTATCTTCTTAGGGTGTGTCAAGCAGTTTCAAAGCCTGGTTGAAGACAAAGGGATGATAGCTTCCCATTGCTTAAATAGACTCTCCCCCAGAGTGGGAATCTTTTCTGTTTCTCCACCTCCTGTGGAAAATCACCAGGTTCAAAATGGATTCCAGTGTCAGATAGTATGGTCGTATGTCTTTCTAGACCAACCACCATTAGGGCTGACAGGACAAACAAGGCTGTTTACAGGCAGTTGAGTTGATCACTGAATCATTAAGTATCCTGGGCACCAATAATGGCTCTCATTAGCACATCTAAAACTATAAACAGATTCACACTTCATATTTCTAGCTACACATATAAAATTGATACATGTGCAAAAACAGGTTACACAGATCCAGCATATTGTAACCTTAAAATTGAGGGGTTATATGAGGTATCTTGTTTAAAGCATCTTAAAGTTACACATTCATATTCGCAAGCCAACTTTTATAAAGATGGGGGGCTGTCACAGCCTTAATTGCATGATTATTGTTCTCTGATTCTGGCAATATTTTAAAACAAATCTGTTTAATATTCCTGTGCAGTGAGCCTTCTATCCTTTCACATTTTGTAGTTACAGTGGCTATTTATACCAGGCTGTTGCTTATTTTTCTCCCCAAGATTATTCCAGCTTTATCTTGTAAGACAGTTTTCTTGCCTTCAGCAATTGTGGGGATAATTAGGGTAGTAGTTTCATGGGGTAATAATCCAGCCCACACACAGGATCCCTGTTGTGTTAGTCTTTGAGTAGGCACTGAAAGCTGTAGAAGAGACTTTTAATATGAGACTTAGAGTATGCACTGCTCACCACCCTGAACAACTGAATACCATGAGCAGCAGGTAGCTGCATTCTGCTTCAGAAGAGGGAATTAAATTAGAGGTGAGAAAAGCATTGTTTCAAATATAATCCTGTTATTACTTAGCTGTCCCGATACTCCCCTTTCTTCCATGGTCCTAAGTGGGTAGTTTATGAGCGTTCTTAAAGCTAGATCAGCATAAATATCTGTAGTTAGTAGGCACATAACACGACTTCATAATCATATTGTCAACTGGATAGCTCTTTACAGGGATAGTAACAAGGATTTCATGCCTTACAGTCCTTCATTAATCAGATTTGTAAGGGGCTTTTGAGTTTTAAGACATTTACAGCAGGTATCTACCAAACATTTTACAAACCTTTAATAAATAAGCGGTTTGATGAGCAAATATGTGAACTTGCAAGTCACTGCTGCTATTCTTGTTGTCCTTTGTGACCTAAGATGACACATTGCTGTAAAGATCTATAGAAGAGGATGCTCTTCAAATGAGGACGAGACCCTTACAGAATGATCTGAAAGATCCCAATGCTGCTCAGTCTCTATTAGTCTACTCATTGTTTCTGAAATAAAACTGCAGATTGCACCATATTGTCCATATTTAGTCTCTCCCTTGAAGGTCCATCTATTGAATCCATTTGTATTGTTCCATTTACAATGAGGAAGGAACTATATATTGAACCTCTGTGGTCTGGGACTCTTTGATCTGACAATATACATGGTCCAATAGGACCATGGATGTTGCTGGATTAGAGAGCCCCAGTACAAAGATTGTCGGTGGCTGAGAGCAGAGCCGTCCAGAGGAGCAGCTGAGCGTGTAGGGCACTAGAGCCTGCAGCTGGTGGGGCCAAAAAGCCAGCAGGACTGCTGAAGCCCATGCGGCAGGAGAGGCCAAAAAGCCGGCAGCCAGTGAGGCAAGTAAGGGGAAGCTGCAGGGCCAGGAAGCGAGGCCAAAAAGCCTGCATTCAGGGAACTGGGGCCAGTGATGCTTAGTGGCTGGGGAGAGGAACCCAGCAGAGAGTCTGGTGGCCCCTCCCCACCTTGGGTCTGGCAAACTCCCTTGTCCAGGACCGGTCACGTCCCAAGGGTGCCAGACCAGGGAGGTCCAACCTATATTAATTGTGTGTGTGTATATATAATTAGCATGGCCATGATGTTTATTAAAGACTCTGCAGGACTTGGTTGTCTGTGGCATGCTATATCTTACTCCATTTTTAAGACACTTCCAAGATTTACACTAGATTTTCAATGAGACCACTTGTTTTTGCTATATCACTGAGCTCATGACAAGAGCTCTGCCTTTTAAACAAAGTTGGAATAGCTTAGAATTGCTGCACTTACTGTAGGCAGGCTGTAATCTGTCTTTGGCTCAAAATCAAGACTATCTTTCAGTTTTAATTTAAGGGTAACTCAGCTGCGAGGAGTCCTTGCTATATCCTGTGCATCTGTTAATGTGTATATTTTTACTCAACTTGAAAATATAAAGATGTTTTAATGACTCCCCCATCTCTATATTGCAAGTATCCTCCGTTAAATACCATCCCATCATTCCTGCTTCACACTCTTCTTTTTGGCAAAGGTTCATTATTGAAAGATTATATAACATGTGGGGGACAGTTCTCCTGGCCCATATTACTAAGGACGGGTAGTGGAAGTCACTAGCATTTCATACGTCTTCATATGTCTTTCTTACATTTTCTCATCTGTGTAAAATAGCTATTTATAATTACTTGTGTAACCCTTCTGCCAGGTAGCGCCGGGAGCAGCCAGGGCCAGGTTCAATATCCAGGGGTTCCTTTTCATTCATTGCACACAAAACTGGCTTGAGCCCCCACCCAGTAGCCTGGGAGATCCACACGCACTCCTAAGCACCTCTGACAGGCAGTGCTTCCCCACTCGCAAGCACAGAGTCTGAGCATAGAAAAGAAACTTTTAATGAAAGAAGGAGAGAAGTAATGTGGCATTAACTTGGGAAAATACCACAGAGTTCATAAACAAACCACGAGTAAAAGTCTCAGCTCAAATAGATTGAAAAATGTCCTTTGCCTCTCAGGCCCACAAGTCCAGCAATGTAAGTGTCCCATTGACATGCCCAAACTTTCTCTGTACCCCACTCACAGTTGCTGTCCTTGGTCAGGGCAGATAAGAGCTCAGAAGTGATTTTCAGAGCTCACCTCCCACCGTCCTTGGGGGGTGGGGATAGGAGGGATCTCACCCACTCTGTTGGCCACTTGCCGCTGCTTCTACTGTCCGCTCCCGCCAGCTGCCCCATTCACTGCCTGCTGCTGTTCTTACCAGCTGCTCCTGCCAGCCACCCACTGGCCGCCTGCTCCTGCCAGCTGCCCTGCTGGACACCTGCTGCTATTCCTACCAGCCATCCTGCTGGCCACTTGCTCTTACGAGACACCCTACTGGCTGCCTGCCGCTATTCCTACCTGCCGACTGCTCCCGCTGGCCACCTATCGTTGTTCCTAATGGCCCCCCACCGGCTGCTCCTGCCAGCCACCCTGCTGGTCGCCTGCTCCTGCCAGCCACCCTACTGGCCACTTGCCACTGTTCCTATCGGCCGCCTGCTCCTGCCAGCCACACTGCTGGCCACTTGCTCTTGCGCCAGCTGCTGTTTCCGCAATGGGTCTGGCTCTGGGCCAAACCTAGTGATTTCAGCTCTTTGTCAATTTCTCAGTGATTTCAGCTCTTGGCCCACCACCTAGGCTGGCCAAAAGATTCCAGCTCCCACTGGAATAATATTTCAAAATAACAAAGACTCCTTATGGAGTCTGTTTTAGGTCTATCTTTAGAACGGGGGAGGAAGAGACAGGTCGAACCAGTCTTACAGCTCATGCCTGGAGAGCATATAGCCTGCTGGTTCAAGCTTATTTCCCCCTGCCCCGCCCCTGCAATCCAATCCACTTGAGTCTGGAAGGGGAAGGCTTGTCCATCTGAGTCTCTTTACAATGAATTAGTTACAATACACCACATTCCATTCTAACAATTGATCATCTGTCAGGCCTATAGCACTGGCTGAAATGGATTTACATAATCACACCCAGAATTCCTCTCCCTTTCCAGCATGACCTGTATTTACATATAAACGGTTGATTATCTTGCAGGGCTAAACGACTGTGTGAGTATAACCACCCCCCAGGTCTCCTTTCCCCTTTGAGATAGCTGCATTGGAAGCAGTGGTTCAGACCCTGCTTACACTTGTATAAAATGAACACAGTGATAATATAATCAAAACATCATTCAGGGAACTTCTGACGATAAACAAAAGAAATGGACATTCTTTCCAAAGTGGGGAGACCATCAAAGAGAAGGGAAGAGTCCTTTCCTTCTGTCCAGACAGGCTGATGTATCACACTATACAAATTTAAGATGTTGGTGGATAGGTTTAGAAATATATTATTACGCCTGTCCATTTTCCTGTTACCAAATCAGGTGTGAGATTTAAATATTGCATTAATCGTTTTCTCTGGAAATCTACACTCAAAGAAAGGGTCTCAGTCCATAGATGGAATGTTGCTTTTTCACAGAAAGCAGGAATAATTATAAGCTTCCCCACCAACATATTTGTTTTCTTACTCCTTCGTAATCTTCGAAGGCATGCCATAGGAACTGATTATTCATTATGAGTTACACATGAAGCAGAATAGAAATGTATTAAAATTGGACAATGGGACACTATCGCAGCATACAGATTCACAGATACCAAGGCCAGAAGGACTACTGCGAGGATCTAGTCCGATTGCCTGTATAATACAGGTTAGTGAACTTCCCCTAACTGATTCCTAGAGCACATCTAGGAGGCACTTTAGCTATTTCATTCTTTAGACAAAAGATTTATACAGCTTGAACCTCTCTGGTCTGGCACTCTTGGGACCTGACCAGTTCTTAATCAAAGAATTTGACAGACCACGGGAGGTCAATATAGTCTAGCCACATTACTTCTACTGCTTACTGAAGACATTTAAGGGTAAATAAGAGCTAAGTAACAGCACAGGACACTGAGAGCCAGGACTTGTGGCTGTAAACAAACTCATCTCTATCCTATGAATTGTGACCGTTACGTCTGATAGCAGAGAAGATTTTGACCATTTCAAAGGATGATTTTTCCTGGGGATAGTCTTTTTCTTTTTGTATTTTTCCCATTGTGAAGTTTGTACTTCAGAGATCAGATGCCATGTGGACACGCATCCTGGATATTGTCCTAAATTGGGATGCTTCAAAGCTTCTTTTTTTTTATATGGTGTGTGCAATAGGGTTTATTCACCTTTGCTCAGAGGAAATCGTTCTCCACACGTATTCTGAAAATAGCCGAGCGGGGCCTTTTTTCTACTAATACTTATTCTGAATCAGGTCCCATATTGATTAAGAAGTCTGTAGTTATAAACAAGCTCTCTGACATCCTGGTATAAGTTTTACGAGAGGTTTTGAGGCAGTTCCATTGGTAGCTTAGCCAATCCACATTTCACCCTACCATGTCTAGATATCTATTCCAAAATGGGTGTAAATTATTATGCATCAAATGTGTAATAAAATCAATTGAGTCCAAGCAGCCACTTATTCTGCATTTATTTGCAGCACTAGGTAAGTCTTCAAAGGCTAGTTTGGGGAGAGGAGTGATGAGGGGAGAGATGGGGGGGAAAAAGCAAGGTCTATTGCTGTCAAATTTCCTAAGGAACACAGAAATAAATCCCTTCTTCTAATATTTGAAGGTACCCATCTTGTGCATGTCCGCATTCCCTCCTGGTCTCAGTAGTTGTGGGAGCTATTTTTGCCTTTGGCTTCTTGCCAAGGATCAAGCAGCCAGTGGGTTCGTTCTGTGTTAAATTCCCATGAGTAACTTTTTTAACTAGTTGGAATCCGTCTCTCTAAAGACCAGATTTTTTTTCCCTACACATCTTCATTTAGCCTGGCAGGATGAAAATTCTTTCTGTTCTTGGTTTTCTAAATGTTCTGCAATGGATTCTGTGACTTTGACTTTTCCAGTTGTGAAGTCTTGTGGACTGAGTCCAGTCTCCTACTGACTGACAGTTACTTTTACCCTATTCAATAACTCAGGAGTTGTGTTCCCACTTCTTGTATTCTGTCACCTGTTTTACTTCCTGGGTTAAAGATCCTGGCCTATAGATTGAAATGTCAGTGGAGATGTGGAGATTTCTTGATCAGGCAATGTTTAGTCTTCCATAAGTTTGCATTCAACCTGTATAATCCTGTATGGCTTTCTCTCTTGTTCATATTGCTCTTGCTGACTCTGGGCTAGAAATCCTATAGAAACATTCTAATGATATTAACAGTCTGGTTTTTACAAAATGAAAGGTTGAAAATCCCTTCCACTTAGAGATTTTCTTGCGGGAGATATAGATATATATTTGGATGGTCTGATCTCTGTAGCTTCAACTTTTTGTTTACGCTGCCTGAAAATAAAAAAAAGTTAAGGTACTAAATGAGCAGTCAGGTGAAGTACACCAAATCATTGTCACTTTTAAAATCCTCATTCATCTACAGCGCTTTCCTTTTTAGTTTAGCCTTTCACTATACCTGGCAGTATCTGAGCATTAAAGGAGAAAAAGTCATTGGCCAATCAGTAAAGGTAGTCCGTTAGCAACCGTGCTTTGTAAGTTTACAGACAAGAGACCTTGCCTGTTCCAAAGTCCAGTACATTTTGTTCCTCTAAGACATTTTATTGTTAATTTGGCCCTTGAAGTCAAGTGTTACATAACTCATTAGAAACAGATTGGATGGGAAGTGTCATGCTGAAACTTCTAGGAAAAAACAGTGGGGTTGTCAGTTCCTCTTTACAAAATGCCACTGGGAATGTACTGACAAATAGTATTGAGACACTGGGAAATTATTTTTCAGTAATTGGTCCTCTTCAGTCAAGTATCTTTCCCCTTGGAATAAATAAAAGATCAAGAATGATTAACCCATGGAGTTTAAATGTCACATGCCTTTGCAAGAACTGTTCACAATCAACAGTTTCAGCAATAATTATTGGAAGAAGTGGAACAGAGAAACTTATATTTGAAGTTTCCTTTCTCCAGGAGTTGCAGTCAGGTGTCTCTTTGATGCTGCAGATGTTTATATGAAATCCATAACTAGAGAATTGCTTTCTCTCTGCTCCAGTGGAAGATCTTTTGTGTGGAGAGAGATATGAATATGAATGCTAGCTTTTTTGGATCTGTCTGGTCTGTAGAATGTGGTCGAATGTATCCCACATTCTGTATTCTCTTCTAGCATATGACACACTCTGGTGCTAGCAGGCAATGAGAGAAAGTGAGCAAGAACAATGCATTCAAAGGAAGTGAAAGGAGTTGTACAACAATTGTACAAGATCCCAAAACTTTCTTTAGAGCCCAAAACTTTTTTTGGACAGGCATTTCTGTGAGGCAACCATACTAAACATTAGCATGACATCACAAAGTGTAAGCTTTAATCCAACAACCCTAGTAAAACATTCCTCTCTAAAGTTGATTTTCTGTTTTGCTCTTTTTCTTTGACACTTAACTACAGAACTTCCTACGCTGTCAAAACAATAAAACTAACTATAACTTGGTGTGTGAGACACTGCAGTTTCTGGATTGTATCTGTGGAAGCACAACTGGAGGACTTGGACTTCTTGGTCTGTATATAAATGAGAAAAATGTAGCACTGATCAACCAGACACTGGAAAGTTTGACTGAGTACTGTCAGGGACCATGCCATGAAAACCAGGTAAGGTGGCCGCAGCCATAGAAGGAATGACCCATTCCCCATATACGTGCAGTGTTCTGTAGGTTTGTATGCCCCCCAAATCCATTAAATCTACTATAAATGCCATTGTGATGCCATACAAATTGCTCACCTGACCATGGTGATATTTAACTGTGATCTTATCAAGATTTATTTTTCTAGGTACCAGGGCTCAGTCTTTTCCTCCTTCCTAGGAATCAAAATCAAACTCTGCATCATTGTAGTAGATTAGGTTTTATGTTGCCTTATAGGATATTTAGGCAGACTGGGCAACCTCTTTTTGAGCCAAACTGCTGCTGTCATAGGTGGTGGAGAAAGAAATCAGGTGGCCTCCAGTATAAATGGGAGAGAGGTTTGTGCTTTGCTGCTGAAAGTCCTGGTTTGATCCCACTGATGAGCAGTAGGGTGGTTATGGACGTGATAACCATTTGAGGATTTGAACTCCTGTGGATGTCAGATGTTTTCTCTGATAGGAGATGTGTGGCAAGCATCCTAAGTGTGCTATGTCCCCCTCTGTTAGGTCAAGATAGCTTTCTACTGCTGCTGCCACCTTTGGGTTGAATTCCTAGGTTCTTCCTCACTGACAACTGGGGTCATTATACTTGTGTTACATGTACATAGGTAACAGATAAGGTAAAATACAAGAAAAGCATTTGATATGGTGTTACGTGAAGCCCTGTCTAAAGTCTGTGAAACTTCGTTGAAAGGATAATGTTTTAAACATGATACTGACTAATACCAGCACCAGATGGACAGAGAAGAACTGTAAATAAGGACTAGTGATAATTGTGGTATGGTGTAGAGGTTTTAAATGGTCTAATTATATGAGGGGTAAAGCCAAAAGTGAGCTATGTCAGCCATCCCAGCACAGTTCAAAACAGACAAGAAAATTCATGACCCAGGACCAAACCTTGCCCATCCCATGTCTCTGAGTTAAGATTGTTTTAGGTGAAGGAGAAGGAAAGATTTTTCTGGTAGCTTGATTTTGTTCACTTAAATAGCAGTTGTTTGAAACTGCTGAGAGAGAGATAATAAATTTTGTACCAGGGCACACATGAGTGGGCAGAGGACAGGTAATGAAGTCAAAAGTGAATGGTGTTGGTAAATATATCCCATAGCTCTGCTGTTCTATATTATGATCTGGATATCACATCCTTGTATATGTGCAACTTTTTTTTTAAACCAAGCTCCCAAAGAACCCTATCCCTCACCCTAATCTAAACATGGTTCTTGTTAACAATGTCCGTGAACAGGGTAAGGGGTAAAGATTTGGATTTACCTATGCTAAATGAATAGCTGCTCTAGGTGGCTGCTGATGAAGTTAGCCCTGGAGGGTGAAGTATTTCAAACCCCTACCAGCTTTGTGGTATTCACTGTGAGGGTATGTCTACACTAGCCCCCTAGATCGATCTAGGGAAGCTAATGAGGATGACAGAAATTGCTAATGAAATTGCAAATGAAGGGGATTCCAAAATAAAGCCCTAACTCGAATTAGCCGGTAAACCTCATTGCAGGAGGAATAACAGCTAATTTGAGGTAGGGCTTTGTTTCGGAATCCCATTTCACTACCGCGTGTAGATGCAGGCAGTTACTTCGGGCTAGTCAATTTCTAAAAATGGCGACCGGCCGGGAACATGCAAATCAAGCGCGGGATATTTAAATCCCACGCTTCATTTGCAATTTCGGTCGCCCTCATTAGCCTCCCTAAATCGATATGGGGGCTAGTGTAGACAAAAACCTCAGAGTACTTGTTGAATGCACATGACCACCAAATCCCAGGGTGCTGGCTATAACCAGACCAGTTATCCAGCTATGGGTGCAACCTGCTTAGCAAATATGATCTGTATTTACAAATGTCAATGTTATCTTCCTTTTTCAACTTAAATCTTATTGAATCCTCTTGCATGCCCTCTGTGGAATGATCCATCCCAAACTGCATAGCAAAGGAATATGTCCTTCTAAATATTCCCCTCCAAGGAAACCTCTGCAATGTATGCTATTAAAATAATACACCATGTTATGATGGATAATTGCGGCTATGCTGAAAATGGAGCAGGGGGTAGTTTAATGAATATGCTTTTGTACAATAATACCAGATACCTCTTATTAATGTATTTAAAAGGCCATTAAAAGAAGAAGCTGAATGGACCATGATTAAGTGGAAGGCTGTCACTTTACCTAATAACATGATATATATTTGTTCCTTTAAATGTAATTCACAGTAAACCTAAACAAAACAGACTGAGGGATGACTCTACAACAAAACAATATTAGTGCTCTGGGAAAGCATTTGTGGAGGTGTACATGTTAATTAATCATAACAGGAAATGTTGCTGCCGAAGAGCCTGCATATCAGGTGGAATAATTATCTGTACCTTTTTGTAACTGGAAAGAGACATCAAGGCAGGTTGAAAATTGTGACTCCTGCAAGCAGGTTGCCAAGTTTAAGAATGTGTATGAGTAAGACGCACAAAATGTCAAGAGTGAGCCTAGAACTTATGGAAACATATATTAGCTGTTTGAAAAGAATGTGGCACATGGGGGATTTAAAAAACAATCCTCCCAGAACTTTAGGAAAGCAGCGTGTTCTCCCTTAGCAATAAGCTCTGTAGTGTTCATGCCAAAGTGTGTTGGCTGTTGACCAACTGCTGTGCTGTGGGGTTTTCCTCAGCCAAGTCTTTTTGGGTAGGTCGTCACACATGATTGTAGTCACATTTGAAACCAGGTATTTTAGTGTGGTGGGGTTTTTTTTATTGAATCTCTTCACTGAACTGAAAACTTCCATTCATCCATCCCACCCATCTGAGGGGAGATGAGAAAAAAGGTGACTTCCCTTTGGAGAGAGATGATTGAGTCAACGGTGGTGGTTTTTTGTTTTTTTTTAAACTGCTTGGAGCTAGTTCCCTTTTCACTGTGGTTGACGATGATTTTCTCTGCACAGAACTGCATTGCAACTCATGAATCCAACGGTATTGACATCATCACAGCATTAATTCTCAATGACATCAACCCGTTGGGGAAAAAGAGGATGGACCTTGTATTAGAACTGAAGGCAAGTGGCTATTCTACAGTGAGCTGTGCATTGCCAATGAGATGAAGCAAGAGTCGATAGCTGAAGCCAGATTTTTTTTTAACTTGAAATTTTAAAATCCATTTTACATATATTCTTTAAAATTAAATACCTTTATTGCAGTGCTGTTTTTAATATCAGCTGTGATGGATTTTACTCTGAATTGTTCATATTCAAGTAGTCTAATGCCTTGTGGTATTTCACATTTCCTTCCTGTATCACTTGGCATCACTGGGTTTCAGAATGATTTTCAGTTAAAAAGCGATGAAGTAGATCTAATCTTCAGTCTGGTTGTCTTTTGCCTTATCCTACGGCATCTTGACTATGCAAGCTCAGTATTCATGAGTAGTGAAATCTGCTAATGGTACAGTCACTTTAAAAGAAAATAATTTTGCTAGGGATGTGAAATTTAACCAGTTAACCAATTAAGAGAGGGGGCACTCCAGCGCAGCTGGGTAGGGGCCTCTGGGTAGGGGTAGCCCTGGACATTCAGAACGGCCTGTGCCTTTGAACAGGGGCAGCTCTTAACTCCCACAGCAGGTGGGGGCAGGAGTAGCTGCTGCAGCCCCCACCAGTTAATCTGAACTAGTAAATATCACCCGTTAAGGATAATGCTTACCAGTTAACCTTTCACATCCCTAAACATTGCAGTTCTAAACATTTTAGGAATCTGAAGCCAAAAGCTTTACCGACTCAATTTGATTTCCCTTCACAACAAGTACTGTAAATGTTGTGTTTTAGGCAGGGTTTTAGCTGTATGGGTGCTGTTGACCTTACTGGGTGCTAGGTGACTGTGTCAAAGGACTCTCTTTTAGAATTCAGATTATTTTGGTGGAGTTTTTGTTACCTGACAGTGATAGGCATTTTTCTTCTTTCCTTCCACCAGAACAATGCCTCCAAATTACTCCTGGCAATCATGGAGAGCAGGCATGACAGTGAGAATGCAGAGAGAATACTTTATAATATGAGACCAAAAGAATTGGTAAGTTTCCTTTGCCTCTCGTAAATATCAGACTTCCCTAAACTAGTTTGGCAGCATACCGAGAACCAATTATAATGCCAGTTGGTTGGTTAAGATTAAAGGGCCAACTTTAGATTACATATCATAGATCAGTAACCAGTGGTCTATTCCATTGGTCACTAGCAACTTGGAAGAGCTTTCTAGGATTTGATGGAAAGGGTAGCTGTTGGTTCAAAGGCCCATTTATTTTGTCAATAGCAGAAGTGGTTAAGGAGGTAGCACTGACTACTGCAATGAAGGCAATAACTTCTCCAGTGAATGATGAAAGAGAAGGAGCATATAAGAATCTTTTATTCCAGGAAATTTACTGCTATAAACCATTTTGCTGAGAAAATGACAAAGAATTAGAGTTTTATGATGGTATAAAAGTGACTCCATAAACTCTAGCAATCTCCCAGCTCTATATAAATATTAATTGACCAAAAACAAGCCAGAAAATTCAAAGTACAGCTGAAATTCTGCTAACCTGTCTTGTTGTGCATAGTTAATATCAAGAACCTGAGATCAGAGCATGACATAACATACTACAAATGCTCTATTATCCAGGAATAATGGGGTGAATTGAGGACAGAGTTTCAGCCTTCACTTTGGTTTTCCTTACATTGAGTCAAATAAATCTGATGTAGGCAAAATTTGACAGCAGATGCCCGCTGTAAAAATCTTGAATAGCCTGAACCAATCAGAATATACTACATGAAAAGGGGTCGGGAGATGTCAATTTCTTTGAAAGCAGTTAATTTACCCATCAGAGTTCATTAGTCTTCTGCTTTGTGAATCTTAGCCTCCTGTTTTATGCTAGATTTTCGAGGGCCATATAGTTCACCCTTGAATGTGTATGTGCAGTGTCCATTGACTTCTGTTGGATTCTAAATGCAGAGCCATTGACAGATTTTAATCTGAAAATCTGAGTTATCTTTTTTTTTCTTACTAGGTGGAAGTGATAAAGAAGGCTTATATGCAAGGTGAAGTGGAGTTTGAGGATGGAGAGAATGGTGAAGATCTTGCAGCATCTCCTAGGAACGTGGGACACAATATTTACATATTAGCTCATCAGGTAACAGAGCTACATTTATAGCTCTGGCGTATATAATGTATACAAGATTGAAGATAAGTAAGTAATCTAGTTTTTGTTGATTTGCTGATGTCTTGATAGTTAGGACAGAATTCTTCAAGAACTCATCACAGTATACTTCTCTGCTTTCTATAGTACCATAGTTTCCACTGCGAGTCAAACCTAGTCTTTACCTTAACCCATTCAAAAATGAAAATTCTGTGTATGTACAATGAGAGGAGCTAAGGACTTTAATGTTTTATAATGAGGAATTGCTAGCTTCTTTGTCCTAACTGATGAAGTTCCCAATGGCACATGTTTCATGATCTTCAAGGCACTGGGATGATATGTCTTCCATAACAGTTACATCCAGTGTTTAATTTTATGTCCCATGTGAAATTCTCATCACAGATACGGTATTTAAATTGGGCAATGGAATTTCATTTCTGCTTCTATTGTTCACACTTATGACTGTCTAAACGGTTGGCACAACAGAGCTACGCTCTTGAATTTGTGTTTAAAAAAAAAAATTACACAGATTCTCTGCTGTGATACTATCCAATACCATGAGACTCTCCTTTGATATTGTCCAGTATTGTTCAGTCCCTGTCCCCTCTGCTGGAGCCTATTCCAAACACACTGGTTAATCGGGTTGTATTTTCCGAACACCAATAGAAGATCATGGAAGTAGTAAATCACAGCTCATAGTATATTAAATATGTCCGGTAGGTATTCCTTGTTGGTGATGCCCATGAGTAGATCAAACAACCCATCTGCTATGTTGAAAATGGTATGAATATAAGCTTTCTAGTACCATCTCATTATTAGTGCCGTCACTATTAGTAAAAGCAAAATCTTCCAACCATTCTTTCTGTAGGTCAGTGGTGGGCAAACTGCAGCCTGTAGGCCTCATGTGATCCATCGAGATTCTATGTATGGCCCACGAGCCATTTTGTTTACTGATGCCCATGTGCAGGGTTGGCGGATTCTGCTGATTTCCATCCCACATAGTTTAGTTTTTTCCTACTGGTATTACTAAAGTGACGTGTGTAAAGGAAAAGCACATGAATGAGATGCGAACTGTTGCACACCACATCAACTGTAAGAGCTGTGCGCTCCCTCTGCAACCAATCAAAACATTGCTATGATTCATTTGGCACATCCTGCAAATTCTAGGTAGTCAAGCAGTTTTCAAAACTATTGTATCACAGGAGACTGTCTTGTTTACTACAAAATTGTGGCCCACTGAGTTGGAGGGCCACTCATGCAGCCCACTCACTAGCCCATCACTGCTTTAAGTGCTTGACTTATTAGAGTCCTACCTAAGAACTGTACACAACTTGAGAGCTGATGTATGAAGAAGGCTGGCTTGTACCAGAATCCCCCAAGACCCTGTCTCAAGTCAGACAGGATAGTGGAGAGCTCCAAAGGTTGGAACACAGTGGGGAAATCAAACCAAAAAAGCCAACTCCTCTAGTCACACTCCATCTCTCAAAATAGATTTAAATGGTGCCTGGCTGAAATATAACAAACCTCGTGCCAACTTGGCACTCTTCTTACCAGCTGTGTATGGTTTATTTTTTGCATAAAAAATAGAAATTAATGTTACAAGGAAGCATCTGGTGTCTCCCACTCCCTTTGCCTCCCTTTTGTTTTAGTTGGCTCGTCATAACAAAGAGCTGCAGAACATGCTGAAGCCTGGAGGTCAGATAGAAGGAGATGAAGCACTGGAGTTCTATGCCAAGCACACAGCACAAATTGAGGTAAAGAAGGAAATGGCAAGTGCCCATTCATACTGAGCAGGAGATCCTTAGGATACAAAAAATAATCTTCCAAAGAGAGAGGCACTGGAAGGAAGACTCCCTTAAAAATAGTTACTTCGTTAAGGGTATTTTGATTCTGGTGGGTGTCTTAATCTACACCTAAGTAACAAGTTTTATCTTGTCTTTTCATGTGAGTGTAAAGATTTTTTTTTTTCTGCCTCTTCGCGGGAACTGGCTCTGGTGCAGTTTTATAGGCAGAACTACAGAGAAAAGCCTACTTGCAAATTCAAGTGTCTTTTCAATCAAGGAAATATGGTTTGGCTAATACTATCACTGAATCCATAGGGCAAGTTAGAGAATATTGACAACACTTTTTTCCTACTAAATGAGATTTGATCAGACATTAAGCCAAATGAGAATGTTTCTGAAAATTTAATTGTATGACGTGGGATGATATTGAAAAGCTTTTGTTATGTATAAGATAATAGTAATCATAAGTAGCTCCTATCGATAAAACAAAAATTGTTTTGCTTCTGTAGTGTGAACGTGTTGAAATTCAAAAGAAGTCGAATACCTAGCTCCTTCAGACCTTTTAAAAATCCTAGCATAGAACAGTAATGCCATACTGAGAGTAAAAAAGATTGTAATACCTTGAAACTAAATGCAAGGTGAATGAACAGTAAATAGAAAAATTACTTTGATATTCTAATAAACCACTTATCTTCAATAGTTTTATGATTTAAATTCTAGTATTTCAGTACATATAAAAAGTATCTGACACTGCAGCATTCCATTATTTTGCAACAACATGCAAACTCAAAAATCTGTATTGTCTAGATTGTTAGATTGGACCGTACAATGGAGCAAATAGTCTTCCCTGTGCCAAGTATATGTGAATTCCTCACCAAGGAATCTAAATTACGGATATACTATACCACAGAGAGAGATGAACAAGGCAGTAAGATCAATGATTTTTTCTTGAGATCAGAAGACCTCTTCAATGAAATGAACTGGCAAAAGAAATTGAGAGGTAGGTTGGAACTACTAATGTCTCTGGCTGAAGAAAAGTTGAGGGTTTTTTAGTAATAAAATAAGAACTTCAGAATAATGAATCTTTTACCGGTGTGGGTAGTGACAGTTATCTGCGCTGTAGCATTATGTTGCAACTAAATAGTGGTGGTATTTTGTTTTTTTTGTTTTTGATTTTTTTTATATTTAAAAATCAAATATTCTCAGGCAGAGATTTTTCACAGTTGCACTGACGTTAAGTTTACTGGGTGATCTTATATGAAAAAAAAAAGACTAGAACATAATCTGTCTTCTGCTTCAATATTTTAAAAATCTAAACTAATATTCCAAATTGGATTATCTGAAAAAATCATGCATTTATGTCTGAGGCTCTTGTACAGTTGTCCAGTTAAGCCTTGTCTTCACTCTGTGGAAGATCAACGCTGCTGCGATCAATCTTCTGGAGTTTGATTTAGCGAGTCTAGTTAAGACTCGCTAAAGCAAACTCAGAAGGCACCCCCTGCCAGCATCTAGTATTCCTGCATTTGTGAGGACTAAGGGAAGCTGATAGGAACATTTGCTCCCATCGGCCTCCAGCTGTAGGGACGCCGCCAAGCTCAGTTTAAGATGAATTGTGTACCTGAAGTCAAGCTGCCAAGTGTAGTGTAGACCTGGCCTTAGTCCGCATGTGCCATCAATGACACTTGGTCAGTATTAGAAAGAAAGCAATTATTCCCTGTAGCATCTGTTCATAAATGTTGCCCTCCTGGACTCTAGTTATTATTGCATTTCCTTAGAATGTTCCAGAGTACCCCTGTAAATGAAATATGTTGCTGTTAGTGTTCCCCATAATTTTTCCCACCCCAGAGTAGAATTAATTTTATGTACACCAGTATGGAGGTGATCTGCGACATAAGGTGGCAGCCAGAGCAAAGTTGCCTTTGGACTGGAGGAGAGGTGCCTTGTTCAGGCCATCCCTCTCTGGCCACCAGATTGGAGGCTAGGTTGGGAGTGGGGCAACCCTCCTCCCATTCTTGCGCAGGTGCCTTGAGCACCTGTGCAGTACTAACTAGGCAGCTGCATGGCCACATGGCTTACAGGGAGCTTATGTTGTTGTCTGTGCTTACTGTAGGAAATGTCGACTTCCACAGGCAGTGGGATTGTTTGCATTATAAGTTGTACATCTGTAAATCATCAAAGTCTGCCTGGAGCTCCAGAGAGACCCAAGCTAGTTACACTAATGTAATAACAGTTGTTTGCAAGACTTTCCATTGACATTAACAGCCAGGACTCACCCTCAAACTTATGTGCTGAGATCCCAATGGAATTAGTGAAAGCTGAGCATCTTAAGCCCGAAAGGGCTAATGAAAACTCAATAAATAGTTGCAGCTGCTGGAATAAACTTAGGCTAATTTTTGTAACAGCTAAAAATAAACTATAATCATATTACTTCAAAGCATGAAAGTTACATGTGGATCAGATAAGATCTAAAACTTATTCAACTCCCCCGAAATATATTTGACCTGTCTGGTGAATACTAAATGGAGTAGATCACTATTTTAACATTTAACAATGGCTTTATATTTTTGACAGTATCAGAATCTTGTGTAAGCATCTTCTCAAAATGACTTTAAGAACCGTACAAGAAATGTATAGTTCTACGTATGATATAGTTAGGAATACATCCTATAAAACACTCCAGGGAAAGTGGTCAGCTGTATTTATTGGCATAATCATACAAATACAGTTTTTTGTTACTTGTCTGGTTTAAAACAGCTGACGGTTCTCTCTAGGCTCTGTGCGCCTCTGGCAAGGCAAGAGAGCTGGGGCAAAGACTTCATGTGCTCCCCCACACCCAGGCCAATCTGGAGGTGGTGGAGCACAGAGGCCTCCTCTCACCGCCAGGGGTGGGCCACACCTAGAGGGAACAGCTCCCTTTTGCCTGAGGCTCCCCCCCGCCCCCTGACTCCTTTGGGGCGGCCTGCGACCACTTCCAAAATTCGTGAAGTGACCCCCCCCTTCAAAAATTATTGCCCACTCCTGGTTTAAAGACACATTAACAACAGAAAAAGTATGGAGAACAATATACCATATACCTGAAGGGTTGCTGGATTTAATTTCAGTGAGTTTTTGCATGTGCCTAAGTTTAGATGCAATGAAGCTTACACTATTTTTATGATGACTTCATAACTTTGTGTTCATTTGGCTTGTGAAGACATTGTTTTTCACTTGCATTTCAGTTGCGTATTATACAGTTATTGTTGGTTTTTTTTTTACCCATGTTTAGGTTCTTAATAATGTTGAGAGAACTTGTTAAGAAGGAGAATGATTATTTACGGTTTACGGAGCAATGAATGTTGTGATGATCTAGATCTTTGCATTTATTAATTTATCCTCATATGTAACTCATGAGTTATGGTTGTTGGTTTTTTAAAGTCTCTTCTCTCAACTTTTCTGTGAGCTCCTTTCTTTCCCCTGCAACATTACATCTCAGTGCACATGCTTTTTCTTTTTGGCAGGAGCATGCTGGATATCCCTACCTGTTCAATGAGTATTTTTTTCTTAAGCTATGTCTACACTACATTCCTCTTTCAGAAGAGGAATGTAAATGAAGCAAATTGAA
>JANRFK010004440.1:32456205-32472992 GCA_030068395.1 Apalone spinifera | reverse complement strand
TTCAATTTGCTTCATTTACATTCCTCTTCTGAAAGAGGAATGTAGTGTAGACATGCCCATAGATTACAATCGCAACAGACTTCTGCAAAGTACACCAATCATGCAGTCTGCCTGTAGTAGTTAAATTCCAGGGGATTTTAACTTGATGCAGATGGATTTACTGTAAGGTAGCATCTCAGAGTACTCTCCTTTTCATCTTAATTGGTCCATGACCATTTCAGAAAATGAATCCTTCAGCGTTGATCTGTACTTGTTAATTCAGGCTGTAGAGCTTATTAAAATTAGGACAATGGTTTTTTTGGGAAGGGGTGTTTTTAGTGTTTTCCACACATTCTTTAGAGTTTAAAATGTGCAGCTGTTTAATTACCTGCATAATATTGCGTAGCTACATGTCTGGGACAAAGTGTTTGCATCCTTAGCCTGCAGTAGTGTACTAAATTGGAATTTCAATTGGCTGCTGTCTCATGTCTCTGGGGTAACATGGTGTTATTGTTAGCATGCTATAATGTAGGGATATAACCGTGTAACCATTTAAATGATTACTGATAAGCATGAGCTTATCGGTTACTGTAACAGTTACACACCAGCTCCCAACCCTGCTCTGAGAGCCAGTTGCCACCCCACACTGCTGACTCTGTATCAGCACTGAGTGGGGCTGAGAGCCAGTACACGGCTCTTGGCTTTTAAGCCAGCTCCCAGTGCGCACCTTTTCCAACGGAGCAGGTTGCAGCCCTGTGTTGCTGCCTGTGTTTGAGGCAGCAGTGGGGGGCGGCAGCTGGCACTCTGGGAGTGGGGCTGTAGGCAGGAGCTGGTACACACCAGGAGCCGACTTAACTTCCAGTGCACACCAGCCCCTGGGGATCCGACTGCCGTCCCATGCTGTGGGCTCTGTAGTATAAAACTCCTACTGTAGATCCTGCAGTGCAGCCGACTCCCCAGGAGTGGGGCTGGAAGCCAGGGCCCCCAGCGTGCACTGGCTTTAAGCTTTATGCTGCAGAGCCTGCAGCATGTAACCATGTAGCCGCTAAGATTTTCAGCAGTTACATAGTTACCTAATTAACTGCTTTTTAACATCTGTACTATAACTCTGTATTGTGTATTTACAGGAAGAAAATTAAGCCAAGAAGTTAATGTGGACACCCTATATTATGGGAATTAATTCAGGGCTAGATGACACAGTGACTAACATGCCAACAGCCAGTCTGTGCAGGCAATGTCATAGTTGCTGCAACCCAGCTTGCTGCACTAGAGGAGAGAATTAAAGAAGGGTAGAAAGTCTGGCCAGTGAGTGATAGCATGTAGCACTGCACAGCAAAGAGGGATGCAGCCAGAATACTCTCACCCTTGCTAAGGCATACAAACTTTCGTTATTTCCTAATCACCACCTTGTGGTTTTTGGATCTAGTGAGTGCAAACTATATTGTGGAAAATGTAAATATCTGCTCTATGTGCAGGGATTTCTTAGAGACCTGCTCTCTGAAGTCATTCTCGTGCTGTTGCTAAAGTAGTCCCAAAAGCTAGGGTATGTTTTAACATTTGGTCCTTTGAAAGGCCAAACAAATGAACTTCAGAACAAGTGATGGCAAAAAAGCACAAGATCAACTGCAGTAAAACCAAAGTGTAAACAAACAGGGCTTTCGTGGAGATGGACTGTTTTTACACAAGCCTCTGATGTCTTTCCAATACTCACTTTTTTCTTTCTTCCTTCACAGCTCAACCTGTATTGTACTGGTGCTCTCGCAACATGTCCTTCTGGAGCAGTATTTCATTTAACCTTGCGGTCCTTATGAATCTACTTGTAGCATTTTTCTATCCGTTCAAAGGAGTCCGAGGAGGTACTAATATTTGAGACATTTTTTAAGAAGTGAACAGATTGGATGCAATGGAACAAATTCTTCCCTTACTTACATCTGTGTAGCCCTGTTAACTTTGAGGGTACATGGATATGAATGGGGGGGAAGACTCATTAAAATTCTGATGTACAATTTTATTACTCCATTAATATTGCTGTAAAGAATCCTTGGAAGGGGAAAATGACGGGTTGTAAAATGCTGGAACCCTCTTTAATACAAACTGCTTCAATGGAAACGTTTTCAAGCACAATATTGACTCTAATTTCTGTCTTAATTAGAAAAATGATCCAAGAAAGAAAGGAGCAACAATTCTGGAACTGCTGCTTTCAAATTTATTTCATAGCCATGTCTTTTAATTTTTTGTATTTAAAAAAAAAAAAAAGCATTTATTTTGTACTTTCCTCTAGCATGGGGGATGGGGAGGAGGGGGCCGCAGTGATGGTGGGAAGGGATGAGGCTTGGAAGGGATGGAAACCTACAGCCCTCTATCCCCCCAAGACTCCCAGGCTGGTTGTGCGTTTTCTCCATCTGGGGATGATCTGCAGGCTGGGAGTTTGAGTTCCCTATTTTAAAAGTTGTCCTTAAGAACACTGCTAAAGAAGACGGCTAGCAATGAATTATACAGATCTTGAGGGGATTGCGCAGTCCCTGATGAATCCAACAATGACCTAGGTTTGGGGCTGTCATTTACAGCTAGTTTCAGATCTGGTTCAGGAAAACGCTCCCTGGTGGAGCTTAATTGGATTAAGTTGACCATACTTGGGCTCAGCATCTTAGAGGAGTGGGGAGGGGGAAGAGACACATGGGGTCATTTTAGCCAGAAGGTGCAGCTGGAAACGGGGGGGGGAACTGAAGGTGCCATGTTGGGCATTTATATATTGTATGTAGAATTTGCTGCTTGTAAAACTGCATGGAAGAAATGTTCAGCTTAGAGGCTTTTGCCACATTTCTGTAGAGTAGAATTAATTAGAACCCCAGAAACAGAACCTCATCCAGGAGAAGATGATTGATTAATCAAACATCTGCTTCCTTTTCTTCACTCAGACACTGGCCCTGCTACAATAGCCAATCCATAATCTATATATTAAATGGATCTAGGTAATAGGTGGGTATGTATTTTCTCCAGTTGAACTTTCTTTTCTAATCCATCCTGCCGGTCATCTGATTTCTTACTGGCGGCGTGCTGAATTGTAGGTTTCAAAACTTCAGCCAAATACATCTGAACCGTAGCCCAACAAAAGTCCAAAATCCAGTGAGCCCAACCTGTGAAATGAAAGCAGCCAGAAAAAAAATCCACAAAAATAGTAAAGGAATAAGGAGAAGTATAGTTTAGAGGGCTGTAATTTATCAATTTAGTATTTGATGCCAAGTTACAGGAGCAGTGAAGTAGAGGCAGGTCAACACAGCCAAGTGAAATGAGGATCTAAAGTAATGCTTGTCTTCTCCTGTGAGGGCATTGAGGCAATATGTGCCATGTGAGATCAAGATCTTTGTTGCTCTGGCAAGAGAATTGTTTGGGAAGAAAAAGCTGGGTTAAATTCTGGAACGTAGGACACTTTTCTGTTTCTGCAGGAATTAACTCTTCTGCCATGAGAGTCCGTAAAATGTTGTGCAATTATCTGGGTACAGGTCTCCTTAGTGGTTGGAAAGATTCCACAACTGCAAGCAAAAATGGTCCCCCAAAGTTTCAAAAATCTGATGTTAAATTTTAAGTCTGATTTTTATGGCTGTTAGCATGATGTTTAATAAATAGCTTATGTGGTGTTATGAGGGGCACTCTGTTGACTTGAGTGGAAAGGAAGTCGCTTTTCAGAGTAATATGGGAAAATAAATAATTATTTGGCCTTTTAAGTTCAGGGTCTTTATCTTTTATGTTCTGAAAACCTCATTAACCATCTAACACTTTTTGAAAACCTCTTTATTGATATAAAATCATTTAAAACCCTTGATTAAGCAGCAATAATCCTTTCAAAGTGGATCATTTAGTGGAAAACTGTTTTCCCAAATTAGCTGTTAGTACTCCAGAAAGAGCTTGGAGTCATTATGGGTAGTTCTCTGAACACATCTGCTCAGTGAGTAGCAGTAATGATAAATCTAACAGAATGCAAGAAACCATTAGGAAAGGGATAGATAAGCAGACAAAGGATCATAATGATCCTTTATAATTCCATGGTACATCACAATTGGTCACCTCATCTCAGAAAAGACACCTAGATTTGGAAAAGGTCCGGAGAAGGGTAACAAAAGTGATTTAAAGGGATGGAACTGCTTCTATTTGAGGACAGATTAACACTGGACTCTGTAGTTAAGAAAAGAGATGACTAAAAGGGAATAGGATAAATGTCTACAAAATCGTGAGTGGCATGGAGTAAGTGACCAGGGAAGTTTTATTTACTCCTTCTTACATTACACAAGAACCATGGGTTACTCAATGTAATCAATGGGCAGCAGATTTAAAACAAACATAAGGTAGTACTTCTTAGAATCATAGACTATTAGAACTGGAAGGGACCTTGAGAGGTTAAGTCCAGTCTCCTGCACTTAACAGCAGGACCGAGCACCATCTAGACCATTCCTGATTTGTCTGACCTTCGCTTAAATATCTCCAATGATAGAGATTCCACTACTTCACTACGCAATTTATTCCGGTGCTTAACCACCCTGACAGGAAGTTTTTCCTGATGTCTAAGGGTATGTCTACACTTGCACCCTCTTTCTAGAGAGGAATGCAAATGAAGACATTTGAAATTGCAAATCAAGCCGGGATTTAAATATCCTGTGCTTCATTTGTATATTCATGTTATGGCGCTATTTCGAAATGGTGCTATTTTGAAGAAACAGATGCTGTTAAGACGCGGTTATTTCGAGAGAAACCCCTTCTCTCAAAATAACCTTATTCCTCATACAATGAGGTTTACCAGTTATTTTGAGAAAAGGGTTTTCTCTTGAAATAACCACGTCTTAACGCTATTTCTAAACAACAAATGCTGTTATTTCAAAATAGCGCCATAAAGTGAATATGCAAATGAAGCATGGGATATTTAAATCCTGGCTTCATTTGCAATTTTGAATGTCTTAATTTGCATCCCTCTCTAGAAAGAGGGTGCAAGTGTAGACCTACCCTAGCCTAACCCTCCCTTGCTGCAATTTAAGCCCATTGCCTCTTGTTCTAGTACGTCTAGATTGCAGTGCTTTTTCCCGGAAAAGCAATGCTGTGTCCAAGGAATGTGTCCACTTTTCTGAAAAAAAAAAAAAAATTGGAAAAGCAGACTCGTTCTTTCGCCATCCCTGTAAACCTCGTTTTACAAGGAAGAAGGGCTGGCTCAAAAGAGCAGGTTTTTCTGAAATTTGGCGCTGTGTAGACGCGCCAAATTTCTGAAAAGCCTCTTTCAAAAGGAAAGCGGAAAAAGATGCACCAATTTTCCAACTTTTCTTTGTAGTCTAGACGGAACCCTGTTCTCAGATCTTAAGAACTATTTTTCTCTCTCCCTCTTGCAACATCCTTTTAGGTTCTTGAAAGCCGTTGTCAGGTCACATCTGTCGTCTGTTTTCCAGATTAAACAAACCCAATTCTTTCAGTCTTCTAGACGTTGAATCATTTTTGTTGCTTTTCTCTGGACCTTCTCCAACTTTTCCACATTTTTCCTGAAATATGATGCCTAGAATTGGACACAGTGTACTCCAGTTGAGGTCTAATTGGCACAGATGCAGTCAACCTGTGGAACTCGTTGCCTTGAGAAATTGTGAAGGCCAAAAGTCCAACTGGGTTAAAAAAAGAATTAGATAAATTCGTGGAGGATAGGTCCATCAATGGCTATTGGCCACGATGGTAGGGACGCAGTGTCACGCTCAAGGTATCCCTGAACTTCGGACTGCCAGAACTGTAACTGGATAATGGGGTGGTTTGCTCAGTCACCCTATTCTGTTTATTCCCTCAGAAGCATCTGGCACAGAGACAGGCTATGGGCTAATGGACCATTGTTTTGACCGAATATGGCCATTTTTATGGTGTCTCTTCTGGACTCTGAGCTGCTAGTGCATAATGCTGTGGGAGGTACCATAGTGTGGAAGGCCAAAATTTGGGAACTTGAATGCCTATACTTAGATATCTAAATCAATATTTAGGTTCCTAAATAAGTGCCTGGGGCTTTCAAGATGGCAAGAATCTTCCATAGTTCTCTGCAGGTGCATAACACTTTTGAAACCTGACATGTTTTCCTTCCAGCAGACATGTGACAGACTCTGGACACAGACCTCTTCTGGCGAGGAGTGTACATGTCTTCCCTGAGAACCATTCAATGTTGATCACAAATTGGTCATTCGCAACTTGGAACTCTGTTTTCCAGGGCTAACACTTTGTTTCCATTATGCTTCCAGTCCTTACTGGCAGCGAGGAGTGTTTGTGACCTGAAGTCTATTTTTTTTTTCTGTTCTCGCACCCCCATTTTGAGAACATGCTGCTGGAGCAACCTTAAAAGTTCACTTTTATAACAGCATTCTATTCCACTTATTCTAATGCAGCCTGTGGTGTGTCCTTTCAAAAGCATGTACTGCAGGCAACCTTGAAGATGTCTTTAATTCTAACTAGATTTGCAGGCCTGCTGTGAATAGTTGAAACTGAAAAGGGAGAATATAGATTTTAGATTTTATTATAACAGAATGTTAACACTTAAACAGGTGGCTAGATTCTTTAAAAGTGTATTCTACCCTCTCATTGGAATTCCAGTGCCAAGTATATTCACTTCTGTACCTTCTCTCCACTTTCCTCTCTCTGTGGCATTTGTAACTCTCAGATCTGAATCCTCTGCTTTGAACATTGTACCTTTTGTTTCTTAGAGCTCAGCCATGTTCCGCCACGGCCGTCATTTTCTCCAATGTTTTTTACCACAATGCTCTCTCTGAGGCAGATGGCTTTGGTTCATTCTTCTTCTGGTTTTCATTAGTCTAAAATTAGTAATTCAGACAATATATGGTTGTTCTTTGTACATAAAAGAGCATCACTCTTTCACTCTCCCAGTCTTGTTTGAGAGAGCCTCAGTTCTGGCCCATGAGCTGCAGACTGCTACAAAGTTTAAGGGACCTCTCCCTCTAGTCTGTTTCCTGCTGAGACACCCATGGCTTAGAAACAGGCAATTCTTTTTATATGTGACCATTGTTATGAAGGGATGCTTCTTCGTGCCCTGTGCTAGTGATACAGACCAGCTTTTTTTATTTTTTATGTCTCTAACTGAAGTGTATTTAGCCAGGCTGGCTGATGTTCTATAACCAGTCAGGTGCATGAGACACTCCAAATAAAACTAGAAACTTGGGATGTAAGCGACTAGTTGACTATCTGATAAGCATAGGTAGTGACTTAACTAGTCGCTCCCCACCCCCACTTGTTGCCTCTATTAGCAAGTAAGGGGAAGCAGGAGCTGGTGCTGGGGGAGCCAGCTTAAAAGCTGGTTCTCCCTAGCACTGTCTCCACAGGGGGACTGTCTCCACTGAGGCAGAAGCATAGCGGGGGACCAGGCACAGCTGGGAATCAGCTGATTCCCGGCTCATGCCCAGTCCTAGGCACCATGCCTCTCTGTTTTTTAAATGTATTAAGAGCTGCGAGAAGAGTAGGATTGAAGTGATGGGAAGGTTAGGCCCAGGGTACTTATTTCGCCAGTTTTCCTTCTTTCCATTCAGAGTAGCTACTGAATGCATTACAAAATTGGTCTTCTGTGTTTTCAGATGTTACTTAGACACACGAACACACAACAAATTGAAGGCTCCCTTAATGTTGATGCTTGATACACAATGCCTTGTGTATTCAAGTAATATACTTAATTAAAATGTACCCAAGATGCTGTTACTTCGCTTCATCACTTATCAATCTGTAATGTCTGACCAGGTGGGCTAGTGGTATTGCACAGTAATAACATTAAAATGGCATTTATCTGGCTAATCTTGGCTTTGTTATATTTGGTTGTTAGGAATATTTAATCTTCTTTTATTTTTTTCCATCCTAGGAACACTAGAGCCCCACTTGTCGGGCTTACTCTGGACAGCTATGCTGATATCTTTGGCCATAGTGATAGCTCTTCCTAAGCCCCATGGTATCCGAGCATTAATAGCATCTACAATATTGCGACTAATATTTTCAGTAGGTTTGCAGCCTACTTTATTTCTTCTGGGTGCATTCAATGTAAGTATCACGTAGGTTTTCGTTGAAATTCTCGTGCTTGTTACATAAGAGTTGCTTATCCATTTCTGACAATACCAGACCATAAATACTCACCCTAGAACATTGTGGAGTAATTGGTGTAAAAAGTAATTGCCGAATTGGATTGGGGCTCTTTTTTAAAAATAGAATTGCTGTACTGTGCTTCAATCAAACGCTTTTCTCCAAGTTTAAGAGCTCCACTGTGTCTCTCTATTTTGTCAGAGTCTAGTGAAAGCTCCCAGCTCAGCTAGAAATGTTAAGAAATCTGTGACCCTACAGTATCTTGAGTTTTTTTGCTCAAACCCTTCTCATGTTCAGTCACTAAGCTACAAAAGATAAGAAACAAACAGTATATCAAACAGTAATTGTCCTAAATGCTTGTATCTTATCTGGATGTCGTCTTGTGCATATATTATACATACCTTAAAGTAGACCATTGAAACCACCATCTTGTTATCTAAATATGTTCACCGTGCCGCATACATACCACTTGCCAGTGATGGTGGTATTACATATTGTGGTAATGCTCAACAGCTTTTCTTTAGATTGGGGAAGCCATTGATTTTGGCACTGATGTGTCCTGCTACACGTGATTACCATATACCCAATCTAAAAATAGTTTGGGAACATGGATTATATTCTTATTAACAAGTTACTGGGGGGCGTCTCAGAAATGTAAATGCTTCTGTTCCAAGGAGCTATTTGTTCTAGCACCTTGAGTGAGAAGTTCCATGCTTTCTTTAAAAATTCTTACCTCTTCCAAGTGGGTGATTTTGTTTTTGCATCCGAGAATCTCATATACTTAGGTGTATTAAGTCACAGTTGAGTAGATTTTGCATATCCTTTTTCTCAAGACCAACTTTTGCTCTTGGCTCAGTTTAGGTTGGGCTGGACAGATACAGTTGCAGGTAGAACCTGACCAACATCTGTTGCTCAATTATTCTACAAGTCCTCATTGTGCTTGTTGATAGAAACATATTGTGAATTAAAACTGAGTTTGCAGTTGTGTCACACACTCTAGCTAACCTCTGCTGTGATTATCTCCTTAGGTTTGTAATAAAATAATTTTCCTGATGAGTTTTGTGGGTAATTGTGGAACATTCACTAGAGGATACAAGGCAATGATCATGGATGTAGAATTTCTTTATCATCTGCTGTATCTTCTTATTTGTGCTATGGGGCTCTTCGTACATGAATTTTTCTACAGTTTGTTGGTAGGTACCTACCTTGTCTTTTGGAATGCTCTCTGTCCTTTTCTAAAGCCCCCATCACAGTAGAATCCAGAAAATATAAATGTGCCACTATACAGTCTACCCAGAAATAGAACCTAGATTCTCCATTGCTAGTGTGGCTGCTATCCTAAATGGGGTAGATTTTTAGTGGTAGTCTTTTCCAAGAGACCAAAGTCATGCCATTTCACCTTGAGAGCTTACTGGGGGTGGGAGGGGAAACTCACTGTCCCTGTGCTTCTGCTCTCCTTACCTCATAGATAAATGGAAGACTTGTACTTTGTTCCCCACAGTACCATACACAAGAACTACACATTGCTTTATTGTAATTAAACTGTAGGATTTAGGAATGAGTACAATTGCAAAGAAGACTAGTTTACAAGTATTTCTCCATGTCAGCCCCATTCCCAGACAACTGATATATTGGGAAAAGGATAAAGGCAGATTCCTTTGGCTAAATGTGCCATGATTTAGCCTGCCTAGAATATATAATTTGTCTCTGGTTCTTAAGTTGGATACTACTTAAAATATCCTGACTCAAAGTAACATTGATATCAAGTGACATCACCAGTGGGCACTATCCAAATCAGAAAACTTACTACAAAATCTGGCAGAGATGGCACAGAAGTGGTAGCGACAGCCATGCAGGAATGAGAGGCAGATGGTTCTGAAAGGCAAGTGATGCTTCTCCATTGTCAGGTGCTTCACCAATTACTTTCAGTGAGTTTGGGTGCTTAGTATATTTTGGAGCC
This sequence comes from Apalone spinifera, assembly GCA_030068395.1. Classification (NCBI taxonomy): domain Eukaryota; kingdom Metazoa; phylum Chordata; order Testudines; family Trionychidae; genus Apalone; species Apalone spinifera. Next base: position 32,462,968 of record JANRFK010004440.1, on the reverse strand, counting down.
TTTTTTTTTTTTTTTTTTTTTTTTTAAAATCTCTGACCATGATTCCAGGCCTTGGGAGTGACAAGCATCCCATGCATAAATTTTCCCATTGGATTCAGAGCCCTATAATGCATGGCACAATACTATTCAAAGCATGTCATCAACAAGGAGGATTTTTTCAATATTTTCACCTGTGTATGAAAGTTCACTCTGCTAGCACACAAACCTGCAACCTGATGACAAGGAAATATAGAAAAGAGGCAACAGCCTTTCTGCAGATTTTGTCTGATATTGATTCAGAGCTCTTTAGAGAGATGCACAGGGAAGCGAGAGTTGGAGCTAGGTTTTTTGCTATGGCATAGTTTAACACAGCGGTTCCCAAACTTTTCCAGATGGGGATCCATTCTGACAATTCAGGAAGACGTGGTGACCTAGGGCAATTCAAAAAATGTGTGATTGGCTCCTTAAGAGCCACCCGGGGAGACACCTGGTGACCCTTTTGAAATGTAATGGCGACCCATATTTGGGTCCCAATCCATAGGTTGGGAAACCCTGGTTTAACATTTGTGTCCCATCATTCCATAACTGACTGTTCCATGCATGTCTGTGATCTGATAGCTTTAGAAGAGAGAGTGAAGAAAGTATTTTATGTCTAAAAGGAAACTTTCAAGGGGTGGCTCTCACCTCTCATGAGCATCCCAATCTGGCCAAGTGCATATGCCTACACTCTCTTCTGTTTAAAAGCCTCTTTGGCAACTCAGCCCTCCACCCCGTCACACACCCAGTGTGCAATCAACAAAATCTCTTCCGGGTACACCTGTACCAGGGGCCCATCTTGGGTCTGAGTCTATTCCCCATTTTGGGGAATAGCGGTGCCCCCAGGGCTTCCCCTCATGGAGGCAGTGTCCTCACTCTTACCTCAGTGCTTCATAACAAAAGTTCCATCATAGTTCAGTCTTCATTCAGGTCACCACATTGAGCAGTTTGCAGTGCTGCTGCTCTCTCAGCCAGCCAGTCCCCCAGTCTACAGAGCTTGAGTCTCCAGAAAAACTGACTGACGTCTGATCCAGCAGTTCGTTTTATAGGTCCTTCCTGGCCCCAATTGGTGGCTTCCTCCACTGCCACTCTTGCCTGCTTGGAGGACTTTCCTGTAGTCTCCCCAGTGGGAGATGTGGTAGCGGGGAGAAGGAGGCAGGGTGTGGAAAGGCTACAAGCCTCCAGCAGGAGACTGGGGCCTCATCCACAATCACAAATCTCAGAAAAGATTAATTCACCACCACAAAGCCACTGTTTCCAAAAAACCTTAACTTTAGGTGTGTCCTCTTCACTTACTTTTTAATTGAAGTTTAAAGAAACCTGCCAACTTAAATTTCTGAAATAGATTACACTTTTCAGTTTGGTGCTGAAGAGAAAGAAAGTGACACAGAGAACGCACATTTTACTAACATTAATCAACTTAGCATTTTAGCATACCTATGTGGTAATTAAAATAGAAATATCCCCATTTTACAATTGAGGAAAGCTATCCATCAGTATTGCCACCAAAGTCTTCTGACCTCGAATCTCAACACATCATCAGTTAGCTGATTTCTTCAGAGTAGGATGGAAGAAAGTGATGAAAGATTTCTTCAGAGTAGGAAGAAGACCTGTATGGAAATGGGTAATGTAAAAACATGTGGATGGGGGTGCTATTCTGTTTAGTCATTTGATTATGCTCCAGTTCTAAATTAACTATGTACTTAAAAAAGGACAAACCTTAAAACATTGGAATTACGTTATTTCCATCCTTCTCTGAATTGTCCCAACATGTAATGTGCCACCAGTTTCTGAGCAATCAACTTGTGAAACAGCTTGACCTGCCCCTTTTTTCCAGCTTTTTGACTTGGTGTACAGAGAAGAGACCTTGCTGAATGTCATAAAAAGTGTCACTCGCAATGGACGTTCCATCATCCTGACTGCTGTTCTTGCTCTTATCTTGGTTTACCTGTTCTCGATAGTGGGGTACCTGTTCTTCAAAGATGACTTTATCCTGGAAGTAGATAAGCTGCCTAATGAAACGTTATTGCCAGGTTGGTATTGGATATTTTAACTGTGCAAGATTCAAAAACATAAAAGGCTTGACCCTGTGAGGTGCTGTGCCTGCTGCACAGCTTGTAGGGGATTCTCGTCGCCTTTTAGGATTAAACACAGATTTGGTTCTGATAAAAGGTGCTGCCCAAACAAGAAATTGACTGATGCAAATGGTGCTCCTAACATTGGGTAAACTAATACCAAGGCCCCCGTCCTCCCCTCCCACCGCCAAATGGAGACAGCATTTAAACTTTCCTTTTGTATATATGAGACTTCTTACAGTGAGTGCTATGACAGTCAAGATAATCAAATTCAGCTAAAAGTAGCTTCTATTCTGGATTAATTGCAAGCATGTTAGAGGCAGGGCAGAAGTTTAGCTGAATTTGATTTTTCTCAACTGTCGAATCCCTCCATTTGTGAAGTTTACATTCTGCCTTGGTTAGGCAGAGTTTAAATGTGTTCAGGTGAAAGCCGACTCATTTTCCCAGACTTGAGCTGGTGAGCTTTCTGGTTGCAAATACTGGAGAGCTTGCAGGTTAATAATTCATGGGAGTTGGAGGGTTTCTTTTTACTTTTAATGGTGCTTTTAATTTTATGACAATCAAAATAGAATTATCAGTGGCCAAATAAATACACACGAAAGGGAGTGCAAGAGATGGCTTCTCTGAGCTCAAGCTTGATACTTTTCCTCAGTTTACATTCAGAATATTAACCCCCACCAAATATTTGCTTTAAGTTCAATAACAAGTTTTGGAGGTTCTTTGGGGGGGGGAGAGGGTTCTGACAAGACTTGGTTGTAGCAAGTAAAATGTTGTTTTCCATTAAGCAAGCAGCTTAGTGAGGGAGGGTACAGATAGGACAGCAGATAACCTTAGTAAGTGGGCATTTCACTTTTTTCTCCAAAGCTTAAATTGTTCAGAAAAAAACATTGCTTGGTATTTTTGCTAACAGAGGTTAATTTTTACCATTTACCATGCTAGAGGTCAAGAACTAAATGATACTTCGCTGCAACTTTTCCATGCCATCGATTTCCCTGTCAGGGACATCTGATGATCTGTAATGTCTCAAGCTTGCTTTGCACAATGAATGCACGTGTTTGAGGCACCATGTTTGCTGAACCATTTCAATTATTTCCTGAACGTTGGGGGCTGATAATGTGTGGAACAATTGTCCGGCGTTCGGTCCTAGTGCACAGAAATGGAAATGGTTTTATTTTGTCATTCATTGTTAAATAACTAGACCTGAGAGTTTAATTGGACTCTAACCTTCAAATCACATTGGAAAAATCTTTCTCAGAATTATGTACATGTTGTTTAGGGTAGACTCAGTTCATATTACAGTGTGTGTTAACACCCGTGGATCAGTTCTGAAAAACTGAAGCAATGTTCAGGTACATTTTTTATACCATAATTTGCATTTTTATAGACCATACAGAATCTGGTGATACCATGACTGGGGAGTTCCTGTATTCAGATGTATGTAGAGCAGGTAAAGGGGAAAACTGTTCATCAGTCATTCCTTCAGAAGGTAGGCGTTTTTCACTACTGAACTCTTTGTCCTAGCCATGTATCTTAAATTAAACAAACTGGTGTAATTAAACCATGCAGAATACAGATACCTCACCTCCCTGCCTTTGGGGGGGTCCCTTGTCCTGTGTCTGGTTGCTCCTGGAGTGGGGGGGACTGGATTTGAACCCACCACCCTGTGTTCCCCAGGCAAGTGCACTTCTGGGAGGAGGCACATCTGATTTGAGGGAGGATTAATTTATCTGAACTTCCCAGTAATGTAAATGTCTTTTGGTACATGAAATACTGTGTGTAGAAAAGAAATACTTATTTTATTGCTATGAGATTGCTTAGTCCTGAATTGAATTGAAACATGTTGTATTATGAAATGCCTTTCCTTATGAATTTGAGAAGGGAAAAGTGATGCAGCTAGTCCTCTTTATATACTCCTGAATCTTGCAACAATCAACAATTCTGACCTCAGAAGTTGGTCTCTGAATTTACAAGTGTCTTCAAATTAATTAGTAAAGGAATACATTTGAATATTGTTTTGAACTATTAAGAAATAATTAAAATAAATACATAAAATGGGTTTAAAAAATAAGAAAAAAGATATATGTTGGGCTTGATGTGGCGGTATGGCTGTCCATTCGTGTGTAGTGCAATGATCAGCCTTAAATTGAATAGTGAAATATTTTGTCCTATTTCCTATGAGTTAAATGTATTTTCTTGCTGAGATTAATGGTGTTGGCTGAGAGATACAGACAATGTAGGTATATTTCATTCAAATGAAGTGTTTGTTTTAAAAGTCAGTGATGGCCGGGGGCCCATCTTCTAAAGAGGAAATGTCTGTTGGCGCCAGTGTGGCCTATGATAAATTAACGGTACAGATAAAAAAATAGGGGATGATTTTGGTGGTCTTCACATACTTAATTTTGCAAAAAAGATGTGGGAAACTGGATAGTGTCAGAGTTCATGTTGATATGTTAATATCAGTGTTTGTTTATAGCCAGAGGTGGATCTTATGCCGAAACCTCTGATCATCTCCCTAATGTTAGGAGATGTCTAGACATGCTTTGATTCAGACCCATCTTTAACATTTATATTGTAATAGCTGCATTTCATTACCATAGCAAAGACATGGAGGGGGATTTTTTAATAATCTAATTTTGTGAAATAGTCATAATTAATTCTGGAACTTTCAGAGTCAAACTGCATGAATTAGGAATTCCAAGAGCAAACTGAAGCTATAGCCAAACTTACCAAAGTTGATGGGAAAAATAATCTGTTCCTTTCAAATACAATAGTTTCCATTGTTGATAATGGCACCATAACCATTTCAAGTGCAAGAGACAAAGCTTTTCTTTCAGAAAGTAGCTTATGGCCTGGCTAATCATTCCTCTGTCAGATATAGCATACGGACAAATGTGTAGCCCTCAGATCCGTCAAAAAGCCATGATTCTATAGAAACAGGCATCTGCTAAGCTTACGTTGTGCACGGTAACAGAAGGGGAAAGAGAATTTAGCCAACTCTACCACCAAAAATGCTGTTTCTAGTTTCTGTGCTGAAAGAAGGGACAGAACTGAGCCATCCATGGAGACCAGCTGCTGTTCAGTTCCTAGCAAACAAGTGCTGCTCTGGTGATCCATGAGGTTTATTAGATACACGTGGTTAGAATCTTATGACTGTTCTTGAAGAGAAAAGGCTACTTTAAAGACGGATGATTCAAAGAATAAAGAGATTTAAAACACATCTTCTCGCCTTTTAAACCTGTCTAATGCTTCCTATCTGAATAGAGCTGATTTCTAAAGAAGAAATGGAGGAAGAGGATAAAGAGCATACGTGCGAGACATTGCTGATGTGCATTGTTACTGTACTGAGTCATGGGCTCAGGAGTGGAGGTGGAGTAGGAGATGTGCTCAGGAAACCATCCAAAGAGGTAAATTAACACTGCATGGGGGAGGATAAGAGAGATCTAGTTTTATTGAAGAGAATGTTGTGTATAGTGTATTAAACATATTATATTACTAGATAGACAGGACCACAGTTCTTCACCATGTAATATAGTTAAATCTCTGCAGTATGTGAAGCAATGGCACATTTTAAATGAATTTCCAACTATTTGATCTGCTTTATGATTAATCATATTTTAGGGTAATGTTTAAGGAAGAACCAAAAATAGAGCCCCATTGTGTTAGGTGCACTACAATCAGAGAGGCAGAAAGTTCCTGCCCGGAAGAGTTTACAGTCTAAATAGAGCAGACAGATTCAGGAGGAAAGGTTAGAATCCACAACCAGAGAGACCTGTGTGATAGCAGCAAATGTTATGTTCCGTGGTATTTGGAAGTTAGGAGGGGATGAGATAAATTGAAAGAAAAGGGTGGAGGGGGACAGAGCGAGAGGGAGAATGGAAGAGAAGCAGGGAAGCTCCAAAATGAATGCTTTCCTCTTCTGCCCTTACAAAAACAGCCAATCAGCACAGGGCACAGAAAGGGCTCTGCTGGTTCCTCCCTATAGTTTTAATACCAGGCCATCTGGTATTCGGGGAGAGAGGCACCAAGTGTGTTTTAGTGACCCTAAAGTCATAGAGAGTTAGGCCTTCCTGTTTTTCTGGACCTATGGGCCAACTGGACCCAATTCACTCCCCCTTCTTTCTTTCAGGAAATGGTCCCCATTGAGAGTGGGTTGTAGCTGTTTAATTATAACCTTTTTGAATTCCAGTGTGGGGTGATGTGTGACAACTAGAGATGCGTGGTAGGAGGGAATTTTATTTCTGTTTTAAAGCCGGTTCTCTGAGGGTATTTGGGTGGCCTGTTCCATGATACGATCTTGTGCTTGGATGGAGGGGTGTCCTTGTTTGGTGAAGGTGATTCAAAGCATATGAATGTGCGTATGTTGGACATTCTCCTTGGAGCAAATTCCAAGGTATCTGAGTGCTGCTTTGTACATCACTGGTTTTCAAACTTATTTTAGCATGACCCAGTTGAAGAAAATTGATGCCTGTGACCCATCATAATTTGACTAGAGTGTGGGTTCCGAGGTGGGGCTGAGAATTGAGAGCTTTGGGCTGTAGGAGTGGGCTCTGGCTTTTGGGCTGTCAGAGCTGGGCAGAAGGAGCTTACTTTGAGCATCTCCCAGACAGCAGGGATTCTAAGGGTACGTCTAGACTACATGCCTCTGTTGGCAGAGGCATGTAGATTAGGCTACC
>JANRFK010004440.1:32440069-32456105 GCA_030068395.1 Apalone spinifera | reverse complement strand
TATGTCGGGTAGCCTAATCTACATGCCTCTGGCGACAGAGGCATGTAGTTTAGATGTACCCTAAGGCAGGCTTCCTGCCCCTCCTGGCACTGTAGACTATGCTGCCCCCGGAAGCAGCCAACAGCAGGTTCCCAGCCAATAGGAGCAAGAAGCTAGTGTTCAGGCAGGGGCAGTGTATGGACACCTGTGTGCTCTCCTGGCCACCCCACCTCCCCCTGCCCCCAGGAGCTGGGCCTGCTGCTGGCTGTTTCTGGGGCACAGTACAGTCTATGTGCCAGGACAAGCAGGAAACTGCCTTAACACCCACACTGGTCACCTGATCATTCTGCCACAGTGAGACCCAGGCCTGACATTCCATGACCCAGTACTGGTTCGGAGACCCATAGTTTGAAAACCACTGCTCTAGATAGCAGATGTATTGGTGTGTTTGGGCTGCTCACACAAGCTCTGTGAAGACAAGTGTGGTGATCGGTGGGTTTCTTATATATAGTTGGCCATAGAGTTTTTCAAGCTGATTGTAGTATCCAGGAAGTTGTGGGAGTGTTCTGGAAGCCATTTAATGGAGGGGTGATGGTGGTTGAAGCTCTGCTGGTAATCTATGAAGGAGTTAGTCGTCTGTCCAGCAGATAGATACATCAATGATATTTCCCAGGTATCTCATTGATTTGTGTGGTGCATTTCTCCAGAAATTCTTCCTCAAGGTGGCCCATGAAGAAGTTGGCATACTGAGAGTAGGCTGGCTCCTTCACACCTCTTCCCATGATTTGGACAAAGTGTTTGTTGGTGAACGTAGAGCTATTGTGGGTGAAGATGAAATGGATGAGTTTGGCAGTGGGTTTTGAGGTGGTTATCTGAATGTTCTCCATGATTTTGCAGAGATATTTGAGGCAAGCAGTGATGTTGATATTGGTGCATACGGAGGTGATAAGCAGGTTGTTAATGTTATGGAGTTTGTGGAGGAAGTTGATTATGTCTTGGGGGAAGCTGCTGGCTCTTTGTATGCTGCTTGGTTTGAAGACAATTTCTATGAGTCCTGATATTCCTTCAGTAAGAGTGTGGCAGCTAGATAGGAAGGGCTGTGTGGATTCCCCTGTTTGTGTATCTTTAGGAGCATATAGAAGGATCCTGGCATAAGGGATGAGGTTTCAGAGTTGCTCTTGGAGTTGCTTGGGGAAGGATTTGATATCCTTTAATTTCTGGGTAAATTGTGGTGTGGGGTCCTCTTTTAAGTTCTTTATAACAGGTGCTGTCACAGTTCAGGTTAACTTAATTATATTCCAAGTGATTTATACTACACTGAATCAAGGCCACTTTGAGTCTGAATCAGAGCAACCACACCAATTTTGAATGTGGTTTACTTGAAATATAGGTGTTCAGTTAATTCAGGTTAACTTCGCTGAGTGTTCCTCTGAAGACAAACCCATAGGGTACATCCATGCTACAACAAAAGACCATGGCTGCCCCAGCTCAGCTGACTCTGGCTGGATCCGTGTGGTTATAACATTATGGGGAAAACATTCAGGCTTGGGCTATAGTCTAAGACTCAGTGCCTTGATTTTTTTATTGCAGTGTAGACACATCCTTACATGCTTTTGAGGTTTTTTTGGGGGGAGGGGGGTTGTCAGTAGTAAAACAGGAAGCTTAACAACACTGTTTCCTGCTTTAGCTAATAAAGAGTATATAGATGGTTATTTGTATGGATAATACAAACAACTGTCAAAGTACTGTCAGGAGGTGATCTGGGGTGGAAGGAATAAATGACAGACTTCGATAAGTATATAACACGAGTAGGTACCAAAAAGGGAAAAGAGGCTTGCAGATCAGATGACAAGTGGGGGGGAAACTGACTCCCTATCACTGACTAGTTTGATGTTTTTCTAATAGATAATAAAGAATGTAAAATATTAAATGTAATCATTGGAGGACTTCACAGAGTGGTATTCTGAATTAGGGAGTCTCAAGAGGGGAGATGGTGGATTGATGAAATATTGCTGCTGAGCTGAAAGAGAGGACTCTAATGGTAAGTGTCTGGATTAACTTTTTTAAATATTTGTCTTACAGGAACCTCTTTTTGCTGCTAGAGTGATATATGATCTTCTGTTCTTCTTCATGGTGATCATTATTGTCCTTAATCTGATTTTTGGTGTTATCATTGACACTTTTGCTGATTTAAGGAGCGAAAAGCAGAAGAAAGAAGAAATTTTAAAAACAACTTGCTTTATTTGTGGTAAGCATTTGCTTTAGAGCTAGAAACTGATCCATCTAATCGAAAGGTAGCAGCAGCCTTGCTCTCCCAGGAAGTATAAGACACTGAGAAATAGGATTCTTCTTCAAGTGTTTGCCCATGTCAGTTCCATTGACGTTCCATTCTCTTTGAGTCACCTGCAATGGAATTCACAGGAGCAAGTGCTTACCCACCTTTTGTAACTGCTCTTGAAGATTTATTGCTCATGTCCATTCCATTACCCGCCCTTCTACCGTTCCCTTGGAATTGTCAGCAAGAAGGAATTGAGCTGGCCAGGGCCAGCAGCACTTGATAAACCCATGCATGAGCGCAGCACTCCGAGGGGGTGGGAGGTGTCACAGCTAGCCCTACAGATATTGTCAAGACAAAAATCTCCAATGATGGCACATGTGGGCGCATGCCCACCTAGAATGGAATGGACATGAGCAACACATCTCAAAGAACAGGTTACAAAATGTGGGTAACTGTTTTATTGTAGCGTTGGAAGACCCTACATAATATTTTTCAACTAGCTGTTATTCTCCGGTACTGCAACAACTTTTCAAGATCTCCTGAAAGCTCGTCAACATCTCCTCCTCTTCAAGTAGAGAATCCTGATTTGAGAGCATCTTCTTATGTTAACTTTGCTATTGGGAGGAGAATTGCTTGGAAAGTTTGAGGAACTTGGGATAAGAAAAAAGGATTGGGAATAGGAGTCTACTGTTTATATGCCACTCTTCTTAAGTATACTTCATCTAGCTTGTTTTATGTTTTGCCTGTGTTTTAGACAACAATTTTATGTTGGAGCATTAGATAAACTAAAATGGATCATGTTTCTAAAGACACTGGGTAGGTTCTGGAAAACACCTACTTTTGAGTGCACTCAAGTGAAAAGTTATACTATGGAGTCTGTGAGGCCAAAGTAGTAAAATGATATGGTAATATATAAATGTATATACGTATCCCTTAGAAGTTTGTTGCAAAGTAGTTGCTGTGTTTTGCATAATTTTATTTTAAAAGCGGATATTTTCATACCTACCTAGCTTCACCATGGCTTTTCTAGTATGTGTTATCAGTGGAAATGGTACAATTTCTACCCTATGATGCCCTTTCTAAGGAGTTCATCCCTGTGACACTGTGGCATTTATGCATTAACAACAAAATATATTCTTGAACAAACAGTTGCCTTCTACTCGTAACTCAAAAGTTGCTGAACACTAATAAGGGTATGTGATCTCTCTCCTTTAGGTTTGGAAAGAGACAAGTTTGATAACAAAACAGTCACGTTTGAAGAGCATATAAAAGAAGAGCACAATATGTGGCACTACTTGTGCTTTATTGTATTAGTAAAAGTAAAAGATTCGACAGAGTATACAGGACCAGAAAGTTATGTGGCAGAAATGATTAAGGTAAAATTGAAGTACTTTTCCCAAATCAGGTTGATTATATGGTCTATATTTGTTTAGTAAATGCAAATAGTCTTCATATTTGTGTAAGAATTTGAGGAACAGAGGATTTGTCCTACCACAACAGACTATCATAATTCAGTATTTTACCTCCTTAGAGGTGTTCCTTGATCAGAGAATATACCTGAAGAATAAGATAAAGGTGGAGATTTTTGTAAGAGGATTAATTTCAAAAAAAGGTTTCACTGAATAGACTATTGACTACATCTTGTTGCAGGTTTCAATCCATGTATGGTAAATTGATGGTTAATGCTAAAATTGTGCAGGTAGCAAGGTTTGGTGGTCTGTTGGATGCGTGTGAATTTTTCAGTGTAGTAGTTACAGAATCGTCTGTATCTTCATACCTGTGCCTTCTATGCCTTTAAAATATTCACACTCGTGTTAAATGGATAGAAGTAAAGTCCTAACTAGTCTCTGGTTTAGACCAGTTGCCTAGGTTGAAGGGAAGACAGTCTGTTTTGAAAACTCACGTAGCTTAGTATAAAAGAAAACATTTTCAACAGTTGGGAGAACTGTTTGTAATCTGACATGCATGTAAAATCTGTCTCATTGCAAAGCATCCTAAGCTGACCTCTAAGACTTATTGTAGTCTTATGAGTTAGTTATTAAAGTAATAAACCAAAATTAATAGCTGCTATTTTGCAAAACCTTTTGATGAGCAAATTTAACTGCCTTTTCTTTGCCAAAGTGCAGGTTCAGAGCTTCTGGAACTGTCTTTTGCCTCTAAATTCCAATTACTATTTTGTCTTCTTGCTGTCTAAATGATTAGCAAGAGCCTTTGCTGATTTCTAAGAGTACAGTTAGTTATATTTCTTTACTTATCACCTTCATGTATTACAGTATCTTTGCCGTGCAACTTGTGATCTCATTTAATTTTTACAAGTCTTTTTCCTGGAAAGCTAGAATATGCCTTTAAATATAAAACCCACCAAGGCCTCTCTTAGGTGGTACAGAGTATGTTACTTCAGGGTCACTGAAGTCTGTGTCCTACTTCTGGATTTCTGCTTCGGTAATGAGGGCTTAAAGAAATCTTGTGAGCAATCACCTGATAAAGGATTAGCACAGTGAGATAGCTGATCACATCACTGATGCTGTCAGAAGACAGCCTTTATTATATTGTTCCCTTCATTTAGCACATTACATTGGTGAGTACTTCAAAATGGTGTTGGCTTTAATTTTTCTGGGCATAAAGAAGTAGGTTAATATTATTTAGGAGTTGTTTGTGTTACCATACAGTCCTTAAATCTGATTGCACCAGTTGCTGAGAAGCTGCACAGATATTATGGTAAAATTCTAGGCTTAATCTCTGGTTTTCCAAATGGTGGCAATGACTTGTTTGACACATTTCCACTGTTGTGTATGGAATATGCATGCCACAGGAAGCAGTAGTAGATCCAGTTTGAGAATAAATGGACCTTTTGGTAGAAGCCTAGGATTTGCCATTGAATCCCTGCTTTTTTTAAAATCAAATCTTGCTAGTAGTGGTGACAATATGGCAGAAGTTCATTTTGATCACCCCAAAGCAAGTTGCTTTTCAGTCTTGCTCTTGGTAGCTGTTTCTTTTAAAGAGACATAAGAAACAGTGCTTCCCTTGCCCCCCAGGACAAAAAAAGAAAAATGGAACTCTTTGACTGTATTCCTTCCTCAGCCCTATGTAAATACTTCAGTAAGAGATGGTCCAGGGGTGTAGGAATGACTGTGTGCATTTTTTATGTTTTACGCCAAAGTTCTTTGTTTTCATCCTCATCAGAAACAAATTTAGTAGGAGTGGCAACTAAGGATGTTAAATATCAACTAATGGACTAATTGAATAGTTAATGTATTTTGCATTGACTATTCAATTAGTCGATAGGACGATTCTGCCTTTGAAGTGTAGCAACAGCAAATGCTTATTGGAAGAACTAGTCTCCCCCTTGCTGCCTCCTTCTGATAGAGGCAGCAAGTGCAACTGGCCCTGGGCTGCACGTGGCGTTTCAGAGTACCCCCTCTTTCTGATAGGCAGCAAGGGGGGTGGCAAAGCGACTAGTCAACTAGCATGTCGACTATCTGATAAGCATTTGCTTATCAGATAGTCAACTAGTTCTTCACATCCCTAGTGACAGTGGGGGGGAAGGAAACCTTTACAACATGCCAATGACTCCAAGGTTTCAACTGTTGGAGAGGCTGATTTATTTTGTTTGTATTGGGATTATGACAATCTAAAATTACTCAATATCTGCAGCAGGCACGTGCTCTTCTAAAGTGTCTGCTAATTTCAAAGTCAGATTTAGAAGGGATTTTTTTCCCCCATGTAAACAGACTGAAGGTGGCACTCTAACATCTTTGGTAATGACACAAACTGGGCACTTCTATTACCATAGGTTTCAATGTAGTATGGATGTGCAATACAAATATTTACAAACTATATTGGCTTGGACAGGAAGCAGGGATATGCTCAAAAATATATTGGGACTACAGAGGCTAATCTACTTCAGATGTTTCCTTCTCCTGCCCTGAGTCATAAAATGATAAAGGATTAGGGTTGGAAGAGACCTGAGGAGGTCATTTAGTCCAACCCACTGCTCAAAGCAGAACCAACCCCAACTAAATCTCAACCGAGTAACTTTGGACAGTACTTGTTTGTCAGCAAGAGTTGAAACTCTGCACCTGCAATTTAGAACGTTTACTATTTCTGCAGCACTCTAGGGCTGTGTCTAGACTGGCAAGTTTTTCCGTAAAAGCAACTGCTTTGCGCAAAAACTTGCCAGCTGTCTACACTGGCCGCTTGAATTTCCGCAAAAGCACTGACTTCCTACTGTATGAAATCAGTGCTTTTTGCGGCAATACTATGCTGCTCCCGTTCGGGCAAAAGTCCCTTTTGCGCAAAAGGGCCAGTGTAGACAGCTGAGATTTGTTTTGCACAAAAAAGCCCCGATGGCTAAAACGGCGATCGGGGCTTTCTTGCGCAAAAGCGCATCTAGACCGGCACGGATGCTTTTCCGCAAAAAGTGCTTTTGTGCAAAAGCATCCATGTCAATCTAGACGCTCTTTTCCGCAAATACTTTTAACAGAAAAACTTTTCCGTTAAAAGCATTTGCGGAAAATCATGCCAGTCTAGATGTAGCCTAGGTGAACATAGAACATTACAAATACTGTTGTGAATCTACTACCTTGGATTTGTATATGCTACCAGTTTTTTACTTTAGTGCAGTGCTCATTGGCTTTAACAGTGGGTGCATTTAAACACCATACACATCATGAATAATTCATTTTATGCCAGTTACTATATATTCAGACAACTTAGTTCCTTTAAGGATGCCCTCATCTCTTGATATGTTCTTAACTAAAAATAATCTTGGTGTAAAGAGGTGTGAATGGCAATTTTGATACTACATACTGTACTTGATACCAAGGAGTTAAATGTTGGTTACATAACGTCTGTCATTGCCTGCAGGAATTTGAGCCAGAGGTTTAAAAAAAATCTCATTCTAATTGAGAACAAATCTATAAAATGCACTGAATAGATGTTGTATTACCTAGTTTCATATGTAAAGGCTGATTAAATTACTATGCAATGTACAGAAAAGTGAGCAGTTATACTTAGAAAATCAAATGTAAGATTTAAAAGGAATTAGAATACAACCAGCCCCACACAAATAAATCAAGTGCACCATATTAATTAACATCAAACAGGAGCTGATGGATTCTGAAGTCCATTGCAATGCTTTTTTACTTGAGATCGTAATTGCTTTTCATAAGGTTGTTAAAATTTCAAAGATGAGTCTTTTTGCAATATTTGTTGTTAATTCCCAGGCTTAGAAAAAATGGTGTCAGAGTTGTGAGCTGTGCAGTTATATACCGTGATTCCATCTGGCAGTTTGTTTGATCTTGTAGCTAAAAATCGGAATTGTGTGTTAAGGGACTGTGGCTCCTGTCCCATCACTGGTACAAACTTCTTGTGCAAATCTCATTGTTTATTTGCTCATCAGTAAAACAGGGAAAATGATCATCTGCCTTATCAAGGAGGTTGTGAGATCCAGCAGCTTAATAGTTAACAAACATTTTGAGCTCCACAGATAAAAGTTGCTGGAGAAATACCAATGGGAAAAATGGAATTGCTTGTACTCTTTGACATGCAAATAAATTGTCTTGTATCCTGAAGCTCTTATGTGAGCACTGAAGGGGATGATAGTTTTACCTACATTGAGGCCTCTTATAAACTTCAGGAGTATGCACACAATGAAGGAAACAGTATGGAGCAGACTGTCTTCTAAGTGCCTTCTTCAGTTGTTTTAAGGATAAACATTTAATAGTACAGAAATTACCATCAAACATGAGAAAACGGTTAGCAGTGCTCCAAATGGACTTTAATTGTAAACTATAAGCCTTCCTCCCCCACTCCCTGATCTAACTTCTGTGCATCTGGCTAAATCACTGTAGATGTTTGTTTAAGACAGTGAGACTTTTAAGTTAGATCAATGCCTCTTCAAAAGTATTTTTTATCTGGAAACTACGTTAATTGTGCTATAACACAAATAGTCCAGTGCTGGTTGTGTTTCTCTGGAACAAAGGCGTAGTTCACTCACAGTATTGCTTTGTAGTCACCAAGGCAGATCAGGTGATGTCTGAATAATACTAGGTTGGGGGGGGGGGGAGAAGGGGAGAGAGGGGGGAGTGAAAGGGTGACCACTTATTGTGTTGGCTAGACATTGACATCCACACCCAAATGATTCATACAGACTCAGTGCAACTCCTTACAGATGGTCTTATCTACCCATCCTCGCAGTCTGAGAGTTTATTTAGACTGCTGCATTTGCCTCTAGTTACTCTAGCAGTCTCATTTACTACTATCTCATTAGTATAGATATCTTTAGTGTGTCACTCAACATCTGTCACACTCTTTTGCAGGCATTTTATAACTTGTCTGTACAAATTTGCCTTACTCTAGCGTTCGAGGAATGTAGAACCAAATTTGCACTTTACAGACCACTGTGAGTAGCTTCAATGCAATGTGTTCAAATACTTGGTGTGCTCCTTTGCTCCCTTTTTTGATGTACAAATGAAATTAGCCATATAAACTTTAAAATGCATGTTTGATTACTGTGTGTGTGTGAGCGTGCTATATATAAACAGATGCACTTAAGGAAAAAAAGGCCTAATTTTGACAATTTTGCCCACAAAGCTTCCTGAAATAATGCTCATCATCTCAGTAGCCTTTTTCAACCATAGACATCAAAGCCCTATACCAAGAAAGATGTTTCTTTATCACCGTGACATAAGAGGAGAACGAGCCATAGTTCAAATAAACTGCCCAAGATCACAGAACTGGTCAGCAGAGCATGTAGGGATAGAACCAGAACTATCTTGGGCATGTCTTCACTACCCATTAAGTCGACGGGCAGCAATCAATACAGCAGGACTTGATTTGCTGTGTCCTAGACGCAATAAATTGACCACAGAGTGCTCTCCCACCAACTCCCACACTCCACGAAAACAAGAAGAGTAAGCAGTGTTGATGGAAGAGCATCTTCTATTGACTGACTTAGGTATGCTTAGCATGGTATCTTCGCTGCAGTTTGTCAGCTTCAGCTACATTATTCATGTAGCTAAAGTGGCCTAAGTTAGTTAAATCATCAAATGCTAGAACTGGAAGGGACCTTGAGAGGTCATCAAGTCCAGTTCCCTGCCTCCGTGGCAGGACCAAAGAGAAGTGTTTGATCCAGCATGCTAAAAATAGTGTACCTATAGTAGCAGGGGAGGGGCTAACTATCCCAAGTACGCAGCCATCTGAAATACTAAGCATGCACTTGGGCGACTAGCCCCTCCTGTTGGTCATGCTACTATGCTTCCACTTTATTATTAATACAATAACTTGATCAGAAGCAGTGTAGATAGTTGCTCCCCAGATGAGAATTCCTCTCATACCTTGAAGCATAGATGTATCCAAAGTGGGTTGAGGAGCAGGGTAGACCACAGTAAAGGTGGATAGTCAGAATAAACCATAGTTATGTGATTATACAATAATGGGCTTGTCACCACGGAGTTTATCCCAGCGTTTCTCTGATTTAACGACATTGGAGATCACTGAAACAATAAAATAACACCAGCAAAATATAGTGGTCAGTACAGTATATGTAGCATTTGACTCCCTAAAACCTACAATTACCAGTACCTTTATGAAAATCAACAACTCATGTTACTTTTAAAACTGTGCTCATAAATAATTTCCACATGGAGATACTGCTGTTGCACATACAATCAACATAATTGTATACAGCCAATCTAAGGCGCTATTTATGCACATGGTGGGGGAAGCTGCCCATGCAAACTATGCAGATGTAATTGTTCACCTATAACTTCAGAGTTCTGAGCCTTAGTTTGGTCAAGTGTTACAGTAGCAATTTCATGTCCAATCATGAGCCTGGCATTTGAATTAGTTTTATCTGGTGGACTCTTCCATGCAAAACATATCCCAAGATGCTTTAGAGAGTTAGGTAATATAATTACATTGTTAGATAATAACTAATAGCAGAGGAAGAGAGGAGCTAAAAGATGTGTTTGGCAAAAGGCCACTGGCTGCTCTAAACTGTGTTGCAGGCATGCTTGTCTTGAGCTTTGGATTCAGCTAGTTAAGCTGTTTGTTCCATCGTTTATTTAAGAGCTTGGGTATACATCAACAGCTGCTATGAAGGGAAGCAATTGCTTGGCCTAATTGTCCCCACACAGGACTAATGTATCCTGCTCTCTAGGAGAGACAAACAGTATGTACCCTTCAAAGTGCTTCTGATGGAACTCTAGGTTGGCTTGTTTTGCCAACACTTGTCCTATGCCAATTGATTTTTTTTTCCTGCTTTGTGTGGTCAATCATTTAGGCATGGTTTCAACAGGGGTAAGCTTTGCAGTGATTCTGCTTCTTTGTTGGCGGGATCAAAGGATGAAGAGGGGTAATTAGAAGAAGGGAGTCTTCCTTACGGCTCTGTGTTCTATTAATATAGAACATCCCCAGAGCAATTCAGGCACAGGGCAATACAGCTAAGATCCTCATTCCTTTATTCGTCGTTTTAAGTGCAACACAACCTCAGTGCAAGGTTTATTTTCTTCCAATGTTCCTCCTCCACCTCATTCACTCTCCACATTTAGGTCCTTTTTTATTCCACTCTTTTTTTTTTTTTTTCTCTTTCACACTCGCCTCCTTTTTGACAGGAGGGTTCCGAAATCAGTGCCACCGCAAGAATTAGCCTGTTACAGGCATTTGAGATGGCCTTGCTTTAACTCTGTCAAACTCTGTCCTTTTGTCAGAAAAAGAGAAGTGGGAGAAGGGGGAGGTTGAGCCTAAATTTGAGATAATGTAAAGGGTTAAATTTGTGCAGTATCCTAAATATTGATGGACCCCCCCCCCCCAAAAGCACTTTTCACACCATGTGTGTGTTCTGTACAGGAGCAACATCACCAGGGAAAATTAGTAGTTGCTAACAGTGAGTGTTCTAACAAGAGTTCAGGAAAAAGGGAGAAAGAATAACATTACTGAATTTGAAAACATGGGAAGGGAGGGGATTTAGGTAAGAAAAATATGCTACCCACTTTGCAATTTGTCAGAATTCTAGGACTAGCATCCTTAACTATGGGAATTGTGCAAAGGGCCGTATCCATTTTATATCCTGATTACAAATTTGGCAGCACAATGAACTAGTCCCTCAGCAGAGTATTAGTCAAAGTGTATTGGGCTAGATCCTATGGTGAGGATGCACACCAGCTGAGGATGTGGCCTGCTATCTGTGGTGCCCCTCCTACAAACCTGAATCTGAGGTTAGAGAACAACCTGCTGAATCACCAATACCATTTCCTCTAATTCAGAAAATGACCATATAACACTTGACCCAGCATCACTTCAGAAACCGGCTGGTCTCTCGCTGGATGCATTTCACAAGAGCTAGAGGGGTTTTGTTAATCTTAGCACATTGATGATCATTGTTCTACTGTGATCATCCAATGGCAACTGTGCGCAGTCTTTGACCAGTTAATTCTTCCATCCAGCCCAGCCATTTCATGATATAATGTGTCCTGGTTTACTTACATAATTTAGAATGAAACAATTAGAAGTAGGTGGATGGAAAAGGGCAGTGCTATAATTTCTCAAGGAACAAAGGAACTTCCTTTGGGCAATCCTATAGCAACCCTTCCTCATGATGATTAAAACTGGATAGTGTTTGTCTGTAATGAAAATACCTCATCTTTGACAACAATCGTCAACTTTGGACTATATTGAAGACACAGCAGGGGTTGTTATTTTATATTCCAGTGCTGTCTTACTCTGCATCGGGAAATGGTATCCATACATTGAGATCTCTAATTGTTTTCTTCGTGTTGGAAAAGATGGCTAATTACAGACCTACAAGAACAAGGAAAAATAAGTTTTTAATACCACTAGTCTGTTTTCACTGACTAGGTACAATGTCTACTTACTTTTAAAATGGGAGAAAGGTGAACTCCAAGTGGAGGGAATTGCATCCAGCCATTACTGAAGGAAAAATTAGCTTGATATGAAGTGAAGAAATAAACCGATGGGATTCTCTTTACCTCAACTCAACCCAGAAAAGACAGGCATCATGCTTTTAATTTTCAAAGCACTTTGCAGTGTACCTATCTGTTTTATGGGCATGATTTTTGAAATAGCATATTGCTGAAATTTAAATGTTCTGCTTTTACGAAGAAGGCTATAGCAATGCAGTTTGCTTGACAAACATTATTGAATGAACTCTCCTGATAGCCCTAGGAGGTAACTCTTAAACCCAATATTTAGATGAGAAAACAGAGGCCTAGAGTAATAATGACTTCCCCAAGGGCACATGACACATCACTAGCAGAGCTGAGGCTAGAACCCAGATTTCTGTGCTTCTAGATCATGCTCCTTTGAAAACAAGATTCTTGAGGAACGTGGTTACTCCATCTTGAATTTATCAAGGGGTACCTTTTTTTATGACCATTTTAACCATTCAACGTGTTTTTAACTGAGGTTGCCGTAGAAACTTTTCTTAGAATAGACTTTCAGTGGAAACAGGGAAAAGCAACCACTTCTCAGAATGCATTACATCTGCATCATGCATTACAGCTTCCTCTTTTTTGTTTTTAATTTCCAATCATGGACATTTTAAAAGACTGGTCAACATCGCCCCCATGTCTGAGATTGTAATGATATTTGCTTTACAGGGACTTTTCCAACTTTACCTAGAAAAGAGCTAATCCGAAACCCGGTATTGCGGTTAGCCAGCTTCCGTCAGTGGCTTTTAGTCAGTTCGTCTGTTTAAACAGAGGAAGCTGCTACTGTGACGGGAAGAGGGAGCTGAGTGCACAGCCAGGATCGTGGTGCTTCGGCTTGTAGGAGGACCACAGCAGACAGTACATAACAGCATTGGTATGCAGGATGCCAGTAGTAAGGGCAGGGGGAGGAGACAAGGAAACAGATCAGGACTGGAGCTTTGAGTTTATGGTTCACTTTATTGTATTTAAAAAGAAACATCTTTTGGTCATAAATTTCAGTAAGGCTCCTATGTCTTTAAAGAGACATTGGTGATCTCCTTAAAATTCAACAGAAACTAGATCATCACAATACAGCTTCTGTTCAACCTTGAATAGAATTTTTCTGTGCAAATAGGATTCTGCTGAGAGACTCGCAGGCTTTGGGATCCATGACACAGGAATAGACTGCAGTACTTACAGATACAGCAGGCTTGTCAGCAAATGACCTTTAAATGTTCCCCTTTTTGTTTTTGTTTCATTTTTCATCATCTCCCTTTTAAGGTTTCAGTGTTTTTGTTTGGAAAAAAAAAGTTGTGGCAGACATTCTAGATGAAACTGTCCCTATTCCCTTGCTGCTTTTGTGGTGCTGGTTGTGTTCTTGTAAACAAAATTAGACTCATTCTGTTTTCTCTTAAGGTGGAATGGAGGGAGTTAGAATAGTGTGTCTGTGTAACTGGCTATTGTGCCTTTAGCTCTGTTTCCCTATAGGAGTCAGGACATACATGAGGATAAAACACAGGTGAGGGAGGTTTGTAAGTGAAAGGGCCCATCCAACTTGCAATCACTATGCTTCGCTGTATTATTTTGTCCCTTGAATCCTTCCCTGCTGGATACTTGCCCCACCCCTTCAGCTAAGCTTGTTACTTGACTGAGCAGTTGAGTTCAGTTACAGCTAGATATTACCAGATAAACTTTGAGTGTTGGCCAGACATACGAGCCTTGTATAGCAAAGTAATTAAGCTATCTAAAATTGATTGGCAACATGTGGTACCTATCCACTTGTGATAAAAATACCCCCATAGACAAAATTCCTATATAACCTGTTAACCCTTAGCAGAGATTTTTAAATGTCCCATATTAATAGTATCCAGATCTTATATAGTGCTCTTCATCCATAAATCTCAAAATACTGTACAAATAGAACCTAAAGCATTAACTCTTTACCCTTAAGGGGAAATTGAGGCACAGAGGTGACATGAGTTTCTCAGTAGGTCAGTGGCAGAATTGGGACTAGAACCCAGCTCTGGCCCACCTTAATACCCGTATTGTGAAATGCATATCCCCTAAACTCATACCTTGGAAAAATGATACAATTCTTTTTTTTCTTCTGTTATTTAAGCCATTAGGATGTACAGAGGTCATATTTTTCAGTCCTTTTTGACAACCATGAGAGTTAGAGGCTTTTTTCAAGCAAAAGCTGGAATTCTTTTGGTGGTTACAGTATTTGCCTTCAGGAGTTGGGGCTTTAAGAAACTCACATATCACAAGATTTGTGATAAAATGGTGAGAGTAGGCAACATTTATCCTGTGTTTCCTGGATCAGATTTTCTACCCATTTGTGATCTTGCAGATCACTTCCTTTTTCTCTAGTGATGAAATTCTCCCCCTCCCCCCCGCTTGCAAATACAGCATTTGCTTATACACTACAAAGTACTTCACCCAAAAATGTTTGATGTTTCTGCTGAGATCATTTGGGTGTTATCACGAGAAAAAAAAATTGTCCCCACAAAGCAAGTACTTCATGATAGTCATGTTTTTCTGTCCAATATACAGTTTTGACAAAACTTCCCACCACTCTGATTCTCAAACATTACCGTTCAAGGCCACATCTGCCATATTCCTCTTGAACTATGTGCTTTGAAAAGGGGTGTCTCATAATGGGAGACAATAGCAATGAGGAAGCCAAAGGAATGCATTATGGATGACTTTGCACAACCGTATTTAAATACTTTTCTCCCCGTTGTGAAGAAGGTTTGAGTTAAAGTAGCCAATTCAGAGGTCAGCTGCAGCAGTTCAAGGAAAAACCCCTCTGTATCAGATGGGAGGTTTGATACCAGTGGACTCCTCAATTCCAGCAGCTGATTTCTAACTCTGGTTAATGCATTTTCAAGCATTAACTATGGTCAGTTTTGTAGTAGGCGGGGATTCATATATTGTGGAATATAGCTGATCTAAGGCTGAAGGGAGTACATTAGCAGGAAAGGATAAACACAGACTACAAAACGTTTCTCTCTTACTTTTCTGTAGCTATTAAAAAAAACCCTGCAGTGCTGTTCTCTCTCCAGTGATGAAAACTCTATGGTGAGATAGTTCTAGAACCTCCAAAGAGGGTGCAAATAAAACTGAACGCCTGAATCTTACGAGCTTGTGACTCTGAAAAATTTCCTTGTGTGTGCTGAAGATTTGTTCTTGTCTAGAAGTAATCAGATCCTCATTTCTGAATTCCAGGAAAGAAACCTTGATTGGTTCCCTAGGATGCGGGCCATGTCACTTGTAAGCAGTGATTCTGAAGGAGAACAGAATGAACTGAGGAACTTGCAGGAAAAGCTAGAATCTACCATGAAGCTGGTAACCAACCTCTCTGGCCAGCTGTCGGAGCTTAAAGATCAGGTAAGGAAGTTCTGGCAAAACAGTTGCAGTGAGGAGGATGAGCTACTGATGAATTCCAATTCGATGGAGAGCACTGGGATCTCCTCAAACATTTGGAAAACAGGCATTTGCTGTAAAGCTGGATAATAGGTGTTTTGGATTAAAAAATTTTTGTACCATCTAAATCAGGGTGGGCAAGAAGCAGCTAGTGGGCTGGATCCGGCCTGCCAAGCCACCGGATCTGGCCTGCGGATGCCTTGCTGGCACTTTACTACAGAGCAGCTGCAGCCCCTTCAAACAGCAGGCTAATTGCTGTGCAGTCTGGGCAGGGAGGATAAAGTTTTGTGCGCTGTCCCCACCCCGTAGCAAAATCCCTCAGCTCCCATTGGTCAGTTTCCAGCCAATAGGAGCTGAGAAATTTTGCTGAAGGCAAGGGCAGCAAATGAAGCCTCCCCATTCCCTTTCTTCCCCCTCCCATCCT
>JANRFK010004440.1:32426163-32439969 GCA_030068395.1 Apalone spinifera | reverse complement strand
GTCCTCTATCCCAAGATCCCTGCTACACCCACCCACCGTCCCAGATCCCATGCCATCTCCACAGAAGTGCGGCCCTTGACGACTTCCCGAAATATTAGAATGGCCCCCCATTAAAAATTATTGACCGCCCCTAGTCTGGATTGATTTGTATTGGGAAATAGATTTTTACAACTTAATTGACTACTGAAGAATCATCAATCCAAATTCTGGTCATAGAGCTGGACTGACCAATCGGTTGTAATGGAACTGAACATTTTCCAGTATATCCACCTTTTTGAAAATAAAAATTTGTCCAAAAACTAAATTAAGGTCATATTGTCCTCTTTTTGTGTGATGATTTCTTACCCTAAGAGTGTAGGACAATCCCCATAAATCATGAAAATACCTTGTGCAATGCTGCCCGTTGCCTTATAAAGATTACCTGCTTCAACTTCAGTTCTGAGTCAGTGTTACTTACCAGACTTTGTTATAATACACCTTGGACTGTCATCTGTAAGTTGTGCGGAAAGTTAAAATTCATGAAATGTTTACTATAGTGGATTTTATTGTACTTTGGTCTTGGAATGTTTGTTTTGTCGGATGTTTGTACACTGCTAAACCCAAAATAGATAGAACCATTTGCAAACTCTTATGCAACCTAGTGACCACTGTCTTTTTCAGGAGTGGTTAATAATTTGAGATGGGGTGGGGGAGGCACTTCACTAATTTTTTTTAAGTGGCCGCAGGGCCGCTGGTTGAAGGGGTGGGGCCAGGACATTTCTGTGCTCCCCTTCCCACAGACTCTGATTGGCCTGGGGATAGGGGAGCATGTGAAGTCTTTGCCCCCACGCTCCCCCAAGAGAGAGAACTGCCAGTTGTTGTGAACAGCTGGCGGTTTCCTCTGGGCACCCACCACCTTGCAGGGCAGGAGGAGACTTCACAAGTTGCCCCAACCCCAGGCCAATCAGGGCCTCAGAACGGGAGGAGCTCACATGGGGGCATGTGGTGCTTAGAGTGAAAGCGCTGCACACCCCTTGCAAGGCAGAAGGAGACCTCATGCGCTTCCTGCCCCCACCCTGCAAGGAGCGTGGGCCGCTTTTACTCGAAGTGCCACTTGCCCTTTGTAGGACAGGAGGAGATTTTGCACACTCACCCACCCCCAGGCCAATCAGAGTCTGGGAGTGGGAGGAGCACAAGTCTAGTTTTCTAGTGACTTTCATTTAATGCAGCTGCTTCCACATAGAGTAATACTTTTAGTACAGTAGTCTTATAAATTTTCACTTAGTGCCAAATGTATATTTTCGGACCATAATTTTGTGGCTAAGTCACATCTCCTTTTAACCTCATGCATGATGGAATCATTGGCTCTGATCAATCTTCCTAGGTACACATACATTTCTATTTGTTCTATCAACATTTTTTCCAAGATGTAACCACTTTTGTCTAGGCATTTATTGTTGACTACAATAGTTGTCCAAGGTAGTGAAAAATATAATTTCAACTCCATTGAACAATGTCATGTTGCCTAAGTTTACAAATGTAACTGTAGATCATCCACTCTCAAGCTCTCCAACACAGCTAGCATTTGATGTCCGGTCTGAGAACGATACATGATGGTGGTTTCATGCCCCCACAGTCTTAGAACCAGTTGCTTAATTTTTTCATCGTTCTTATGGTACTACAGAAGTCTTCATAGATCACTTCTATAACTGCAGTTACCTTATCTGGAGCTCTAGGACTTGGCTGCTTTCCATAATGTTTCCCCCCAAACCAAATCAAATTTTCTTATCTGTGGATGCCTTGATATACTCATTTTGTAGCTACTATATACCACTTTGCCTGGAAACAATTAAACGTGATATAGGTCTTCCTGTTAGTGTCTGACTCACATCCACTGCAGTCAATGGATTCTTTCCATCAACTTCAGCTAAGCCTTGTATCACGCCCCACATTCATTTATTTCTAAAACCAGCAACTTTCCCCTGCCTAAGCACTAAGAACCTTCCTTTGCTCTTTGTGAAAAGGAGGATGAAAGATTTAGCTTTTCAATGGCTACTTCACTGCCAAGGCAGAGGAGGAGACCAGCTTCATTAATGAGATAGCTCTTAGGAATTTCCCTAAGTACTGTCACTGAGAACCCTGCTTCAGTTACAGGATGCTCCAATTATGAGACAAAACCAGTACATCTCTCCATCATATTAAGAACACTGTCTCCAGGAATTGGAGCTAGTGCAAGGATTATTTGGAATTAAATAAAGGGCAAATAATCATTCATTTGCTTTGTGCTTGGACTGATTCTGTAGGTTTCTGAGGATTGTAACTCTCATGAAAACTGAAACTCTGTGTGTCCCATTTGAAAGTGGCTTTGAAATAAAACAAAGTGCACCAGAAACTATTGAAAATCTGACCATTTTAAATTCATTACTGTAAAGGAGCATAAAGCACTTGCAGAAGGCATTAAAGCAACAAGCTACAAAAGAGACACATTCTCCAGTTAAGTGCAATGACCAAGACAAGTAGGGGGGCTGCGCCTGCTGCTCGCTACATTTGCCAACCCTCATGACATCATTCTGTCATGTGGCAGGAAAAGCCTCTTATATATATGAAAGAGAGAGAGATTGCGATTGCTCCATGAGATCTTTGACACCCAAACATCATACTAGAACCATGTGATTCTGCATCTAGGTTTCATTTTGTTTTTCAACTTGCATTTAGTCAGCTTATGCTTTCCTTGAAAAACAGTCTTCCTTTTAACTCTATTTGTACTAAAATTTAGCATGCTATTTTCTCAACTGCTATCCTTTCTACATTATTTTACCATTTTGTCTGCCTCCTTTATCTCTAATTGTTTGAAACCAATTGCTACTCAAAACCCTGCCTTCCCCTCTGAAAGCATATCAATTTGTCCAGAAGAACTAATGAATACAAATAGGTTTTCTCTGCTAGTATTAAGTAGTTAATTGTATTTTTTTTAAAGTAACACAAGTTTCAAATAACATACAGCAATACTGATTGACCTTCTGTAATCTAGACTTCCCTTTTTTTGTCAACAGTCCTGTGTCCAGCATGGTCAGGCAGTGGACTGGGGCCAGAAGCATTGCCAGACTAGGGAACTGGGGGACAGCGGACCCTCTGGCACAGCACTGACTTCCCCTGGTCCAGCCAGTTCCCTGATTCAGGACAGATCATGACCGAAGAGTGCCAGGGAGCAGGGAGGTTCAACCTGTCAGACGTCTAGGAGTTAGAATAGGGAAACTGAGCTAAGATATTGGTCCTATTCCTAGGGCTGCCCCCCTTCTTTTATGTGATATTGACAAAAACACAGCTTGATTCTGCTCCATTTGAATCCGTGTCTTTCCATGAAAGTTAAAGTGAGGCTTTCACCCAGTGGTTAAAGGAGCATATTTACAGAATGTATATCATAGAGATGACTGGACTAATTAATAGTGTCTAAAATAGTATTTAAAATGCTTTTCAGTCCTCTAATGAAACATAGTAGCAAAAGAATAATTCCAAAGTTCATAACAATCCAGTCTGGTTGATTCACCTTCCCATGGCAAACTTAAATATTCAATGCCTGCCCTTAGAAAGGAAGACTATATTCAGTCTCTGAATGTTTAGATCTTATGTAAATCGGCTCGTGTTCACTGGCTGAAAATGCAAACAGGCTACCTGTTATCTTGGCATTGACTTACTTTCCCTATAAGTTATGTGCATCAGCAGTTGGAGTGAAATGTTCCAAAACTGAACCATTACACTCAGAGCTGGTTTGAGCCATTCCTGCGTCCCGCGCAGCAGGCGCATGACACATGTGCAGCTCAACCCCCGGGCACATGGCGCATGCGCAGCCCCAGCGCGCTGCGCACCTTACAGCTGCAATTGGCCGTGCGACGCCCCTTACAGCTGCCATTAGGCGCCCCCCATAGGTTGGCACCCCGGGCAGCTGCCCAGCTAGCCCCCCCCCTTAATCCAGCCCTAATTACACTGATTAGTTACCTTAGGTCCTTTCATGAATATAGATATGATGGAAAAGCACTGTTTTGTTCAAATAAATTCCAAGCCAAAAGGACCAATAACAAATGGTATGATATGAAAAATGGTGGAAATTCATATTGCAGCTGAACTTTTAGTGAAAAATTATATAAACTGAATCTGTCGCTGATGCTAATTTTTGGCAGAGAATTTAAAAATGGGACATTGTTAGTAGAATATTTAGAAACTAGCTTCTTACAACTTGCTATTCAATGCAGACCATTATTGAAGTAACTCCTGAAACAGAGCAGAAGTATTGATTAAAAAAAACAAAACTCTAAGTACCTTCACAGATGCATAATAGCCCAGTTCCATTTATTTCTATTAAGTCTCAGTATGTTCAGTCCAGAGGATGAAACAATAAAAATGGAACAAGATTGTGGCCCTTTTGTGGGTTGATCAAGTAATGCCATGTGAAGTAACAAGGTCGAGTCTCAGAGTGTTTATGTAAGGGCAGGTCTCCACTTACCTAACATGCAGCACTGCGGCAATTGATTTCCCAGGGTCTTTACTAAACCAACTAAATCTACTACCAGTTGCTGCCTCATTGACTATGGTACGTCACTGGAATGAGATGTGTAAACTAAGTTGAGGGGAGATTTTCTCCAGTTGTCTGTCTGTCTGTCTCTCGCTCTCTCGCTCTCTCTCTCTCTCTCACCCCTACGGTGGAGACCTTGCAGCAACTCTGCTTAAGGTACATCAACTCCAGCTACACTATTCACATTGCTGGAGTTGTGTACCTTAGGTTGATAAGGGCAGTACAAACCTGCCCTTAGCCTTAGAATTTGCAGCTATTGTCATGGTAACACCTGTTACCAAAGGAAGAATTTGGTGTTAAACTGGAGTTGAGGAACCTGAGTTCCGCTCCCTGCCAAAGACTTCCTCTGTGACTTTGGGTTAGTCATTTCAGGCCTGCTATTCAGAAGTGCTGAGTGCCTGCTACTCTCATTGATTTTAACAGGAGTTGTGGGTGCTCAGTATTTGTGAAAATCAGGCACTATGAATATGACTACATGGCAATTAAAAATCCATGGACTGACTTGCAGAGCTCAGATTAAGGGTGTTAATTGCAGTGATGTTCAATCTGAACCTGAATCCTGTGAGCCCAAGTGAACTCACAGAGCCAGCTGTCAATTTTTAATTGCAGTGTAAACACATTCTATAACTCTGCTTCCATGCCTGTAAAACAGAGACATTTACCCACATCACGGGGGTGACATGAGGATAAATTCATTAATGTTCGTGAAATACACAAGGATGATAGGGACCACAGAAATGCCAGTGTTACAGATGAAATTGCTGTGGTGTTTTTCACGGGCTCTCAGGCCTTGTCAGATTTCTAACAAGGTATTGGGAGCTGTTGAATTGAAAGAACTATGGATGATCGCTGCTTTCTGGTGCTCTGGATCACAGTAATGAACGGAGATGAGCTTGCTTCTCCGTTATAATTGTCACTCTCTTCAGATTATACACCTTGTTTGTTCCCTCTCAGATATAGTAGTGGTATCACACTGAATGTAAATTATTACTGGGAAGCATCTGGAATACTGGGACTGAGGTTACAGAAATGTTTTGTGGAAAAAATGTAGTTTTTCTCCTCTGTGCCTTACTTTGCATTATTGCTTCATATCTGGACTTTTTGGCAAATGAGGAAGGATGTTCGTATCAAGTTCTGGGGTCTGGAAGTGAATTTCTACAGAATTGTTAGCTATTTCCAGACTGAGATGGATTTCTTCTGACACACAGTATCCCTACTTTCCCCAAATAGGCCACAGAGAGAATTATTAACATAAGTTTTTAAAGTTACTGTGTAGGTTAATTTTATGCCCGTAATGTGGCACTTCATAGAATATTGTTGTGTAAAACAGCATCTGTCATATCTGAATAATTAGTCACATGGGCAGGTTCACAGATATCCCTGTTGGGTTCACAAAAGGGAATGCAATTGCCTTTTTAAAAAATCTATTCACATTTGGCATAGCATCCGGAACTGCATTATTTGTAGAAAGTGGATTTGAGTAAACCCTAACCACAGATATACTGATGGTTGATTCTGTGAGCTGACGTACAGGAAGTGTCTCGGTCTAATGAGAAAACTTTTTAATTTTCCAGATGACAGAACAGAGGAAGCAGAAACAGCGCATTGGTCTCCTAGGACATCCTCCCTCTGTGAATGTGAACCCACAGTAACCAGCATAAATCAAAAGGGTCGCATATCCCCCTCACAACGTGAGCAATGCTAAATAAAGAGTTCAGATTCAACCACTAAGGCTGATTCTGTGTATGATGAGTTCATTTTGTAAATATCCTGTTTTTATACTGTATGTATATGAGTGCTGCTATAAAGATCTGGGCATATGTATTGTAATTAGATCTTGTTGGCATGTGATGGGGGTTACACTTGTGCCAAAAGTATGAAAATTGCCTTTTATTAGAAGGACCATAGAGACCCCTTGAATTGCACTTGATTTACTAAAAAGTATGTGACTTGTATTTTGTATTTAAAAACTAGAATAGCTAGTATTTATGTTTTTATACAATTGTGCAATATTAATTATGCAATCACCATATACTGGTAACTCCTGAACATCCTCAAGGGCGTGCACATCTTTGAATCTGATGTGTTAGTACAATGTAAAAAATAGTTTAAAACTGCAGGTGTAAATGAGGGTACTGCCAAATTTGTATTCCCAATGAGTTTCATACCCCTGGGCATTTTTGTCCCACGTGTGTAAATATCGTGAAATGCCATATGTGGCTGCCTCTTCCTCCCAGGGATAACATTGGGAAACTGAGCTGTTAAATTGGAATAAATTTTAAAAAAAATTATGATTCTTAAATACACTTTGGAAGCCTCCAGATTATGAGGTGTGTTTCAAGTGGTTATTTCTTTAAATTTAAGGAGGCCAAAGAAGATGCTTACACATGAGTTTTTTGAAGAATTCAACAAATTTCTTAAAGGGAACTTTTTATGCAAAATTAAGTTTGGAATGAAAATACACTGCTGGTGAATTAGTGTAATTTCTTAAGAGTTTTGTGCCATACTATTTAGAATCCATAAATGATGGTTTCTGGATTGAACATTCCTCACATAGCCTTTTCTTTTTGTCTGTTTGTTAGACATGTACATCCCCAGCCAGGAGTTTTAACAAATATTCATTGCACCATTTGAAATACAAACTATCCCATTAGGACTTGTAGTTGAGCACTGACATATGTAGTACTTGTGAAAGAGCCACTGGTTTGGGGTTGAGTGTTTTCCCTCCTTTTGGTCACTTTGTTCCTGTGTGAAAACTACAAAATTAACCTTTTTTTTTTTTTTTTTTTTTTTTTTTTAAATAATTATTGCCTAGTTTTGTACATGTACCTCATTTTACAATAGCTAAAATTCTTCTGCAATATTGTCTACAAAAACAGCAGAGTTATGGAAGGAGCTACAAAAGTTTGTAAATGCATAAATAGAAGTATTTAAATAAATGATGCAGAATAATATTGTACAGTTGACAGTGTGCTGGTGGTTTGTTCCCCTCCCAAGGAAATTTATTAGTTTTACTTGCTGCTCTAATTCATGTTCCTTTTTATTAGGCTAGCCTTCCTGTACAGGGAAACCACATAACTGAGTAACTAGAATACTTTAAAAGGTAAGAATCATTTCCTTAGAATGCTGAAATGAGCCATTGTGGGCTTTTACTACAAGCTAATAATTGACCTTTGATGGTGGAAGCTACAAAGAAAGTCCCGTAACTCTTTCTAGGGATGGTTTTCACCAAACACTGATACCCTCAAGTTTTTATGATTGATATCGTAAAGCCTCCTATTCTTGCTCTGATGAGTCTGACACACGTCCCAGCAACTGTTCTCCCACTGCCCTCTTAGTAGTGCAAGTTCAAACATCCAACAAAGCGTAAGACATTTCAAATCTATGCACTGTGCTCTCAAGAGCGATCACTACAGGTCAGAGTACACATGCTTGACTGGGAGGCAGCAGGAACTAGCTGTGATACAATTAATACGTTCTTAATCTGGTAAAAAGATACAGTTGTCTGCAAAGGGTAGGAACCGCTGCTCTGTGTCACAATGAAATATCAGATAATTTGCAGTGAACTGGGGGAGAGGGGAGATCCTGATTAATAAAACTGTAAAAGAGGCTTTTTATGATAATTTTATTACTTGCATTTTTTTCTCTCTAGTGTATCAACAGCAGTATTTTACTTTCTGCCCTTCATTATCCCCCCCTTAAAAAAAAAAAAATGTTGTTATATTATTGTTATACCAATGGGCACTTTGCATGTACGAAATCTTTGGGTACAGATTGGGGGATCCCTAGTCCAGCACCATTGGGACCTGTCTGGTTCAGGACCAGGGGAGGTTAAGGGCGGGCCCATAGCTTCTGGCCTTCAGACTCTCCCTCAGCTGCCAGGCTCTCCTGCCACTGGCCTGGCTGTTTTCCCATCTGGCCTTGCCCCTGGCTCCCCTGCTGCTAGCCTAGCCAGATTCCTGGCCCAGTAAGACTACCAGCCCCACTGCCACCGTTCTTGGTAAACTCCTGGCTGCTGCCTCCCATGCCACTGGCCCATCAGGATTCCCAGCTGGGCTCCTGGTTCTGGCAGGGCTTTGCCACCCAACTTACAAGCGCTGGGATTCCCTGGTCCAGCAATATCTATGCTCCTGCTGGACCAGAGTCCAGATTACAGAGGTCAAATCTGTATTTGTTGCTCTAGTCACAGTGGCTATTACATCCAGTAATAGTGGTCATCTTCCTGAATCTGCGAAGAATTGGATTATTTCAGTCTTCTCTCTGAATGGCTTTGTGGCTTGTTTTCTGTATTCTCAGGCTTCTCTTCTTTCTGCCCCCCGCCACCCACCACCACCAAGGGGAGAAGGGAAAAGGTCCCCTCCTTGAAGTCAATGGCAAAACTCCCATTGACTTCTGTGGTGCTGGAACAAGCACATCCAGGGTTGGGATCTAAGAGGGTGAATGACAACTTCAGCACTCCTATACCGCTGTGCATTAAATGATGTATGAGACTCTTGCTATCTAGTTCTGTATATTTTTCTAACCATATGGTAAAACTAGAGAGAGATCTGAAATAAACCAATATCCTGTATTTAAAAACCCAGGAAAAGGTGTGGAATTGGCAGTGCTAACCCTACCCATACAAAACACATGCAGCTGCATAGGGCACCAAATTGTATGGTCTCTGGCAGTCCTCAGCCCCCACCGGAGGGCTCAGTGCTGCCCTGACCTTCCCCCCCACACACACATCCTCCCACTCACCAGGTGGTGGTGAGTGACATGTGCATGGGCTGTAGGACTCTGGGGACAGCTGTGCAGCTGGTAGGATAGAAGTGGTGGTTTCTGCTTCAAAGTGCCACTTCTGTCAGGCCAGCTGTGCAGCAGCCCTCTGTTCCTCCTGCTCATGCTTGTACCACTCACTATCATCCACCTGCTCCTCTGAGGCTGCAGGTGAGCCTCCCTCCTTGCCATGATCCATGGTTGCCAATTCTCCCAGATGGGATGGACTGAACACTACTGAAGCAAATGGCATCCAGTCCAGGAAAGTTAACAATCCTAGCTCTGTCCCCGACAGCTTAAGCGGCCACTCCCCTATGTGAGGCAGGGAGAAGTAACAGTACTGGGCTGCGCAGAGCACCCAGCATTGGTAGGGAAAACCCTGGGAGTGGTGTGTAACTTATTAACTCAGGGGAATAACTTAACAGCAAAAGGCAACTTCCAGGAACAAAATTATTCCTGCCAAACCACAGCTCTAAAGTGTGTACAGAAAAAAAGGACAGCAACTAGGCCTTTCTTCTTGATGTGTATGAGATCAAGCCCAATGTTTCTCCTCAATCAGGGCCAGGTTAAGGCATGGGGTAGCCGGGCAGCTGCGCGGAGCGCCAACCTATGGGGGGCACCTGGTGGCAGCTGAAAGGGGTGCATAGTGCCCCTAATAGCTGCCATCAGGCACCACGCACCCGGCTCCGGGATCTCAGGCTGCAGCAGCTCCCAGTGGCCACCCGAGGTGGCGGACACGTTAACCCCTGCAGCACCGGCCAGCAGCATCCTTCCCCCCACAGCCGTGGGGCCCTGCACGGCCAGAGTTGGCCCGCCCCTGGCTGCGCGCCAGCAGTGGTAGCAGGACTGGGCTGGGCATGTGCGTCCTGTTGCTGCCAGCTCTGCGCACTCTCCTCCACATGCTGGTGCAAGGGCGGAGCCATGCACGTGCCCTCCCCCAACCCGGGGCGCCAGAATGGCTCGGATCGGCCCTGTCCTCAATAAGACAATAGGAAGATGAGCCCTACAACTTAGTTTCCATTTCACTGACTGATAGGTAATTGGGGAGGGAGGAAAGGGATGGTGCTTTAAAATGTTAAATATTTGTATAGCTTTTATATTTATTTAGGACATGAACTCCATGCTTTCTAGGGACCTCCAACTATTTTTCAAACAAATAAAAAACAAACTTCTTTTCCCTATTCAACTTTTAGGGGAAACAATTTAACTAGTTTACAGGAGTGTCATCTTGGTTGGTTGTGAACAATTTAGAGGGGGAAAAACATGAAGGTATAACCTACCCTGTGAGAGAAGCAAGTATTGATCTCTCAAGCCCGATTTCTATAGCTGAAAAGTATGTGACTTGAAGAGGTGTGTTAGTTCAAAAATTAAGAATTCTCAGGTTCTTATCTGCCTCCCAGTCTTATATGCACACCATATTTCTCCAACTCATAGGATATTTTTAAATGAGATTCCCATCTTTTAAAGTTGCAGATATAATTATTTTTCTTAAAATAACTTTGTTCCTCTTCAGAAGGACACTAAAATTTACTAGTTTTACTAATAATGGAAAGTTAGAGGGAAATATCTCCACTTATTTTTCACTTTGCATCAATAGCCGAAGTGCTAGCTGAAAATTTCCTTCGCTAATGAAGCAGATGCTAATCAAGGCAATGCAAAAATGTTTAGAAAAATATAGTTGTAATGCAGTAGTCCTAGGATTGCTATGGCAGTCTAGACTTATCATTTTACAGCAAATTAGTACAGAACAGGACAAAAACTTGGATTACGGTCTGTGTGCTCACTGCAGGGATTCTCAATAGAACTTGTGTGATGGATACCTTCTTATATAATGGAGTCTTGATTGATACTTTGTCAGTCAAGTCATAATATAGCACCACATAACAATTCAACTTGTCTCCAAGACTGGGAAATGCTCCTACACACATACTTAATCGGGTTTTTTTTTAAAATTGCCTATTGTATTTTTGAACAAGAGAAACTTATTTGGAATACTTATATTTTTACATTTAAAAGATAAGCATCTGAAGACACCGCCTGGTGTTTTTTGTTCAATGATCCTACTCAACATTCTTTAATTTTTGCAGATACTTACAACACGCCTAAAATAGTACATAAAAACTAATGCACAGATGTCTAAAATTGTCATTAAAAGTAGCTACAACACTACAATACATACATTTTGACTAACAACTTATTTTTTAAAATTAAGCTTTTGATCTGTAGTGTACACACGTGAACTTGTATATTTTCTGACTTAAGTGCTTAACTGTCTAATCTTATATCTGACATTGTATATTTACTAATAGAATAACTTACTTTTTTTAAAAAATGGCATACAAAATCACACTATCATGAATTGGTTAAAGTAGAAATCTTTCAAATACTGCACAATTGTGAAGCTGACACTTTTATTGGTGAAATAAGTGGTAAATCTTACAGGGAGATAAGAGATCTGAGTGTAACATTTTAAACTACTTCAGCTAGCTTTCTTCAGACTCAGTATTGTAATTCAATAAATGACAAACCATGTCCAAAAGTAAACTGAACTGTGTTCTTGTCCCATATCATAGCTGATTTGTTTTTAGCAACCAGCAAAGATGCTGGAAAACCCCTACAAACATTTCATTTTAAACAAAAAGTACCAAAAACTCCACCAGTTTTGCATCACAAAGTAGTGGTTAAAGTAAAGATTTGAGTAAAGCAGCATGTTTGTGGTTTTTGTGGGTGGATGGATCTCAGAATGACTATCAATCTTTCAAAAGGGAGATCTGCATGTCATCTCTGCATATGACAAGCAAAATCTATAGTGACAAATCTTTCCAACAGTAGTCTACAACATTAGCCACATAACCCTGTCGCTATATAGAGTACTCATGTCAGCACCTGGGAGTATAAATCCCCTTTATTTCAGACACTTTTATAACTATCAGCAAAATGAACTTAAAAAGGAAAGTCAAGTATGGAAGTGACATTAAAACTGCAATTAAATTTCATGACCAGCATTCTTAATTGTATATGTATTAAACTGTGATACATGTATAAGGAATACTATGCATAATAGTTGCATTAATTTATCCTACTTTTAAAATGATCTTATGGGTACTTGTAGCTCTCTGCTGTGTACTATCTAAGCATGACTACACATTGATGCTTGAAGTGAAATTACATCACACTAAGGGAGGGGGGAACTAAAACCACTTGAATAATTATGCTAAATCAAAGGACGTCTTAAGCAATTTAAACACAGTCACAGTCTCAGAATGTAGTTACTCTATATGGGGAAACTCACTGACAGCTGGTAAAATCTCCACTCCAGCATGTGCTCTTCCCTCTTCCTCCCCCCTCCCCCCCAAAAAAGCCACATAAGAACACCAGAACTTTGCTCAAACCAGCTTTTACACTTGAACAGGCATCATCTGTCAGATCCCTCCTTAAAATTCACTCCTACCTCTTTAGCGTTCTATCACCCATTATGAATCTGATGCTATCTGCTCCCACTCAAGCACCTGGTCTATTTTTTTCCCCCTGTTTAGGGAAAAAGTGTTTAGAGCCTCTATTTCACTAACGGATTGATCTCCACCGTTCCTCAAGTTGAGCGGTACTTACTCACTGGCAATGGGACCACTTGTATGAGTAAGTGCTACTCTCTGCTAAGGAAAGGGTGCAAAATCCAAGCCCTCTGATTGTTAGATCCTTGATGCAAAAATTTTGTTTTCCTACCTTTTCCACCTGTGGTGCTATATGAATAGATATATGGGGCAACAAATGGTAACTATCCCAATATCCTATGTATTATTTTTAAAAACCCCAAAAGTACAGTGTCTATAGCTTAATGCAATGGAAATAGAATAGATGTGAGTTTCATTAACCTTTGTGTTTTCCCATATATTTTGACATCACGGTCTTTGGATGAGACTTGCTGAAATATAATTCATTATCTCTATAGAAAACTTCATGTATAAGATGAATGACAGAACTAACAATGTACTTATAAATCATACTGCAGAAAATGATATCTCTCGGGATTCTATTGTGGCTGACATAAGTTCATGCAGTTGCTTTATTTAGACATTATTGAGATTTCATACAGATTTCATTGACATGCATTTCATAAATTTTAAGGCACTTGCCTGATCATCTAGAATAACTTTCTCCATAATACAAGCCATAGACTGCTACCCAATGATTTCCACACCAACCCTCATTACCTGTAATTGAACTATCCCATGTCTTTCAGAAAGATATCAAATCTTGATTTAACAGTTCCATATGGTGAGAACTTACCATGCTACTTTGTATTTCAGTAGCTAATCGATCTCACTGTTAAAAATGTACATCTCATTTCCCATCTGAATTTTTCTAACCACTTTGTAGCCATTGAATTTCATTACTCAT
Organism: Apalone spinifera; assembly: GCA_030068395.1. Classification (NCBI taxonomy): domain Eukaryota; kingdom Metazoa; phylum Chordata; order Testudines; family Trionychidae; genus Apalone; species Apalone spinifera. Next base: position 32,426,264 of record JANRFK010004440.1, on the reverse strand, counting down.
TTGACTGCTAGATTAGATAGCACCTAGTATCAAAGATCACCTCCTTAGCTGTGTCTAGACTGGCGCGATCTTGCGCCAGTGCTATGCAAATGAGGCTCAGG
>JANRFK010004440.1:32387832-32420202 GCA_030068395.1 Apalone spinifera | reverse complement strand
AATAAACCATCTTGTTAGTCTTTAAAGTGCTACATAGTCCTGTATTTTGTTGAATCTTTCAGACACTGATGAAGCATTCAAAACAAAATATTTTGTCTTAAATTAGCTTAATTATATACAACCTTTTTGAATGCCTCTACTATCACAGGATAAAAAATCAAATGGACTGTAACTTTGCCAGCTGTATTTACTTATTCATTCTTGTATTTTGAAATGGGACAAACAGGCTAATGCAATGGTAAGTAACAACTTAAGAAATTTGTTCTCCCACAACAGAAAGATCAAACTTGATGTGAGAGAGAACTCCAAAGGTCAGTCCTCTTCAAGTGACTTCATTTATTGAGCTGACAAGGTAAACCCACCCATGCAAAAAACAGATGTAACACTCTTAATAATTACTTGAAATGGGGAAAATGGACAGTGACCCCACTCTCCAGCTCTCTTGATGTTGTAATCATGTGCAAATGTTTAAGTGGGATGGAAGGGGGGAAATCTCTCCCCTTTTGACCTAGCAGAGCATATGCTGGAATTTCAATAAGGCCAATGAGATAGCTATTTACTTCATTTGATCTGTACTGACTACCATCTTTCTCTCACTACTGAAACACCAAACAATAATACTTAAAAAATACAAGATATATCTTTAGTGTAGGATTGATTTTTTTTAATCCTGCACTGTCAATGCTGCAGGAAAATTAATCATGTGATCTGGTCCTCTTGGTATTTACTTAAAAGATTATAGACTTTTGTTACAGGGTATTACTCTAATAGCTAAGATACTTACAGAACTGTAAGAATGAAGCAAAAGGCATTTGTTCTTTAAAAAAAAACCACCACACACAATTGCACCACACAAAATTGCACCAAATTGTTACTATTTCTATTATATTTACTCCAGCCAACTGGGGCCAAATATCTGTGACTACAGTTCCTGAAAAAACTGGAACCCTTGTAATGTAGTAGTAGTGCACAAAAATGCCCAACTACTGCACAAATCTATCAGCAGTGAATGAGATACCAGGCTGGTACAGCAGCACATAATTAAGTTCTATAGAGAGGCCTAAACAAGACCTTGTTGCTTTTTCCGCAAATTTAAAGAGGTTTTGTTTTGTTCAAGTATTGCATATTTAGTGGTTGAGGTTTTTTCTATATGAACAGTAAAACATGACAGTCTATGTTGTTACAGTGGGTCATAACATTTGTATATTATGCAAACGCATGCTTGGGGCAGTTGGAAAGAACAGGGGCCTGTCTATGTGAAATGTCAGATGTGTTCCTTGAAATTTATGGCGAATTTGCTTAGCAATAGGTGGCCTAAGCAGTTCTAAAAAAATTTTTAGGAATACCGTAACTTCTAAATTAACCCATCAGCCTCAATAGTGCTCAGCATATTATGAATTAAAGTGGGACTTAGGTATGCACTCAGAACTCCTAAAGTGTACTGTAGTTTAATAGGCAAATTCAGTAGTCAAGGTATGAAGACTATTCTGTATATAATATGCACTCCCAGAGCTTGTTACTAGATGTGTTAACAGTCAGAATTAGACACTTCTACCTCTTTTTTTTTGGTATGATAAGATACAACTATTCCCTAGTTCAACTCACTATAATAGTTATTTTTTTATACTGTTATTTTTTTATACTAATGCTACAATACCAGCTAATGGAAAAGCCTATTAAAAGAGACCAGGGAACTAAATTCTAATGTAAAGCTACCTGCTTAGTTTCTCACACAAAACACTTTGTTTGCAAGAGGTCATCTGAAATCTGTTTGTGATTCTTTGCTACAAAGGCTAACCACATCCTGGCACAACAAATGTTGTTTGATAAACAGACAGTATACACAAATTTGCTGCCAGTCCAGCTGTTTGGTTTTTTTTTTTAAACCTCTACACTTGAGTTGGCCCTAAGACTTTTTCCAGATAACAGAAGTTTGAGTTACACACCACTTTGCATCTGCCAAGGTGTGGTCTGCCTTCTCTAGCTACTATTACTCTGTTCTTGCAAGAAGTTCCTGCATTAAGCTTTTAAACAGAAATTAGAGAAAAGCGAGGTTTGGGTCAATTAACACACTGACTTTTGCTCTAGGCATAAGGAAGTCAAAGAGTGCATTAAATAGATAAAAAAATAAAACTCATGGCAATAACTTCCAAAGAGGCTGTTTGGGGCCCAAACTTATGAATGCACTCAGAACTTCTGCAGTGTACAGCAGGTTAATAGGCAACTTCAATGGCCAAGGAATGAATACTTAAGGTTGCAGTAGGTGAGAACAGTATTCCTATACCTTAAGTCCAACATATGTATTACATAGTACTCGTTTCTTTCCCATCAATAACCCCATTATTTAAAATAATAAAAATGGACTCTGTACAAAAACTCATTGTCATGAATCTCTCAATGTCTTCTGCCAGAAAGTAGCATGCAAATGTACATTATTATACCTACATAAATTCAAGAGCAAGCCACCAGAAATGCTCGTGCCTTATGTTAAAGTGGCATTGAAAAAAATCCAATGAAGAGAGATTAATATTACCGTGTTTCACAAATGCAGTATTCTTAATTCTAAACTAATGTTAAATGTCCCATGCTATATCTCTGCAGGTTCAATCCTGGATTTTCATGTTTGAGCTAGATCTGGGAAGGTCATTCTACAGGGTGAAACTCTCCAGGCCAGCAGTATAGGTGGTCCGGCGTGATTTTAATTAGCTGGATGTCCACTTATCATGGGTGTGGCCAAGTCTGCCGTGGTCCCATAATGTTTCTTTACAGCTATCGGTCCTGGCTCTCTGTGTTCTGTGCTGTTATTTAGCTCTAAGTTACCCTACATGCCATCTAAGAGTGCAAGTGTTGATAATGCTACTAGACAATATTGACCTCCTCCAGTTTGGCAAATTCCATGGTTCAGCGCTGGTGAAGTCCTGCGGGTGCCAACCTGTACAATGCTATCACTTATGGTCTAGCTAGCTGGCACAATGGTCTTAAGAAGACTGTCTCCATTAAGTTTTAGGATTATGATGACACATTGCATATTGTACTTTCCATATTGTTCCTACTGTTTAATGGCAAGAGGTCCTAATATGATTGACGGAAAACACACCGCCAGCTTATTTAGTGTGCTCTCCACAAAAATGATTCAATGCTACCATGCATGCAAGTCCAATTCTGGGCTGGAGCTCTGCTCGGTGCCTTCTTGTTGAATATGTGTACTTCAATGTGTTTTCTCTTTCAAAGCATATTGGTGACGGTGATCAGGAACCTGGAACACTGGGGACAAATCGGGGTTCCTGAGAAATGGGGACTCTGAAAGGAAGCATGGGGAAAAGAGAAACACACAAGAGAGGGGGAGCTTGTGGAGAATGGGGGACATGGGCAAGATCCACACAGAGAGGTGAGAAGTTTGCACAAGCCTTGGGGTAAAGAGAGAGAGCATGGACCCCTCAAACAGTAAAGGGGAAAGGGTGCTCACCTGGGATGGATGCATGGAGAAACATGTAAAATGTGACAGATGGGAGGTCACCCTGGAAACTGCCTTCCCCAAGGGGCATGTGGAGAGGACACACTGATTGGGGGAACAATGTGACTGGGGGAGACGCAAAAAGGGATGTGTAGTAGAGACACTGAGGATGGGGCCCCCCAGGAAGGGATGCATGGAGGGGACACATTGGAGACTGGGGGGTGGGGGAGGGCCTGAGGACTGCAGAGCCCCACAGGAAGGGGTGCAGGGAAAGGACACACTGAGGACAGGGGGTCTTACAGGAAGGAACATACAGGGGATATACTCAGGACTGGGAGGGTCTGCACAGGAAGGGGTGCTGGAAAGGGCACCCGGCGGGTGGGGGGCACCCTGAGGATGGGAGGCATGCAGGAAGGAGCAATGGAGAGCCAGGAGAGGACACCGGGGGGGGGGGGCGAAGAAAAGAGGCGCTGGAGAGGGCACCCTGAGGACCGGGGGGGGGCCCTATCGGAAGGGGCGCTGGAGCGGACAAACGGGAGCACGCAGGAAGGGGCGCTGGAGATCCAGGCGAGGATACCGGGGGGGGCTATCGAAAGAGGTGCTGGGGAGGGCACACGGAGGACTGCGAGGGCGCTCAAGGGGCACCTGGGGGGACCCCACGGGGGCCACAGGAAGCGGCGGAGACAGAAGACGTGCGGGCGGCGCCTGGAGGGAGGCGGGCTTGGCCGCGGTCTGCCCGCAGGCGGCGGCCGCGCTCGGGAACTGACGCGCTCCGGCCGCGCCACCCCCGCCTTGACCGCTTGCCCCGCGAGCCCCGGCGGCAGGAGGCAGGAGGCGCGGGCCTGGCGGGAGCCCGAGCAGCGGCTGCTCACGTTGCTGCCCGCATGGGCTCGGGCACAGCCAGACAGGCGGGCCCGCCCCCGGGCCGCACGCGGCGCAACACGCTGCAAGGGGCCGGGAGCCGCCGCCGCCCGCCCCCGGCTGGAGGGGGCGAGCCAGCGAAGCTCGCCAAGCTCCGGGGAGCGCACACGTGGCCGGCCCGCCCGGGCCCAGCATCACCCTCTCGCTCGGGCACCAATGGGGAGCCGGGCGGCGCGGCCCTGCAGCCACGTCACTGTCTGGCTTGTGCTTCCCCGCGGGCGCGCTTCCAGCTGCCGCCTGTCCTGACCCACCCTGCCGCCGGCCCTGGCTCCCGACCCACCCAGCTGCTGCGCCCGTCCCCGGGCCAGCCCTGGCTCCAGACCCACCCGCGGGCTGCCTGGCTCGGGGTGCGGGCTGCTGGCACGTAGCTGACTTTCATTTTCCGCGCAGCCCCGCGGCAGCGGGACGATGCGCAGCACACAGAGCGGTGCTGCCCGGCTGACGTGCCCGTTAAGCCCCCTGAGCGCCGAGCCCCCTTCCCCGCCCCTCCGAGCTGGATCAGTGTCGCAGTCTGAATTTTCAAGCTGCGTGATGGCCACTTGACAGAAAGATTTAGAACCGCGAAGTGGCTCGGGTTGGCTGGCTCCTGGCTGTGGGTTATTTATAGTCACCTCACACTGTTTTTCTCAGCACTAAGCCTGGTCCCTCGTGACAAACCACTCGGCCTTCAGGCTACTACTTCATCCCTTGGGAGCCAGCTTCCTGCTGGGGGAGGAGTGTCAGGCTTCTTATTATTTGCTGTTAGGACTGCAGAGTGTTTGAAAAGCGAGTTTTACGGAGGTTACAGTTTCAGTGAACAGGGACAATAGTCGGAGCAGGATTGAGCAGATTTTGGCTACCCTTGTCTTCCGGCACCCGCAGCTTCTAAAGTAAAATTGGTGTGTGCTTTGAAGTAAATTTGTATCTTGTGTTTATGTAGCACCCTTTGCCACACAAAGGGCCCACAAAACAGCTGAACAAGGCAGCTGTAGTTAGAACAGGGGTAGGCAATAATTTTTGATGGATGGGGGGCACTCCAAGAATTTGGAAATTGTTTGAGGGCTGTACTCTTCCAGGATGTTAATCTCATCTGGGCAAAATATGGCCCATGGGCCAGAAGCGGCCCACCAAAGCACGAGATCTAGCCTGCAGAGAGCCTAAGGCAGGCTCCCCACTTGCCTGGTCCCACCTGCACACTGCTCAGAAATGTGGCTGTGAGGCAATTTTTCTTTAAAAACTGTGGCTATGTCTACACTCGCGGCTTCTTGTGCAAGTACGGCCGTTCTTGCACAAGAACGTGCAGAGCGTCCACACTGCCCGCCTGCTCTTGCGCAAGTAAATTTACAGTACAGCGTGGTAAAAGAGGGCTCCTTGCGCAAGAGTTACGCTCTTTTTTAACAGGTGTAAGCTCTCTTGCGCAAGGGTTCTGGCGCAAGAGGGCAGTGTGGATGCTTGGCAGGGATTTGTTGCACAAGAAAGCCCTATGTCTAAAATTGCTATCAGAGCTTTCTTGCACAAGAGAGCGTCCACACTGCTATGGGCGCTCTTGCGCAAAAGCACAGCTCTCACATGGCAGTGTAGACAATTTCTTGCGCAAGAAGCTGCGAGTGTAGACATAGCTTGTGAGTCTGGAGGAGATGAGGGAAAGCTTTAGGAACTGCTCCAGTCCCCAGCACAGTCCCATTGTCCAGGTTCTGGTCGGAAGCCGGCCAATGGGAACTGCCTGTTTCAGGCAGCCAGGAAGCACAAGGGTACATGGCTGCTGCCTGTGCTCAGGGGCGGGGCAGGCAGCAGTGTCCCTCTGAACTGCACAGCTTCACAGGTGAGTAATTAGCCCTGCCCAGTCAGAGGCTCAGGGTTCCATGAGGGAAGCTAACTGGGCAGGGTTGATTACTCACCTTTGAAGTTGTGCTGCTGCGCAGTTTAGAGAGAACACTGGTAAACAAGCAGATTCAGGAACTGATGCTGGTTGGTAAGTCTCTTGGCCAGAGCCTGCCTCTGGTACCCAGGCCCTTCCTTCCCCAACCCACTGCCCCCCCATCTCCTGTCCCCTACTCCACATACCCAAATCCTTTGCCCTCCTCCTGTATCCATATCCCCTCCCAGATATGGTACCCCAATCCCCCTAGATCACAGTCCCCTCCGGTCCTAGCGCACAACCCAAATCCCTGCACTCATTTCTGTACCCCAATACCCTGCCCTAGGTCACAGTCCAATCCGTTGTGTCCCAGTCCAGTGCTCCAGGTCACAACTGCCTCATTCACCCAAACTCCTTCCATTACCCAAGCTCCCTTCTGCACCCAGCCTCCATCCCAGACCCCACACCTCCTCCGTTAATATCATGGAAGAGTGCGGCCCTCAACCACTTTACAAATTCTTGGAGTGGCCCTCCATCAAAAATTATTGCCCACCCATGCTTTGGGGTATGGATCACCACAGCACTGATCCCAAGGTAAGTGCAGACAAGAAATAAGTCATCAGCATAGAGATGGTAGTTGAATTTGTGTTTGCTGATCAGCTTCCCTTTGATAAGGTGTTGAGGGAAAAGAGAAGGGGAACAAGGACAGAGTCTTGTGAAACAACAGGTTGGTGGTGGGGCACGGGTGCGGGGTGGCTGTGGAGGATTCGAAGGACATGCTGAAGGAGCAATATGGGTGACAGGAGGAGAACCAAGATGGTACAGAAGCCAAGATAGAACAAGGTTTAAAGAAGAACATGGTCAACTACATCAAAAGTGGTGGACAGACTAAGTAGTATGAGTCTGGAGTATTAGATGTGAACTTTGGCTAGGCAGAGGTCATTAGAGAATTTGGCAAGAACATTTTGAGTTGAGCGGAAAGGGCAGAAACATCCTAATTGGAAAGACTCTAGGACAGAATTTGAGAAGAGAAACTCCAGACAGTTATTGTAAACTGCATGTTCAATGAGTTTAGAAATGAAAGGGAGATGAGGTAGCGCTTGAAGAGGCAAGTGGAGTCATGGGGGAGGTTTGCTTTTTTTTAATATGGGTGAACCTAAAACATCCTCATACTAGGAACTGAAATAACCAGAGCAGTGTGAGAAGCTAGAGAGAAAAGGGAGGGGATGGGAGTGAGTGCAAGGAAGACCAGGAGTGGATTGGGAAGGGGTCACTAGGGCAAGTGGAGGTGTTACAAGAGGAGAGCATGAGAGCCTTCTGCATCTGTAACAGACATTGAGGAACCATTTATTTGCAGTGTTTTGGTGGCATTCCTGTTGACATGATAACATTCTGCCTGATGAAATTCCACCAGTAGCTTAAATGGGATAGCATTTTTATGTTTTCTTTGATACTGCCCCATATATATGTAAAGAACTCCCTGTAAACATCTGCAAGGTCACCTAATTGTCCTAAAAACTCTCTTCTGGTGTGAACCATACAAAAGAGAGTCAGAGATCCTGTATAAAAAATAGTATGTGATCATATAAAGGGTCCAAATACAGTTGCACAGGCAACCTTAAATTGTGGCATGTCCTAATTTATGAGTGGTTGACTTTACACGTGTTCGTGTACGTGTTCTTATAAGATCTTGTGTTAAAATGTTAACACCTTGGTTCCATTACAGGTTGTTGGTGCGGAGTATGCTCTGATACTTACACACTCGTCTGTCCATTTTCCCCAAGTGTCCTCCCTTTTGTTCTCTCCCTATCTCAGTCCAGTCTCTTCCCCACCTGTGGTCCTCATTCTCGTCACCTACTCAGTGCTAGTCTCCACTCCTTAGGCATTTTATCTCAATCCCAGTCTCATGGTTCACAAATCCTAGTCTTAGACCATTAGCCTTCCAGTCCCCATCTCCTGGCCTAACCCTGCTTCCCTACCCTCAACTCCTCAACAAATCTGTCTCTGTTTCCCATCTTGGCCTTAGTTGCCTTCTTCTCACCCATGTTCTCTTTTCTCGTTGCCTCCTCATTTCACTCTCCCTCCCCATGTTTATCTGAGGTCACCTGAGCAGCTCTATAAATGTGTTGGAGGATGAAGGAGGCATTTCTTAGTACAGTGGATACCTCAGATCAGGGGTCTCAATTCCCAGCCTGTAGGCCATCCCTGGCCAGAACATTTGCGCAATCCATCTCATGAGTCCTGGCAGGCTGCAAGGGCCTGTCTGTTACCGTTCTTCAAGCCACACCCTTTCCTGCCATTGTCCCACCCTCTCACCTCCCTGGCACCCCGGCCTCGAGGATGGGGCTTCAGGGATCACCAGGGGCCTGGTACTGTCGGCAGCAGTAGTTGTCCCCCGCGCATTCTCTTTAGGTGCCACAAGGAAGCAGAGCACACTTAGGCAGGTACACGTGTATGGTTATGGACAGCCCCGCACTCCCAGCCTGCGGGGACTCCCAGGCCAGATGGCACAATTACTCCAGACAGGAATGGTCCATGGGCCAACAATTTTAGTTTGAGTCCCCTTCTCTAGATCTTATGTTTATATAAAAATATCTTTTAAGATTGCATAATCAGTTCTCTCTCTTTTGTGTCCAGCTATGATACATTTTCTCTCCTTAGAGAAAGTACCTGTCAAAAGTCCTTTTTAAAATGATAATCACAGGTGTGAATTGAAAAAAAATTCACATGTTCCTTAGTGTGCTAGAGATAACAAAAAAAATCTGTAATCCAATCAGTTTGATAAATAAAAAGAAGGAATATGCTTTTTCATAAAAAACAGCTTATCAGAATCAGAGGCATTTCTGTGTAAAACTATTCAGTGATGTATTTGTGGGGAGAAATCCCTACTTCTGAACCTGTTTCTTGGCTCAAAATGTTCACTAGATTTTTGGTGTGAAAGAATGCATATATGTCAGCCTGCTCCCAATATATTTCTGAGTTTCATATATTAATTATCTTCTGCTAAATATGTTATGAAACATTTGCTTCCAAGAGCCATGTATGTTTTTTCCTCTCTTAAGAACCTTGCAAGTGAAACCCTGGGTCAGATAGAATGCACAGCCAAATTATTTCTTTGACCATTCAAATTGTATCTATTTAATAATAAGGCAGTGAAAAAAGGGTACTGTTCTCTGTTGGCCTCATCAGACAAAAATGATACATCCTGCTTTCCTAGATGAACTCCTGGGATTCCTCTGGCCTCTCCCCTCCCCCACATCTGTAGTTGTCCTTAAGTAGAGGGCTAAAGCAGTGATCCAAGAAGAACCCTTGCTGAAAAGAGCATCATGAAATTTCTGCAAAGAGATGATTCCACGAGGACGGAGTCTACATTCTCTGCAGTGTCTCATACTCCACTGTGTTTCTAGGCCTCACTCCTTGCTCCTTTTGAAATCTCCTAAATGTCCCTCAATGGAGAGCCATACAATAATTTCTGGAAGGAGTTCAGTGCATAGTTTCTTCTGCAGGATTTTTCCACAGAAAGGGAACATTGACAGGAATGTTGTAGGAGTACCATATTATTGGGCTCTGGAAAGTCAGAAGAAACCCATGAGTTGTGTTAGGGGTACACTGGGAGGGAAGTCTGGGAAATCTGACTCATTGGATCTCAACTTTAGCTTCAGAATGCATAGGCTACCTCCAGCATATAACATCCAATTGAGTAATTGTAAACTTCTCCAGTGGATTCTTGGGAGCACAGACTGGGGTAGGGGGAGATGCAAATACAACAGAGCAGTTGTTCTTGCCATAATGGAGGGGGACATCTGGCAAGAGCACAGACCTGTATGAAGGCACTATATTTTTATAAAGAAAGGAAAACACCTCTGGCTCATTTTGTAAATGAGTATATGTGGAAGAGGAATTAGATAAGCTACTTCTTTCTCCCAAGTGACAGCAAGCAGAGAAACGAGTAGTACAGCAATTTTGGAGAATAAAATAAGATTAGGTTGCTTTTTAAGGAGAAAAAAACATGGTAGGACCAGACAGGTATTAGAAACTGAGGATACTATGATTGGAAGGGCCTGGAATCCTGATTTTTATTGTATAAATAAAGAGATGCCAACCATCATACGCAAAGATGGGAAGCCTAGATTAAGAGTAGAACCTCAGTATGGCACACATGACTTATGAGGAAAGGCTGAAGGATTTGTGTTTATTTAGTCTACAGAAGAGGTGAGAGGGGATTTGATAGCAGCCTTCAACTCCCTAGAGGGGAGTTCCAAAGAGGCTGGAGAGAGGCTGTTCTCAGTGGTGACACGTGACAGAATGAGGAGCAATGGTCTCCAATTGCAGTGGTGGAGTTCTAGGTTGGATATTAGGAAAAGCTATTTCACTAGGAGGGTGGTGAAGCACTGGAATGGGTTACCTAGGGAGGTGGTGGAATCTCCATTCTTAGAGGTTTTTAAGTCCTGGCTTGACAAAGCCCTGGCTGAGATGATTTAGTTGGGATTGATCCTCAATGACCTCCTGAGGTCTCTTCCAGTTCTATGATTCCATGGTGCTGAACCAATGAAAGTTTGCAGAAGCCTTTTCTCTCACTTGGATCCGGCTTCTTGTGAGTATTTTGTAAAAGGTCAGTTGTTTAGTGATTAGACAGGTATCCATAATGGGACTGGAACCAGGGGTCACAATATTCCTAGGATGTTTGCATTAGTTATTGGATCTGATAGAAATTATTTATTAATGTCCTGGTTCAGTAAGAGGACAACCATGCGAAGGCTGAGTGTGGGGACTTTGAAAGAGTCTGCTGGGAGCTTTCAGACGCCTATAAGAGGAGTACGTGTGTAGGCATGAGCTGCCTTCAAAGGACAATATGGGACTGAGCGTAGGCATGACAGGTGTCAGAGAGCAGAGGAACACTTGCAAAGGAAAAACAGGGACAGAGGAGTTCATCTGCAAAGGGCGACATAGAGAGCTGCGTCAGCCCACCCCTATAAATAAAAATTCTGTCAGTTGTATTTTTGAACTCTGCCCCCTCTCCATAGTCTCTTGTTTGCATGATAGCCCTGCTCACTTGTCTTCACCTCAGCATATATCTAGCAGCAGGCGGTGATTATCTCAGGGCAGTTTTCTATTCCTTTGACATCCCTTAATTAAACTGTGACATTTGCTAAGTATAGAACGGAAAAATATTAAAGAAAAAACCCTCTGCACTCTCATTAGATTGCTGTGTTTATGAGACTTTCGGTGCTACAGAGGAGAATGATATAAAGGGTGATTTCTAGATTTAATAGAGGTGCCCTTGATTTTAGTTTGTCCCTAATTGTTTTAGCCTTAATTTCTTGAGAATTATTAGCATATACAGTGTCACAGAAGTGACAAATATTATTATTTTATGGATTACAAATTCTGGGCCAATTCTTACTCAGGGAAAATTTCCATTAGTTTTACCTGAGTAAAAATAGAGTAAAGTCTTCAGGATTTGGCCCAATTTCTATAGTTAAGTAATGAATAATGAAAAAGCTATATTCAAATGATGCATGTCTTCTGTATCAGGTCAGATGATGCTAAATGCTAAGTAGATCAAAGTGTATGTTGTGCTGATATACCGTGGGGAGGCATGCTCTGGAATAAGAAGTATACAGGAGGACTGGGGAATGTGGACTCCATGTACTAGTACAAAACCTCCAATAGCATGAGTCTCACTGGTCAATTTCCACTCTTTATGAAAGAGGAAACCTGTTTAGTCTACTTTTAAACCATAATTCAAAATTACTATAGTACACAGTTTAGAATCCAGTCCAAGTCTATTTTCCTGTTATGATTTATATAATGCTTTTCATATTAGTATAGTAAATAAAAACTTACACAAGAACGCTGAGGTAAGCTTCTTTAAAATATTTTGAGTGAGTTTGAGTGTTTAAGGAATATTCTGGTGTCACAGCTATGGAAACTGAAGCTGCACATGGGTATTCACAATGTAAATGTCTTTGCTTTTACTCTGGAAAGACCATCTCCACCTAACCAGAGAGAACATTAGTCTCCAGGCTCATTCTGTTCTTGGCTTCTCCTCAATGATTGCCATCAAGGAAGCTCATTCAGAATTAGCCTGAGAACAAGGGAATTAGCCTTCACTGCAGTTAACTCAGACCTTTATTCAGGTATTGCACCCAGGGGTGGCCCGTGAGGCTAGGCAAATGAGGTTTTGACTGGTCTGTGCATTTCATAATTTTCATTTCTCTCTTACGCTTAAATTTAATTCTTTGACTAGTGAGTTCTAAAATGCCAAACCTGTCATGGCAGGAGTAATTATCCCCATGGTAATTGCTGCTCCTGGAAGTGGCTGGCATGTCCCTGCAGGCCCTAAAAGAGGCAGAGCAGGGGGTCTCCATATGCTGTCCTTGCCTGCAGACACCACTCCTGCAGCTCCCATTAATCAGTAATGGGGAGCCATAGCCAATAGAAGCTGTGGGCTCAGTGCCTGTAGATGAGGGGCAGCACATGGCGCCATGGAGCCATTGCTGTACATGCCAGCTTCTTTCAGGAGTGGTGCAGGGCCAGGGCAGGAGAAAGCCTGCCTTAACCCCACCGCTCTACCACCCGGAAACTGTCTCAGTTGAACAGTGCCCAGCCAGAGTCTGCATCCTGAACTACTGTCCCAGCCCTGAACCACCTCCTACACCCAACCTCCTGCCCCAGACATGAGTCCTCCTGCACCCAAACTCCTTCCCAGAGCTTGTACCCTCAATCCCCTCCCAGACCCCAATCCCTCACCCTGTGCTAAGCCTGGATCCCCTCCCACACTCCAAACCCCTTGGCCCAAGACCAGAGCCTGCCCACCGACCCTCTACCCCAGTCTGGTGCAAGTGAGTGAGGCTGGGGGAGGAAGAGGGATGGAGTGAGCAGGGTGAGGCCTTGAAGAAGGGGTGGAGCAAGGGCAAAGTCTCAAAGAAGGTTTGGGAAGGAAGCGGGGCAAGGGTATTTGGGTTTAAGGTAGATCTTACATTGCACTTAAATTGAAAAAGTGATCTTGTGGTTCAAAAGGTTGGAGACCCTGCCTTAGCAGTTGCTCCTTTTTCTTTGGCTACCTGCTCATTATTACTCTGATTAAATTACACAGGGAATAAATCACTGCCCCATCAACAGTACATAATCAAATAGATACATCTTGCATTTCACCCTTGTCTCTTTCCCTCCCACACATGACTTCGCATGTGAATGTTTAAGATCTGTATGCCCTATTTTTTTACCTCTAATACTGCAATTAATCACATTATATAACCAGCCTTCTGCAGTTTCTAATTAAATAAAATCCCTGCATTTAAATAACGTAAAGGGCCTGTCTTGGAACGACAGTGCCCGGAAATTCAGAGGGATGGCTCAGACTCCAGCCTCCCGTCAGCTACATGTCTCCAAGACTTGCAGCACATACTGCGTGTTATGTAACGTCGCCCCATCGTTTCTGATTCACACACACTTCCCTCACAATGGAACAAGCTAAAATTAGAGGTTCATTCTTAAATGTGCAAAACCTGGCTCTTCCAGGCTGAGATTTAAATAGAGCAGGTTTTGCACTTTGTTTCCTACTAAGAAATAAAAACAAAAAAACCCTTCATGCAATTATTTATTTATTTATAATTTGATCACATCTAAGAGTGTGCAAGGAGCTTCCAAAGCCAGATAATTTTAAAAAAACCCACAATCCCTTGCCTGAGGAGGTCACAAAGTAATTTTACACATGATGCCATGGGAGGAAAAATTAGACATGAGGGAGGGGTGAAAGAAAGGTTAGAACAAAGGTGTGGAGCCTAAGGCCCGGGGCCCAGATGCGGCCTCTGGCTTGCCTGGATCTGGCCCCCGGGGCTTGGAGCTCCACCCCTCCACCCCCAGGATTGGGGAGCCCATACTCATGCTTCAACCCCCCTACCCACCATCTCCCCACAGGACTGAAGTACACAAAATCTACCAGCCTAGGCTCCCCACGTTCTGGTGTGCAAGGGGAATATGGGGAATGTCTTTTTCCTTCTCAGTCAGGGCCGTGTCAGTGTGAAACCATTCCCTGTCTAGCCAAGTCATTAGTTTTGGACCATGTCTCACTTGCGTGCAGCCTCCTGACTGATTTTTCTGTGGATCAGTGACCCACAAGCCAAGAAAGGTTCCCTGGGGTAGAAGATAGTAAATGATCCAAATTCTATCACCTTGGTTAGGAGCACAAAACAGCTCCAAGGTAGTGGAATCAACTCGAGGCTGCAGGGAGAGAAGACTATCAAGCCCAGAGAAGTGACACAGGGGAATGGCTTCTTCCTCTGCATGCTACAGACCTTTACTCTGCACCACTCTACAGGTGTGGGTTAGGATTGCCAGATGGTTTCAACAAAAATACCAGACATCCTTGATGTTACATCACAATCTACATTACATCTTATTTAGAAAATACCAGACATTTATATTTTCTCATTTCTGTTTTCTCAATTTGTTTCCCCAACAGAAAGCTCAAATACTGGACTGTCCGGTTCAAAACCAGACACCTGGTAACCCTAGTGTGGGCCTGCGGATATCTGGGAGAGGTGTGCTGTAGTGGCCAGTGCATTTGCAACTGCTTTGAGATTCATTAGCCAAACAACTGTGAAACAGAACACAGGAGCCCTAGATACTAGTGCTGCTGTGAGGATAGAAACCCTCTGAAGCTCAGTGGCAGCTGAATCAAGTCTTCAAACAGCCAAAAAACCTGTTTCTAGCCCACACTTGGGTTCCAGTTACTTTCACAGCCTGACCTCACCTCTAGATCTTTGTGCTGCAAGACTCTGGCTCTTCTCCCATCTTCCCTCTTTGAATTCAGTAGCCAGGCCTTCTGTCTGCTCTTCCTTCCATCTCATCTTTCCCTGCTGTTCTTGACAAGCCTTTAAGTCTGCCACTAGAGCAGCCTTAAAAGATGCTGGTTTTCTCTATCCCAAGGTTGGTGGGGTTTGCACAGCTCCTAACTGGTCTCCTGGATGGGGGCATGTTCCCGGTAGTCAGCTGGTGGGGCTGTATCTGGAAGAGCACAGGGAGGAAGCTAATAAGAAATGATATTCCAAACTTCTGTGAGTCACAGTATGTCACTTTGCAAGATAGAAAGTCAACACCACCCACAAGAAGTTGAAATGTATATGAGTATTTCTCATCTAATATTTATTAATTTTATACTGTATTTTAATGCAAATTGTATTTTGAATGCAATAAATGTTACACAATTTTTGTTTTACCAGTTTGCTATTTCTCTGGTAAGTCTTGAACTATTAAGTGGGTTGTAGTATTTAAAGTCCTTGTTCCCAAAGGTACATAATTACTTGATAATCTTTGCCTTCATTTGAACATAAAGTATGTTTCTAGCCCTCCTTGTTGCTTAGAAAAGATTTTAAAATGATCCAAGAGTGCCCTAAAATCTCAAAAGCCTATAGGGAAATAAAAGGAGTCCACAATATATTTTTTTTCTAAAAATCTCAATATTTTTAAAGTATCTTATGATTGCGGCAGGAGGAGGGGAAGGGTTGACTCATGATTAAATATTGAGGGTGGGTAACAGTGAAATACAATACAGGTGTTTTCCTTTACTCTTTAAATTCGATAACCTTTACAATAAAGAATCTTATCATAACCAGATTATTTAAGAGGAAAAAATCTGACACGTTTGCAAAGCTTGTCTTTTCAGTTGCTTTTTTTTTTCCTAACATAATCTAATGACATTTTACTGTACATCTCAGTTTAGTTTGGTAATTTAAAAAAATCATTTGATCTTTAAAAACAGTTGAATGAATTGTTTTTCAACCAAACTGTTTGCTGTTCCTATTGAGTCAAATAGAACATGCTCCTCATAGTAGGCTGCTCCTAATATTATTACTTTTTTAATCACAAACCCTTTTGCTTCAGGAGTTTCGTGACTATTGATCACTGAGCTAAACTCTTGAATGTTTGTAAGGAATTGCAATCAGATTGATGCTAATATAACTAGTTTTTCCAAGCTATGTAAAGATTTGGCTTCTTCAACTTTCCATTTCAAACCAGGTTCCCTGACACAAGCAGAGGAAGCTAATCTTGGATGGCTTTTTTATTTCATTATCCATTCCTTGCAACAGCCACAAACTCAGTCCTCATCTTGCAGTTAAAACAGAAAACTTTCTTTGAGAAGTGCTGTGCCTTGTCGCTCCAAGTATATTATTTGCAAGGGAGCCATGATTAGAACCTTCACTATGATCTGCAAAAAAGAGGTCTGGGCAAAGCTGTCATGGTATTTTCCATGGGAAAGTCTTCTTCTGCAAGTTACTTGCTTGCTCTGCTGTTCAGAGAGTGGGCAATCCCATAGGTGCTGGAACTAGGAGTGTTGTGCATCCCCTGACTTGTCATAACAACCCAAATATATGGTTTCTGCTTTCGCTGTCCCCATTATAAACATTGCTCCAGCACCCGAAATCCCTGTGAGTTTAATAAGGTTACAGTTTTATGGGCAGAGCCAACAGAAGAAATTGGTTCCTTCTCTGTCTCTGTTGTGCTTCCTGCAGCTGTCATCAGACTGGAATCACCTGCTAGAAATTAAGCAAAAAGAAGTGCCTGTTGCACGGGCCAGAGTGTGAATGGGCTTTACAGGGTACAGGATGTCAGGGGAAGCAGAAGGCAGGCAAAATTCCTGGTTAAATTAGGTGTGGAAAAAGGAGAAAAGAAAGAGAATGGGTATTTAGAAAATAGAGAGAAGAGCTTTTAAGAAATACAGAAGAAACATAAGAGAATAAATTAAAGGGAGAGAGCCAAAGGTAAAAGAAAATGGTAACCGAGGAAGGAAACAAAAGAAGAGAAAACAAAGACAAGACATAGAGACAGGAGGAAGACCCAAGGAAGCAGATCTGGTCTGTGGGTTAATGAATTGTATTTTTATGGCATGAGCCCCATGTCTCTGTAGAACTGCATGAAGAGCTGTGGCAGGATGTTGCTGCTTTGGGAGTTTAAGGCCTATTATTTCATCCTGTGAGTTTGAGGCAAGCACCTCAAATTTATATGCTGCTCTCCTATATAAATCCTCCCCCAACAAAGGTCAAAGTCCTGGTTTGGGGTTTCCAAAAATTTACAAATGAATAAAGAGGTCTCAGAAATGGAAATGGGAGTGGTTGTTGTTGGTGTAGTCTCTCATTTCCTTAGATCTCACATCAGGTGTATGCGGGGATGTAGGCAGCTACACACCTGTTCAGTAGATTAGATAGGCTAATCAAGGAAGTATGGTAATTTGAACTCTGCAGTGTCCTTATAGTTAAGGTCCAATTCTGTCACCCTCTTTGACAGTGGATCAGATTTTTCAACCTTCAGCGTTCACGGTGCTGCCTCACAATGCAGCAAAGTGAAACTAGCAAACTGCAGATTTCTACAGGAGAATTTCTTCTGGAAGGTGGAACCTCTTCAAGCATAAAACGGGCAGACATATAGTTGCCTCCTGCCTTATTTGCCCTCCACACCCTACTGTAAGGTGTTTAAAGTAGAGGATAGGGTCCACTGGACCATGCGAGGGATAGGAGGGAGTGTGAGCTTGATTATACCAGCTGCTCAGCTTGTTATGGAGCTTAGATCAGTGGTGGAAATTAAGTCAGAGGTCCTGGTGCTGTGACTTTGACTGGGACAAGGCAGCGAAGGATTAGAGAGCTACAACCAGCTCTCTCTGGTAGTCACTTTTTGTTATGGCTGAGCACAGTTGGGTCCTTGTGGAGATTCAGGGCCACTGAGTTGTACCTTACCACACAAGTAGGCCTATTGAGTCAGGCTGAATGTGCCACTGTTCTGCCACCCTCACTTAAAGCTTCTTTTATGACCTACTCCATGAAATCCCACTCAATGGAGTTTCCTGTAGAGTAAGGTACTACTCCGAGGCAGGAAGGGTTGCAGAATTCAGCCAAATGGGGCTGCTTGTAGGGTAAGCACTATTCAAAATAAGTAAGAGTCCTGGCCCTTAGTGAGGTGATTCCTCTGAAATACAGATGCCCTAGCTGCTAAGTTATTGCACCACTATCCATGGGGCCATGCCTTTGGCCCTGAGGCAGAATGCTGCTGTACTAACAGAGTAGGAGACATTCACTGCTCTGTGGGCAGTGGTGACTAGCACACCTCATCATCCAGCATCAGGCTGACGTCTGCATCATTACAAAGCAGTGGCATTTATTACTCCCCTGAAGCACTGAATGAGTAAACCCAAAACTCAGTTTAGAGTAAGCAATTCCTAGAGTGGTGAGAGTGTCAAGAAATTAGCGTACCAAGGAAAATCACGTGGTTTTTTTTCTTTTCCATACACAGTGTGCCCAAGCCAGGAGAACTTTCTAAAGTTACTATCAGAAACATGAAATTGAAGAAGAGCAGGGGCCAAAAGCAGGGAAAGCCCTTTACTTCTTAACTGCCCAGTGGATTCTCTTTTGGATGGATTTTGTCAAAATGGCCCTAAGGTGTGTTCTGAAGAGGGATCATTAAGGCTGCATGTGTCGAATGGAACACAGGTGTTTCTTTGCCTCTGTGGTACCTAGCCTGCAGCCAGCTCATTCTAAGGGATCACGCGCAAGCACTGTAGAAAGTGAGCAGCCTACCTGGAGTGACTTACCTCCCTAGCAAGCCCAGTACTTAATCTCATTGTCATCCACTGACTGAGGCCTGGTGGGCACTTGCCCTGCATGCAGAGCTCCCATGAACATCCATGCATGAATTGGCAATGCATCAATCTGCATTGCTGGGTAGAGGTTTAGGACTAGGACCAGACGGGCAGATGTGCCAGAAGGCTCAGTCTCTATGGGGCATAAAGCCTGCTGCCATTTGTGTAGTTCTTACTGCTGCTTAGGAGAACAGCAGCTTTTGCCTGCCTCCCAGTTGATCCAGGTTGGTGCCATTTTTGACATAGCTGCTGCTGAGACACTGTGGAGTGCCACTGCCCTGCAAGGGGAGATGTGCCATGGGAAGGCAGGTTTCCATCTCTAAGCTTTCTAGTGAGTAAAGAGAGTGGACGTACTCCTGTACTGACATAGGGGACACAGTCCCCCCACCCTACCAGGAAAAATTATTTAATATAATTAACAAAGCCCTGGAACTTTATGATGTTTATGGAACTCTATTTCTCTAAGTTTTACCCATGTAGTGTGGGGTTGGCTGGAGCAATGAATCCAGGAGGGTACTCATGACTTTGCAAGAATTGCTTAGCTCCTTGCTGGATCAGGTCCTTTGTGTCCATATGGTTCATGTACTGAAAACAGTAACATTATATATATATATATATATATATATATATAAAATAAAAACACTTACAAGAGGCTGGCCTTGGCCCCAGGGCTAATATTGATTGCTTGCTGCAGGAAGTATGTGACTGTGGGACTTTTACCTCTATGGCTCACTGGGACTAGGAGCATCAAGAGAATGAGACTCTTCTTTTATTCTCTGGGACTCCATCATTCTTCCAGCAGCAGCTCCTCACATCAGTGGGTTATATATGCACAGCTATAAAGACTTATGGGGTGAGGAACGGTTGTCTATACAGGAGACTATACAAGTCTGCACTGGCAAACTCTCTAATATAGGCAAGGCAATGTGGTTACCAAGAGGTTAACTTGTTGAAGGGGTTGGTGTTTGGGTCCCTCCCACCCTACTTTGTTCTTTGGGGTCAGCTGATGATCCCAAAATCTGGAAGGTTTGGGGATTGTCAGCTGATGTTTTTACTGTGTGCAGTTGAGCTGAGCAGCATGATTGGACTTCAGTTTCTGGCTGGATAAATAAATCTGTAGACGTTACTATGAACAGAGGTCTTGTTATACTAAGAAGGAGGGGGAAAAAGGCCTAAATGGTAGAAAAATGACAGCAAAAGCCCCAGGATCCCATTGAGACTGAGCCCACATCATAACTATGAGGAAATGGGGAATTTTTTAGGAATACAACCTTGGGGCAAAATTCTCCTCTCTGATCAGTACTATGACTGTTGCCCACAATGCCTTTTGCACAGTGCTCGTGTATGCATGCACACAGTGTGCTCCCCTTGATGTCTCTAGAACCAAACAGTATATGCTTTTGAGATCAACTTTCTGTAGCAAAGGGGAGGGGTTTGACTCATTACTGTCATGTGGAAGATGGAAAGACCATGGTTGGGTCCCTCCCATATATGCCACTGCCCCCACATACATTAAAGAAATGAAAAAGGAAATGAACTCTGCATGAAGACTATCACTTCTAGTATGCTGGAAGGTTTCAGTACACCCACATTCACTCTCACCCTTCAAATAGTGCCCAAAGAGACAGGAGCAGGAGCCTGTTGACTTCTGCAGTCTTGCTTCTGGACGTTCCTTTAAGACATCGCTATGTGCATACTTACTACAATGCCATATATTTAATAATCATAACTTATAATCATACTGTCAGCAGCGTGCCTGAGCAAACCCATAAAAGAAGTGCACTTCAAAGTGATAGGGAGTGGATTCATGGAATCTGACTTATCTTAACTGTGGGCAAACTAACTTTATAAAACAAATACCAAGATTTCAAAAGTACCCAAATTGCTCACCGTATGTATGCAAAAGAAACTCACCATACTGCAGGTCACCTGAGTTTCCTTTTTACTGAAGGTCTCCGTTATATAACAGCTCGTACGAACATACAGGGCCCGAGTAAAGTCAGCTGAAGCAAATTAAGTCAGTGGAGTACTGAAGTCAGCGCAGTGACTCTGAATTTAGAGTGGTATAACTGGGATCAGAATTGGATCCTAATTGGGTTGGACTTACTCAGAGAACATTTATGATGTAAACAATGAGATAGCAGAATGCTGCTTTTCATAGTTAGTTGAAAAATAGGATAAAATTTCCAGAAAAACATTATCCTTTTTTTGTATCACAATTTGTAATTTTGAGGTGGGAGAAGAGGAGGAAAGTCATAACTGGAAAATTTTTAACTGATTTTACTGATTATATTTACCCAGTTACCCTAGTATTACAGATCCTGTATATTTATGAAAGACTGAGGGAAGTGACTTGAGTTCTCTCATGAACAACTTTTCTATGTGACAAAGAAAGGTGTCTTCAGGTTTAAACTTTCCTCTTTGTCTCATCTAATTTAATTTGATAAATTATATTTTGGGACACATCACCTTGGCACATAAATGCCAAAATGACTAATGTTAAGAATATAAAGTCTAAATGAAGACTAAAAATATGAATAAAATAGAAACACCAGGTTCAAAAACTATCTTCAAAAACTATTTTCTATCTTCTTTCCTCCCAGTACAGTAGGGCATGCATGTGCTTATTTGAAAATGGGGGCCATTGATGAGGAAACACTTTATCAAATGGGAGAACGTTAAAATTGCAGCTTTTCACATGGTGCCTTCTAATTGTGGTCTCACTGTTGAGCAATCTTGACCCCTGTGCTTGAATATTTTGTCCTTCATCTCTTTCTAGCTACTCCTGAACAGCATGATTTTTGTGGGAGAATGGATAAGGGTGATGAGACACTCTCTGAATCTATTGAAAACCTTGTGGATTAAGAGGACCAAGAGTTTCACTCTTAAAACAAATACTGACCTAGTGGAGATCCTGAAGCGACTTGACACGTTAACATCAGCTTGCTACTTCTGACCATGCTGAACGTGGCATGAGCAGAAGCCTTATGTGGTGGTTACTCAGCTTTAATTAAAGTGAGTTGCGACCGTCTAAACTGGGGCTGGTGGCACCATGGCTAACAGACATGCTCTACGCTACATTGGAAGGTCAAAGTAAGATGCACAACTCCAGCTTCGTAAATTATATAGCTGGAGTCGATGTATCTTATATCATGTTTCTGCACCGTCCACACAGTGGGAGGCTGATGGGAGCAAAATCTCCAGTCAGTTTCCCTGACTCCTCGTGAGGAACAGGAGTACCAGTGCTGATGGAGCACCCTCCGAGTTCCATTTAGCGAAATCGAACCCCAGAAGATAGACTGCAGCAGTGTCGATCTTCCATGTAATGTAGACGTGCCCATAGTGGCTAGGTTGTTATCCAACAGGACAGGATGTAGCTTCCTAGCCAGATAAAACCCTGTAAACATAAAAGGTATGTTCCCTGCCCAACTGCAAGGAGCTCTCTTTCTGCAGTGCTCTCGTGTGAAGTGTGATTACTGGATCCAAGAGGCTGGATGGAAGAGTCTTGATACCACCAAATTCTCAGAGACTGGATACTGGGCACCTATTGCTGAGGTCATTGGCTTCTTCAAGAATGCCAAGCTGCATTCTACAGTGGGCGATGGGATTCCTATCTTTGAAGAAAGCACTGAGGATTTCAGTTATTTGTGAGGATTCTTTGCTGGACTTCACCAGCTGCGAGAGGCAGAGGTAACTTTTGCAGCTGATGAGGTGGGCATTCCTCCTACATCTGATGGTTTGTGTGTGTGTGATTAGCCCACACTCCAATAAGGCTGGTTGGATGGGCATTGCTTCCAGTGCTGGTGGTGCTATTGGTGTCTATAGGCAACGCCCCTCTAATTTTGTTTGTTTGTTTTGTTTTGTTTGGGGTTTTTTTAGTCCAAGAAGCACAAAGAGGGAGTTTTGCATGAGTTGAAACTTGGGTTGTAATGATCTAGGTCAATTAGCTAGTTTTACTGACCAAAGCAGTTAATGGAGTTGTTGTCCAAGAAAGGCTGTGTGGGTGTGGGTGTTGGGGTTTTGTTTTGTTTTGTTTTTAACTAAAGAAGTCAGCAGATGGGCCTTGACCCATTCAGGAACTGGACTAAAAGTGGGGCTTGCACCACAGGCATTCCAGCCTTCCACCTTCATTCTTCCTTTTAGATAGTTCACCGGGTAATTTGTATGTGCAAAGTGGGTGGAGGGTTACTTTGGGGCTGTTTTTTTGGTGGTGTCCTTCAGAAATTGTGATGTAACATCAGGGCTTTAACGTGTTTATTGAATTGAAACAAAAAACAGGATTATGCAGCACTTTAAAGACTAACAAGATGGTTTATTAGGTAATGAGCTTTCGTGGGCCAGACCTACTTCCTCAGATCAAATTGTGGAAGAAAATTGGCATGACCGTATATACCAAAGGGATACAATCAAAAAAAAGTGAACACATATAACACAGTTTATTTCAGCAAGACCAGACTAACACGGCTACTTTATTTGAATTGAAGTATACTGAACAATAAAAATGCATATAATAAACCTATACTGGCATGAGACATTTTCTCTTTTCCTACAGATCACTTGTATATTTTATTTCTTTAAGGGGAAACTGTGCACACCCTGCATCTTTGGCCTCATGAAGATGATCCCACATCTAATTGTCCTTTCCATTCAAACCATGGGAAGGGAATTGGCACATGTCACTTGGGTTCAGTCCATGTTTGGGAAGGAAGCTGGTGTACTGTTGTCCTTGATGTCATCTGGTAAGAGTGGAAAAACATGAATCAGAATGGATTTCTCCAATGAATTACAAGCCAGAGTCTTCAGATAAATACATACTTTTGCATCATACCAGCTGTTGCCCTTTCTCCTAGTTCCTAACACTCAGTGTTATCAGCTTGACTTTAAGCCATATTGCCACCCATTATAAACAAATTCCACCCATGTTGTTAGGCTTTTGAGATGAAAGCAAAGGTCCATGAACCAAACCAAACAGGAGCTGGAGGATGTGGGATGCATGTTGGATAGTGTTGCTTAGCAATATGTTTAGGGCATCGTGAATGCAGGGTGAGATCCACACCCACGTGGAAATTTTACCATTCACAATCGCACTCGCAGAGTCCTCAATACGTATATTACAAAGGAAGGACTTGAGCATTATTGTTAACTTTGAGCAGTTGGTGGTTAAAGTCATGCAAAATACTGTATTGGCCGAACAGTAGAAGAAAATATGTATGATTTCATCTCTTGTTTAAGGGAGAATTAGTTTTGTGTAACCCTGTTCACATACTAAGGGTAATTTATCTTGACCGAAAAGAAAGGCGTGAAAAGAGGACCCTGGTTGTGAATGTGTCTTGTGTAATTAGGGCCCTAGATGCTGGACAGAAATCTTTGTCTCTTGTTGAGATAGACAAGAAATAGTGCTCTGAGCAATAGCTGCTCAAAGGAAAGTATGTAGAGTGATGGGTGTAAGACACTGATGGGTGAGAAAGTGAACAGTAAACCAGGAAATGTGCAGACGGCTATAAAACAAATGGCTGAACATTTCTCCTGATGCCATGAAGAAACTGGGTCAAGAAACTGCGGCGAGAAGTAACTTTGTCGTGATTAATAATGGCCCTTCCCTCTCTCTCTTCTCTAGAATCAGCCATGATGCAAGAGATGCAAGAGCTCTCTTCTCTGACTGCATTTCTGCCTGTATTTCTTAAGAAATAAAAATAACAATTTCCCGGCAGTGTCCCTAGTCATTGAAAACCAGGAAATCAAAATATCAAACATGCATACAAAAATTGCCCCGAAGTACAATTTACTTAAGGGTGCCTGCATTTTAGTTCTGATTTTCAGCCTTCTGTAGATTCTCCAGAGAAATTCACGCTACATGCATCTTAATATTTTGTTAATTTGAAGAAATGCTGTATTTAAAAGTGTGGCTGGTACAGAAGCACAAAATTGCTGTTGTGGATTGGACAGTCTGAACATGGTAGGTACAGCCCATGTGATATAAACCTCCAGAGAGGCTGTACAGACCAGGTTCATCTGTGCTTTCCACTCATTTGAAAACTTATTTGTTTAAAATTGTGGTTGGTGCAGACTTGCAGCAGTTAATGGCATAAAGGGGGTGTGTGTCCGTGTATTTCTAAACTACACCCCTCTGCCGACAGAGGGATGTAGATTAGGCACATTGCTATTGCAAATGAAGCGGGGATTTAAATATCCCGCACTTCATTTTAATAAAAATGGCAGCCGCTTTTTGCGGACGCAGCACTTTGCCGGCAAAAAGCAGCAGTCTAGACAGGGATCGGTCGACAGGGAAAGCCTTTTCTGACCAATCCTGTAAACCTTATTGCACGAGGCATAAGGGATTGGTCGGAAAAGGCTTTCCTTGTCAACCAATCGCCGGCTAGACTGCCGGTTTTTGTGGACAAAGTGCCGCGTCAGCAAAAATTGGTGGCCATTTTTATTCAAATGAAGTGCGGGATATTTAAATCCCCACTTCATTTGCAATTGCGATGTGTCTAATCTACACCCCTCTGTCGGCAGAGGGGTGTAGTTTAGACACACCCTGTGTGATTAAGGAAGAGCAATAGGCCATTAAAAATTATTTAGACCTTAAACTTTAGTTGTTATCTATCTCCTGTTTCAACAAAAGTCTGACCTATTAAATGTGGAGATGACTCAGCTGGTAGCAGCGTTCCCTTTGGGTCTAAAGGTTACAGATTCAAATGCAGGGCATTAAACTCAGAGGGGTCACCATTAGTGATGTGATAGTGTGCATGTGTACACAGTTAACCCATGAGCCTGAGCTGACCGATTAACCTTCTCAGTTGCATACAGGGCCCTCTCCCCCTCATGCTGCTGCCTCTGTATCAGAGGCAGTATCATGGGGGGAGGAGGGAGGAGCCGGTGCACATGGAGAGCTGCCTGCCCCCCTGCACTGCTGCCTCTGATACCCGTGCTGCTCCCTCTGCTTGTGTTCATTGGTTAATCTTCACAGTTACATGAAGGGCCCCCTATATCAGAGGCAGAAGCCCGGGGGGGAGGGGAGCGGGTGGGCACGTGGGAGCTGGTGCACACTCTGTAACAGAGGCAGCAGCGTGGGGAAGAAGAGAGGAGAGGCGGCTCCACGGGAGCCAGCGTTTGCAAAGAGCCAACTTAAAAGCGAGCTCCCTGCACACCAGCTCCTAGGGAGTGGCCTCTGTGTAAACATGTAACTGCTGAAATTTTCAGTAGTTACACGTTTACATAAATACATGCATTTTAACATCCCTAGTAGCCATCTTGGTCTGTAACTTTAAAAACAAATAACCCTGGGGCACCTTAGAGACTAACAAAAATATATAGAACCATGAGCTTTTTACCCACGAAAGCTCCTGAGTCTTTAGGTTTTTTATTATTATTATTCTCTAACATGTCACAGGACCGCTCATTTTTAGGGAATTAAACTGTTATAGGTGCTGTCCTTTGGAAAAGACAAATCACCTGATGTCCTTTCTGACCATCCTTCTTATCTAGATGGCAGCTATCAAACCCATGAAGCTCTGCAAACAAACAAAAGTAGGCGAAATCTCAGTGTAGTGGCCAGCTTCCCCGTCTCTGAGTAAAAACTAGTTTTAATGTCTGAACTTGTGTGAAAGCTCTGGCAAACATGGCTTGGCCGTCATGTGTGCCCACATTGTCACAGCATTCTCTGAGTTTGTCTCCTTATCCACAAGTTCTGTGAAATATCATGAATATGACAATTACTATGAGACACCACATTTGCTGCTTTGGGAAAGGTGATGTTTGGTAATAAATTTATTTTCTCGTACAAAATAAGTGATTTTAAAAGGATACCGAATAACTTCTGTCAGCATTTATTACAGCTTCGCTTGCCCTGAAACTGTGCCTCAAGCCACATGCAGCTCTTTAACAGTTAAAGTGCAGCTTGCAAAGCGCCCTCCCCCCTCCAATTCCTTCCCTACATTCCATACCTATCAGAGAATGTGGGAGCTCAGGACCACTGCCTTGCAGTCGGAGGGATGGGGAAAGGGTCTCTGGTATTCTATCCAGCGGGGGGCACCAGTTGGGGTTCAGGGTTGCAGCAGAAGCAGGGCTGAAGCTCTGAGCCCTGGCAGACACCTCCAGTAGGGCTGAAGCCCTGAGTCCCAAAAAATTGTGCTCTGGCTCTTGAACATCTGAAAACTGTTATATGTGGCTCAGAGAGTTGATAAGTTTGGCCACCCCCGTTCTATACAACCACTCTGAGTTGGACCCAAATTCTCTCTCCATCTTATAGCTTGAGCGTCTGTGCTCCATGCTGTGGCAGTTCTTAAGGAGAGGAACTGACTGATGGATCAATACAGTGATAGATGCACTAATCCCACCCCCAGCATTGTATGCCTCTCTCCCATGTTATTGACCCTTGTTAGGCAAAGAGCTATTCCCTGTGGCATACAACTCCCCAGAACAGACTTTCTTCCCCTTGGACAGTAGCATGAGGGATGGGGAGGGAGGAATTCTTTTCCAATTTTTGTTAGACTTTTCCAACGCAAATATGTTGTTCCTCTGTGAGGAGGGCTCTCTATATGCACCAAAGAGGGTTCAAGAATGATCCTGTTATGCAACCTATAGGATAAATGGTACCAATGGTATCAATGCACAAGATGGGTGCAATCTTGGATCTCAGTAATTCTCCTCACTGAGAATTCACAGAGAGGAGGAAGCAGAATTCCAAAAAAGGTCAGTTTAATCTATCTACTGTGCTGAGTGCCTTCTGATCAGCCTGAATTTGGCACCCATTTCTGGGCTGACTTTTCATTTTAGTTTGGCAGTTCCTTTATAACAGAGTCAGAGTCACAGGAAGCCCATAAATAAATATGATTATTTGCATGCAAAAGTATATCCTTCCATGTCCTGCTTAGGTTAGTAGATTTCCTTAATATCCTAAAGTGTTAAGTTTTTCTCCTCTTATTTATTTTTTAACAGCTGGGATGTACTTTTTTGTACCTACTGAGATGTGGTGAGTCTCACCCTCTCTCTCATTTGTTTTATTTTCTGCTGTCAGTAATTTTTCTCAGCTATCCACATCAAATGCTGTGAATGAGCCATTTCCATCCAGATTTGATTAGCCTCATTAATACAAGGAACTTCTTCCTTATATATACTCCAACCTCAGTTACCTGATGAAGTGGGTTATACCCACAAAAGCTTATGCCCTAATAAATCTGTTAGTCTCTAAGGTGCCACAGGACTCCTTGGTTTTTTTCTTCCAAACAGTTAATCTTTGAACAATGTCTGCCACTGGTGGGAAGAATGATCCTTTCAAAGAATCATTGACCTAAATTGCACTTTAATGTACATACCATGCTGTCCACAACACCTACGTGTCTCCAGGAATACTGCTAAATAACAAGCACTAAATGTTTAGTCATTTCCTGCATCACGTTTGCAGAAGTCAGTAGCTTTGTGCTATTAGCATGTGTAAGTGCATTGCAGTTCAAACAGTTGGTTTTTATATCAGCAGCTGCCTGGTTTTATCTCCTTTTGGGAAAGTGCCATAGGGAGCATTTCAGTGAACCTCAGATAAATATTTCAGCTTGCTTTCCTCAGGTGCAGTATCACTGAAAAGTCACAACTTAAAAATGTGTCTCTTTACTGTTTTGGGGGGGAAGGTTTAAGTCTGCAGTGGGGAATTCTGAATTTAAAATATAAGGGACTTTATAGCTGAAATTTTGTCAGAAACATAACAAATAAGGGGAGGTCTTTAATAAAATGCACCAAGTTTATTGATTGGATAGTAATAGCTCTAAGGCAGGAACTATGAAACTTTCCTCTACTTACCCCGCTCCCCCTCCCCCCTACACACACATCCAAGGTGTACTACGTATATAGTTAAGAGCTCTTGAATATGAAAGGTTAGGTTCTCAAGTCTGTTAAGTCCCCTTTGTACCATTTATGTGACACAAAGTGAACATTAAATGGCCAGTAGCAAATTCCTCCTGCATAATTTGGCCTGGGGGTTGGGGGGAGAAAGGGAGAGGAGCAGAGAGAGCGCCAGAGCTAGGACAACCTGCCACTGGGGTTACCTACTTTAACACTTTTGCAACTTGAGCTTACTCTTGGGGCCCCTATGACTCGGGATCAGAGAGCACAACCAGCTCCCTACAGTTCTCCCTTTCCGGGCAGGACATGACAAAGGGTTGTTCACGGGTGTGCACCTCCCATCATGCTCTCCGTCTTCAATCACCATTAACAGAGGGAACAAGTTCAAGTCTCAGAATTCTAGTAAGAGCATATGTTCTGGGAGACCTTGCTACATTGCACAATCATTCCCATGAAAGGGATCTGGCTTTGTGAGCACAGCACATGAGTCAACAGCACAGCTAGACTTATAACGTGGGAGTCACACCTACACTTGGCTGCAGAATTATCCAGAGAAACAGAAGGTTAATAGGAACACAATAAAGACTCAGAAACCCTTAAAGGTTAGTTACAGGATTTGATTCAGTTGGCAAGAGGGAGAAAAGAAAATCAAGCGGGTCAAGCAAGAGAGAGAATGATAATGAAAAGCTACCCTCTCTGCCTCCCTATGACTGACAAGTCTGTTTAGAGCAATCAAAATCATGCTCAATGAGCACTTTTTCTTCCTCATTAGTTGGTTCACGAAAGGGCCATTATTAATTAGTAAATGAAAAAGTCAATTGATTAACAAAAGTGTTATGCCATGTCTGTGGTACAGCGGCACAGCTATGGGGCTGTACTGCTGTGGTACTGGCATACAGATGCTTCCTGTATAGACAGAAGGGGCGGGGGCAGGAGGAGGAGGAGGTTCCCATTGATGTAGTTATTCGATCTCTCCCAGAAGCAGTAGCTAGGCCCATGGAAGAATTCTGTCAAAGTAGCTGTATCTATAACTGGTGCTATATTGATCTCACTGCAGCACTCAGGGTGCTACATTTTTGACAGCCCTGAGAAACATATCCAGGCTGAGCTAATTTTTAAGACGAGGCCTTAGTGATATGCGCTTCAGGACATCAGAGAAACATTAGCCCCATAAGCGTACTGTTCCCAGAGCCAGAAAGTCATAAGAAACATAAGAACATCCATACTGGGTCAGCCCAAAGGTCCATCTAGCCCCATATCCTGTCTTCTGACAGTGGCCAATGCCAGATGCTACAGAGGGAGTGAACAGAAACAGGTAAGCATAAAGTGATCCCTTTCCTGTCATCCATTCCCAGCATCTGACAAACAGAAGCTAGGGACACCATTCCTACCCATCCTGGCTAATAGCCATTGATGGACCTCACCTCCATGACTATATCTTGTTCTTTTTTGAACCCTGTTATAGTCCTGATCTTCACAACATCCTCTGGCAAGGAGTTCCACAGGTTGACACTGAGGTATGTGAAGAAAAACTTCCTTCTGTTCGTTTTAAACCTGCTACCTATTAATTTCATCTGGTGACCCCCTTAATTCTTAGGTTATGGGAACAAGTAAATAACTTTTCCTTGTTCCTTTTTTCCACACTAGTCATGATTTTATAGACCTCTATCATATCTTCGCTTAATTGCCTCTTTTCCAAGCTGAAAAGTCCCAGCCTTTTTAATCTTTTTCATATGGCACCCATTCCAAACCCCTAATCATTTTTGTTGCCCATTTCTGAACTTTTTCCAATGCTAAGATATCTTTTTTGAGTCCCATTTAAATCCATAGGAGGGCTCCCAGTTGCTATAAGCAGAGTTGGATCAGGTCTCTCAAGAATGTTTTTGCCTTAGAATAAGAATCATAGACTCTTTGGCTACATCTACACTGGCAGCTTCTTTCGCAAGAACTGTTTTGCGGAAGAGTTCTTGCGCAAAAAGTCTTCCACAAGAGCGCGTCTACACTGGCATGTGCTTTTGCTCAAGAGATGTGCTCCAGATGGGGGCCTCATCAGTGCCGAATAAAGGAGAATAATCACTTCTCTAGTTCTGCTGGCAATGCTCCCCCTAATTCAACCTAATATGCCGTTAGCCTTCTTGGCTATAAGGGCACACTGTTGACTCATATCCAGCTTCTCATCCACTGTAATCTCCAGGTCTTTTTCTGCCAAATTGCTGCTTAGCCAGTTGGTCCCCAGCCTGTAGCAGCGCTTGGGATTCTTCCACCTCAAGTACAGAACTCTGCACTTGTCCTTGTTGAACCTCATCAGATTTCTTTTGGCCCAAACCTCCAATTTGTCTAGGTCACTCTGGACCCTAGCCCTTCCCTCCAGTGTATCTACTACTCCCCCTAGCTTAGTGTCATCTGCAAACTTGCTCAGGGTGCAATTCATTCTCTCATCTAAGTCATTAATAAAGATGTTGAACAAAACCAGCCCCAGTACCAACCAGTGTTTCCTCTAAGATTTTCCAGTCATGAGCAGAGTGAGTTTTGGCTTTTGCACCAATACTGAGGTCATGTGCACCAGTTTGGATGTGTGCCACCATGCCACCCAATGTATTAATACACACATACACATGTTTCCGAGAAACCCCTGCCTCACCATGCAGCATGTCCCGTTCCCAGCCACAGGAGCAGACCCTGCCTCCCTTAGCCATGAGGCATGTCCCGTTCTTGGCCCCAGCCACTAAATCAGTCCCCCTGGAGCAGGCCTCCCCCAGCTGCTATGCAGCCGTAGTAGGTCCCTGCCCCAGCAGCTCCCTCACCATGCTACCTCAGCTGGCCCCACCTGCTGGAGCAGCCACATGAGTGGGTACTTTGCAGCTCTCCAGAGGAGGTGGAGGAACAGAATTTTTTGTACGCGGGCGCACAGGTGCACACCTTAGTGGGGACTATGGTACCGACCTCTGGGGCACTCTGCTTGATACAACTGCCAGCCAGACATTGAGCTGTTGATCACTATCCGTTGAGCCCAACAATCTAGCCAGCTTTCTATCCATTTTACAGTCCATTTATCCAACCCATACTTCCTTAACTTGCTTGTAAAAATACTATGGGAGACTGTATCAAAAACGTTGCTAAAGTCAAGGTATACCACATCCACTGCATTCCCCATGTCCACAGTGCCAGTTACCTTGTCATAGAAGGCAATGAGGTTGGTCAGGTATGACTTGCCCTTGGTGAATCCATGTTGACTATTCCTCATCACTCTCTTCTCTTCCAAGCACTTCAAACTGGATTAATTGAGGATTCCCTCCATGTTTTTTCCAGGCACTGAGGCAAGGTTGAGTGGTCTGTAGTTCTTCAGATTGTCTTTCTTCCCTTTTTTAAAGATGGGCACTATGTTTGCCTTTTTCCAATCATCTCCCCCTCCCCCGATTGCCATGAGTATTCAAAGATAACATCAATGGCTCTGCAGTCATAGGAAGAATGTAAGAAGGTTTGCCAGGGAATTATCTCCTCCCCTCCACCCCCAGAAAAATCGCCAAAGACTGCATATGGTCAAATGATCTCCCGGTCTTTTGAAGTATGTAAGTTTCCTATTTATTACATACCTGAATCCATGTTTTGGGAGGTTGGAATTATTAATACTGCTAAACCTTAGGGCTACGTCTAGACTGGCATGATTTTGCGGAAATACTTTTAACG
>JANRFK010004440.1:32376458-32387732 GCA_030068395.1 Apalone spinifera | reverse complement strand
GCGGAAAAGCGGCTGATTTTCCGCAAAAACTGGCCAGTCTAGACACAGCCTAGTGGATTATGTTCTGAGCTGAGCTGTTAAGAAGGTACCCTATTGACTTTGAGCTTCTCTGGTGTAAGTGGAGCATGCCTGTTTTGCTAAGTGTTTAAAGACATGAGATACATTTCATCTTTCACTTTGAATGTTCTTGTGCAGAAAAAAGATGGTCTTGTGATGAAAGACCAGGAGCCAGAAGGCCTGGGTTGGAAGGTTTAACCCCCCAGCCGCATGTTGAGAGATTCTGAGATCCTTGGGCAGAAGGCATTAGGGAAGTGCAAAGATTGTCTTCTGTCACACTTGTAGCCTTTCCAGTGTTGCTGTAGTACCCATGTTGGTCCCAGGATATGCGAGAGGCAACTGTGGGAAAGACATAATCTTTTATTGGATAAACTTTATGGAGATCTAAAGCGGGTCTCTCTAACCAACAGAAGTTTGTGCCGTAAAAGATATTACCTCACCCACAATGTCTCTTGCCCTTAGCATGGTTTTATACAACTCTTGCTGAATTAACGAGTTTAGTTAAATAATCTCCAGGTGAAAAACTCAAATGAAGCTAAGAGAAATAATGTTTAGTTGGAATGTAAAATATGACATTAGATTAAGGGTGGTAATTCTGCCTTTGTCCCTGTGTCTGTTCTGATGCTGATTAGGTATTGTGATGACAGGATGGAATCAGACTGGCTTTAAGATTTTTTTGAAGTGTGTTTTAACCTCTGGCTGGCTGGCCAACTGCCCAATGGCTTGGTGAGCTTCACATTTTGCTGGTGTTTCATAGAAAATATTTTTTAAGCATTTTGGGACTTAAATTTTCAAGAAAAAAAATTAATTTTCCAATACATCTGTTATTTTTAAATTAGTAAATTAAGGGAGTTTTCGTTTTTTTCAGTTTTTGTTCCCTTTGTACTTTCGCTGCTTCCCCCCTCCATTCAGTAGTGAAAAGGAAAAAAAAGGGGGGGGGAATACTCAGACTGAAAAAGCATTTTCTATTTCCATTGTTTTATTGAAAAATTGAAACATTTGAAGAAAAATTGCTTTTTCGGCTTTGATTTTTAAAGAAAACTCCATTTTTAATCAAATAAAAACTCAAGTAAAACATTCAGACATCTTGATGAGTGATATTTGTGTAGCTAATTATAACAGTCATATTTTCTTTCAGCTTTGGGTATAAGTTCACACAGGCCTTTCCATACAGACCAATATAGAGCTTATGGTTAATCTTGCTGTACTGCAGAAATCCTTCTCATTGTTCTTCTGGCTTCTAAGTGCAATCATTGCTTTATACAGTATATTTGCTTTAGGGGCATTTGTCATTCTGCCCATCTGCAAAGCACATGGCTAAGCCAAGCCCTTAGTCTCATGATTATTTTTTTAAATTTTAGCCTTGTGATTTTCACTTTCATTGTTTCTAATTCTTTTGCAGAGGCAGTCTGAGGGGTTGGTGAGTGGCACTGTGTGGCTGTGTTACTTAGGGCATTATCAACTATAATCAACCATTTAACTGGTGAACCATTGCAAGCTGATAAAAAGAAAAATCCAGTTTTATGAAGCATGATGGGAAATGTAGTTTCCTTAAAGAATCTGTATTTTCAGTTAAACTAATAGTTATTTATTATATTTTTTCTTTCTTTCTTTCCAAATACTCAACATCAGTGAATCAACAGCAGCTGTTCAAAAGCAATAACAATTACAGCATTGTAATCACTTTAGGGCAGTTGTTTCAACTTTTGGTGGCATACAAGAATGTATTTGAACAATGATGGGGAAAAAATTAAACCCTGGGCTGTGCCCAGCTTTCAGAACTGAAGGGATTATGTTATCTCTGTGTTAATTGTAATGTCACTGAAAGGATAATGATCTTAAACTTACATTGTATCTTTCCTCCTAAAAAATCCCAGAACACTTTGCCAACATAAAAAACCCCTAAATATAGGATGAAACAAGACAGCTGATTGACAGTACCAGGCAATGGGAAATGAAGAATCCCATATCTAATTGAAACATTGGGAGTCATGTAGAGGGATATAATATAATTATCCATATTGGAATCTGGCCAAGATATCAGTGCTAAAACCCCTCCTCCTGCCAAGAGAGATATTGTCATAAGAGCATGTCTTTATGTGTCATCTCAGAATAAGCATATAAATTACTTTGCCCACTTCTCTGACCTTATAGTTACATCGTCCTCTGCCAGTTGACTCCACTTCCCTAATTTTCACTTCCTCTCCTTCCTACTCCCTGCTGTTGGGGTGAAGAGTTTGCTCTTTCACTCATCCTGCCCTGATGGCTGGGAACTCTTTCCTCCACCCCAAGCCACTGAGTCACTTCCTCTCATTAAACGTCACCTCCTAACCTTCCTCTATAAGACTCTCTCACATTCAGAGTGATTGGTGTTTAGACAGGGATCCTAGGAGCAGGGATACTAAAACATGATGGTCAATATCCCTATTGCATGTACATATCCCTTATCATTATCACATCCAGCAATGTCACAGCAGCCTCTGAGGCAGTAAAGAAAGATTATCTCCTCGTAAGACGTATCTACAATTAATACCAAACAATTCAATGTTGTGAGTGTTGCTACTGTCCATCCCTGTACTCACAATATGAGCTTTTCTCCTTGTTTCTCTTTTCTCCTTTCACTCTCGAAGGGCCTGAAGCCACTGCCAGTCATGAGTACTCAGCACCTGGCAGGATCGGGGAAAAGCTGCTCTGGAATAGGATGCCAACAGCTTATAGCACTAACCAGCCATGGCTGTTTCCTTCTCTCTCATTATGTAGCTGATGATAAGAATTGGTAGTCTTTTAAAAGTTAGTTAATCAGCAAATGCAGAAATCATTCTGCTCAGAATAGATCTGATTTTGGAGCATATTGGTGACATGAGTCAAGGCTTTTGTCATGAGTGGATTTTAATAACTGGTATAAATGTCGCACTAAAACAAACAAGAGTTGAGTGACTAGCTGCTGGTGAATCCAGAATGAAAGGTCAGAAATGAGATTGTGAATATGTTGCTGTGGTCACATGTGTTTGCTGCCGTCTCTTTTGGTACCAGGGGTTGCTGTATTACGATGTGATCAGAAAGCCCTATGCAACAGTTGAAACTTGCCAACCAGTTCTCAGTATTCTTGACGTTATCCTGCTGCAAATTTGTGGATTGGGTGCTGCAAATGCAACTGCCAGAATCGTGGTCTTATGATCAGGCTCAGTTCTGACATGTTGTAGTATCTCTGGTCAGAGGGGAAAGTCCTGGATGGGGGCCAGAGAAGCTGGATGTGGGTGTGTCTCATGCATGCTCCCCATGTACAGGAGGGCACAAGGTGAAAGATGAGCTGTTCAGAGGAAATCTGTGTACACCAGTGCAAACCACACAAAGCTAAGATGCCTCTCAAGCCTCCTGGCTTGCTTCAGGATGTTTCCCAGGCCCCCACTGAGAGATCAGATGATAGAACTGCTGCTAAGCTCACCCCAAGGGAATGAACTTTGTTCTGCTTCAGGGCTGGTGCAGAGGGGCCCATCTGCTTCTTGCTTTGTGAGTGCAGTTACAGCCTCAGACTCACCAGGACTATTTCTGGGCTTGGGGAGTATTGCACATACACATGCTGATCCTGGTGAAAGAGGCGTGATTGGGCAAACAAGGTGCTGTTCCACCATATATAAGTTTGGCCCCAGTTTGGCAGCAGAGGGGATGGAGATCTTGACTCTCAGGCTGGTAGGATAGCTCAGTGCTGCAACCTGAGACAGGCTAGGAGATGGAAAAGCTTTGGTTTGGCGAGAGGGCTGTTACTCCCACAATTTCCCTTTTAGACTGTTTGGCTGGTGAGGTATGTGTATCTTCTTTCTTATCAAAAACAAGATTCTTGAGCTGTTGGAAGGTACACGTTTCTTTCACCATCTACAAACCTGGGGAATGGCAGAAACTCAGTTTAAAGACCTTTCATAGTGCCTCTTACCCTATCTTAATAGGACAAAAGGCAGCACCTGATTTTCATTCATGCAATTGATATAACATTATTCATTTTAATTAGACAGTAATTAGACTAGTCAGCAAAAAACAGCTGGGAAAGATCTTTACCATCACCTTGGGTTTAACATTTGTGAGGTTATGTACAAAAAAAAAAGGGGGTAAGTTTAATATCTTAGCAGTATGATTTAGGAACTAGTCCAGCATTTCCATGTGTAATATAGCAGGGTGTATGGCTGCTTTCATGAAATTTTCCTCTGATACTTTTCTTGTTAAAACACCCAATAGAAACACAAGCTTCTTCCAGAGAGTTTCCTTCCCAAATTGTGAGGTTTTGAATAGTGTGAGTGAAATGTAAAAATGTTTCTGCATAGACAGTTGTGCGTGATTTTGGTAATAGGTGTGGTAACCTCTGGGGCTATGGAATGTCGTACTTGTAGAAGTTGCTACATGACGAATAAAAGGATTATTCAAGGTGCTTCTGAGACAAGATGTACAAATTATTCTGATGAAAATGCAAATATTAATTCAAAATACCAAAATCATAGTATTTGCTGCTGTTATTATCTTCAAATTTCATTACAAACCAAGTAATGAACCTATTTCTGTTTTTTAAAACATCCAATAAAGTGCAATAATGTTCTGAGTGAAGCATGGATCAAATCTGGTTAAGAATATGGCTTTGCATTGAAAACATGCAAACAAGTATGTGTTTCAATTATTTCAAAGGAGCAAATAGCCATGGAGATTGTGACATCTCTATTACTTAGCCATAAAGTCTTGCATATGTAACAGCATGCATTTTTTACACCAATAAGGAAAAAATCTATACATAGCAAAATTTTAATTCTGCATTCTACTGGGGCTTTTTCAGTATCTCTAATTCAGAATAAAATGTGATAATGCAAGAGCAGGTCATGTGACAACTGCAACTACATAGCAACAAGAGGTCATTGGGATCGACTGAACTGGCCCCATTAGTCAGTAGCCTGACATCTGCTGTGACAGGGGTTGTACTGGAAATCTGGAGGTGGTTTCATGATGGAAGATCAGACTAAATAAAGGTTTCCCACCTCCATAGTTCCGGCAGTTGAATTTCAGCAGTGCACATAGTCACAATGTGACACACTTATTAAAGCACACACGCACACACACACACACACACACAGCAATCCTCAAACCACTCTAATTTTGGTGTTGATATGGACTAGAGGGTGGCAGCCAAAATAATTAATGATGAGATGATCCTAGGATAGTCTGTGGCATTTTTCCTTCACAAATATCAGTGAAGATAATCTGTAGAACAGCTCTTCTTTGGTTGGTTAGCACTGCTGCCGTTCATCCATGAGACAGGACTGCAGGAGTCACTTTTATTTGTCTTTGTCCATGTGGGGGAACTGCCTTGTAGCAAGGCCATAGAACCACAGAATATCAGCAAAATTAGGTTAGTAAAACTCTGAACATACTGATCAAGCCAAACTCCAAGCAGCCATAGCAAAAGTTGTCCCTCTTGGAGAGCTAATAAAGTCAGTGAAATTTTTCTCTTCCCTATGAAGACTGTAAGGAGCATTCCTTAAAAAATAAAAAGTATTAACTTAAAAGATTGATGTAGGTAACAGAAATGCAACCATCATTATTATTTGAATTACCAAAGTGCGTAGGAACCCTAGGCATAGACCACCACTCTGTGCTAGGTGCAAACACAGAACAAAAAGACAGTCCCTGCTCCAAAGAGCTTACAGTGTAAGTCTAGGACAAGAGACACACAAGATGGATACAGAAAAAGATCAAGGTCATTATGGATTTGATCTGAGGGTGGGGACTTTTTATACCACATTGGTTTAGTTACTGAGTAAGCATACATGGCAGCACATAATGCTTGCAGATCTTTTGGAACCAGCTTAGACATGTATGCAATTTATCAAAATTGATCTAATTAAGTGTCATATCCTCTATCCATTTTAGTTAATAAGCTACAGGAAATAAATGGTTCAGTGTGACATATGTTTCACTGCAATATAACATATTTTATATATATATTTAATTCCGGCTACAAAATTTAGGTCTGTCCATGAAGGAATAATTCCTTTCTAAACACATACTGTATGTATACTAGACATATTACTTCTGAGAGAATCCTGCGCAAAAAATTAAAATAATGCACCAAAAAACTGAAAATACTGTGCACAATATTTTAAAATTCTGCATATTTGTCAAAAGGACGCAACAGAGTCACGCTGGTTTCAGTTTTCTCAGTGATTTATTTAAACTACAACACAATGGATGACAAATGGGAGTGAGGAGCACTGGAGGAAATCCCAAAGCTCCTTTCCTAATAGTAATATAGCTAGGTTTCAACCTTTATTTCTAATTATTAGCCATATGCTCACTGTTACATCATAGGCAACTACAGGGCAAATGAGGGCCAGGGAATCAAACTCACAACTTATACTGGCTACCCAACATCACCAGAAAGGTCAGTAGCAAATAGTTCAGGGAGCACACTTGGATAGGACATTTTTACAGTCCAAAAATTTAGACCAGTTTGAATCATCAAAGCACCATAAGCATTTTAAAATCCATACCGTCCTTTACACTACTCTGGCAATGTAAAGGAACCTTGTCACTCTTATGTGTTTTTTACTCCTTGGGGAATTCACAAAGGGAATGGGAACAATTCACTAACCAGTTCCAGCCCCAGAGTGATTGGGGGGAGGAGCCGCTGGTGCTTGCGGCTCCAGCAGCTGAAGCTGTGATGCTGGCGGATCCCCACCCACCTTGCCTCACTGCAGGAATTAAGTTTAGCCCCACAGCATGCAGGGTGGGGAAGGGAGCTGCCGGTACTTGGGGTTCAGCGGTTGAAGCCCTGAACACTGGCAGATCTTTCCCGCCCTCTGCTGCAGGGCAAATACAGGACACCAGGAACAGACCTTAAATATGGGACTGTCCCAGTGAAAATGGGATGGATGGTTACCCAAAGGAAAACAAAAACTTGTTTAAAAGAAACAACCCCACAGCACTACATGTCTACACCCCGTAGCCATACATTTCACGTTATACTTGAAGGCTATGTCTACACTGGCAGCTTCTTGTGCAAGAACAGCTGTTCTTGCGCAAAAACTTGCCTGCTGTCTACACTGCACGCGGGTTCTTCCGCAAGTAAATTTACAGTATAGCGTTGTAAAACAGGGCTTCTTCCGGAAGAATTAGTCCTCGCCCCACGAGGAATAAGCCCTCTTGTGCAAGAGCTCTTCCACAAGAGGGCAGTATAGACAGGCAACATGAATTTCTTGTGCAAGAAGCCCCTATGGTTAAAATGGCCATCAGAGCTTTCTTGCGCAAGAGAGCGTCCACACTGCCATGGATGCTCTTGCACAAAAGCACATCTGTTGCGCAAAAGCACATGCCAGTGTAGATGCGCTCTTGTGGAAGACTTTTTGCACAAGAACTCTTCCGCAAAACAGTTCTTGCGCAAGAAGCTGCCAGTGTAGATGTAGCCGAAATGTTTTGATACAATTACGTATTTTCCCAAAAATGCTATTGAGAACTTTTGCTACATCCAGCCAACTCCTAATCTGTCTCATAATAACTTGAAATGGATAATGTTTTATTTATATTTATGCACATAAATACATATTCCTTAAAAAAATAAATGAATTAATGCACGAGACAGAAGTGCTCTATTTGTGAAATGGGTGTGGCATGAACATCAGCAATGGTAGCCTTGCCTATGCCATTCCAAAACGCTGTCCTGGAGCACATGTCCAAAAGGGTAGAAAGATAACAGAGTGTCCATATTTATTCAATGAGTAGGACAACAAGCAAAGGTACTGAAGAAGTATAACCTGTAATAGCATATTTTGGGTTGTTTTTGCAATTCTTGTTAATGGGAGTTTGGGTACATACCACAGTGATTATTTATATATATATACATACTGGATCCACTTCATTTTTAGTTAACTAACTTTTATTCATGCTGAATGGTGTCACAGTTGAATTAGTGATTTACAGCTCTGTAGTCCGTAGCCAATTCCTCAAGCCAGCGGTAGCAGCAGTTCAATCATGAAGGGAAAATGGATACACTAGCCTTCATAATCAGGTGTCCATTCCAGAGCCTTCTCAAAAAAGGGGTGAAATAATGGTGCTTAGGATAACTTTAAATGCAAAATATTCTAGGCCTCTAGCAAATGCACAGATGAACAAGTTTACAGTCACTGTGGGATCCAGAATGAAATGATGCCTGTCATGCATAATGTCTCCTCAAGTAATTAGCACATGGTCTGCACCCTAATGAGAACCTGTTCCATTTTCTAATCATTCTACTCTGCTGCTCCTTGCCTCCTGCCTTCCTCTGACTTCAGTGCTGTTCTTTAGAAAATGTATCTGGCACAAAGGCTACAGTCTAGTGGGGGTGGGGGACCCATGAAGGATGATGTTGGAAACCAGAAATGTAGCTATGTTGTTATGCTTATAATCTTCTAATTCAGTAATAAACTTCCAATCTCATCTATGCAGAATGACAAGCCAGCTTCCTCCTAGAAATGTGTCCTCCCAAAGGTTTCCTGTCACAACAGTAGATCCTGATGGATCTTCATTCGTAAATATGTTCCATAGGAAACTGCAGCTAGAACCTGTGCTTTTCTGAAAAAGCAGCAGCAAGCAGTATAATGAGAGACTCTCTCTCCTAACATAAATATAACATCAAATGAAAGAAGCAGAGCTCAGGGACCAAGTGATTCACTTTTTTGCACTTTCTTTCCAGCAGGAGCCAAGTCCCTAGACTTTTCCAGAATGGAAATCAAAGACAATTTCTAAGGGTGCATCTACACAGCAACATTATTTCAGAATAATGGCCGTTATTCTGAAATAACAATGCGAACGCCTACACAGCAATTCCGTTATTTCAAAATAAATTCAAAATAACAGTTGGTTTATTCCAATTTCTGTAAACCTCATTCCATGAGGAATAACGCCTGTTCTGAAATAGCTATTTCAGAATAGTTGTAGTATGGACGCTCCACTGCTGCTATTTTGAATCCTCCCGAGAGCGATTCAAACTAATTACTCCCCAGTGCCTCCTGGGGCTCTAAATTAAGGTAGCAAGTCCACATTAGGGAAGCCTACCTCAGACTAATTTTGAGGCTTCCCTGTAGTGTAGACGTGCTATTTTGAAATAAGCTATGTTAGAGTATTCTGGAATAGCTTATTTTAAAATCAGCATGCAGTGTAGACGTACCCTAACTGGGCCTTGGAGTCAACCCTAGAGGCTGTGCTTAAGTGTGTAATGAAAAAGTGCTGTCTGGGAGGGGAGCTCTGAAAGGCAACATTTGTCATCCTACCCCACAACTCCAGGATGAGAGGTTTACATCCAGCAGAATCTCCATGGCTGTGGCACTCCATGGCTCAGGGTCTATTGATGAGGAACATGTCTTGCAGGTTTCACTGAATAGATCAGTAGTCACCAAGCAGTAGATCGGGAACTACCGGTAGATCTTGGAGCCTCTGGCAGGTGATCCTGACTGGTTTAGCCAAGAGGCTATCAAGGGCCAGCACTTCAGCTGCCCTTTTCCCCCATTGCTGCTCCTTTCCTGCCCTTCACTTTGGGGCCCTCCTACTTCCTGTGCAGAGCAGGGGAGAGATAGGAGGAGTGCTGATGTCAAGGTGCCCCTTTTCTCCACAAAGCAGAGAGGGGCACAACGGGACGTGGAACGGAATTTGCTGGCTGCTTTAGGGAGTGGGTCCAAGGCCAGGGCAGGGGTGAGCCTGCGTTAGCCACACTGCACCACCATCCAGGAGCCACCTGAGGTAAGCAGTGCCAAGCTGGAGCGCACATCCTTAACTCCTACCCCAGTCATGAACCCCCTCCTGTACCCCAAACCTCGAGCATCCCTGCATCCGAATGCCATCCCAGAGCGTGCACCTAGAACCCCTTCCCAACATCCCAACAGCCTGCCCCAAGTGCAACTGAGCTCCTTTCACACTCCAGATCCCTTAATCTGCACCCCAACTCTCTGCCCCAGTCTGGTGAAAGTGAGTGAGGATGACGGAGGGAGGAAGATAGAGTGAGCAGGGGTGGGGCTTCAGAGAATGGGCAGGAAGGAGGCGGGACAAGGATATTTATATTTGAGGTAGATCTTGGACTGCACTTAAATTCAAAAAGTGATCTCGTGCTTAAAAAGTTGGGAGACCACTGGAATAGATTGTCTTAGCCAGCTAAGCCTCATCTTTTGCAGCCTATTGTAGAGGGGTCATGAATTACACTATGTTCAAGAGCCAGCAGCCCAGACTAACTAATTTCTTATCTCAGAAAGGTCCATGACCACTGGATTTGGGAGGGTGGTGTTGCAATAAGCCAAACTTTTGTGGCACTGCAATCCCATGTGCCAGATAACAATGCTACGCATTCAGATTTGGCCATATTACCTTCCTCTCACGCACATCAAGCCACGATGGAGGGGTGGCCAGACCAATTATGAGTGAGTGGCATTATGACCTAATAAATCTCAGAGGAGTAGCTGTGTTAATCTGGATCTGCAAAAACAACAAGGAGTCCTGTGGCACCTTAAAGACTAAAACAGATTAATTTTGGGCATAGGTTTTCATGGGTAAAAACCATTTCATCAGAATGCATTTTTTTACCCATGAAAGCTTATGCCCAAATAAATCTGTTAGTCTTTTAAGGTGCCACAGGATTCCTCATTCTTATTGTGACGTGACATGTGGGATTGCAGTACTACTCAGATTTGGCCCAGCGCGTATGTGTTGTGGTTCTGACTAGGCCAAAGTTGAGTGAGATATTGCAAGGTGGCAGTGCTGCTCATTGGAATTTGGTCTATGCTGTGTGAGTATGAGCTTGTCAATGGGAGTGAACGGAGCTACTGGGCAGCCGGGGCAGGAGTTATCCTAGCCTGGGATGGAAGTAGAACTCTGAGCTGGGGGGCACTGATCAATGCTAATAGAAAAGGGACTTGGGTGAGTGGGCAGTGCTGAGGAACTGGGGGTGGAAGGTTGGAGACAAGTGGGGCCATTGGATGGAGTGTGGGATTGGGGGCAGGAATGTTGGAGTCTGAGGATGGTAGGGCTGATGGGTTGGGTCTGTGGTGATTAGGATGTATGGGCTGAGGGGGGGGCTCTCAGGATAAGTGGGAGCCAGTGAAAGGTTACTGGAATATGTGTACAGGGGAATGGGCATTAGGGGGGGTTGTTGTGTTGGCTGGAGTATATGGCTACGTCTAGACTGGCATGATTTTCCGGAAATGCTTTTAATGGAAAAGT
>JANRFK010004440.1:32329846-32376358 GCA_030068395.1 Apalone spinifera | reverse complement strand
AAGCAGATGATTTTCCGCAAAAACTGGCCAGTCTAGACGCAGCCTATATGTTGAGGCACTTTAATGTATGGTCCTTACCTATGCCATGCGGGGCTGGCAACAGTTGAAGCTGAAGCTAGAGTACTGTGCTGTTCAGATTTGGCCTGGGCACTCCTCCATCATATGGGAGATTTCTTTAATCTGCAGCTGGAGCGAGATCCTCAACTAATGTAACAAGCATATTTCCATTGCCTTTAGTGGAGTCAGGCCAATTTACACCAGCTGAGGATCCAGCCCAAGATCTTATTTAATCTACCTCTTCATTGAAAGCATTTAAGGTCTGAATTTAGGCCTAAAAGAGTGAGAAGCAACTGATCAGTGATACATCGGTATGTGTGCTACACTGGTGACTTTCCCTATTTTATCCCATTATATTAGGGTTCTAACAAAGATTTTCTCCATCTAGCCCATACCATATCCAATGTACTACTGATGCATGTGCTTGTAGAGTATGTGAGCATGTGCTTGGGGAGAAAAAAAAAAGCAATTTATTTAAATAGAAAAACCTTCTCAACCATAAAAACCTTAAGGAGATGA
The DNA here is from genome assembly GCA_030068395.1 of Apalone spinifera. Taxonomy (NCBI): domain Eukaryota; kingdom Metazoa; phylum Chordata; order Testudines; family Trionychidae; genus Apalone; species Apalone spinifera. Next base: position 32,375,782 of record JANRFK010004440.1, on the reverse strand, counting down.
CAAACTGACACGAAGTCTCATGTCACTAGAAATGTTTATACTTCTGTTCTGAAAGCTATACAGAAAATATTGGGCCAGAACTTGAACTAGTATAAACTGACATAGTTTTGCAGACTTTAGCAGAGCTACACTGATTTACCCCAGATGAAGAGCTAGCATATTTACTATTGTGAAGATTAAGTTGTATAATATAAATAGGCAGATAATCTGGGATGACATTTTTATTAGGAGACATTAGGGAAAGCCTGTCCCAGTATTGTAGCATATCTGCCATTTCGTACAGGCGTACACATTCTTAGGGCAATATAGTTTCCTCTTTAGTAGTATTTTGATAGTTTGTCTTTTGGTGAAGATGACTTAGAAGAACGCAAAGGAGAAGGGTGCCCTGTCAGAAAGGCCCTTCCAGCATGTACTGAAACATACCATTCTCTGTTCCTTTATTCTGCCTTGTTCTACAGCATGAATTCTTCCATTTTTCCTAATTCACTTTGAATTCTGCAAAGTAAATACACTGCTTGGTAAACATAACATGGGGTTCTGGGCCACACCTTTAAATACAAGAAATAGGAGGGCTCAAAAAATGATTAGATTTGAATGATCATGGTAACTAATGGTCTGAATTGTGCATGAACTAGCTTCCTAAGACAGGAAAACAGTGGTTTGCCTGCTCTGAAGTTTGGTATCACAGTCAGACAAATGTTAATTTCCACCCTCGTATGTTCTATTAAAATGATGGCATCTTTTAAACCATGCTACTATTACGTAATTGTAAGTTTGTGGTTTTAGACGCAATACTATCAGCGAAGCTTAGAACTCTAAGAGGAGCCAGTACTCAACATAGAAGAAATTAGGTTGGAATGCGTTTTGCCTAGGTTAGAAATTTAGTCCCAAACATTTAAGGCACATCATTCAAAGGGCCCCTAAATAAATATTTTGGCTCCAGCAGGAGATCTTCAAGTATGGGAAGCAGAGTTAGGTGCTAAGTTCCCAGTAAAAATCAATAGAAACTGGGTGCTTCACTTCCATGTGTGCCTTTGAAAATCTTCTTTTTAATGCAGTGGTCTGATTTGCAAATGTACCGAGTGCTTACAGTTCCCCTTGACTTAAGAAGGATTGATACCTGCTCAACAGTTCAAACTTCTATTTGGTCCAGCTATGATCCCTTAAGGGCACAGTCCTTCTCCTCCAACACACACCCTGCATTGGGGATCTAGGAGGGGTATGGTTTAAGTTCTTCTGACAGCTCTAGTTGGCCAAATAATCTTCTCATGCCAGCAGCAGTCCCTGGAATTGATTCTCTGCCTTCCCGTTTAAGGATCTTTTATGCTAAAACATAAAGGGGCTTAAGCACAACAGAGAATTAGGCTACCCAGCTATATGTAGTGCAAAATTTTAAAATTATACAAATATAAACAAGCTTATTATTATGGCCCTACCAAATTCAACGAGAAGTCCTGTGGCACCTTATAGACTAACAGATATATTGGAGCATAAGCTTTTGTGGACAAAGACCCACTTCATCAGATACATGATTCAGACTAACACGGCTAACCCTCTGATACTTGCTACCAAATTCAGAGTCCATTTTGCTCAATTTCACAGTTATAGGATTTTTAAAATGGTAAATTTCATTATTTTAGCTATTTACATAAGAATGGCCATACGGGGTCAGAGCAAAGGTCTGTCTAGCTCAGTATCCTGTCTTCCAACAGTGGCCAATGCCAGGTGTCTCAGAGGGAGTGAACAGAATCATCACATGATTCCTCTCCTGTCATTCATTCCTAGCTTCTGACAAACAGAGGCCAGGGACACCATTCCCACACATCCTGGCTAATAGCCATTGATGGACCTAACCTCCATGAATTTATCTGGCTTTTTTTTTTTTAACCCTGTTAAAGTCCTGATCTTCATAACATCCTCTGGCAAATAGTTCCACGGGTTGACTGTGCACTGTGTGAAGAAAAATTTTCTTTTGTTTGTTTTAAACCTGCTACCTATTAATTTCATTTGGTGACCCCTAATTCTTAGGTTATGGGAACAAGTGAATAACTTTTCCTTATTCACTTTTTCTACACTAGTCATGATTTTATAGACCTCTATCATATCCCCCCTTAGTCACCTCTTTTCTTAGCTGAAAAATTCAAGTTTTTTTAATTTCTCTTCATATGGGAGCTGTCCGAGACCCCTAATAATTTTTGTTGCCCTTTTCTGAACCTTTTCCAATGCCAATATATCTTTTTTGAGACAAGGCGACCACATCTGTACACAGTATTCAAGATGTGGGCGTACCATGGTTTTATATAAAGGCAATAAAATATTTTCGGTCTTATTCTCTTTATGAAGAGAGGCTAAAGCGACTGGGACTTTTCAGTTTGGCAAAGAGGAGACTGAGGGGGGGGATATGATAGAGGTATATAAAATCATGAGTGGTGTGGAGAGGGCAAATAAAGAAAAGTTATTCATTAGTTCCCATAATATAAGGACTAGAGGACACCAAATGAAATTAATGGGTAGCAGGTTTAAAACAAATAAGCGAAAGTTCTTCTTCACACAGCGCACAGTCAACCTGTGGAACTTCTTGACAGAGGAGGCTGTGAAGGCTAGAACTATAACAGGGTTTAAAGAGAAGCTAGATAAATTCATGGAGGTTAGGTCCATAAAAGGCTATTAGCTAGGGGGTAGGAATGGTGTCCCTGGCCTCTGTTTGTCAGAGGCTGGAGATAGATGGCACAAGACAAATTGCTTGATCATTGTTTTCAGTCTACCCCCTCCGGGCACTTGGCACTGGCCACTTTTGGTAGACAGGCTACTGGGCTAGATGGACCTTTGGTCTCACCCAGTACAGCCATTCTTATGTATTCTCTATCCTTTTTTAAATATTCCTAACATTCTATTTGCTTTTTTAACAGCCGTTGCACACTGAGTGAATGTTTTTAGAGAACTATCCATAATGATTCCAATCTCTCTCTCTTGAGTAACTGTAGCTAAATTAGTCTTTATCATACTGTATGTATAGTTGGGATTATGTTTTCCAATGTACATTACTTAACATTTATCAACATTACATTTCATTTGCCATTCTGTTGCCTAGTCACTTAGTTTTGCAAGATCTTTTCAAAGCTCTTCACAGTCTGCTTTGGTCTTAACTATCTTGAGCAGTTTAGTATCATCTGCAAATTTTGCCACCTCACTGTTTATCCCTTTCCCCAGAACATTTATAAATAGGCTGAATAGAATTGGTCCCAGGACAGACCCTTGGGGGACCCCACTATTTACCTCTCTCCATTCTGAAAACTTACTATTTATTCCTCCCCTTTGTTTCCTGTCTTTTAACCAGTTATCAATCCATGAGAGTACCTTCTCTCTTATCCCATGACAACTTACTTTACACCAAAGACTCTTAAATCTGAAATGTAATGGTGTTGTAACTGTAGGGGTTCTGACCCAAAAAGGAGTTGTGTGGGGATCACAAGGTTATTGTATGGAGGTTGTGGTGTTGCTACCCTTGCTGCTGGCAGGAGCGTTGCCTTCAGAGCTGAGCAGCTGGAGAATGGTGGCTGCTGGCTTGGAATTGAACTCTGAAGGAAGAGGTACTGCTAGCAGCTGTGCAGAAGTAAGGATGGCATGATATTGCCACCTATATTTCTGTGCTGCTGCCTGCAGAACTGGGCCCTTAATCAGCCGCTGCCACTGTCTGGTCACCCAGAGCTAAAAAGCAGCAGTAGAGAAGTAAGAGAGGCATGAGTATGGTATTACCATCCTTACTTCTGCACTGCTCTGGCAAAGGGCACTTTCAGAGCTGGGCAACCGGCCAACATTACAACCACTGCTCTTCAATTGCCCAGCTTTGAAGGCAGCACAGATTTACGGATGGCATTACAGTGATCCTCCTAAAATAACTTTGTCCCCTTGCAACTCCCTTTTGGGTCACGACTCCCAATTTGAGAGAGCTGGTCTCCCATGTGAAATTTGTATAATATAGGATAAAAACACAAATAAGACCAGATTTCACAGTCTGTGTCATGTTTTGAATGGCTGTGTATTTGGTAGGGCCCTACTTATTAACTTCATAAAGACAAAATAAAAAGAAGAAACATCAGACTTAGATGCCATGTGATCCTGAATTTATGTTGTCTTTTATAGTGCTCTCGCTGGCTCACAATTATATGGATAACCTCCAACCATGAAAATCCAGCAAACAGAATCTAAAAGTGAGTTTAAAGAAAGTGAGCAAAAGGCAAAGTTATCATTAGACAAACACTGTATAACTAAGGAACACAGACTCAACACCTGGAGATCAGTGGGAATAGCATTTGTTCCAAAAACTATGGCAGGGTGGGAAAAAAGAATTACTTGATGCAGAGGCTAAATGAATTCATACACAGAAACCCTGGACACCATATGGCCTCAATTAGACATTGGTCCTTAGCTGTATCTTACCAGCTGGTTGCTCACTGTCACATTCTTAAATCAAACAATTATTTTCCTATCTGGGGACCTGAGGCACCTGATGCCATCATTGCTCAAAGCTTGTAAAATGAAACATCTGTTTTCCATTTTGGTATTAGGTGAGAATTCATGTGGGGACTTTTGCTGTGTACATGACACACCACTACAAGTTGAAGATGCACTAAGATTCTTGTGGGAGGGAACCTTAGCTCCTGAGGTTCCACTCAAAGAGATTAAAATAATTTAGCTGCTAATATAGTTATGACCAAACTATCTTAAAACTCAATTACATAAAGCGTGATGGGCATCATGAGTTATGCCTATCAACCATGAGTCCTTTTCTTAAGGAAACTCTGCATTTGGTTTATTTTTTTAAAATTTATCCCATTTCAGTTGTAATCTCTACTTAATTATGGAACTCTCCTCCTGTGGTTGGTAGTTAGATTATGCTCTTATTAGGAAATATGACTGCAGGATTGTAATTACAGCTGCATCTTAATACTACAAATGATATTGTTTCACATCTAAGGACTGTGGTGAGCAAAACTCCATAACATTTCAATTATGCACAAACCCACCATGAACACTGCATACTCTAGGTTTCTCTGAGGCATATTACAGATGAATTTACAGAGGCAGTTATACCATCTCCACATCATGAAACACATCTAGTGCAGGTTACAGATGGGACCTCCTAAAAATTCAACAAGGTTCTGATCCAGAGGGTTGTTTTTTTTATAGAGAAAATTAGCTGTGATACTGTCTTGGATATAGATCCAAAGTTCAGTGATGCCAGTGTATTTTAAATCCAGATGGTTTTCTTGTTGGAGTGCCCAGGAAATGTTTTAATTATGTGCAGAGTTTGTCTGACCTATATGGTTGCAGGAAGCAGACCATGCATTACTAAACACAGATAACACAACATACTGCCACACCTTTCTCCACTGCCTTTTTCTTCCTGCAACAGTTATGCTAATACCAGGTGTCTTCTTTCGTCTTTCAGTAAGCAGACAGCACACATATCAGACAACGATGTATATGCTTAGTTCTCAGCACATCAGAACAAGTGCAGCATTCATTTATAAAATCTCCTTTATACTGGTGCTGCCTAAGGGACAGGTAGCCCAGAAATCCTCTTTTAGGAAACACAGACACCCCACCTATCCACGTACAAATGGCATGGAATGTTAAACAAGTTCATAGAAATAATGTGGGGTTGTTCTCCTCTATTATCACTAAAGAGAGTTAAGGTCATCCTAGAATTCTGTTCCTTGTCCTCTAGTAACATTTCAAACATGCATCCCATATTTTGGTCTAGGGAGCTTCTTTTACAAATCTGCTTCTGTTTATTTTCATGACAAACCACTACAAATAGTGCTTAATGTGTCCCTGATATTAATAAAATTCACATTTCAGGCAAGTTCCTTTTAACAGATGAGCAGTCATCCCATACTTTGCTCAAGAGGCAGTATCTGAGGTCGAGAAGTCAAAGGGTTAGTAGCCTGGTCCACTGGCATTGTTCTTCTTCTTTTTCTTCTTCCTGTATGTGCAATGTGGGAAGCAATGCGGGCTGAAGGATGTGCTGGCTGCGAGAGGCTCCATATATTTATTTTAATGTTAAATGTTCTGCAGACCCCCTACAGTACTGTCGGACCACAGGCTGGGAACCAGTGATCTAGAACGGTGTTTCTCAAACAATGGTACAAGTACCCTTGGGGTACTGGAGAGAAGTCTGGGGGGTATGTCAACACAATTGAAATTTGGAGAAAACTGAATTTCTGTTTTAAGTTTTACAGCGCTTTATTATTTCTGTACTTTTTAACACCCAAAAATTTCATCGCCCGCCCAGCTACAATTAAGTTGTTTGAACAATGCAATGATAGAAAACCATTTTGTGTGTGTATGAAAGCTGTAGGTACTGGGGTTACTTATAATTTTTTTTAAAAGGGGATACTTTATAAAACAAGGTTCAGAAACACTCATCTAGAACAATTTCATTGTATCCAAACCTCAAATTAGCTATGACAGTGATCAGTGCCATAGTAATCCTTACACGCAAATAAAATTACTCCTAAGATTTTTTGGCTGAATCTTGTGATCACATATTCTGTCACACCCAGCTGTGCTATTGAAGTGGTGATCCACAAATAAATGAACTGAAAGGTGCCATACTTGGCTGGGTTAAATGTAAACCATGGTAAGTACCTGAAGATACACCAAACAGAACTAAATGAAAAACTATATCCAATGGTCTATGATGTAGTTAACTCATGCATTGCAACCTCTTATACAGGCCCGTCCATATAGGCAAACTAGGTGGTCACCTAGGGCGCCAAGTTAAATGGGGCGCCAAATTCAAGCGCAATATCATTGAGGGGTTTGGAGGTGGGGGCGCTGATTGCATGGTTCACCTAGGGCGCCAGTTGCTGGCAGCTAGTCTAGGGCCGCTACTGCTCATATATTCATCTTGTAGACTGACGAATGTGGATTCTCATAGACTCATCCATGACTATAATATTGAGAAATAACATTCCCAAGTCTCGTTCTGAGAGACCAACTGAGTCACTGATCCTTAACACTCAAAAAATAGCATAATGAATGCTCCATTTACCAAGGAGCTTAACTGTTGCACACTGTCTTTGGTTTCCAGTAAAGCTGTCAGTACTTGATGAATGATGCTGTGCTGTCTAGCTGACAACTCCCTGTTGCCTCCCTTAGCCCTTTTAACATTTTTCTCACTGCAAAGACTGGAGCTGAGATCTGGGACCTGCCTGCCTGGGAAAAGAATTGCCGCACCTACTTACTAAAGACCAGCCCATGAATAAGTCTATCTTCTGCCACTCCCGTGTAATGCAGACAGGACTACCTGTTAAATTAGAATTAAGCAGATCCCATATAAACCTTTTACTTCTGTAGAAAGTAATGCAGGTTTATTACACAGGCCCTTACGCTATCATGTGCCGAGAGCTAGCCACTTCCATTCCCCTCCTATTACTCTGGATACCCTTAGCTTCCAAAAGGTTTTTGGTATTTGATGTGGCTGTTCTTTAACCTCCGGTGCCAGTAACATGAAACGAGACTGTTGGAAATGAGAGAGGGAGAGTCAGTTATTTGATTACAGCCCATGGGCACATGCCTGGCCTTCATGGGTATATTAAGTAAGAGACATTTTAAACAAAACCTCCCTCAGTAACCAAAGGTCTGAATCCACTACTGTCCATTAACTCCCTGGATTCCCCACATATTCTTAAGAGTGTCAATGATTTGAAGAACTTCTTACCCAAAATTACCATTGCCATCTGGGGGAAAATGTTCTGGAGATATAACTCATTTAATTCAATGCTTTTAGACAGACCTCTGGATACCTAGGATAACAAAAGCCTAACCCTGGACTACTAACATATGTAAATAACTATAAATCTCTGTTGGACACAAGTTATTATTGTTGTTATTCTATGGCATCAAATGCTCTACAACTATCATTGGAAATGCCAGATTGTCCCTTAATGGCTTTAGAAAATAATGCCATTACTTTTAACATTTCATTATAGCTTCAATCAGGCATTGTAAAAAAATCTACCATGGAGAAATGGCTCTGCAAACAAAAATTAAAGTGACAAATTAATGATTGCATCAGCCAGTGAAAGCTGTGCCAGGCACTAGGAAAGTGTAATTTAATTCTCCCACAATCTAACTTGATGCCCAAGAATGTAATAACTTCATTTGGGACTCTCTTTCTAGGGGGGAATCCAAAATCCTTGGCAACTACCATTAAGGTCATCAGTGAAACCTGACAAGGCACATTATTTGGCAAACATACCAATAGTAAAAGAGCTAAATAATGGGGGATTACCTATGATCCTGATTTCTAGCTCACCACCCATTCCAGGAATGTACTGTCTCAAAGAACATGTAAGAGTCAAACAACCAGTAGGCATGAATTTGTCCACATATATTTTTATTTTAAATCTAAAACTTAGAGGTGGTGAAAAGTATCTGTCCTTGAACCAGAATGCTAGAATTTGCCAGCAGCAATCCCCTACCATAACTCTACTTATTTCTATTGTTTAATAAAGACAAGTAAGAGAAGAATAAATGACAGTATGCTAAAAGCTTAAAATTAAATAGCTATACTATACATTATTTTTAAATGCCCTTACCTGTGGTACAAATAAGCTTAGAGCTTTAAACCAAAGGATTTTAATGCCTAATTTATTTTTCCACTCTTTATGCTATTTGTTTGCTTTACAAAACTCTGCTTTACCAATTAATCAGTTTGTAATAATTGTTATTGAATTTATTTAACAACTGCTGTAGATTAACAACAATAAAGACAATCTCTGCTTTTAAGAGCTTTCAATTTAAGGGCCTGATCCTGAAAATGCCTATTCACATGCTTAACTTTTTAGGCACCAGTAGTCTCTTTGAAGTCAATTGGACTACTCATATACTTAAATATATGCTTAAGTTTGCAAGATCGTGGCTGAAGGGCCCAACACTGCAGACACTTGAAATCAGTGAATTGATCGTGACAGTGAATGCTATACTTTGAAAAACTGCAGCGTTGGGCTATAAAACACATATGAGATAATGCTCAGTGAGAGAATAGTTAGCTTTGTTTTGTGGTTCTTGGTTGGTAGCTATACTGTACTGTTTAGACTGCAGACACCACAGGGGAATTTTTCTTTCCTACAAGTAAGATTTTTACAAAACCTCCGCTTTGGGTCTACAATGACCTGACAGAGTTTCGTTAACTGAGTCACCTTCTAGTGTAACAAATCTACAACTCTAAACCCCTTTAGCACTTTTGCCACCACACATGCATTTAAATGACAGTGTATCCGGAAATGAGCATGCCATCTTCTCTTACATAAATGCTGTCTCCAGTCTCTAGCAAAGTCTTTGCTGACTTCAAGATTCTAGCCACAGTGACTGTCACAGGACTCTCAGAGGAGATAGGGAAATCTTTGATAAACCTTGGCTGCTAAAGTTTTGTTATTACCTTATCTAGTAAATATACCTTCTTTGGGATGATCTGTCCTCTCCTTGTTTAGTATGCAGAGGAAATGACCACATATCCCCAAAACAACAAGCCTGCTTTTGCAGTTACACTTCACTATAATCATCCTAAGCATTTGTACAACAGCTGGCAGACAAAAGTCTTAAATGCTTGACAAAGATCAAAGAATTAAACCTCCCCGGACACCTATGAAATAGGTAACAGTGTAATTATTCTGCTCCTGCTCTTGGGGAATTCAGAGGCTGCACAGGGGAATCCTAGTTCCCAGTTAAAGATTTCATGTATACATAAACATCTTGCTGCTTAAACTTAGCTGATTTCACTTTGCTGAATCAGAATAAGTAGTACCAGTAAGCAATGCTCCCTCTAATCTTTTCCATCCATGTGCAGAATGTGCACCTTCACTAGAAACAAAACCTACCTGTGGGCGCCTTGCGGCATTTGAATTTCTCCTGAGTGGCTGCACAAGCACACAACTTAGAGCAGGGATTTTCAAACTTGGGTCACAGACCTGCTAGGGAAAGCCCCTGGCTGGCCTGCAACACTTTGTTTACTCTAAAGCTCCACAGACAGGGAGTCTCATAGCTCCCATTGGCTACAGTTTGCCCCTTCCAGCCAAAGGAAGCTGTGGGAAGCAGCACAGACAAGATCACCTTGACCCTAGTTTGAAAACCCCTGGCTTAGAGGGAACACTGCCGGTAAGTGCCTTATAGTGGGCCCATAATAGGCTCTTATGTCAGTAAAAGAATCATACATAGTTATGCTGATAAAAAACTTTCTCAATGTAGATCAGGCCTAAATTACGGTAGCCTCAGCCCTGAGACTGCTGTAATTATATACTCGGCTTCTCTGCCCCCTCATTCCCCCCACATCGCCTGTCACATTACCAGTTGTCTTAAATCAGCCACTGACTTTGACAACTGCTCCAAAGGAGCGCACCACTGAATTCCAATTGTTGGCCACTCTGCCTTTGCCCTGGGCTCAGCTGCAATCTCCTCAGCCCAGACCATGTCTGAGTGCTACTCTGCTAATGCCAGAGTTCACACAAATCCCTGCACTCCTTAATACCAGTTATTCTCAGTGGCATTCCCAAACCTGGGTTTTTCCCTCTGACTGTAGAAATCATACGGAAGATAGTGCTGTTGGTCAAATTCTATGCAGCATTTTATCAAGCCATTAACCACTTTAAAGCTATAAAGTACAGACTTTAAAAAATAATTAAATTACCTGACAACAGATATGGCATGTTCTGTGTCTATTCCCACTGGAAAGCTGCTATTACTGCATAATAGCTCAGCGGTGGTAGCCAGTTTCTTTTAGTGGGTGGCAAAGTATTTGCCTGTAGTGGTATCAGGGGCCCTGTCCCAATCATCTCCCTGCTGTTTGCTGGGATTTTCAGTCAAAAGCACTCAGAAAATGCATTTTTAGCATATCAGCTTATGAATGTCTTCTCCTCGTCCTGTTTTACACCACTGAACATGGAGAATCAGCTAAACACGCTGCAGTCGGGTGCAGCCGACATGCTCTGCCTCTGCCGGTTTCCATGAACCTGGAGCACTGCCCACTCTGCTGGGAATAGTGCTAGGCACTGAGCGGCTTCAAAAGCCTTTTCCACGTACCAACTAATTCATCCAAACAACCCCTATGAGGTAGGTAAGTCAGGTTTTACTCTCCACCCCCCTATTGTACTGAGAGGGAAGCTGGAGCTCAGTAGTTAAGTGAGGTGTCTGAGGCCAAAGAAGTAGCCTTCTGACTATGGAAGGACATTAGAAGGGAGCGCCTGGTCTCCATGACCCCTAGACCTGCCACAACACCCTCCTCTGTGAGATCTCTGCAGTTCTACATGGAGGTCTCCCCAGCAATGTTACCTATATTTTTTTTCCACAGAGGGGCAGAATAAGTTTTATGAGCACTGCGGCCTGTGCGGATGTGCACCACCAACAGGCACACATGCTGCCAGCTGTGGGGGTTGTGCTCATCAGCCGGGCTGCATGTGACTCTCCCCTAGGTGTGCAACCCAAGTTCTCAGCTCACCAAACCCTCCCCACGCCACCCCTGGACACCCCCCTTCTGCACCACCACCACCAAACCCTCCCCGCAGGTGCCACTTGCCCACGACTCTGCAGGGCCCGGGCGAAGGAGGGAGGCGCCACCGAGGCGGGCAGGGCAGCGCGGTGGCGGCGCCCGAGCCCCTTCGCTCGCTCCCTTCGTAGCCCAGCCCGGCCCGGCGGAGCTGTCGCTGTCGCCCCAGCACGTTCGGGCTGCAGCCGCCGCCGCCTGGCGTGCGCGGCTGGGCGCCGGGGGAGGGGAGGGAGAGGAGGCGAGGCCGGAGCGTTGTCCGACACGTGAGGCTCATGTGATGTGGGAAGGCAGGGCTCTCCCTCCCCGGCCCAGACAGACGTGCCGGGAGTCACAGGGTAGAACACGTAGCGCCAGCCACCCACTCGCTCCCATTTAACCCAGCCTGCCGCCTGCCCGCGACGCCTCAGCTCGCGCCCCGCACCGAGATGGTCCGTGCGCCTTAGCCGCCTGCAGCCCGTCCCGACGCCCGCGGCTCTGCCACCTTCCCGCGCCCCGGGGCTCTCCGAGGACCCATTTCGCTGCTTTCGGCCAGAATTAAGTTGCAGCAGAGCCCCCCGCTGCAATGGAAATGATCCCCAGCGCCCAGCCCCCGCCTGTCTGCCTGGGCAAGCTGCCTGCGCTGGAGAGCAACGAGATGCCCGGGTAAGATACCTCCTCTTTGGGCCAGTGCTCCCCGCCACCTCCCGGGGCGCAGTCTGCCCGCTGGGTTTGGTTGGAACTCCAGGTCCTTCCCCCTATGCCTGCCGGGCTCCTTGCGTTCTGCATTTGCCCCGTGTGTGTGTCTCATTGTGTAGGGAATCATATTAATTCATCGCACTTTGTCATCTGTGCAGGCTGGCATTTTCTCACATGTATCAAGTTTACAAGCCCAGAAGAGGGTTAAAAAGAAGTGAAGATAATAAGGTAAATGGAGGAATTGCTGAACCTTTGCATTGTTAGTTAACACCTATGTTCATTTGAAAAAACAAAGTTTTATGCATTAGTGTCTATCTTTTGGGTTTTTAAAAAAAATCTGCTTTTTTTTAATAAAGCTCAATTGTTACAAAATTTGCGGTGGGATTTAGGAGGGTTGTTTTAACATCAGACAGTTTGAGTCAAAGTTTTTTTTTTTTAATGTTATGAGGCTGTTGCGCTTGCACCTCTTGTCCTTGAATCTGGGGCTCAGAAGATGAGAGGGGAAAATATTTATTTCAGTAGCTGTTACACACAATAGTTTTGGGTACTCAGAAGCTTGAGGTCTAATTTTATTTCTAGATCACCTTTTACCATGCGTCTATCCATGGTGCTAGGAAGTCATCTTGTGTCTTGTCTGATTGCTCCTTTCTTTTGGCTTCCAGGAGACCTATAAATTGCCCCACAGACTGATAGAGAAGAAGAGACGTGACAGGATTAATGAGTGCATTGCCCAACTGAAAGATCTCTTACCAGAACATCTCAAACTTACAGTAAGTGAAAATCTGGCTAATATCCAAACTCCTCTTCCTTTTGGGGATGTGCCTTGGTTAATGGATTTCTGTGCAGGTTGATGTGCCATCTAGAGGCTTCGTCTCAGCACTGCAGATCTAAGTGGAAAAGGCTATGATTTGGGCAGATTTGCCATATGAATCTATTACAATTGGTTTTCCTTGCAGATACTGTGAATTTCTAAATAGTGTATGTCTGTGGTGGTGGGATGATGTGAATTAAATTGCTGCAATATTAAAATAAAACATCTGGTAAAAGTGATTATTGTGGGCTTGATTTGAATGTGGGGGGGATTTGGGTTTTTTTAAATTGAGCCTCTGAAAATGTTCCTTGTTGCTCTTTTTGAAGTTTTACTGGATGCCATTTATAAGTTGATCCCTAACTTATCTTTAGAGATTGCTTCCATACTTGCATTCTCTGTGTTCTTGTTTTGCAACCGATTTTAATGACAGCCACTTCTGCTTCTGTAGTGTGTGTGTGAAATATCTTGTTTTAAAAAGAGTAAAAGCTTAAGTGCTTGATTAAAATTAAAAGAAAAAAATCTCTGCAGAAGTTTATGGGGAAAGCCATCTTGGCTGACATCCAGCAGGACTCCCCTTTCCTGTCACTGTTCAAAAGAAACCGTTTGACCGGATCCCCCTGTGTTAAGGTCATGATACCAGCAGGGGCAGCAGAATAGATAAATAGAATTGTTTTTTGAGAGCTATGCAGTTGGTCCTAAAATACCCATAGGATATAACTGTATCCTTCACTGCAACCCTTCTTTTTATTTTTTAAGTCCACATAATATGTGGATCAGACTCCAAATGTTAACACTGTTGCTCAAGAAACAACAGATTTCATTGAATAAAGACACCATTTTTAACCTTGTCCTCCAAATTGCAGCTCACTTTTTTAATATATATCACAAGGAATTGAAACCTTTTTAAGATTCCTTGAAACGTGACTGGCTCTAAAATAAGTACTTACCTGTCCATTTGTTTCCAGACTTTAGGTCATTTGGAGAAGGCAGTGGTTCTTGAGCTTACCTTGAAGCATGTGAAAGCACTAACTAATCTCATTGAGCAGCAGCAACAGAAAATAATTGCTTTACAGAATGGTTTACAAGCTGGTGAGTATTCAAGTCATGCTTGTATCATGTGAGAACCCTGGGTTGTCTCATGATCTTACTTTCAACATCTTTGAAATACTGGCTACTTATGACTCTTGGTTTGGGAGGTGGGAGGAGAAAGCGTTTCTTTTTTTTTTTTTTCTTTAGCACGCAAACCCCCCTTTATGTACATGTGGATTTATGAAAAAGATACCATTTATCACTCTAGTCAGTTAATTTATAACTAGCTGTGTGGTTGAATTTTAAAATATATTAAATTCATTATAGCTATTTTATTTCATAGTACAGTTTTGCTGTGAGGGCCTGATCCCAAACTGATGGGAGTCATTCCATTGACTTCAACAAGGTTTGGATTAAGCCCTGATTCCTGCCCTCCCTAAATATGAAAACATCTCTCTTACACATCCTTTTTGGTTTCTCATTAGGCTAGTTAGTACCCACCTGAGCTGCAAAGAGTGGGCTATTTAAAGGCCCACTGTATTTTACATCTGTTTTTTCCTTCCCCTTCTTTGTGACACTGAGTCTGGCAGGATAGAACTGGTTTTTTCTAAAAAGACTGCTATTGCTTGAACAGCCACTAGATATGCAGTAGAATTACACAGACAAACCCAATATCACTTCCCAAAGTTTAGAACAACCCCCTCGCCCGCCGGGTGTATGCAATTGATATGGGATGATTTGGGCCCCTTGTACTCAATTTTCATTAGCTGCAGATGAGCCAGAGATTTCCTGCAAATCACTTTGGAACTGATGTCTTTCTGAGGCGATACCAGGGTTTATTCACTGTGCTGCCTTTTGCTATTTTCTCCCTAAACTCTAGTGTCTGTCCTGGTTGCCACATACAATAAATATAGGATCAAAAACATGTTTAAATACTCATTTTTACAACCTCCCTCTAACAGCGAGTCTTTAAAGTGTCCATATTGTATAGCAGAATTCACTTATCTAGCTATTTTGTAACAGATACATAATATGTAGATACATTTCTTCTTCTTCCCAGTGCACCTTAATGATATTAATGAAACTATTTAGTTCTGTTAATTTTTAATTTCTTTCTATTAATGTTCCCACAGGTGACTTGTCATCGAGAAACCTTGATACAAGCCAGGAAATGTTTCGATCTGGTTTCCAGATGTGCGCCAAGGAAGTGCTGCAATACCTAGGAAAGCATGAAAATACCAGGGATCTGAAATCTTCCCAGCTGGTCAGTCATCTGCACCGAATGGCCTCTGAGATCTTCCAAGGAGGAACCAGCCGAAAATCTGGAGAGGTGCCCCCCAAAACAGTGGACTTGAAGGAGAAGTCTGGCTCTTTGCCCAAAACTGCTGAGGGTTATGGCAAGAACTGTGTGCCTGTTATACAAAGGACTTTTGCACACTCCAGTGGTGAGCAGAGTGGTAGTGACACAGACACAGACAGTGGGTATGGAGGAGAGTTGGAGAAAAGTGACTCAAATGCTGACCAACAGTATTTTCAAAAGGATACTGGACTCAACTATACCATGCAAGAGAGAATAAGCTCTATTAAGCAAGAAAATGAGGACCCACCAGCCAAAAGGACCAGGATGGAAACTTCAGAAGATGAAGGCCATTTTAGCAGTGATCTGATTTGCTCTTCGAGTAGCTTTTTGGGCCCTCACCAGCCTCCTTTGTGCCTGCCTTTTTATTTGATCCCACCATCTGCAACTGCCTATCTGCCTATGCTGGAGAAGTGTTGGTACCCAACTTCCATGCCTGTTTTGTACCCAAGTCTCCCAGCCTCTGCTGCTGCACTTTCAGGGTTAATGAGCCCAGATAAAATTTCTCCATCTCTCCTGATGCCCCAGAGACTTCCTTCTCCACTACCAGTCCATTCCCCTATTGACTCCTCAGCTCTGCTTCAAGCTTTGAAGCAGATTCCTCCTTTGAACTTGGAAACCAAAGACTAAGCACAGTGTTGACCTTTTCCTTTTTTCTTTCTTTCCTTCTTCTTCTTCTTCTTCTTTTTCTTTCTTTCTTTTTTTTTCGTAAGTTTGAGACTTTCAGTTTTATATACCGGCTGGACTGAGGTGTGGGGCTAAGGTTCACTGAGAATAGGAAGCAAAATCCACTTTTCTCTGATTTGTTAGATAGTGTGGGAAAGGATGAAGGAAACAACAAGGAGTTCAAAAGAAAAAAAAAGTTTTCTTTTTGCTTTATCCTTTAACCCTCCCCACCTACAGAGCAACAGCTGACTTAGTCAGTGAGGATTATATTTCAAAGCTGTGAAAAATATTCCATTAGGCCGATTTAAGTTTTAGGGTCTGTGAATATAACAATATGGTACTTCTATAGCGGGCTTTTCAAAGCGATGGCCCACCACCAGATTTGTTGCCCCACCCAGTTGTCATTATTTGAAATGATCCATGCATGCACAGCAGTTGAAGCGTTGGTGTTAGTCCCTCTAAAAAGATTCAGAGGAGCAATCTGATTGGTAATGCAGTCAGTGGTTCAGGGAGATCGAGGGCAGGTTTCTCTCCACACTTCTGCTGACTGTTTAAAAAACAAAATGAATAAAATGTAGATGCTGCTTAGAAGCTTTACATCTTTTTCTATAACTCAAGCTGCTAGTTGGGGGCAGGGGAAGAGAAAATACCCCTACAGTTCCCCTTGCTTGTTGCACCTAACTCTACACCTTTCTTTTACTGCTGCTGTACAGGAGTCTCTGGGTCTAGTGTATCTGAAAACAAAATGGTTAAAAAGCCACATTAATGGCAGAATAGCCACCAGCTGGGTGTTTCATTCCTGGGCCAAAACCAGAACTCTTGTAACAGGGTGCAATTCAATTGGAGTCAACAGAGTTAGACCCATTGAGTTGGTGGCCCCTTTGAGTGCCTTTGAGAATTTAAAACAGATTTTCAGTGGAGCCTAATCACAGTGGAACTTGGGTGCCCAAATCTCTTAGGATTCTCTGAAAACCCTGGTTCAAAATGCTGTTTTAAATAGAGTTGGAATTGTGAGAACTTCCCTGTTAACAAATGTTAGAACTACGCGGGCCTGTGCACCACAGATTCAGTAGTTTCTTCAGTGATGAACACTCTGTCCAAGTAGGCTTTAAAAGAAACTATCTGCAAAAAGCAGTGATTGTTTTCCTTATTAATTTTGAGAAAATCATTTCCAGAGTAAATGTCAGACAGATTCTCATTTCATTCTACCATTGCACCAGTTGTTAAGATGCACTATGCTCGATTGCAGATTGTGTTCTAATGTTTATTTTATTGTTGGGTTTTTTGGGTATACAGTTGTTGCCTTTATTTGTAAAATCCTGTTATAAATATGTATGTATATATAAAATATATATATATTATATAAATATATTAAAAGGTGAAAATGTTTCAGATGTCTATTATTTGTATAACTACTTGAGCATAAAGAAGTGAGAAATATGAATGTATTTCTGATTTGAATTTTTGTTTTTTGAAGAGATTCTGTTCTCTAGAGAGGGATACAGTGTTTATATTTTGGAGCCTTCTCAAAAGTAGGGTATTGTAAATATTTTTATCTTGAGTAAATGTTAAGTAGTTGTTTTTAAAATACTTAATAAAATAATTATTTTCCTGTGGAAGACAAGGCTTCACTTCTTGTGCTTTGAAATATTTGATCAATGCCGCTATAACCATTCCATGTGACCTGATCCAGCAGTGAAAATGGGGCAGTAGATGGGCTTAACACTCCACCAGTGAGGAAACAAACTGCAGAATCAGGGTCTTAGTTATCCCCAGTACAGCCTTGTTGGAATCAATGCTCAAAGGCTACTAAGGGAAAAATGTGTTTCTTTATTATTGTAGTGTGGGATTTTTCTTTTATTTTTTCTCTCTTGACCTTTTCACCTTAAAGCATGGACTGTAAGGGAAACCGTGTTGCGCTTGTATTTTTACTTCATTTAGGTTTTGGGTTTTTTGTGATGTATCTAGAAAGTCTGAAAAGTTTTGGGTTTTATATATTTAGGGGGAAGAGAGAGGGTACTTGTACTTCTTTTTTCATTCAAAATTCAGATCTTGTCTATGCTAGCAAGTATCTATGGCAGCTAGAGAGCTGTTGTAATTTTAAGAGCCAGAGTGTGAAACCTGAGCATTTGAAAAGGGATATTCAGTCAGTCTACTTAAAATGGCTTGTTCATCTTTTTTCAACACCTGTTTAGCTCCCCTGCTAAGGGCCACATCTTCCCTACAGACCCAGGCGAAGAGAGGATCTTCTACGTGTGACTTTCCCCCTTCCATCTGAAACATGCCCTCAGCCACCTGCCCCTCTCTTGGATGTAATCTAAGAGACTCTCTGGTCTGCATTTAGGGAAAGATTGCGCCACTTTTGGTGAGCACTGTCTGGGCAAAGGATGGATAGAGGTCTCTCTAGTGTACAGAAATAATTAAGTCAGGAATCTGTTTTTTATCCTGCTTCCTCTGGGATCCCAGCAGTAGCTGTAGCCAGTAGGGAATCCAGCGGAGCTACATGGCCAGGAAATTGCTGGAGTGGGATCCTACTGGGGAAATGAGCAAAAACCATTTTTGAAGCACTAGGCTTACAGGAAGATGGCTATAGGCTTCTGCAGATCCCTGGGGGAATTAATCAAGTTTGGGAGCAGGCCCTGTGTCTTTTCCACAGGAGGCAAACCCTACCTCAGTGGGATAATGCGGGGCAGACTGCAAGGGGATCCTTAAGATTTCTCTCCACAAGTCGTGTCACAGAGGTTTTTCTGCTGAAAAAGGGTGCTCTAGACCTTAACCATGTGAGGGAAGGATGTCCTTGTTAAAGGGTCAACACCACCTCCTTCAGTTAATGTATGATATATATTACAACAAGCCTCTCTCTGAGCCACACCAGAAATCCTTCAGCAAAACCAGAGCAGGCCAGACTTGCCACTTGTGATATTTCTAAGATAAATAAGAAGGAAAAAAAACATAAAACAAAAAACACTGCCCTTTGGACCTTTCCCTATTGTCAAGAAACAAAAATAAAATTGGGGTATTTCATTTTTTTTAACAACTCCTTGGAGGGGACCTTAGCTTCTCATTGGACTACAGCAATTCATGTTTCTGATTAGAACGAGCCATAGCTCAGTGTTTGGAGCACCATAAAAGAGTAACCATCCCACTGTCCTCACGGCCTGCCCCATTAGAGAGACATTCTCATGTTTGCATGTCACCAAGAGTTCTGTTGCGGGGATTTCCTGTGATGTCTAAGCTAATGCTCCATGGATCCCTTATATTAAAAATGAAAGTGATTTGCAGAAGGGTTGAGAGCCACTATAGCTTTTAGTGTCTGGGCAATGTCTGTAGCAGATATGGCACACAGCTGCTCTTTTCAGTAAGTGCTAGTTGCTCACTTCGGGAGTGATCATGCTGCCCTTAGATGTCAATAGCAAAATACCTTTTGGCTTAAATGGGAGTTGGGTTGGTCCCTGGGTCATGCTAAGGGCAGCATACACATGTGCTGGCTTGGGAGCTAGCTATGCCCACTGTTTATGCCCCTCCCTCAGATTGTGGCACATGCTCCAGCATGTTAGTTGGGTGTATCTGTGGGTGTGCTATGGAGGGATTCTGGATGGCTGCTCAGATCTCACCAAAGGCTACCTACGCTTGGCTGCTACACCCATAACCTCTTGCCCTCCTTTGCCTAGGGCCCAGGCTGAATCTGAACCCCAACAGGGAGGAGACTCCCACTTAATTCTGCCAAGAGTTTCATTATTGTTTGAAGTAGCTTTGTAACTAATGCTGAAAAATCAGATGAGTATTTTCCCAGACCCACTAAGTAAGTCTTGCTAGTCAATTTTGTTTATTTAAAACATGCACCTTTTGTTTACATCTCATGGCACATTAGCCTCAGGTAATAATATACAATCCTTTATCTTTTTGCAAAATGAAGATGACACCAAATCTTCCCCCGAAGGCAAACAGTTGAAGAAAGCAAACGGGCTTGGCACTAAAGGTTTGTTCTAGTGGGAGTTGGGGGGTAGGGCTGGCTGAATGGAGGTGGGTACATTTACTGATGTAGAGAATGGGTCCCTGGGATAGATCATTTATTATCTCTTCTTAATTGCTTTGTCAACATTGGAAACAGTGGGCTAGCCCATCAGATGGGTATGATCAGCAGTGTTACTCAGCAAGACCAATTTCTCTAATGGGCTTGTGGCATGCCTTGCCATTCATTGTTGCAGGAACCCTTTAATAATTTACTCTGAAATGAATATATGTGTAATGTTGAACTGGCACATCAACATTCATGACTGAACAACAGCTGTATTGTATTTTTAAGGGGTTTACTATCAAGGAGCAGCAGGAAGGCTGGTTTGAAGGCAGTTTTGTGATGGCCCCACATTGGGAAAGCATTTAGCAACCCTAACAGGCAGCATCTCCAACTGGACCCTGAATGGGATAGCCTTATATACCTGAACAGTCAGGTATATAAGGCTAAAATATGGTAATGTCTCTATCTATCTGGGGAATGCACATGTTCCACCATGTTGGTTAATTTTAATTAACGCCACATCCTGCTTCTATTCAAGTCATTAGCAAAATTCCTACTAATTTCAAAGGGGCCAAAGTTTGACCCTAAATATACTGAATTTTCAACACTTCAGGTTGTTGTAGATTTACAGTTTATTTTCAAGGCTATCCTGTTAAGCTTATTCTTTTCTACTTTCTTTACCCTTTGCTGGTAGCAGGACACACAGAGGCTTAGTCTGCAGCAAACTGGGATGAAATGAGTATTACCACAGGTGCAAGATATGACCATAGCATAGTAAGACATGGCTGCTATGGGAAAACAGCTCAAAGTTAAAAAAGCAAAACTGATGAGACGATTTTCGTTTGGTGATGAAAGGTGTAAGAATATGGCCTGGTGCATAATCCTTAGGCCATAAGTGCTTCAGGGCAAGGATTATGTCTGCCTCTAAGCAAGAAACCCATCTAGTACTGTGGTGGGCAACCCCTATAACCCACAGGCCACATGCAGCCCAACGGAGTCTATGTGTGGCCCGTGAGACATTCTATTTACCGTTGCTCATGTGCTGGATTGCCAGAGGCCTCTGGTTTCTGTCTGTGTAGGTTTTTTTTCTATCTAAAGTGGTGTGCACGTAAAGCAAGGACATGTGAAGTGAAGTGCATGCTGATTGCACACACTGTGAGAGCTGTGCACTCCCTCTGCATCCACTCAAAGTTCAATTGGCACACCCTGCAAATTCTAGGTATATACGTGCAATTAGCAAAACTACCCTGGGACACCGTCTTGCTTATGACAATCTTGTGGTCCACTGAGATGAAGGAAGGCCACTTATACAGGCCTACTTACTAACCTCGGTTGCCCATGGCAGATCTAGTACAATGGGGCCATGGTCTTGATCTGGGCCTCCAGATCCTACTCCTATAATAACAGTGAGGTCTCCTGGCTTCAGGTCCTGTTCCTGCCTTTGGCTGTCTATATGACCTTGGGCAAATCACTTCAGCTGTACCTGTTTTTGTCTGTAAAATAGAGGTGATGATACTGACCTCCCTCAGAAAAGTACTATTAGCTGATGTTTGTCAAGTACTTGGAGACGCTGTGAATGTGAAAAGTGTTATATAACTTACAATGCAAATGTATAACCTAGATTGCTTTGCAATTCCTGTACGTGCTACATCATTCATCCAAAACGCCCTGAGGCTAGGAGCAGACATTTCATCATGTTCCATTTCCTTTAAAAAAAAAAAAAACCAAACCCTACAACATTAATTTTTAATGGAAGAAAATCCTAGTACATTCAAGGGGATACAGCAGCTGAGGCTCCCAGACTGTGACGGGGTGCTTTGCTCACGTCTCAGTACTCACCCTGTTCAGACAGGGTGTGTTGAGTTCCCTTGACTTGTTTTCATGGTCTCACCCAGCTCTGACCTGCCTCAAATGTTGACACAATGTCACGTTTCCGACTGCAGTCTTTCATGTGCAGCCTGAGGCTAAATACGGCTGCTGGTTCCTGGAAACAGACGTGCCTGGCACCCTTTCAGTAGAAACCCGATCCTCATGCAGGCTTGGCACAGCCGCTGAATAACACAGCAATAACTCTTTCAGCAGCATTTCAACCCATAAATAGGGCTTCCCAAGCAAACTCCTCGAAGTGCAGCAAGACATGAACAAGGATTTTAAAAATAAATAAAATCAGAGTGCATGAAAAGTGCGTGCAGGGAAGAAGCCAGGATTAAAGTGTTAGAAGGAAACTGCAGAGATACAGAACATGGTTTGATTAAATATAACTGTAGGATTATCTCTTTGGTGTTAAAAAGGAAGCAAATGGCATCACATTTTATAATGCCCTGGTAACATTTTATCCTAATATTTGTGTAAAGGTAAACCAGTAATCTTCCCAAAAAGGAGATGTATTCCAATCCAGAGCAGGCTGGGGTAACTGAAAGACACTCATAATTTTAGCTTTTCACCACCTGTTTGGAAAGCTACTATAACTGAATGCTATGGGACTGGATGGTTTTTAGAGGCATGTACTCCGGGAACTGCTTATACTTTGCATTGTGCATGGGCCACAGCCTAAAATAATCTGCAATGGTGTATATTTTTTGCTGCAATCTCTAAGGATTTAGGGTTATTTTAAACATGCGGTGACTTTTCAGGAATATGTGCATTGAATAGTGTAAAAGCCCCTTATCCTCAGAATCAGAATCTCTGTCTGTTTTACATTGCGGTGGGGGAGATTTCTCTTCCTGCACAGGCTGTGGCATGGACACTGCAGTGCCCTTCTGCTTTGTCCTCTCTTTCATCTGTAAAGCGTGTCACTGCAAGTGTTTACAAATGCAGGCATTGCAAGATCCCTTGAACTGTGTCCTAGTACAAAAGAGGCTTTGAAACAAGAAGCACGTTGTCATGGCATGTTCCAGGCCAGCTGCACTAGACTGAACCAGATAATTGCTGTTTCTGCTTTAGCTGTTTCATTGTGGAAAGAATGGTAGGTCTTGCGTCAAGCCCTTTTCACCTTAAGACTCTTGATGAGACAGGCTAACTTAAACAGTCTGGGGGGTCAGGGGGGAGGAATGCCCTGGAAATAGGCAATGAATGTGTGTAAGACCTTTTATTATATACTGCCAGTTCAAATCTAGCGCAGAAAACTGTCACCATCTCGGGGCTATTGAGTGACTTATGTGAAATGAGTTTGTTGGTCTCCGGCCAGGTAACAATAGCTGTTGGAGTCAGTGGACCCCAGCCACGTGACACAGATACTAATTTTTTGTGACCCTGACTCACGTCATATGACTGGAGCAAATAAATCCCTCTCCTACAAGCCCACCAGTGTTTTAGACCTTCATCACAGAACAGATTTAACGATCTAATCTTGCTCTGCAGGTGTTTAAATGACATTTTTTACCAGGGGGTCTGAGTAATGCCCAGTGGCAGGAAACTGAGTAAAACCAGAAAAGATCAAATGGGTGTACAGCTTGACCAGCTGTCTCAGGCTTAGAGCGCAGGGTTTGAAGCACAATGGACCAGAGCAGAAAGAGGAAGCTTGTACTGCAGCTGTCTGCCCAGTACCTGTTCTGTGCATTAACTCAGCCTTTCAGTCATTATGGCTGTCAGTCCAGCACTTTTTTAGGGGCACTTCATTCCTGCTCACCTTTTAAGAAAACAAAGAGTAATATACTGTTTGCTTTTGTTTCTTTTCTTGGGTGCATTTAGCTTCCTGTCACACCACAAAGCCAGTTAGCACACGTAGACAAAAGAAGTTTGGAAAGTATGACACAGTCTTGGGAAGTACTTG
Source organism: Apalone spinifera (assembly GCA_030068395.1). Classification (NCBI taxonomy): domain Eukaryota; kingdom Metazoa; phylum Chordata; order Testudines; family Trionychidae; genus Apalone; species Apalone spinifera. The sequence continues at coordinate 32,351,903 of JANRFK010004440.1, read as the reverse complement.
CAACTATCTGCTTTATTAAAAAAGGAATTACAAAAGGAGGCAGGACCTAGTAAGGATATAACGGCAAAGGTTGGCTGAGGGAAAAGCAAGGCCTTTGGGGCTATTTTGCCACAAACAGCTAGAAGTGTTTCCTTAAAAAAGATACAGCCACTTTTTAATTTATAAGCAAAGGAGCATAACCTTTAATCAACTCAGTGAACTAATATTCAGTCCAGGATCAAGGCTGTCAAGAATCTTACAATATAACCTTGTTAAAGGTAGGGCTGACGTGGCTATCTTTTCCTGTAGAATGTGTTGAACTTCTGTGATCATTTTGATCAGTTTGAGGGTTGTCTGCTGCCTTGGAAATCACGTACACCTCTGCAAAATGCCTGTAGTGGGCTACCACATCAGAATGCACTCACTTTACACTCATGAAGCTGACTGCCTTTGGTGCAAAACACTGCAGAAGGAGGCCTAAATCTTGCAGAATTTGGGTTGCTGGGAAAGATTTAATACCATGACTTCAAATAACGTTCCCTGACCATCACTTCCCATTTTATTCTTCAGTAAATGATGCAGAGCCTGCCATTTTATCATTTTCTAGACAACAGCTCAATGCAAAAAATGGTGACAAAAAGAATGCCAAGTATTTATGGTCTTTGACCTCTTATTCATGACAGTGAATAAATACAATTCCCTGTGCAATGCATTTTTGCCTTTCCTCTAGGAATGGGCCTCAGCATATGACATTGTTGAAGACCTTGCAACCAGCTACTTTACTAAGTTTTAAGGGATTTAACTTACTTAGCACTGGCTTTGTTAGAGTGCCAAATAAAGACAAAGAAAGATTTGTTCTAGTTTGAAATTGACTAATGTGTTGACTGTTATGTTAATGGTGAGAGCTGAAATATTACATATCCTTGTCATAGAGATTCCAGATGTGCTTAAGTTACATTGTAATATTAGTGACTACTAGTTGCACTTAGGTCTGAGACTGTACATGATGTTAGCATGTGTCTGAGAATCTTTTAAATGAATTAGTTCTTCTATTCTAGATTCTTAATCCTTGGTAAGATTGTGTTTATATTTAACATCTTTTCCAATGTTTTCATATTTGTTATATCTACTGTTTAGAAACTGACAAGTCTACTTTTACTTAAGATATTGATTTAGAGTATTATAAATGGTCAATAATGGCACTAATCATAGAGAATATATAAATATATAGATAATTCTGAAAGCAGTGTCATTTGGTGTTAGATGTGACCCACAGGCATAATTAACAACACTCTGACAGATTCTAGATGGATAAATAAGTGGTCAGATTTCCAAAAGTGTTGAGCATCTGCCTAACAAGGCCCACTGATTTCAACACATTAGAAATTCAAGTTACTTATTCAAGTCCCTAAATATAAATTTAAGAACCTAATTTAAAGCTCGGGTGGAGGGAGGGGGGAGAGGGAGGGTGCTGAAAATCTTGGCCAGAATTCACAGTCTTGAAGGCTCTTACAGGGGAAATAGAAGGGGAAAGATTTTTGATTTTCTTAAAGCTGGAGTCAAATTCATTCGCATTCAAACCAAACATCCAAGTAGAATGATGTCAGTGCAGACTCATCTTGCAGTCTCTGTGCCTGGAGTATTTAGTACACATAGGCTGCTGAAAAAGTCACGTCCAGCCTGCACTGGCTGGATTCTTCCTTTCATGTTAGTGAGATCTCTTGATATACCTCAGCAGGCCAGCTCCCATTGTTTGTCCCCAGGGCCTCTGACTATCACCCTTTAGCTGGCTGAAGCTGGGATGACTCAAGGACTCCTTTTAGGAAGTACGGTGAAGAGTGAAGGCGATGACCCCTCTGGGTTCTGTTTGGGAACTGAAATGATCTGTCATGGAAAAACTGGTCTTTGTGGCAATTCAAATGGAAACTTACCAAGATGACTATTCCTAAGATTTCCCCTTGAATCTCTATGACTCCTAAGAGTAGCTTTCTAAGATAATGCCCTGGGGAGGGCTTTCACCGGCCCCTGGTGAGGTGGGAGGCTAGCTCCAGAAGGGGTAGGGATGGGGCAGCCAGCCCTCAGCTCAGCGCTGTGCCACACCCCTTCTCCCCAAGCAGCCCTCAGAGCCACCCGGAGTGTGCCACATGCTGCTCCAGCAGTGATGTAAACGGTCCAGGACTCCAGCCACTGCTGCCACCACAATAACAGTGGCCAAGAGCCCTGGGCCTTTTTGGATTTCTGGGCCCAGGGGCAGTTGCACTCTTTGCCCTTCCCTGTCCATGGGCCTGGCCATACTGCTGTGGCCTCTTTTCTGGGATACAGTCATTGTTCCCTGTAAGCTGTGTGCTTCTGCGGCTACTCAGGAGAGACCAAATGCTGCCCAGCTGGTTAGCCCAGTGCTCACAGCTAGATTTTTTGTTTCTATTGGTGGTTCACATTCACACGTGCTTCGTAAAAATGTATTCCACGCGTGAATGGAAAAAATCCTCACATGGATGGAAAAGATTAGAAGGAACAATGGCTACAGTAACCCTGGATCTCCTATCACACCAATGGGATATCAGCAAACCTTCATTTACTTCAGGGGAGTTCTGCTTTTTCACTGATATATGAGATGAGCAGAATCAGGTCCAGGGAGACTGTGATCCCCTAAGGTCTGATTCTCTGTTACTTTGCACCCGGTGGCAGATTCTTTGATTTAACAAATATAACAACTGGATATTGCCTCCAAAGGGAAAGGGAGAATCTCTGCTGGCAGAAGCTATTCCTTTGCTTCCTAACCCTCTTCTGCACCAGAATTGCAATGCCTGATGTCAAAGGCTGGGCAGAGGCAGGTCAGAACAAGGCTCAACTGCAGCCAGTAGTCCACTGATCCAAAATCCCTGCAGGCCCTTATATTAGGGCCAGGAAGCTGAGAATCAAAGAGCAGTGACTGACTCTCTCTCTCTTTCTCTCTCTATCTCTTTCTCTCTCACACACACGCAGCACACACAGATGGAGGATCTAACACACACACACAGAGCACAATGGAGGATCTATCCTCTTGTATAATATTACAAATATTACACCTGGCAAATGGAAGCATTTTGCCCCCCACTTTTCACTGATTATCTAAAGGCCATGGGGAATCAAGGTCCTGCCCTATATCTTGTATGGTCATTTATACAAGGACACAATGGGTGTAAAATGGTACTAAATGCATGTGTCAACCACTGCAGGAGCAGTGTGAAGCTCTCTCCACATGGTGCCTGTGATAACTGCTGGCAGCACTTTGGGGAATTTGGACCCAGTAGGAGAGAACTGCCACTCTGAAAACTACTTAACCCTTTGAGTCATGTCTGGATTTAGTTACAACAATGGGTGCCTTCCTAGCTACAGAATGCTGTTTCATTAGAACAAGAAGTGACTACTGGGCATGGGTACAGCAGCACTGAAAAGAGCTTAACTGCGTCAGGGGTGGTTTGGTGGTAATTTGAGCCAGGAGCCCTGTCAGACAGGATAATATTACGCCGTTCCTGTCTCTAGGGGGCTGAGAGTGCTCTTGAAATGCATCTCTGAGAAAGAGTGCCGCATGCTCTGCGCAGAGAGGTAAGGGAATTCCACCGCATGTATCAGTTACTGAGACTGTGATTCCCCCTGCGAACCTTTTCAAACAAATGCAGCTGCTGGGTACTCAGCTTTCATGTGATGAGATGTTTCATAACCAATGTATGCGCTAGTGCTTCTAAGGGTCTGCTGGGGGCTTTGCTGCCTTGTAGTTCATGTTCTCATCCGGGCAAAGAGCTACCAGATCATAATGGTAGCCTTTCACATCCACTTTGCAGAAGTAGAAGGCAATAGAGAATGGGAGCAGGTTGATCCTACCGACACATATTGATATAACTATGTAGCAGAGTGTGTTAAAAATCCACACTCCTGAATGATGCAATTACGTCCTCATGCAGACAGCACTATGTCAATGGGAGAGCTGGGGCAATTGCTGAAGAGGGACACGAGGGTTACCAGCCATGTGACTGGCCCTGCCATGTGACTGCTTCCAGACCAAATCTCTCTCTGCCTAAGGCCCTACACACTCCCTGCTTCATCCCTCCTCAGCCCTGCTGTATCCATTTTATGCCTCCTCCTTGTCCCTGCTCCGCCCCTACCCCCAAACTCCCGAATGATGTGGCCTGGGGGACTAGCAGAGGTCTGGTGCTGGCACCAGAGGTAAATGCTCCCTGCATTCACCAACAGCAGTGGGGGAGGGCAGTAGGATGAGGCCATAGCCTACTCAGCTCTGCTCCCCTGGCTTTTGGCTGTGTTGCTTGGTTAGGGGGTGGCATTGCTGTCTTTCACGCCGTGGCAGGAGGCAGAGTGACACAACTGTGAGCAGGGGGAGCAGAGCTGGCTAGGACCACGTCCATCTGCTTCTTCCCACTTCTGCTGTTAATTGTGTGGGGCGGGGCAACCCCTACTGTGGGTACCAGGCTCCTTCTGCTAGCCCACCAGGCTGCCCAGAGGCTCTGGCCCCTTGCTCCTTCTGCCCATGGCATTTGAGGGCATGTGCTCCCTTGTGCCGCTCCCCATGCCTCTGGAGAGAGCTTCTCCCAGTGATATAGCTACTGCCTCTCTCTGGGAGGTGGATTAACTACATGGATGGGAGAAGCTGTCTTATCAGTGTAGGAGCATTTTCGTAAGTGCTACAGTGCCACCCTAATGCTGTTCATGAAGACAAGCCCTCAGGCTCCCACCCCTTACCACTGGGTTATGTGTGAGATCAAAACTATCAGTGCAGTTCCACACTGAGTCAATGAGAGCGCCAGGGACTCAGCGGATCTGAGAATCAGGCCTGAAACTGGTCATTCAGAAAACGGAGCCACCCAGCATGAGCCACTCAGTTACCATGGCAATGAGCACCATGGGAATCCCTCAAAGGAAGTGAAAGAACCAAATGCGTTTGTTTATCAAAACAGAGTGCCTGACAAATGACCTAAGCCTCACAATTATTATCAACCTCTGGCAGATTAGGAAGGCTGAGAACAAGGTTTTCAGAAGTGGTCACTCAGGCCAGGGATGGAGGTGAGGAATGAAGTGTGTGTGTGGGGGGGGGGGGGCTCTCCTTTTTTTAGCTGCCCAGTTTGCAACATGATTTTCAGATGTGCCAAGCACCTGACACTTGTGGACTCAGAAGGGAATCGCAAGTACTCAGCAGCCATGGGCGGTCGGTAATGTAGGCGGGGGAAGGCACAGCCTTCCCAAAGCTGTCTACACGCCTGCCCACTTGAGGCTGGGGCTGCTGCTGGGGTAGGCTGGTCATGGCCCCACAGCTCGGGTTTCCCCGGTGGCTGGGGAAGGATGGGATCACGGCCAGGCAGCCTGGCTTCCCCTGGTGGCTGGGGAGGGATGGGGTTGCAGTCTGGTCTGGCAGCCCAGCTTTCCCTGGCGCCTGGGAAGGGATACAGTTGCAGCCCACTTCCCCTGGCCACTGGAGAAGGATGGGGATGGGGCGGCAGCACAGCAGCCCTGGCAGTTCTTCCATGTGGCCAAGAAGGATCGGGCTGGGGGGTGGGCAGGGCATGGTTCCAAGGGTGGGGCTTCGGACAGAAGGGGCGAGGCTGAGGCTTGTCTTCCCCCCTGGGCTTTCACCCACCACCCATGTCAACAGCCAGAAGGGGGTCTTATTTTAGGAATCACACAAATAAATACAGTGGTCCTACAGGAAATTTGGGAGAGCCAAAAAATTCATCTTTCCTGACTCCCAACCCTGGGCTTCAATTACAAAGCCTGCCCTAGATCTCTAAAGGTACAGCAGCTGAGCCATGGCCTGCATTTACATACTTAGTGAGCTTGCTGAGAGACACACCAGATGGCATTTATACCTTTGAAGATGCCTGGAAATTTCCTACATATTACATGAATTGGATTTGTTTAGTGTGGAAAAGAGAAGACTGTAAGGGGGCATGGTAACAGCTTTCAAGTACCTTAAAGGGTGTTACAAGGAGGAGGGAGAAAAGTGTTCTTCCTTAACCTCTGAGGATAGGACAAAAAGCAATGGGCTTAATTTGTAGCAAGGAAGGTTTAGTTGGACATTAGAAAAAAATGTCCTAACTGTCAGGGTGGTTAAGCTCTAGAATAAATTGCCAAGGGAGGTTGTGGTTTCCATCACTGAAGATAGTTAAGAATAGATTAGATAAACACTGGATGATCTAGATCAGGGCTACTCAACACGTGGCCCATGGGCTGCATTTGCAGCCCATGGTGCGGTTTGAGTTTACGAGGAGCTGAACACGCAGCCCGTGGGTGGGAGCCAAAAAAAAAGTAGTCAATATAATGGTCTTCTGTTGATATGCATTTTAGTAGTTAAATTCCTGGACTGTCATTGCTTATTAAAAGTGCTGTCATATAGGTAGAAATCGGGTACATATTGCATTTTATTAATATCAGCAGAACTGACTTAAATGGGACCTGGGTGTTGTGTAGTCTTGCCTATTCAGACCCGTTAGTGTGAAATAAACTATTTGTATATGTTTGCATATATATTTGCATGTATATGCAACCACACTTAAGTTGCGGCCCTCGGCATGTGCTGTGAGTATCATTGTGGCCCCCGGGGCTTCCAAAGTTGAGTAGCTCTGATCTAGATGGTACTTGGTCCTGCTGTGAGTGATGAACTTGATGACCTACTGAGGTCCCTTCCAGTTCTAGTATTCTATTATTCTATGAAGAAGGGTAGTCATTTGGAGGAAATTCCTCTTCCTCCTCCTCTCCCAAACCCCAAAATCCCCAGAAACAGGGTTAGTGCCTGCATCACAGATTTCACCAGCCTGTCTCCCCAACCCCTTATGGAAGGGATTGGGGGTGGTTTAGCAAGAGCAAAGGTTAGGTCACATCCAACTGCCTGGAGCTCAAGGATCCACAGGAAATGTAGCTCCAAACCTGTGCATCAGAGTATTTTTGTGTGGAGACCCTGCCCAGTCTTTTGGGAGCACAGAAGGCTCTTTGCAATGCAGCTATGGGCTTCCCAAACAGGTCAGTGCTTTGCTTCCTTCTCTGAGGCAGGAAAAAGCCACCCAGAGAGAGTTAATGCTACAGTGAGCAGTGTTAATCTAAGCAGAAGTTTGCCTCAGGGTTATGAATAGCTGCTTTTCCCAGTGACTGCTCCGTACCACCACCCTGCTTCTGCATGGCTGCCTCCCCTCACAATTCTAATGAGGGCGTGGCTGGCACAGAGGGAGAAATGACAGCTGTGCTGCAGGGCGGAGGTGTCTTACTCTTTCCTACACACTATGCTCTCCCCTGCCATATGTGAGGCAAGCTGGAGTGCTGAGACCTGCTTCTTTTCCCCCACTGATGTACATCACAAAAAAGGACCTCCAGTGAAATCAGTGGAGCCATGCTGAGGAACACAGGGTGAGGACTACCCACTGGCGTAAGTGAGAGGGGAATCGGGCCTTGTGTTTCTTGTTCCTGGCCCAGAGAGTGCTGTGGATTCAGCACACCCACTCTCTCAGGAGGAGGTAGAGAAGGGAGTGCCTAATCTTGCTCAACAGTGAGGCCCCAAAAGGAGGCCAGCCTGTTCCTTCCTTGCTGGGAGGATGTGGTCTACAATATGGGCCTCCCTGAGTGGGCAGAGTTAATCATAGGGCTGGGAAGGGCTGACTGCCTTGGGAAAGGAGAAGGGGGAAACAAAACCTCAGGCTTGGAATAGCAAAAAGGTCTTTTAGTGGTCAGCAGTGCATCTGTTCAGACTTGAACCCAAAGACCTCTTTGCATGTGATAATTACAAGCCAGCGTTGTTAGGTGCTGGTGAGGCATTAACCACAGAGGGGTTTTCCAGCTAGAGCAATGCCCTACAGAAAAACCAACCACATAAGATTAGTATACTACAAAGCTGAACTTAAGCCTGCCTAAGTCAAAGGTATTTTAAAAGGCATAAAGGTGAGTTAGCTCTTTTTGCAGATTCAGAAGTAAATTAGGAGGAAGATGACTCCATAAATTCCTAGGATTAATACAGCCAGTAGCCAAAAAACAATGCTACCCATAATCATTGGGCTGTCTGACGCCGTTTACAGTGTAACAATGCAACACATTGGGAAATTTCTAATTGAAAAATATTTGACTGTTATAGCTATGTAGACAAAGAGAGGGAGTTTTTTTCCCTTCTATATTAACCAACCTGAAAGATTTCCATCTTGGAAACCTTTTGCATAGGATTATGCCACTGAAAATCAGCCTAAACCGAGGTGTAATCCTGCTATGAACCTTCTATTTCTGACCTAACAGGCCATTTTCATCCTGTTTGCTGAAGATGCTCCAGTGACATCACACCACCTAATGCTAGAATAATGCTGAGGAAGTATTTTTGTGTAACACGCTTCTTAACTACTCTTTCCCAGCAGTCAGAATGGAGTGGAAATTGTGTACAAAGCCAGCAAAAGCTAGTAAGACACAGGCCCACAGGCCCTCACAGGGGGCTGTTTGGAGCTGCACAGGAGTCTTGTACACATTACACTGCCTTTGGAAGAGTATAGCTTGTGCTCTACTCTTCCAGAAGCTTGTTGAAGAGTGGGGAGCATAACCATCACCAAGAGCACCTGTGCCCTCTTTCTCTTCTCCACCAGCACACTGTACAGCATAGGGCAGGATTTCCCCCTTTGTGGTTCCCCAGTAGGTACAGGAAGAATGACTGTAGAGTCAGGATCAGGCTAAAGGATTTTTTTCACTTGCTCTCCTCTGCTCTGACCACTAAACCACATCCTTATCTCCTAATAGTCTGAGACCAGAGCAGTGAAACAAAAACTAGGTCATGGCTTCTCAGCCTTTTAGCCATGTACCCCTGAATTCTTTGTCCTGAGTGCTGGCAATGCATAGGAGTTTACAGGAGGTAATAGGCAGTGCAGGGGGTTCCTCATCACTTCAAAGGAGTATCTACAAGAATAGGCACAGTGGTTTATGGGATACTCTTGGCATGTAAGTAAGGTCAGTTGTCAGTGTCCAAGCAAACGAATCTCCGCAAAATACTAGAAAGAAGAAAGGAGGACATTATCGTGGCTTCTTCCACCATCCTTAACCAATTAACTGCTTTTGGGGGCCACCAACAATCACTCAGGAATGACTGAAACAGGTGATCTTATTCAGCTGTTACTGAGAGTGGTTGGAAAAACACTGGTGTTCAGCCTTCTTTACCCCTAACCACAGCCCGCCTTAGGCTTCCGTCCATCAAAGTATTACTGGCCACTGTGAATAAGTGGCAACTTCGCTGGAAATTCTGGTAACTAAATTACATGTGCCAAGCACAACATCAGTGCTTAGCAAATACAAGTAATAATAAACAGTGACCGGATGGTAACTCATGCTGCCAGCATGGAGTAAGAAACAAAGTGGGAAGTGTGGTTGCTTAGTTCTCACTCTGCCAAAATAAGTCACCAAGTTCATTACAGTGTGACCGGTGTGATCTGAAAATCAGAAAGGAAATAATCAGCAATCCGTCCCCAGCCATCAGTCCCCAGACTGAAACAGTAGCTTTTGTCCACTCTTAGCATCTGGAGACTCGCTATACAGGAAGGTTGTGCTCGCTATATAGGAAGGTTCTCACGTGTAAGGAACAGACAGCAGCCTTATTGTTTTATTTTGCAAATCAAATCCACAAGGGAGTTTCTGGAGTGTCTGCCATCCCCCACAAAGTTGGTTAGTCATGCCTTGTGTGAGCGCATGTGAGATGGGGGCGAAAGGGAGGGAGTCTTTAGGACTTTGCAAAGATTAAAGACTTATGCCGATTCCTGAATCCAAGCCAAGGTTATTAATCTGCCCCTGCACCTATCTTACATCCAGGGTGGAGCCATTTCACTTTCCTTTATAGACTCCTGACTCACTTGCCACCTCCATTCCTGACAAGCCCGGTGGGAATGGGCTAACAAGTTTCTTGTTTGTTTGGGTGTGCATTTGTGCTCTGGACCTGTGCTGGGAGCAGCCCATAAGGGAAGCCAGCATGGTTAAGATATGGGTGAGCTGAATGCTTGGAAACCACTCCCAGCACAAGTTGAAGCAGTTTTAAATCAAGGTGGAGTGATGTACACAGGGCTGAGTGCTTGGCAGCTACACCCAGAATGAAGAAAGAAATTTAAATTCAAGGTGGTGCTGTAGGCAGGGCATCAACATCAGGCATTATACTTGGGAAGCATGTAGGTCAGTGGTTTGCCAATTTTTCTTAATCTCACTTCATGAGAGAGACCCAAGTACGAACTGCGCAGTCTCTAAATTCCCTACCTTCTGCACACCATTTTCTCTTTGTCCCATGGCTCACAAGATGGATCACTGGGGGTCCCTGGACCATCTGTTGAGAAGCTCTGTTGCCCACATCCCTGGTTCTGCTCTGCCTTCTGGTTCTAAAGACATCCTCCACACCACTCACACACCATCTGTGGCCACCCTGAAATTTTCTTGATAGCAAGTGGGTCTAACAAGAGTAGAAAAACCCTGAAATGACAGCTCTGGCACCAGCATTCATCTTCTCTATCCCTATAATTAATTTCCCTCCACACAGCAGAAGCAGAGGCAGGTGTTTCCTCAACCCATTCCTCAGAAACGTGCTGTAAACTTGTTCGGGCAGGATCTCTTAAAAATGAGAGGGCAGTTCAAGTTCTCATGTTTGTTCAGTCCTTGATCTGTCTAGAGCTGATAGCTTGGCACCAACTGCACAAGCAGTTTTGATGATACAGACATCTCTTCACCAGGAACTGAACTGAAGTCACCTGTTGAATGCATACCAGCCCTCAAACAGGTAACCAAATTCAGTCACTGTGGATTTGAGTCACACCTGAACTAGTGATCAAGGGGTGAAATGCTCAGTGGATCCTATTTCAAATCCCCTGGATGACCATTTGCCCTAATAACATGGTGATATGCTGAGTTGTAGCTGTCCTGGATGTTAGAGATACATGGGGGGGAAGTGTGGTAATATTTTTTTATTGGTCCGTCTACTGTTGACGACAGAAGCAAGCTTTCACCTGGTCTACACTACCATAGAAGAGCATTCTAAATTACATAACTTCAGCTACATGAATAGCATAGCTGAAGTCTATGGATTTAGATCTTCTTTCCACGGTGTCTTCACTGTGATATATAAGAAAGTTACTCACCCTGTGCAGTAACGTCTGTTCTTCGAGATGTGTGTCCCCATGGGTGCTCCACTCGAGGTGCTGGGCTCGTCCCGGCACCGCAAACTGGAGGAATTTTCTGTAGCAGTAGCCCTCTACTGGACCGCGCATGCGCGACTGCCTCCTCGCGCCTCTCAGCTGAGCACAGTCCACTCCTGTCAGTTTCCTCCCAACTGGAAGCATCTGAAAGATATAAATAGGAGCTCCGAAGCAGGGAGGAGGGTATGTACTCACCTCAAGTGGAGCACCCACGGGGACACACATCTTGAAGAACAGACGTTACTGCACAGGGTGAGTAACTTTCTTTTCTTCATCGAGTAGTGTCCCTGAGGGTGCTCCACTCGAGGTGAGTACATAGCAGTGGTCAATTGTCCTATGAGTGCTTCGGACCTATTGGTCCCATGCTGTAGACAAGACAGCCTGGGCCACCCTTGAATCAGAGGTAAGTACGTTCGCGAGGGCATAGTGTCTAGCGAATGTGAGGGTAGACGACCAGGTTGCCGCACGGCATATGTCCTGCAATGGTACTCCGCGAAGATAGGCAATAGATGTTGCTATGCCCCGGGAGGAATGAGCACGAAGTCCACTTGGAAGAGATTTGTTGCTCAAGGCATAACATCGTGTGATGCAAGCGACAACCAGGTGGGAAATATGCTGAGCAGAGAGTTGCTTGCCCTTGGAACGTTCGGCTGTAGAAAGAAAAGCTGTTGAGACTTCTTAAAGATCCGAGTTCTATCGAGGTAAAAGGCCAGTGCTCGCCTGACATCCAGAGTGTGCAGTCGTGCATCCTCCGATGAGGAGTGAGACTTTGGGTAGAAAGTCGGAAGGGTTATGGGCTCATTTATATGGAAAGCAGAGTTGATCTTTGGCAAAAACGCTGGGTGGATACGCAGTACTGCTGCATGGTTGAAGAATTGCGTGTACGGTGGATCAGCTGAAAGAGCCGCCAATTCGCTCACTCGACGAGCCGACGTAATGGCAAGGAGGAACACCGTCTTCATCATGAGTGTTTGTAGATCACATGTTGCCAGCGGCTCAAAGGGCAGACGAGTCAGAGTGTCCAGTACCAACAGCAAGTCCCAACGGTCTGGTGGGGTCTTGTGGGCCGGATATAAATTGCCCAGTCCCTTCAGAAATCTTTTGGTGATAGGATGAGCGAACACCGAATGACCGTCCACCAGAAGACGGAAGGCCGAAATTGCCACTAGATGTACTTTTAGGGAAGAAATCACCATTCCCGTTGCCTTTAGATGCATCATATAGTCAAGGATCTGTTGTATAGCCTATCTGTTGTATAGGCGGGTCAAGATCCTTCGCCAAGCACCATGACTGAAAACGATGCCACTTATGGAGGTAGGATTTACGTGTCGTATGCCACCTACTGTTAATCAACACGTGCCTCACGTCCTGAGAGCAGGAGAGCTCGGATGCTTGGAGCCAGCTAGGTTCCACGCTGTCAAGTACATGAGGTCGATGGCTGGGTGAAGCATTGTGCTGTGCTGCTGAGACAGTAAGTTGAACAGATTCGGTAGCCGTTGTGGTTCGGCAACCGACATTCTCGACAGCTGTGTTAGCCAGACCTGTCGGGGCCAGAAAGGCGCTATCAGAATTACTGTTGCGCCGTCTGCTGCTATTTTCTCCAAAACTCTCGGGATGAGTGGAAGAGAAGGAAAGGCGTACAGCAATTGATGATGACTCCAGTCCAGCAAGAAGGCATCCCCAAGGAGTCACCCCCAAGGGATACTCCTTGGGCATCCCCCAAGGAGCCGATGCCCGCTCGTGAACAATACTGATGACATTTTCTGTTGTGTTGGGTGGCGAACAAGTCTACATTGGGGAAGCTCCAGAGTTGGAAAATGTGGCGGAGCACCTTGGTGTGTAATTCCCACTCGTGTTCTGAGAGGAAATGCCTGCTCAGAGTATCGGCGATCACATTGTCTTTGCCGGGAAGGTATGCTGCTGTCATGGTGATACCTTGACGAATTGCCCAATTCCACAGGCGTACCGCCTCTGCGCAAAGAGATCGTACCGCCTCTGCGCCCTCCTTGCCTGTTGACGTAATACACCATGCATATGTTGTCGGTGAGAATCTGTATTGAGCGACCTCGAATGATGTGGAGGAAATGCTTGCAAGCATTGAAGATTGCCCTTAGTTCGAGAAAGTTTATATGTTGTAGTAATTACTGGGGCATCCAGAGACCCTGCGCCTAGTGCTCCTGAATGTGAGCGCCCCAACTGAGCAGGGAGGCATCCGTAGTGCTGGCTTGCGGGCATGAATGGGGACCCCTACCAGTATATTGTTGGGGCTGTCCCACCATGCGAAGGAAGTCCGGACCTGTGTTGGCACTGAAACCACCCTGTTTGAACTGTGCATCCAAGGCATGTACACGGTGAACAACCAATGTTGAAGACTGCGAAGATGAAGCTTGGCATGTGGAACCACATAGGTGATGGCTGCCATATGCCCCAACAACTGTAAACAGGTGAGTATTCGGGACTTGAGAGAAATTGATACTGACTGCACCAAGTCCTGTATGAGATGAAACCTCTTTAGAGGCAAGTATGCCTCGCGATCAGGGAGTTGAGTCTTGCTCCGATAAACTCCAGGTCACGAGTTGGCATCAGGAAGGACTTCTCTAGATTGATTATGAGTCCAAGGGCTGTAAACAGAGTGGTAGTGGTGGACACCACCATCGTGGCCTCATCAACAGTGGAAGCCTTCAGGAGGCAATCGTCTAGGTACGGAAAAATTGTAATGTTGAGGCGCTGTAGGTAAGCCGCCACTACCGCCAGGGTTTTGGAGAAAACTCGTGGGGCCGCCGAGAGACCGAAGGGTAGTACACGGTACTGATAGTGGTCGGACCCCACTACGAAACAAAGGAATCTTCTGTGAGCAAGACGTATTGTTATGTGAAAGTAAGCGTCCTGAAGATCGAGGGACGCGAACCAATCTCCTTTGTCGAGAGCAGGAATGATTGAAGATAACGTGACCATCTTGAATTTTTGTCGTCTGAGATGATGGTTGAGTTGACGTAAGTCCAGGATAGGCCTCCAACCCCGTGACTTCTTCTGGGTGAGGAAGTAACGAGAATAGAATCCTCTTCCCACAAAGCGAGTCTGTACCCTTTCCACCGCTCCTAATGTGAGCAAGCGAGAGACTTCGTGGTGAAGAAGAGTCTCCTGAGAGGGGTCCCTGAAAAGGGACGGGAAAGGGGGGAGGGAGGGAGAAGAGAAGTGAAGGGAATGGCATATCCTGAGGTGATTACGTCGTGAACCCACCGGTCGGTGGATATGAGAGCCCAACGATGTTGATAGGGCCTCAGACGATGATGGAACACTCCTTGTGTGATGTTTGGAGTCTCTGTCAAAGGGGTGGTCCACAGTCCCTCGATCAACATATCAAACCTGCTGCTGGCCCTGCTGCTGGGAGGATGCTTTGTTAGGCTGTTGACAAAGCTTTTGGGGGCACTGTCTTGGCCTCTGTTGTTCATATGGCTTGTTTCAAGGTGTCACATAAGAAAAAGGCCTTTGCCTATTGTAGGGAACATATCTTCTACGCTTGTCGGGAGGCGTGTACATTCCAAGTGTTTTTAAAGTTGTACGTGTATCCTTGCCCAAGTGGAAGACCTGATAGGTTGACTGGACGAAGAGTGACTGGCAATCGAAAGGCAAATCTTCCACCTTGGCCTGCAACTCCTTTGGAACAGCGGCCTGGTGCAGCCAACACGTTCGACGCATGACTATGGCCGAAGCTGTGGATCTAGCGGCTGCATCAGCTGTGTCGAGGGCAGTCTGCAAGGCTTTTCAGGCAATTGTATAGCCCTCCTGGATTACCGCCTTAAGAATCTGGTGCTTGGAATCAGGCAAGTGTTCAAATAGAGGGACCAGCTTTGAATAGTTGTTGAAATCATGATATGCCAGTTGTGCTGCAAAATTACACATCCTCAGAGCTGATGTAGCAGAGGAATATATTTTCCTGCCCAAGACATCCAGGCATTTAGCCTCCTTGTCATTAGAAGCATTCTTGGCCTGGGACATTTTTACTCTTTGTTGTGCAGCATCCACCACAAGGGAGTTGGGCTGAGGATGTGTAAACAGGAACTCCGTACCCTTCTGGCTTATGAAGTACTTCTTGTCCGACTTCTTATTAGTTGGTAGGGATGTAGCTGGAGTCTGCCAGATGTCATTGGCAACCTCTAAGATAGCAAAGGGAAAGGTGAGCTTCGACTTTTGGGAGGGTTGTAAATTCTTTAGCAACCAATGCTGTTTCTGCTGTACATCTGTGGTCTGGATGTCCTGGGATTGTGCAACCCTTTTGAAGAGCTCCTGGAAATGTTTGTGGTCCTCCGTAGGAGACAAGTCACCGGGGACCGCTGCATCATCAGGCGACGAAGAGGAGTGGTGTGCTGGAGAATCAGGGCACTGCTGCTCCTGATGAGGAGTGTGGTCCTGCTTGTCTTCCCGATAGCTTGAATCCACATTTCCAGCAGAGGACGGTGGAGTGACATAATGTGCAGACTCGTCTGGAGCGTGTGGAGACTCAGGTCGAGACAATTGCGGTGAGTGTGACCGCGAATGCCTTCTGCGATGAGACGAAAAGGAAGAGCACTCGTGGTAACATCGGTCGTAGCGCCTGCCATATCACGGAGACCGGCTGTGTCTTCTGAGCGTGTCGTAGCGACAAGAATATGCTGTACATCTTGGAGACCGTGGCGATAAGGATCTCCTGGAGTAGCGAGAAGGAGACCTCGAACAGTGGTCCCGGTAGTATTGATGTGGCGGTGAGCGACAAGGTGACCTATAGTAGTGCTCTCTGGGAGGCGTGTAATGATGACAACGACGACGGGTATCAGAACGGAATGAGGAAGGTGAGGAGGTCCAGGGGAGAAGGTCATATGGTCCGGTGTCAGCGATGGTGTCCGGACCCGTGCAGAACTGTGCTGCCTTTTGGATGGCAGTAAGGAAGTGAAGGAAGGCTGGGGAGCCGCTTGTGGCAGCAAGGCAGGAAACAAGGGAGGCTCTGTAAATTGATCCTCTGCAGAGCTCAGGCTCTATGCCGCTGGATCAGGTGATGATGTCACGGCCTCAGGCTGCACCGGCAGAGTCTCCTGCTGCGGTGCTGTATTCGGTGCCGGTGCCTCTGGCACTGGGGAGCATGGAACAGCATCGAGGGAAAGCTCTGTGGGTGCCGGTACAGCTGGCTGTGCTTGCACATGCGCATAATGTCTCGGTGCCGGGGCTTCCCCTGCCAGCTCCACAGCAGCCGTTGGAGTCATTGCTGGCACCGACTCCACTCGCAAGCCCTTTTTGGGTACCGGAGTGGAGTCCTTATGGTGGGCTACAGAAGGGGCCGAGGAGCTGCGACCCTTGCCCGACTTGTCTGTGGGGAACCTCGGCAAAGAGCCAGAGGTCCTCGGTTTCTCCGCTCTGCCGCCAGATGTCTTCTGGATCCCATGGGGGGATCTCTCATCCAGTGTGATGTTCGTCTGCAGAGCGCGGCTCGGAGATCTGTGGAGGCTGGAGAGCCTTGTTGAATAAAAGGACTCTCCACCTCAGCTCGCGATCCCTTCTAGCGCGAGCTGTCAGATTTGCGCAATGGCTGCACTTTGCCGGGACATGAGAGTCCCCGAGGCACTTCACGCAGCGGGAATGCCCGTCGGAGACCGGCATAGCCTCCAGGCACTGAATACAGTTTTTGAATCCAGGTGATCCTGGCATCCTGTAATTCTGCTCTCCCCCCTTTCTATTTCTTCTTCTTTTTTTTTTTTTTTTAGTCAATTTCAGTCAGGTCAATGCCAGTTAGGCATGGACTGACCCTCAGAAGAGAAAAACAGTTGTTGGGTTTTTTTTTAATAAAGAAAATGGGACTACAGCTTATCTACAACTATAACTGAAACAACTAATCTACATATAACAAGAAACAAAGTCTAATTAAGAGATCTCCCTTTCCCCTCAGAGAGTCAAAGGGAGCCTAATGTAACTCTGTCTGCGGCTGCGGACGGTTGGAGAGAAACTGACAGGACTGGACCACGCTTAGCTGAGAGGCGCGAAGAGGCAGTTGCGGAGGCGCGGTCTGGTAAGGGGCTACTGCTACAGAAAGTTCCTCCGGTTTGCGGTGCCAGGATGAGCCCAGCACCTCGAGTGGAGCACCCATGGTTCTCAATGAAGAATGAATGAAGACACTTGTGACTCCTCTTGTGCTTCCCATTCAGGTGGAGTACCAGAATCAATGGGAGAGCAATCAGCAGTTGATATAGCACATCTAGACACGATAAATCAAACCTTGATGTATCGATCGCTGCCCATTGAGCCATAGTATACACATTCCCTTAGAGAGGGCTCTTCTTCCTCTCAGACCTGAAGAAGTGCTGTGTGTAAGAAGCTCACCCACCTTGTCTCTAACACATTGATGTATAAATGTAGTAGTTGCAGAGCAATGTGCTTTTTTGCAATGCCTCATATCAAAAAAGGGCTAAAAACATCCCTCTGAAACAGATGAAGAGGAATCTTGTCTTATTTTCAATCTCAAATTGAACTTCCTATTAGTAAGGCCAGAAGGGGTACAGGAAAAGTGTGGGTCATTTATTGCTGTTTTTGTCTTCATGTGTCCATTTTTCCTCCCTTCCTCCAGAGTAATAGGAAATAGAATATGCTTAATCCAGTCAGCAATATTTGTGAACAGTGAAGCTGGGCTTGTTTTGATCCCACCAAACACCAGCATTATGCCTCTGGTAACAAAAGCCACCAGTCTCTCTGCTTAGCCAATTACTCTTGATTTCTAGTTGCAACATGCTCTGAAAGGAAGGTGCTTATCTCATGCAAATTAAATGCTGCTTAGCACTGACTCTTGACTTACTTCCTTTCTCTTTCATCAGACTTCTGGGCTGCTCCCTGTTAGACTGAGGTGAAGGGTGGGTCAGGCTAGAGTCTTCAGCTGAAGAAACTATGAGAATGGTTTAGATCTGCCTAATCCCCCCTCTCCCTCTAGCTAATCAAAAATGTAGCAGCGATAGGGTGGATTGAGCAGACATGTATTTAATTGGAGCAGGTCAACCAAATGTACTTTTCTAATGAGTAAAACTAAGTAACAACAAATGGTCTGATAGCACTTTATAGACTAACAAAACATGTAGATGGTATCATGAGCTTTTGAGGGCACAGCCCACTTCTTCAGATGACCAGAGTTTTGAATTTAGGATGTGCAGACCCAAAATAAATAGAAGGGGGGAGGAACTAAGTAGTATTAGTCTACTATTTAATGTGTGAGCACAGATTCCAGACCATCTATTCCCCCTGTAAGAAGAGGTCACTACATTTTGTGGAAGGAGAGTTCTAGAGATGAGTCCTGACGGGTGTCTAGAAACTCATCCCTCGTCATTTCCCAAAAGAAAGGGATAAATACGAGTTGGCAAGGGGGAAATCAGGAACTGCTGATGAGAGTTGCTTCCTGTGGCCTTGGGAAATGGCTCTTGTATAGGGATTAGGCTGCTGTTGTTTATATGAAGTATACTCTAAGGAAAACATGCAGTTTTACTAGTAACTTTATGTTAAAGACTAATAAGATAGGATTTAGCTGGTGGGAAGGAGTGGTGATGGGGTCATTTTCCACAAAGAACAAGAGCTTAGAGACTTCCTGCTAAAGATGGTTCCCCAAATGGGATGGTTTCATGTGCAGCCTCAGATATTAGGCACAAGCACGCTGTTCACACACTCAGTGTGGGGCTCCTGGTGGGTGTGAAACCATGGTCCAGATCAAATTAGGGTAGCTCCATTGCTTTCACTACCATGGCTGCAGTGGACCTAAGCAGATTCATGTAGCTGAGGCTTTGGACTCAGCTGTGAATGTTCATATCTATAATGTGTGCTATGGGACAGGTAAAGGGGGGGTGGCCCCAGAAAGCTGGTCTCTGGCCCAATCCTAAATTGGAGCAGCCTAAGGGACATCAGTTCAGGGAAGGATTGATGGAGTAAAAGTCAGCTCTACTCATATATGTGCAATGGTGGCGAGTGCAGCAACCACCTCTGGTCGATTTATTCCAATGAGGAGTTCTTAGAATCCAGACCCTTGTGCATCATCACAGTGGAAAATCTGGCCCAGAGATGGATCCATTAGTTTACTGACTCTTTTAATAGTCCCATGCTTTTCCCTTGAGAAGCAAGACCAGCAAGTGAGGACATCTTTCCCCCTTTCCTAAGCTATGTACAGGTGGGATCATGTGAGCCTTGGGCTGCACAGCTGAAGCAAGGCTCATATCTGTAATAAAGAGTTATTTATATTGGGGCTATAGGCTAACAATCCACCTTTGGCTTTGCATGGGAAGACTTTATAATACCCAATAGAAGACAGACTTTTTCCTCTGCGACAGCTGAGCAATGAGTGACATTTCCTTGCATTCAGAGTTGTGCAACACCTTGTCTTGTGGCCTAGTGAGAGACCAGTGGGCTACGAATCAGAAAAGCTGCTCTGCTATTAGCCTGCTGAGTAAAATAAGTATTAGCCTCCTCTGTAAAATAAGGATCCTTTGTAAAGCATTTTGAGATCTACTGATAAAAAGTGCTACATATCAGCATAATATAAACGATAAAGCTAGTGCTATGTAGAATAAATATCTCTCTGTTTCTTTCCTTTATGTCAAAGCAACAATCATTTTCTGGAGTTACCCTCACATACACACCTGCTCGAACAAGCGCCTTGTCAAAAATAAAAAGGTCACACTGAGGAGATAGGAACTGACACGTAGACAAAATGTTACCCTTGTATTCATTCCTCATTTGTTACCAACTCATTGTAGATCAAATCATTTGCTTTGCATTTATTATATGCATTAAAAGATAAGATTTTTTTCAAGCACACGCTGGCACAGCGTCAGAGTGGCAGCAGGACATTGCACTGGGAGCCCAGGAGATCCAGAGTCACGAGTGAACCGCATTTCCGGATGAGAATGAGGCGGTTTGGTTATAAGTGTGGGGGGAGGGAAAGGGGAGTGCCGGGGATGGAAGCTGGACATGTGTGATGGGACTGTAGCCCCCTCTGCTGTACAACCCATGTAGAAACAGAAAAACACTTGAGTGAGTAATAGTGTAATTAGCCAAAGGCAAGGAAGTGGAAAAGGAGAAAAGATGGAAAGAGAACAAAACGAAAACAATTTCCTGTAGTCCATAGGATAATATTAATGCTGGAGAAAGCCCTGGAAACATCAGCCTTATGAAAATATTTTTGTTCACTGTGCAATTATTATATAGTCTCCTTCCCCATAGTGTAGTATCATGAGCTTTCATGGGCAAACCCCACTTCTTCAGAGATGATCATCTTGTCTGAAGAGGTGGGGTTTTGCCCACAAAAGCTCATGCTACTGTGTGTATATTTTAGTTAGTCTCTAAGGTGCCACAGGACTACTCGTTTTTTTAAAAGTTGTTTTTAAAGTTACAGACTTAAAGGCTACCCCTCTGAGACTTTTCCTATAGTGGTTAATTAGTGAATTCAATCTTAAACACCCCCACAGGGTGTGCCGGCTCTTTAAGGGAGCTGTGACTCAGTCGCCTCTGCCCAGGTGGAGAGGAATGAATATAATGGTCATGTGATAGGAACCAGCTGACTAAGAACCAGACCTGCTGAAAGATGAAAGGGAAGCCTGTGCCCTTTAGCTTGAGGAATTGGGGATTCCAAGACCCGGTACATAAGAAGATGCCCTGGGAAGACAGATTGGAAGCTGGTTAGAGCAAGGCCCTTCCTCTTCTTTTTTCTCTCTGTGTTTTTAAGTGCCTATTGTAATGGCAGTCTGATCTGTAAATAAGCCAGGGCGGTTTGGTATGGGACAGGTAGCCTAAGTGTTCACAGTTCAAGGCAGGGAATTTACAGTTGAAAGCAAATGTGAGGTTTTCCCTTTCTTCTGGTGCCTGAGAGGATGTGCATATGGAAGAAGAAGAAACAGACCTAGTGATTCTCAATCCATTGGCTGCTTGTGGTCCAATTAGCACAGACGGTGGTCCATGTGACATCCCCAGGGCCAGGCAGGTAGCATCTATATTATGTAGATATAGCCCACATGACACACAGAGACCTGCATATGTGGCCCACAGCAGTATGCACGCTGAGAACCACTGAGCTGCTCAGAGCACAAGCATGCTAGAAGCAGAATGAAAGCAAAGAGTTAAGCTCTGTTGAGGAAGAGAACAAACCCCAAGAGAAAGAGCTGTGCCTGGTGAGAGTCAGGGGTGAAATAATGGGTTTGTTTCCTTTTGGACTAATTAAACTCAGAAATGATGGGGTTTTGACATGAGACTTCACTGTAGGTCTTAGGTACCTGTGGCTTAACTGTTCCGGAGGCTGGAGGATCAGCAGAGAAAGAGGGTGATTTCCCTTCTGAGAGGGGAAATTGAGGTACTGTCCAGAGGCAGAACTGGGTGTATGCCTGTTACAAATATAAGTGAAGAAAATGAACGGATAAAGATCCTGAACCTAGAAAAAATCCGCAAGCCAGGGCCCTTCCCTCTGTTGAGCCCTACCCAAGTACAGAGGTCTGAGCTGGTGAGAATCCAGCTCAGGAATGGGGTAAAAGTGTTTTTATTTATGCTGAGAAGTATCTTTGTTTTGCTATCATTTTTTTTTGTCTGCTCTGTTGATTCATGGTCCTCCTACTTCGCCTTAGGAAGAAAGTGGCAGTGCTGCTGGTGGCCTGTGAAACATTCATCTGTTTTGAATCATGTTGAAAAGTGCCCGCTGAAAGTCTCCTGAACCAAAAGCTAAAGGGATTGGTATACTCCTGTGAAGTGGCCTTATAACTTGTCAACTATAAAAACTTCTTAGCAGAGTAGGAGATGAAGTCTATGCCCTATATTCTAGGAAAAGTAATTTCAGTTAGAGAAGGTCTAGCATGGTATCTACTTCAATGTCTGTCAGCCGACGGTCAGGGCAGTGAGTGGTGTGTGTGTATTATACACCC
>JANRFK010004440.1:32307081-32318048 GCA_030068395.1 Apalone spinifera | reverse complement strand
GGGCCGCCTCCCGGGGGGGGGAGCATGACCCTGGCCTGCGTCTGGCCCCAGGGGTCTTTCTGAGGCTCGGGGCGGGGGCTGGCGTGAGGGGCAGGGGTGACCCAGGGCCCTTGGTCTGTCTCCCGCTGGGCCTCTCTGTCCCGCGTGGGTAATGGGGAGGGGGAGGATGCAAAAGGGAGTCCGGGTCCCTAGGTCTGTCCCGCAGTGGTTGGTGCTACACAGGCCTGGCGGTGGAGGGTGTGTGGGGATGCTGGGGCAGGTTGCTCTTCTCTGTCAGCCTTTAGGCAGGGTGGAGTACAGTGCAGGTTTCTGTCCGTGGTTGGCTGATGATGCTTTGGCTTGCGTGTGGGAATGGTGGATTTTGGGAGTGGGGCCATCTTTGAGTGACATTAGGGTATGTCTGAGGACCCAACTCTCGAAGCAGGAGGTCGTAGTAGATGACCAGCCTTGACACTGCATTGAGGCCAATGGAAATCTTTAGCCTATCTGGTAGGGAGAGCATTGCTTCCTACCGGCTGCTCCTACAGGCCTTGCTACAATACCATTACTTAGTAATGAGAGGTTGGTGGTGATCTCTGAATGAGAGTTGGTACCCACCTGTGTGAGCTTAAATTGGATTTGCAATTAGCCATAGTCTACAGTTCTCTCAAATCTCGGTTACATACAGGTCTTAATGCATTTTATAGTTCCTGGCATAGTGTCCTAGATAGCATCTGGGCAAATGGTGTACAGAAGTACAGTGGTGTAAAATGGACATTGTTATTGGGCTTTGTGGGATAAAATACTGACTGTAATAATGGTCTCTTTATAGCTGATGATCCTTTCATACATTTTCCTTAAAACAAAGGCTGTTGGCTTGAGATGTCCTCATTAGAACTATAGCTACAGAACAGTGCTTTCTGTACTAACAAATGTAGCATAGTTTGCTTGATGTGTACACGGACTAATCACTGACTCAGCCTAGCTTGATGACATGGTTTTAGAACACCTTCTTGTGTCATGGTGGTAGGCAAACTCTATTAATAACCATGTGACGTGAAGAACGTCTTCAACCACTTTGTTCCATTTTATTTGTGATGGGCTGCCAATAATCTGCTTAAAGCTACTTTCTTTTGTCATAAAGGTCCTGCTCCTGACTCTGCACTCCTCTCTTGTTTCTGCACTCTGTTGCTTATTCTCAGCTGCTGAAAATACTCTGAATTAATCAATCTATACCGTTTCCTGTTAGAATGTTCTAGTGCATATGCTTTCTGAATAGTTGAAGGAAATAACTGTGGTTGCCTTGTCTGATGGATTTACTAAACCAGTTATAAGTATGCCTCTTGTGTGAAGTTGATTGTGACTATTGCTGAGCAGGAGACAAATTGAATGACTTGCTTGGATCACTAAATTGCGTAAATTTCCTCTGGCTCTGCTATTGGCATTCGATACTACAGTTGGGAAAGGATGCATGTGACTTAGTTGGTTTTCCTTCACATGCAGTAACGGACATAACTGATAGTCAAAGGCACATACAGAGAAACTGTAGAAGCCAATCTGGTGTGGACTTGGCAATCACTTGATGCACCGAGTTCTTGAGTGCAAGTTAGATAAGCTTCTTATGGGGGGGAGCCAACTTTTTGGCTGCAGAAGAATGGAAACTGTCTGATTCTTGTACAGCCACACAGATTTTATGTTGACTTAAGCCTGGATAGTCCTTATGACCAACTACTTTCATCACTCTTCTGCCAAAAGCATTTTCATTAATTCAGTATTGTGGCTGTTTTTCAAATGATTAGAACTTTCAGATAGCATATTAATTGGGTCCAGTAGACCAGACTGTCCCTGAACGTGTGCAGTGCTTAATACAACAATTCAGGGCCCTCTGACAGTGTTGGTACATTTCAGAGGTGGTGTTTGTTCATGAAGGATAAGCTTTGCTCAGATCAATGTGTAAGTTGCACTCTGTGCATGCCACCCTGATCAGAGTTTTGTTTGACTAACATTGGAAAAGAAACTTTCCAGATGGCAGATGTCATTGAAGAATTTAGGTCTTACTCAGTAAATATAACTGACTTTCTCCTGTTCTGACAGTTACATTGCCTAATCAACAATGTCACTCTAACTTGGTATCATGCTAATTCAGTAAATGTCCGATAATCCAGCACCTTTAGGACCCAAGGAGTGCCAGATTATCAAATATGCTGGAGTACCGGAAGGGGGGCTATAAGGAGTCTGGGGTGCGGGGGGGGGGGGGGGGGGGGGGGGAGGGAGTTGCCAGGGAACTGCGCGGTGTGGGAGGGTGGCGCTGTGGGACCAACCTGTCAGCACCCCAGCTGCTCTGCCCCCAGCTTCAAGTCAGCTGCTGCTGAAACTGACCAGTGGTGGACTTGAGGAAGCCGGGGGCAGAGCAGCTCCAATTGTCCAGACCGCTGGATGCCAGATAATTGGAGTTTGACTGTACTGTGTAACTAGGACACTCCACTCATTGGGTAACATTTCTTCTTTAAATTCAGACGCTGTCTATTCCTGCAGATATGCTTAGCCAACAAAACTGTTAGGCTATGTCTACACTGGCACGATCTTGCGCCATAGGTATGCAAATGAGGCTAAGCATGGAATATCGCTGAACCTTATTTGTATATCTAATGAGCCGCCACTTTTGCAGAAGAGGCTCTCGCTCCAGAAGGAGCTGTCTACACTGCCCCTTCTTGCACAAGAAAAACCCTTTTGCGCAATGCCGTTATTCCCAAAAATAATCAGTGTAGAGGCATTGCGCAAGAGTTTTTCTTGTGCAAGAAGGGGCAGTGTAGACAGCTCCTTCTGGCGCGAGCGCCTCTTTAGATATACAAATAAGGTTCGGCGATATTCCATGCTTAGCCTCATTTGCATATCTCTGGCGCAAGATCGCATCAGTGTAGACACAGCCTTAGTGTTTGGGGAAGAGTATTTTTGGTATGGAAGATGGCAGTCCTCAAAGTGAACCTCTCAGGTTTCACCTTTTGAAAGCAAAGGTATAAAATGATTGAACAGATTAAGGCAGGCCCTGCAATGCTTATCTTTACCATGCCTCAGGATCCTATCTGTGGATGGCCAGAACAACTAAACAAAAAATGAGGTTTACAGGATCTTTCAAAGCACCCCATTTTTGAAAGAACTGTGTCTAGACTGCGGCTTCAATTTTGAAATAGCTCTTTCAAAAGAGCACCGTTTCGTGATTATGCAAATGAAGCACAGGATATTTAAATCCCAGATTCATTTGCACTTTCGATGTAGTCTGGATGTAGCCCCAGTGACAAGGAAACTGGAATTAAAATTTCCTGTCCATATAAACTGGAAAGGAGATGGAATAAATTCTTGCTACTTAGTGGTAGCTTTATTGGAGCCTGTTCTGATTACCAAGCCAATTGGTGACACTTTTTAAAAATGGTCTTCCCCTCCCACAAAGTTTGAAAGAAAAATCCAAATGAATATCTAGTACTGTAAAATGTACTGTAGTGGGAGTTCATGATAGATGAAAGAACAGATAGCATAACTGGCTGAAGTTGTAGAAGTACCACTTACTGGGAGAAGAAATGTTAAGTAAACACTTTCCACCTTCAAGGCAAAAGGGTGTACCATGTGTCTACTACTTGAAGATCAAAAGAATGTAAATATTACTAACAATTGCTTAGTCTTTGGCCTTAAAGCACCTAAACTTATATGGGTAAACATATTAAGTAATAGTGTTCACTTGCACATCTGAATACTGTGAGTCAGTATCATTGGCCCATGCTACAAATGCAGCATGTTTCCTTTACCTGACTGGGTAGTGCTCGGCTTGTCTTCTGTATTCTGTTTCTTGCTTTGTTTTCTGCAGTGCCACATGTAAAAGTTTTGAGATTGGTCAGCAGTAGATTTGTTTGAAGGATCTGGACAGCTCACTTGACTACATTAGGATGCTAAGGTGAAGCTTCAGTATTTTAGACAGTAGTCTTGTGATCTGTGCTTTCAGTTTTGTAGGTACATGGTATTGGCATTGATTACATGTCCAGTGACTTTTTTTGTATGGCTTAGGGGAGGAAAACACACCTTCTCTACAAAAGTGATCATGTTATAACCAGGTCCCTCATTACTTTTAGTGTAGACAAACATGAAGGTTTCTTGTACTGAACTGGTTTATGTAATGATTTGTCTGATTTAATCTGGTGAAATGTTTAGTGCCAATTACTCATCTTATGAGGGGACTACCTTGTATCCCTTTGGAACAAACTACTATATTGGCACATTTTCCAGGTCAAGTGCAATTAGCGATGTCCCCCCCCCCCCTTTTTCCTATAGTTAACAGCTTCCATCTGTGCTACTTAGTTTCTTACTATGTCTCATATCTTCCGCACTAGGTGTATACATTTCAGTTGGACCTCTTTTTAGTTAAGAGTTGTAACTAGACTTAAAAATGTTTATTCAGTTTGAACTTGGCTGCCACATGCAGCAGAAAATGTAATGAAGCAGACATCTTCTTTGAAGGTTCCACTTTAGTCTCTTCAATTAGATGCGAACACACTGAATATAGTTTTCCACGTGCATGAGTAAACCTGCTCACAAGGGAAGGCATTATTCCATCATGGGCCTATACTTTCCAGAATTCAAAGAGGCATATGCCTTTTAGACTTAATGTCTTTCACTGCATTGTAAGGAGATACAATCTAACTGAATTTGTCTTGGATTTTAATTTGAGAACTGCAGTTCTCTAGACACTGAAGCCTCTTTGGCTCCAAGTAGCTCCTGCTGATTGCATTTCTGCAGTAAATGTTTGTCAACAGGTCTTTAATCAGACCTGCTGTCAGAAAGCTGCAAGTCATACTGTGCCTATAACTGAATAGGCAACCAATCTCCTTAATCATGTGACACAACTAAAACCCAAATTTCAAACGGTCTGATTCTTGTTGTTACAAAGCCTGAAATGCTTGAAATCATCTCTGTAAATACAGGTTCTACATTTGAGCTTCAGCTTTCAGTAGCTACTTCATGCATTTTTATCTTGCAATAAAATCAGTCAAATTCTTATCTGAAGCCTGACTGCCTGATAGATGATCCAGATGTACTTGTCAAATGTTCTGATCTCTGCTTAATAGTAACAAACTGTTAATGAAACCATGTACTCCTCTAAAATTTACACTTTTTGTCCTTTTACTGCATTTGAAACTATGCTCTTAAAGAGACATTAAGAAAATCACTCATGCTGCTTCAACTATCAGAGCAGAATGAAGATAATTAAACAGAATGAAGATAGTTTCCTCCTTTTCAGTATTGTGTCCTTAGTACAGCATATTATGGAGAAGTTTTAAATTGAGCTTTAAAAAGTTTAAACCCACAATAAAATATTAAGACCCTCTTTAAAAACATAACACCAACATTTATCTGACATTATTCCTTTAATGAGAATTTTGAGGCCTCAGTTTCTGGATACTTGGCAACTTAAACTATTGGGACTTCCTGTGAGCAAAACTCAAAGAGCGTTGTCAGCCTCTAGTTATGAAAGGGGTCTTATCCTTGAGTATCAGTCTCACCCTGTGAGTTTGTCATGGAATTAAAAACCAGGAGGGACCACCACATAATCTAGTCTCAACTCCTGTGTATTGCAGGCCCCCATCACTATCCAGTGCATTCACATTAAGCCCCAAACTGAAATTGGACCAAAGTATTTATTATAGCCCACAGGGGATAAAATTTTCTGCTAGACACAATAGGAGGGACCATGGTGTACTAGTGCTTGAGGCCCCCACAGTGTCAGGGAAACAATTTGAGACACACAGATAATCATGGCAAGAGACCCACATTCACATGCTGCACAAGAGGGGAAAAGCCCCTGTAGTCACTTTCAGTCTGATGTGGGGAAGATTCCTTCCTTACCTCACATATGGTGATAAATTAGACCCTGAGCATGTGGGTCAGTGGCCACTTGCCACAAGCAGCCTGGAGGAGGGAGGTGGTGCTGCCAGACTGGGGGCCCCGTGAGGCAGTCCCATGGGGAAAGGGAGAGAGCTGTATGGTGGCTGGAAGCCAGCCTGGCTGTCCCCCAGCAAAGCTCCAATAGCTCTTCCTGTGGGCTGGGGCGGAGTGCGCGGGGGAGGGGGGGGGGGAGGAGCGGGCGGAGGGGAGAAGTAGGCTGCTGTGCCATGCAAGGAGCAACCACACGGAGCCATTTCTTGATGGCTTCTTCCCTGTAAGCTGGTGTTCCCATCAAGTAGTGAAATACTGGTCAGGGTTTTCCAGGATACTTCACTACTTGATGGGAACACTGGGACAGAGTATTTAAATTTAAGACTGTCCAGAAAACTCAGGATGTATGGTCAGCATAGCTGTAGCACATTTCAAACTAATGTGCTTAAACTTTCCAAGAGCATGGCTTCAGGGTAGCCCACTTCATAGCTGTTAGAGAAATATTCTTTGTTGGATCTCAATGGATACCAAGGGAGTCCCTAAACCAATAGGTAATTTCTGAATCCTATGAAGGTGGCATGACAGGAAGCAATTGAAACATGATCGGTTCAGTCTTACTGGCTCTAATTTATTAGGTTTTAAGCTAACATCTAAAAGGTCTTTGTATCTACTTCATTAATTCAAAGTGCATCATGCAGTGGCCATGAGTTGGTTAATTGACTAGTAGACAGAATTTTCATCAACTAGTGGATAGGCACTTCTGCATTCCTTCTTTGAAATGTACAAGCGCCTATACTGGGGCTCTTGTATGTTTCAAAGGAGGAATATGGAACGCTGCATACAACCCAGGGCCAGCAAAAGTCCCACTGACTCCAGGCTGCATAGGGGTGCCTGGTTTGAAATACACAAGAGTCTCCAGTAGGGGCTCTTGTGCATTTCAAAGCCGTGGAGCCCAGGATCAGAGGGGGACTCCCCAGTTGATCCCGGGCTCCCCGCAGCTGCCCCTTTGAATCATGCAGCTGTGTGGCTCAAATGAACAGTTGATCTCTGTATCAGCTGTTTGGCAGTTGTCTCTTTAAACCACACATCAGTGTTATTCAAAGGGGCAGCTGCCTGGAGGTTCCCGGGAAATACCGTGGGGAGCCAGGGATCAGCTGGGGACAGAACCCAGGGTCAGTTGGGAATTCCCTAGCTGTTCTCATGTTCTGGGGAAAATGCCGTGGGAGCCTGGGATCAGCTGGTGAGTCCCCCTCTGATCCCAGGCTCCATGGCTTTGAAATGCACAAGAGCCTACGCTGGGGACTCTTGTGCATTTCAAAGAAGGTACCCGTGTGCAGCCTGGAGTCAGCGGGACTTCCTGCTGGTCTTGGGCTGTGCACGGAGTTCTGCATTCCTCCTTTGAAACGTACAAGAGTCCTTACTTGGGCTCTTGTACATTTCAAAAGAGAAATGCCGAAGTGCCTATCAACTAGTCAAAGGACTATCCTATAAATGTGTTCATATCAGTCACTAGTCTTTAACATCCTTAGTCGGTATACAATATGGTTTTGGTATTTAAAACAGTCTCTAAATAGGCTTTCTCTGTAGCAAAGGACTCTTTAAAAATCTAAACTATATTTGTGTGAAGTGCTAGAGCCAATAAATTCAAGGTACCCAGGAAAACTTAACTACAATACTTATTAGACTGAGAAGAGACATTAGCATGAATTTTCTATGGCAAATGCAAGCAATCTTAAGAGTCTCAGTTTGGGTGGACCCACGTGCATTTTGGATTAAAATCTATACCTAAGCTTCATTATGTCATTCCCTTGAGTTGTACTACCTTTGTCTAGAAGAGAAGTCATGAACAAGTTAGCCTAATTAGTAGATAAGAATCTGTCTTGTGCAATGGCAAAACTTGGTGATAAAGCACTTTTTGAACTCCTTAGGAAACTAAAGATAGAGATTTTTGCCTGTGCTTCATCCAAAGGAGCTGCTCTGTAGCCATGCTCAAATATTATTGAGCCACAAATATAATTTCTGCACTGTACTCACTTTACATCAGCAGTTCCCTACTTTTTCCTAATGGGGACCCATTTTGACAATTCAAGAAGACTTGGTGACCCAAGGCAATTCAAAAATGGGGGGAGGAGGGAGGGCAGAGCTACTTGGCAACCCTTTTGAAAGGCAATGGTGATCCATAGGTTGGGAAACCCTGTTTTACACAATAGTAAAAGTCAATGAATAAAAGGCCAGTCCAGCCTTCTTGCTTAGTGTCATTTCTAGGGTCTGGTATAAAACTTGAGTGGGGTTTGTACTTCTCTATTCTGAATAGAGGCAGAAACTTGCAGAGTGAGATCTAAATACCAGAAAATGATTAAAGCAGCAATCAACAGTCTTAGCACTGTCCTAAATGTTAACCTTCCTTCAGGGTCTGAACAGAGCAGTACTTTGACACTTAGAACCAAGTGGTGTTAAGCCTTGAAGCAAGTGTCCACCAATGTTCTCTCTAATCTTTCTTTCATCTATATACAGAATAATTTGATGTCTATAAAGCAGCAGTCTTCAACCTTTTTAACCACAAGATGACTTTTCAATTTAAGTGCAATGTAGGATCTACCTCAAACCCAAATACCCTTGCTCTGCTTCCTTTCTGCCCCTTCTCTGAGGTCCTGCCCCTGCTCCACCCCTTCTCCAAGGCCTCACCCTGCTCACTCATCCCACTTCCTCTCCCAGCAATGTGCAACATGTACAGCAGTGGTGTGTTGGGTCAGGAGATGAAAAGGACTGTGTGTGTGGGGGGGGGGGGAAGAGGAGGAGAATGACAGAGGTGCACACAGTGTGTGAGACTGACAGATTTGCATTGCCAAGCTCCCCCTATCCCCTTCTCTCTGTGTGGAGATAGGGTACAGGAGTGGGGGGAGGAGGGACACCCTGACATCAGTGCCCCCTTTCTCCCTCCCACACTGTGCACAGCAAGCAGGAGGCTCCCAGAGGGGCAGCTCCAAGGCAGCAGCCAGGGGCAGCATAACAGTGGGTGGAGGGGCAACTGAAGTGCCAGCACTTGATAGCTTCCTGGCCAAGCCAGTCAGGATCACCTGTCAGATGGTCCAAGATCTACTGGTAGATCCTCATCTACTGGTTGGTGACCACTGCTATAAAGGCTTGTGGGAATATGCACCACCAATGGAAAGAAATAACCCAGGTGTGGGTGCTCTGCTTATCAACTGGGCAGCATTTGAATCTCTCCTGAGCAGCCATCCAAGCCCACAGCTTTTGGGGAACACTGGTGTCCACTTTTAAGCATGCGGCAGCTACAGTAACGTTCAGTTATCTGAAATGGAGGTCTTTTGTGTACTGTCAGTCAATTAGCTCAGTGACCTTTTTTCAAACTAAGGGTCGTGACCCCGTACTTGGTCACGGAATGTCAGGCACTGGGCCCCGTTGCTACAGGGTGATAAGTCAGGGTGCTAAGGCAGGCTTCCTGCTTGTCCTGGAACCTCTGGGGTGCAAAGCAGTCTGAAGTGGTCAGTGAGAGGGTGTGTGGAAGAATGGATAAGGCTCCACACACTGCCCCTGCCCTGAGCACTACCTCTGCCCTCCCTTTGGCTGGGGACCTGCTACTGGCTGCTTCTGAGAGGCAACGTGGCCTGTGGTGTCAGGCACCCCAGTGCACCACTAACTGGGAGCCACTTCAGGTAAGCCTCTCCAGCCCCAGCTACAGAGCCCTGTCCTACAGCCTGAAGCTCTCATGCTCATCCCTACCCTGGAGTCCACACTTGAGTCAAATTATTTTGGGTTGCAGGCATCAACAATTTTCTTTGGCTGAGTCATGAGAGCAAAAGTTTGAAAATCACTGTATTAGTTGATACTTGACAAGTATTCAGGGTTTCTTTAAAATATTCCAGTCAGTACGAAAACTTATATTTGTGTGCTGAAGCTTCAGGAGGTAGCCAAGTTAGTTTGTACAGGATAAACTTAAAACAACAAATGGTCTGGTAGCACTACATGTTTTGTTAGTCTATGAAGTGCTACCAGACCAACAAAACATGTAGTGCTACCAGACCATTTGTTTTTTATATTTGTGTGACTTAAAAAGGCTGTGAAAAAATTGCTATGGCATTTCCACTGAAGCTCTGAGTTAACACTTTCAGTAGTCCATAAAGTAAAAATGTCTGAATATTGACAGTGGCAAAGAAACATGGCTTCAGACTTGAACAGATATTGTAGATGAACTTTATTTGATTTATTGCTTGAAGTATTACAAAATGAAATGAGTTGGTGAGGCAGAAGCAAGGAGCACCAGCTCTAGAGCAATGTGCTAGCTATATTAAGATCATATTCTGGAGTTGCATATTGCACCCAAAAGTGGTCTTCAGACAAAACGCTAGCACATCTAAAATGTAGCCAGTGTTCTAACTGCAGTCTACTGCTTGTTAGGGATGTTAATAGCAACTAATTGAATAGCTGTGTAACCGCACAAAATATTATCTATATTTAATAGTCCCCAGAGTGGGGTCAGCAGCCAGTCTGCTCTGGCCCTACTCCTGGGGAGTCCCCTGCACTGCTGCCTCTGTATGAGATAGCAGCACAGGGTGGCAAGCAGGAGCTGGTCTGTGAGGGGGAGCTGGTTTAAAAACAGGCTTCCTGTGCAGACCGGTTCCTGCCTGAGAGGTAGCAGCACAGTGTGGCACCAACCTCTGTCCTGGGGGGGGGGCTCCCAATGCACAGAGGCTGCGCTAACATCCACAGAGTACCCTCTGTCTGTGGCAAAATTGGGCATGCCGCAGTCAGTCTGCACTGCAGCAGTACCCCTCTTCCCCTGCCCCCTTTGCCTCTGATAGACGGCAGCATGTGGGCAGGGGGAGGTGGCTGCTGAGCCAGCACGCAAGGAGAGCCAGCTTAAAAGCTGGTTCCCCATGCGTATTAGCTCCTGCCTGTTTCTACCTCCCCGCTGCTTCCTTCAGTGAAGTAGAAGAGAAGGGGGGTCACGTGAGCAGATATGTGGGGAGCTGGCTGTGTGTACCAGCCTCCCTTACCAGAGGTTCAACAGCACTGGGGATGTCAGGAAGCTACGTGAATCCATT
>JANRFK010004440.1:32286159-32300515 GCA_030068395.1 Apalone spinifera | reverse complement strand
AGAAAATGGTGGTAATGTCACATGTGACCAGTTAGTGACATGTCGTATCACCCTAAAAGCTGTCCATAATCAGGGCTGGCCTTACTATGAGGCGAACTGAAGTGGCTGCCTCAGGTGCCAGACTGGGGGGAGGGTTCACTAGGACCCAGAGTGTAGAAAATTGTGTCCGCTGCTGGGGCAGCGAGGGGGATGGTCTCATTTGAGCTCCCCGCCTCAGGTGGCAAAATGTTGAGCCGGCTCTGTCCATAATGAAGCTCTGGATGATGTGGATCACTTCTGCTATCTTGGCTCAACTTTTAACCAGTCTTAATTAGTCTTAAGCCTAGAGAACTTCATGTAGCAGAGACTTTGTTGATCCTCGGGTTTAGTAAAGTTACTTGGTATTTAGAAAAGAGCTGCTCACCCTCAACACAAAGATATTCATTTATCATGCTTTTGTCCTCTGTACTCTTCTTTGCAGCTATGAAAGCTGGGTCGCGTACCCACAAGCAGGAATAGATGTAACAGCTTCCACCTTTCTGTCCCAGAAACCCTGGGAGTTGCTTGGGACCAATGGATTGCCAACAAGTTTCTTGAGAACACAGGCCTATAGTTTATGCTGGATGCTTGCAGGCTTTTCTGGCTGGGACACATGGAGCGCATGCCTCAAGATCATCTGTTGAAGGCTGCTCTAATGTCCAACATAAGGGCTACACATGACCCAGGAAGGCCAAAGCTCTTATACAGTGATAATGTCAAGCAAGTTCCTGGGAAATTCAGTGTTCCTACTGACAAACTGAGACTGGTTGTGAGCATTACTCAATCTGGAGAAGCTGAGTCAAGGCTGGTGCAGTCATCCCAGAGAGCCTAGGCTGAGGTCCTAAACCAGAAAGAGTATGCTTCAACCTCCATCTGGCAAGTTGACCTGTGTACCCACTGTGGAAAGGTCTGCCACTTGCACATGACCTCTTCTGCCACACTAGTATCAAACATCATTGACTGACGGGCTTTGTTTTCTTTGTCTGTCAAGATGTTGGATGGCCATAGAAAAGTAGCAATGAGTTTCTATCTTAAGATAGTCCTTACTTGCACTACAGACTTGACAAAATGGAAACTCAACATTTGCTTTATGTGCTTTAGTATTTAACACACAAACTCAAACAGCCATTTCTCCCTGTTAGAAGTACTTAATCTCTACAGTTCCTTGAGTGCAGTTATAATGCAAAATACCTTAAGGGTTGCTTTATAGGAAGAAACTGCCACGGATGTTGTGCATTGTAGTCACAAGTGTTTAAAAGCATGAGTGTTTCAGTGGCTTAAACCAAAACTTTCTTTTTCAGCAGGATACTAGTCTTACTCTTTCCTGCATGGTAGAATTGCTTTAAGCAGACTGAAGAATATTTAAATACTATCCCAAACATTAATCCAGAATAGTTATGGGTGATTGTGAAACTTATGAAAAAGCTAGGTAATGAAGTCAGTTAAGGATGTTTTTGCACTATGAAGCTTTTAGCAGCAAGGCTGTATTGACAGAATCCTGTTAAGTTGGTGTGTGCGCTTTTTTTGTCAACCCTTCTGAGAATTATTTCACCCCCAAGTGAGCAGGTTTCACTGTCGGTGGAGCACTCCTACTGATAAAGCAGCATTCTTGTGTGCACTTGCAAAACCTTGTTGATGGGGGAGGAGACGCATGAGCAACAAAAGTTTTAAGCAAGTGTAGCAACAACCTCAAATTTAATGTGAAGCAACCTTACATAGCCTACAAGGCAAATTATGAAATGCTGAAACTCAAGTTAGGAATGAATCAACTACAATGATACTTGGGACTTGTTTAGGCAAGTCACAACCTTTAAAACCAAAGCTAGCGTTTTAGAGACTCACAAGTGACATGCATTATAAGATTTTGGTTTCAAAAGAAGGCTTCAAAATATGAAGTCTTTTGGCTGCTTTAAAATGAAACTCTATTTTGTGCGATCCAAGGGGTAATTTAGTCTATATGGACACAAGCCCCCAAAATACAGGGCCCTGCACCGGTTGCCTTGGATGACTTCAAAACTTGATCATGTGACTAACTTGGCTAAGTGCTACAGAAGTGATCAAGAGAAAGGAAGGAACCTTGTGCTTTGTAGCAGCAGTGTGGTCTTGTGACCCTCAGAAGTCAGACTGACATGGCAGCTCTTAAATTTGTTGCACCGAATGTGCTCTCAAAGAATTTTTTTCAAATCTATTGGGGGGCTATTTTTGCTTGCCTTGCCTAAAGCATCCCATCACATTCTAAATGTACTTCACAAAGGAGGCCTGCATCATGTTTCATACGTTTTGGAGGTTTTTTAGATGACTGGCTTCTTGCTGTCTGAACCAATCAAGTACAGCTTTTATCTAAAGACTTAAGCCAGATTCCTTTCTGACTCTAAAGACTAGAGAGACTCTATAAATCAGAGGTCCCCAAACTGGGGCATGGAGGAAAGTTTGTGTGGGGGACAGGGACCAGGCCAGCTGCCACAAGAGGGTGGGGAAGGAGCACCATCTAGCCGTACTCTGCCCCCAGTTGTACTGCAGCCTAGCTCCTGATCCCAGTTCTCTTCCAGGTCCCAGAGTCAGCCCAGTCATGGATCCCATGCCCAACCTTGGCTATCCTTCTCCCTGTCCACACCCTCTTTCCTTGCAAGAAAGTCTGGCCTTGCTACCAGCAGAGTGAGGGTACGAGGGGGTTAAGGATCAGTGACCATGAAAAGTTTAGGGACCTGTGCTTTAGGTAGTATGAAGTGGGGTAAAGGGATCTTCGGGGAGAAGTAAAACCAAGTGCACAGTGCAGGGGGAAAACTGGTAAGGGGGGGGGGGGGGGAAGTAACCAGAAAACTATGCACAGGAAAAAAGGATTGTGAATGGCTTTATAGGAAAGGATGGAAAATAGTTATGAAATGGGACTTCATGGACCTACTCATACAGTACCTCAACTATGACAAGTCTCCAGTTTTTTCTAAGCAACTGACAGGACAAACAGTTTTCTTGAGACTGAAAACATGAAGCATTAATGGCTTGGAAAAATTGGCAACTTAAACATCATAAAGACAATTTTTAGGTTGACTCTTAATTTCCAGTTGCAGCAGCTTTCAAATGATAAAGTAAATAGAGCTTGAGAATTACTCTGAAGAGCCAATTGGCTTCTCTGACCATAGCTTAACTCCCAGAAAATCTTAAATGATATAAATGGAATCTGTAAATTTCTCAGTTCAGAGTCCATTAGTAAAGCCAACATACAACACACTTCTGAAATTACAAGTCTTCCTGCATGATCAGTTCAGATGAGCAAGGAGAGTTTGCAATAGTCTCTTAAAAATCAACTTAAGTTAACAAAAGTGTCTTCGTTGGGGTTGCTGAACTTGTATGTGAAACTGTATTTGAGACTTTGAGTACCTTTATTCATTGGTTCAATATATAGTAGCCCAATGTCTGACTCTAACACTGAAACGCTGGCTGTTCCCTCTGGGCAGCGCTGTTGCCTCCCACCGTGGCTCTCGGCTGACTTCTGTGCCACTCAGCAGGGCTGCCGCGGGGGAGCAAGTGGCCGTTTGGGCGCTGCGGTCCCCATGCAGCACCCCCATTCTGCAGGGAGAGTGTGGGGCCCAAATGGCCACTTGCGCCACTTGTTCCCCCGCGGTGGCCTGGCAGTCAGCCAAGTGCTCCGGCAGGAGGCGAAGCGGTGACATGCAGCATGACAGTGGCTCCAGGCCCTGCCCCCTGGCTGTGAAGGTCACTGCCCCGGTCCCTTCACCTCCCGCAGTGGCACTTGGCTGACTTCTGTGCCGCTCAGCCAGGCCACCACGTGGTAGCAAGTAGCACGAGCGGTGCCCTGAGTGAAGCAGGAGGGTGAGGAGAAGAGAGCGTGAGGGGCAGGAGGTGGAGGAGAGCTGAGGGAGGAGGTGGGCGGGGGAGGAGGAGACCGGAGGCTCAGGAGAGAAGACCGACATGGAGGAGAGAGCTGAAAATCCTGTCTTATTACAGGCTAGTTGGATCAATAATGAGTGTGCGCAGGTGTAAAGGAGCATTATTCTATAATCAATGCCAGGCCTTATGCCATTTTAAGTTGATCATTATTTTTGGAAGTTGCCTCATTAACCATCTCTTATAATGCAGTTTTTATAACTCTCTGTGTACAGAACAGTTTAGCTACTTAATGAATCAGGTTATGGAAAGATGTTGTTGGGGAAGATTGCATAGCTCACAGTAATAACTTCCACATCTGAGACATGTCCCAAAAGTCACCTGATTGTCTGATTATAGTGGATACTGACCCATTTTACAAACCCATAGCCAGTACTTGAGTAGAGACCTGTCTGGAAGAAAACACAGAGAAACTCCTAGTTAAAGTTGAGGCAAAATAGCTTGGAAGAAATCTGCAATACTTCCAACTGTGTGGTGTTGGGTTTTTCCCCCCCAATAATTTTTGGTACCATGTAAAAAAGCTGTTTTGGCCAACATGGGCTGACACTATAGATACAAGAAGAAATTATATCATTGCTATAAAAGTACCAGGTTTTTTTAATGTGTATCATCAAACTTCATGATATATATTTTTGTTAGTCTCTAAGGTGCTACAGCACCACTTGTTTTTTCTGTAGGACAATGGTCGGTAACTAATGTGTAATGCTGACCAGTAATGCATAATAGCATGAAGATTCTCAAACCTTGGGCCACACTGAAATCCTCACTTGCTGTCTTGGGTATTTGACACACCCCATTCCCAACACTGAGTACTATAGAAATTATGCAACTTGTTTCCCAGGAGGCTCATAAAGCTGTGCAGGTTCTTCCAGTTGCCATCTTATCACCGTGGGGAGTTGAAGCGTGTGTGAGATGAAAGCGGTCCCACTGGAGTTGATATCCTCTGTACATGTTGCCCAATTGAGCGTGTTATGCAGTTCAGGCAAAATACCTATTCCAGAGTGGTGCACACCACAGTAAATAGTAAGTTCCATCAGAAGATGTGCTTGCATGGTTTTTCTTTCAGAGCACTGTACAAGGAAGATATTTGGTACTTCACATGGCTTAATGTAAGCAAAGCATTTTTTCCTCTCTGGTTTAGCTTCACACATGCTTCCTCACTAGACATTCGTTCTTAAACTTTGAATGAAACATTTCGAAGAAGCCTGAGGGAATGAGTGTGAAATCCATACTTTGAAATGAAAATTCATAGGCCTTGATACAAAAGTTAATGGCATCAGTTGTTTTCTGACACTTCAGCTATAAAGTTTGTCGTCATCTGAGGACAGAGTAGGTTTTTAATAGCCTTCTACTGTAAACAATGTCAACAGTCACTGCGTATACATGATTGTATGCTTTAAACATTCTCTCCTTTATTGTGATAAGATCTAATACGAACTCTTTTCTATTCAGTCAGGTCAATTCAGTGAGGATATGATTCCTACAGTGGGCTTCAACATGAGAAAAGTTACTAAGGGTAATGTGACAATAAAGGTATGTCAAGAACATTCTGCTCTTTGGGGGGGCAAAAGTGTTAAATAGCTTTTAAAGGGATGTTCTCAGATTAGGTCACTGTTTGAAATGAGCTCAGATTGACTTGGCAGAACTAAATTGTTTCATCAGTCCAGCTTAGTTTTTGTTTTACTATCAGTCAGGCCAAACCTGAACAAGTCTGTTTTGCTTGGTGGTTTAGTCACTAATGTAATGCTGTTTGTCTGTGTTGCAAACATCATAAGGAAACTTCTAATTCAGTTTTCTTCCTCAAGCATTTAAAAATGCATGGCATAATCAAACTGGAACCATTGGTTAAACTTCAGGTTTAACCCCTGAAATGTTCAACTGACATGTCATGTGACTATATTCAGTTGTTTTCCAGCAGATCAGTAGGAATAACTTCTTGCATATTCTTGTGTAACAAATTTAGAACATACGAATGGCCACATGGGTCAGACCAAAGGTCCCTTTAGCACAGTGTCCTGTTGTTGGATTTTAAACGCTGGCTTATTTCCATGCAGTATTCAACTCTGTATTAATGAGAAATGTGCCAGAATATACAGACGAAACAATGGACCCACTAAATTCTCAGGAAAAAGTTTGAAATAAGGATGTAAAACCCTGTTAAATTGGTTAACAAGTTAAACATTAAGTTTAACTAGTTAACTGATAGGGTGGCATACTCCTTCTCTTCCTCCCCCCCCGCCCCAAGTGCTGTGGACAAGGCTGTTCCAGCTGGGCAGGAGCAGCCCCTTGCCCATGGTGGGAAGAAGCTGCTCCAGCCTCTACTGGTTAAGCCTTCTATGTTAAGGGTGAGGCTTACTGGTTAACCATTAATATCCCTAGTTTGAAACAGGATCAAAATGACCCCTTGTGTCAAAGAATAAAATTCTTATTTCATTCTGAGGACAATTTTGTTTTTGGAGTGAAAAAGCTCACTAGTTCCTCAAATGAGCAAAGGAAGTGAGAAGAGGCCCTTCAATAAATGTGTATTTAACACTTGAACCCAGCATGCCACTGTTCCCAAGCTAGCAGAAAATGGGCAACTTCTCCAGTTACACTCAGAACACTCCATGTTCCTGACTGGTTTAGATCACCCTTCTCAACATCTGAAGTTACAAGATGACTGCCTCACTATGATGCTGTTATGCTTATGTTTTCTTGCATCTAGAATACTATTGCGCATGTAGCTGTATCTGGCTCACTTTCTAAAGTTTTAGCCCCACTTCTGAGAGAGGCTTCTGTTTCTGCTTGGATGCCATATACACTTGACAATTTTCATTTGTCCTAGTCCTTCAATTTACAGATAACCATGTCAAAATACTTTTTCTGAAAGGGTATGGTTACATCCGAAGCTGTGCACTGAAGAGACCATACGGGCCATATAACACTTGAATAGAGAGATGCCTCAGTACATATCAGTAATGTCCAATGAGACTTTTCAAACTTAATAAACAAATATGTCTGCAACCTTTCTCGCTTCCCTTAACCATACCACTGCAATGGTACCTAGAGTGGAGCTATAACTGTTAAGAGCAAGTAATTTCAATTTAATTTTGGAAAAATATAAAAAGCAAAATCTAACTAACATTTGAGGCTGTGTCTACACTGGGCCACTTATTCCAGAAAAGCGGCTGATTTTCTGGAATAAGCTGCGAGCTGTCTACACTGGCCCCTTGAATTTCCGGAAAAGCACTGACGATCTACTGTAAGAAATCAGCTGCTTTTCTGGAAAAACTATGCTGCTCCCACTTGGGCAAAAGTCCTTTTTCCGGAAAACTGTTCCGGAAAAGGGCCAGTGTAGACAGCACAGAGTTTTTCCGCAAAAAAGCCCCGATCGCGAAAATGATAGGGGCTTTTTTCTGGAAAAGCGCATCTACATTGGCCACGGACGCTTTTCCGGAAAAAAGGGCTTTTCCAGAAAAGCATCCTGCCAATGTAGATGCTTTTTCCGGAAATACTTATAACAGAAAACTGTTCCGTTTTAAGCATTTCCGGAAAATCACGCCAGTGTAGACGTAGCCTTAAAAGTCTGCTGTCCATCTCTGGCACTGTAAAGGAAACATCCTGGTTTCTAGTGTCGTGTATACTCTGCTGATGGAGCAGAAATAGATTCACTTAGATTAATGTGGCTTTCAGAGGGCTGGGGCTTCTGACAGCCTCTTGATATAATGTCCTGATCACATTATTTCAACCTCCAGGAACAAGTGTGTAGCATAGAGCTGAAATGTTTTTGGCCATAAGTGTGTGGCTTACATGTACATACAACTTACTGCAGAGACATAAGTATGCACAAGAGTATTCTAACTAGTGTGGTTTTTTTTTTAATTTAACACTGTCAACTGACTAATTGCACTTAATACATTCTGACTTACAACCCTGGCCCAGTCTTCCTTTCTCATTATTGATGCTCTGACTCCTCCTTGTGCTCTGATTGAGAGATCTGCAAATTTCAAAGCAGGCTGTTTCAGTTGCAGCTGACTCATCAAGTCGCCCATAACTTTCTACCCATGGTCATGCTGGCTGCTTATACTAAGTGGACTTAACAGTTGTGTTTTCCCAGCATAGATACATTATCATGATGCTTTAAAACTCAGGAAATGCAACTTAGTCTTAAGTCAGAAGCCCAATTTTGTCCCCACATTTCTGTAATCATCATAGTACGGATTCATGGATGGAAATGGCCTGTTTGAGGGCACACATGGTATAAAGCACAACTCGGCTGTGAAATGCAGATGTCATGGGGTTTTTCAGCTTTTTGTATTACTCTTAAACTTCTAAAATTGTTACATTTACAGGCACTTGCCCTATTAGGCTAGCACACAAATATCAGAAACACAACGATGGAGACACTATGAAATATTACCACCAAAAATTAGGGATTTAAAATGTTAAACTGTGTTTAACTGGCCTGCCAGGAAGGGGGCTGTTCCAGTTAGGGTAGATGCTGGTTAACCCTTTAAGTCTCTAAAGTAGTATTACTTCCACTTAGTCTGTGTGGCTCAAGGGTCTAGTACATAGTTAACTTTTAACTGAGAAATATCTTGTGAAATTCTTGTAAATTGGTCTGTAGACTTGCAAAGTTTAATCACTTGAGTTGGTGTATGACTTTCTCCTACATATTGTGCTGTACAAGCATTTAACCTTGGGAGGCACAACTTGAAAGTAACCTTTCCCCTTGATATGCTCAGTTCCTTTTGTCAGTCCTGCGTGAGATGCTCATGCAAACAACTGATTTCAGCATGTATGCTGAGTGCACAGTTGCATACTCTGTTGCATGGTTATGAAATATGAAGACAGTGCCATTTTGTATTGCCCAGCACACAGCAAAAGTTTTCTAACTTTGCAAGTTCGACGCTTAAAGATTCACAGATGTAACATATTTTTACTTGGTATTTTAGAGTAAGTGACACTGGTGACTAGGTATAGGACTTTTCATGCCATTATAATGGACATAGCCTTCCTATAAATGCTACTGAAGACATAAGGATCAAATACTTTAAGCACTTCCCCTGTTCAGTAGTTCTCTTATACTGTGCTTTTAATGTTTTAAAATTTTGACTTGACTCAGTGCCTGGCTAAACTTTTTTTTTCTTTTAAAAAAAGATCTGGGATATAGGAGGGCAGCCGCGATTCCGAAGCATGTGGGAGCGATATTGCAGAGGTGTTAATGCTATTGTGTAAGTATAGTGTATGTCAGGCTGCTTTTAACTGCTATTGATTTTTCTTCTTTGCAGTTAAGAAATGAGTCTTAGGTTTACACTTGAATTTGCAAACTATTGTTTGGTTAAATCTAAGTCTGTTGTAGCCATTCCAACTTAGCTTTGAATGGTATTGCAAAGAACGTGAGCCAGATGGCTTGTTCATGTAATTTTGCTTCTAATATATTAACCTCTCGACATCAGAAGTTGTTTGTATGTTCTCTGTAACAGTCTATGGTCAGACTGCCCCAAATCTGGTGTATTTGACACGGGAGAGGTTATTCAACTCTATTTGGCTAACAAGTATTTGGGGTTATTGCCCCCTCTGCAGAAAGTGTGAATTTATTCAAACAGATTGTCCTGTTGGAATAAGTTCCAATAAACTTAACTACATAAGCAAGTTTATAACTGAATTTCCTATGTCTTTTTAAAGATATATGGTAGATGCGGCAGATCGTGAAAAGATAGAAGCCTCTCGAAATGAGCTGCATAACCTTCTAGACAAACCACAGTTACAAGGCATCCCTGTAAGTAGTATAATCTGGCTCTGACACTGCATGTTTGGTATCTGAGAAATGGTAAGTGCAGTAATATCTTATATTGGACCAACTTCTATGGTGGAAGCTACAAGCTTTTGGGGTACACTGATCTGCTTTTCAGGTCTGGGGAGAAGCAGGGGATCTGAGGTAAACACAAGTTGGGACTTAGGGATGTTAAAATAAAATTAATGAACTAATCAAATAGTTGATGGAACTTCCATTGACTATTTAATTAGTCGATAAGAGTGCTTCTGCTTTGAAATGTAGCAAGAGCCTGCTGGGCTGTTACGTTTCCAAGGCAGAAGTGCTGCACAGCACTCTGCCTTTTGAAGTGTACAAGGAAATGTGGCATGGAACCTGGGGCCGGTGTAGGACTCGGTCCCCTGCTGGCCCCAGGCTCCATACAGTGCTTGCATTTTGAAATGTGCAAGAGACCCTCCTGGGGTCTCTTGTACATTTCAAAGATGGAACGCTGCTGCTGCGCCCCTGCCTCCTCCCACGGAGCTGGAGGGAACCAGCTATTAAGCCAGTTCTCCCTCTCCCCCTCCTTGCTGTCTCTTTCTGATGGAGGCAGCAAGGGGTGGGGAAGCAACTAGTTGACTAGTGTGTTGACTATCTGATAAGCTTTTGGATAGTCAACTAGTCAATAAGTAGCTTATATCCCTAGTTGGGACAGATTAAGTAGAAAAGTTAACATAGTTCATTTGAGGACACTTAATGCACTGGATGAGCTACGCCAGAGTCTTGTATAAGTAAGCCCAAGAACTTTGAAAGGTGGGGGGAGGGAGAGAAGAGGTATTGATGATGCTGGTAGGGGAGATGTCTGCAGGTTTTATATCTGTTCTGCCTGCTTCTGGTGCTGCTTTGAACTGATATGTCCTGGCCTGTGTGGAACTTGCTTCTGATGGTTTTGGCAAGGTAGGGGGATTGTATGAAAACTGGAAGTAAAGATTTAGGAAAGACTACTTTCAGGATGTGGGTCCCATCAAGTATTGGCTAATTATTTATTTGAGGGTATGATGCAGGCAGACCAGCTCATGCCAAGGGCATACAGGCCTCCTTGAACACTGACTAATGAACCAGACTGGTCTCCAGCTGTGGGCCTGTATCTTAGCATTGTAAAACAGAAAAGTGGATAATGTAGTTCCATATTTAGAATTGATGGAATGTTTGCAGGATGCTTACTGTATGTACTGATCTCAGTGTTAACATCTGTGGCCAGTGGTAAAAGTCACTGTGAGTACATAATAAAACTCTAATTGTGTACCTTGGGACAGAAGCATTAATTAATGCCTAGTGATGGTCCTTCATACAAGAAAGCCATTAGGTATCCCGTGAGCCAATGTGACACATTAAAGGGTTGGTTGGTTGAGGTTCCCTGCCTCACACTGAGGAAGGAGATGAGAGCTGCCACTTGGCCCATCAGTTTGAACTCTAGGGGAAGGGTTTTAGGGATCATCTATTTCAGGGGCAGGGAACACTTTTACTATGAGCAGCCACTGACCTCAGGAAAAAAAAAATCTGTCATGAACTCCATACAGCCCTGGGAAAGGGGCCACAGAGGCTCAGGACTCCCCATAAGCTCCAGCAGGGACTCAAATGAGGGGTGCAGGATACATGGGGGGGATCTAGGCTGGAGCAGAGTTGGGTTGTGGAATAGGGTGAGTGCTCCAACTGGAGGTGATGGGCCTTGGGGATAAGGGGTTGGAGTGCAGGAAGGGGCTCTGGGCTACGGCCAAAGAGTTGAGAGTGGACAAGTGGGCTCAGGACAGAGGGTAGGGGTGGGATCTGGGGAAGAATTGGAATTTGGGGGAGGAGGCTCAGGGCTGTGGAGGGTTGGATTCT
This sequence comes from Apalone spinifera, assembly GCA_030068395.1. Classification (NCBI taxonomy): domain Eukaryota; kingdom Metazoa; phylum Chordata; order Testudines; family Trionychidae; genus Apalone; species Apalone spinifera. The sequence continues at coordinate 32,288,973 of JANRFK010004440.1, read as the reverse complement.
GGGGTTGGATAGGAGATGCGAGTTGGGGTGCAGAAGGGAATACAGGGTGCTTATTTCGGGCGGCTCCTGGTTGGTGGCATAGCAGGGTTACACACTGCTTGCCCTGACCCCTTGCTGCTCCTGGAGGCAATGACAATAGCAGAACTTCCCTGATGGCCAAGAGCCAGTGCTGGCAACTCCAGCCCAGTGGGGAGGAAACAAATGTTCATTGTCTGGGCCACAGCATGGAGACTTGCCACAGGTCAGATGAAATGAAACGGGGTGTCAGATCTGGGTCATGGGATGGAGATTTCCCTCACCCTGGATTTATTAAAACTCAAGCTTGCCTAGGTGGCAAGATAAACCAGAGTACCTAAGGGATTCTGACTCCATGTTAAGTGTTGTAGTGCTTGAGGAATTTAAGGTCCATACTGGGTGAAATCCTAGGTATAGATAACCCAATCATTTTTGGATTTGTGCCATGTTCATTTCTGCCCTGAGATTGGTGATCATGATCATGAACCATCTCAACAGCTTGACTGAGTCATGAGATGGTTTCCAGTGTGGGATGTTACGGGACAATTATAGGCTTGTTGTCTGAAGGATTTCTTCTGTATTGAAGCAGATTGCCTTTGGGTATTTGGGTGGCTCTTTCCATGATGTTTCTCTTCTCTGAAGTGTCCTTGTTTTGGTAAAGGTGGTTTGAAGTGTGTTAGGATGTATATCTGAGACTTTCTCCTCAGAGTACATTTTGTGATATCTCATTGCTTGGCTGTAGGTAACACCTACTTGGGGAGAATGCAGTGGTTGCTTGGTCTAAAAATTAAACGTGACAATTGGTGGAGTACAAGGTCTTACAGATATTTGTAGGGTTCCACTATAGCAAGCTCTTGGGGTGAGCAGATAGTTTCTCAGTCTCAATATTTTTTCAGTGAGTGCTGTGGCCAGATACAGTGGGTCTGCAGGTTTTCCTTGATTGTGTACCTTGGAAAGCAGGTAAAAGGATTCTAAGATTGTAGAGGTTTGGTTTTTTTTGGGGGGGGGGAGGGGAAGAGGAGGAGGATTTGGTATTTTAAGTTTCTGTGTGAATGTTGGTAGTCTTGTTAGGCTGACAGCTGCCTCTTGACCTATGTCAGTTATCCCAATTAAGTGCTGCAAACTTGCAGGCCAAGGTAGATGCTATCTGCTGGTTGGGATTTAGGCACTGTGCAAAACCATCAGACCTCCTATGATGCTCAATAAATCTTGGAAAGGTACTGATCATCATGTGGTTTGCCTCATCCAGGGCATTAAAGGCCCCAATCACAATCTGTAGGTGAACCCCAGAGAATCCTGTGTTCTCAAATGAACTCTCAGAGAAATTATGTAAGATGAAAAACACTATCCCCCATGATTGTTCAGTTTGTCACAAACTGATCACTTGATACCTGGTCTTGAAGTACTTGTCCTCAAAAGCTGCACAACATACTCAAAAGGTGAGCTAGGGGACATAACTCTAGGTTGCTAGAAACCAAAAAAATGCACTGAACGGGGACACTAGTTTTATGGCTCATGGTGACAATTGGTAACACACCACACTGACTGCTGTCCCTAAATTGTCCATCTCAAGTGACTGCCTCCAACTTAACGTTAACCATTCTGCTTAACAATCTGTCCTAAATTGTGTATTCCCTCAGACACTCTGCTTCCTCCTCCAGATCTGGGGAAGAATTGTGTAGTTTGTACTATCACTAACAGAAATTGGTCCAGTAAAAGCTATTGCATCACCTACATTGTGCGTGCCTCATCTTGGAACCAATTTACAACACTGCATATTAAGTAGCACATGAATTTGTGTGCAACTTAAGTAAAGTCAAACCAAATGTAAAATTTATACAAATGTATAGATTAATGCTTAGAACTGTTTAAGCAGATAACTTGACCATGAAGAACCAACCTTAAGCTATGTAAACTAATCCCCTACAATGCCTATTCTAGCATATCACTTGGCATTTTTATAATGCACCTATCCCATGGTTTAGGCACATCTTCCTCAATGCTGTATGAATTGTCTTTAGTACCTACAAGTAAATCATTTAAGGCATGGGACAGGTTTACTGTGTACACCTAAAACAATGGGAACATGTGGTTCTGGCCTCTAGATGTTTACTGTCCTTGTGTTTTAGCTATAAATTACCAGCATGGTGCAAAGCATAATTCACACTTACATTGAGAAACCCAAGCAGAGGTCTAGGCAAGCCATAAGAAGAATCCACTCCAATTCAAAAATGAAGAGTAAGGGGTGTAGGAATAGCAGACCTCCAAGAACAAGGAGCCCTCAAGCACAGGAAACTGAAATAGGACCTGCTGATTAGAGATGTTAGTGGGTAATAGAATATAGCCTCTCTGAGTTAGAACCAAACTCTTGACTGTAACTTGATCTGTTCATAACTCGGACCCCATTGAGTTACATGCGACCGTGCTGTTCGTAAGCGCGGGTCATGTTTGTAACTCGGGACCGCCTTTACAACCGCTCCATTGGAGCTTTGGTTGTAAGTGTGAACGGTTGTAACTTGACCGTTCGCAACTCGGGGAGCGGCTGTAGTTGACTGACTAAGCATGAACTCTTAGCTGTTACTTGACTACTCTATAGTCCCCAGAGGTGGGGCTGGCAGCCAGTGGGCTCTGGCCTCTCTCCTGTGGAGCCCCCTGCACACCTCTTTCTGTATCAGAGGCAGCAGAGCAGGGTGCCAGGTAGGAGCCCGTCCATGAGGGGAGCCAGTTTAAAAACCAGTTCCCCTTGGAGACTGGCTGCCTGACTCCCTGCACTGCTGCCTCCAATACAAAGTGTGCTGC
>JANRFK010004440.1:32265663-32283144 GCA_030068395.1 Apalone spinifera | reverse complement strand
GCAGCCCAGGGCCAGGTGGGGTGTCCCCAGGCTGCCCGTGGTGTTTCAAAGTGGCAGCACCTCATGGAGCCTGGGGTAAGCAGGAGAGTCCCCAGCTGACCCTGGGCTCCACATGGAGCTTTTGCCTTTGAAGTATGGCAACACCTATAGGGCTGTTGCTACACTTCAAAGGCGGAGCTGTCATGGCTCCTTCCCCACTCTGGCATGATAAATGCAGAAATGGGGGCCAGCAAGTGTACTCCAAAGCCTTATCTACCAGGCTTTGGTATAAAACTTCCCCCAAAATCTTGGTAAACCTAGATTTTGGGAATAAAACTTCTGCTGCCACTACCCAAATATTAATGAGATTAGAGGAAAGATCATTTGGGAAATCTCACCCCTATTATAAAAATCAGGGGACACAGTAACCAATGCCAGGTTAATAAAAAGAAAGGAGAGAACTTTTATTACAACAATATTCTTGTTGCAAGCAGAAGGATCAGATGGAAAGGTAACAAAATATACTCATGGAGGAATTACACCATGGGCTAGAACTTAGTTAAAAAGAAAAGCCAAACATCTCTTAAGCAGTGCCGATATCAGATCCCATACCCAACCCTTAAAACAATAAAGCCTAACAAAACTACCTAAACTTTACCCTGCTTACAGAAAGTGAAGAATTCTTTCTTGGAGAGAGACATGCTTGTCCATCCCTGTAGCTACAGAGGACTCATCCAGAGAGACAAAAGGAGAAAGGAAAAAACCCAAATTCCTTTGTCCCAGTTTGAAAGTCCCATCTACATTCCTACTGGTCACTCCACCTGGCTAGGTGTAGTTAACTCCTTAATCCCCAGGCTGCTGGCTAACCCTCATAATCATGACAGGAGGCACCCTATTGACTAATTGGATAGTCGATGGAAAATGTGACTATTCGATTAGTCAGGTAGGCAATACTTAATATCTTTATTCCTCTCACCTGTGTACTGAGAACAATGTCCTGGAAGAACTTGTATAATGTGTGTGCACAACTTTTCAGTGCAACTTAAATGTTAGCTGTATTTGTAAAATCTTATACTAGTGAATCTTTTTTTTTTTCTTTAGATATCACGCTTCAGTGGCTTATTCAACATTCAAAATCTAGAAGAAGCTGAAGTCTTCCTGGAATCTCCCATCTGGCCATAATCTCAGAATTGTCCACATCCTCCATAATGAATTACTACCCAATAGTCCCCTTGTATCCAAGAAATGGCCTTTTCCAGTTCATTTCTCGTGTGCACTGCTGAAGACATCTATTCCTGTTCCTATCACAAAGAATCAATTAGAGTTGTCATGATAAAGTCAGCACAAAAGATTTATTTTACAGCTGTCTGAAAAATGTGTGTGTGGAGGGTCTTTTTAAATTCTGTACCATATTAAATCAGAGTACCTTTCTGTTCTGGTCTTTCTGGGCCAGATTTTTATATTTGATTTTCAGAAAATGTTGAAGTTTTTATTTTGTGTGTTCAGTGGCTTGAAGAAGCTGGCACTGCACAGCATCAAGATTCTAGTACCATATAAGGCATTTAGAAAACCTTTAAGCATGACAAGTGAAATGCTAACTTATTTTTATATCTCAAATGCAAGTGAGGTGCGTATTGAAAGATTTAGAAATGGAAACTGTCTGCATAGGGGAGCACTAGGTCAGCTTCACTAATTCTTCTACAGATGGGACTTTGTGGTCACTTTTTTTAGACATCACTTTTCGAATGAATTAGAAAAGCAAAATCTTATTTGTCCAGATCAGTACTTGTATTGTCCTTTTTGTTTAACGTTTTATGGGGATGGAAATGGAATATTTTACTAAAAGCTTTCAACAGGTGGCGTATTCTAGCAGATGAAAGAATTTGCTAAGAGCATCTCTTTGCCACAAATGCATTTTTCTATCTTCAGACGCTTAAATGATCTTTATCTGAAACATGAGAACAAATCTGAGCTGCTCTGTTATTTTATTTTGGTAACCAGTCATACTGCAGACTTTCAGCACTGCATCTGTGTAATTGTCTAGTCAATCTCTCTTACTCATGGGATAGCTAGGCACGGTTTCACCAGTGCTACAGAATATCTAGCTATTGTGACAACTCTAAACCTGCCTGCTTTCTCTGTGTAATCATGTGCAAAGTCTACAGGTTGTAAGTTGAAATGTTTTATTGTGTCTCAAAGCACAAGAGCCAATGAATTGATCCTGTTCCTTGATTAGCTTCTACAATATAGAGAAATATGTATAAACTAAAGATTGTAACATGTCTTTGTAGCTATACTTTCTCAGTGACTTCAGTATATATTTAAAGGGACAGACTTGTCGGGACTGGTTTGTTCATATAGTAATGTTAATGTAGCCCACTGTATTGTATACAACTATTGTGTTGCCTCACACTGTGTGTGATTCTTTTAAGCAGCACCTAAACATAGATTCAGATGGTGCACTTTTGTCCATCACATAACTAAGACAAACCAGTTTTTAATTGCTATGGCCTTACTGCTCTGTACCAACTACTGCACTGTGCACACACTACATGTCTCCATTTACAAACCCAGCTTGTATTTAGTTGGTCCTTTCATTCTCTAAAGCATGGTTTCAATTAATCCGATAGTAGTGTTGGTGCTGTGAAGGATATATTAACTTGCTACTGTAGTCACTAGTTCACTGTGAACTGCTACAGTTACTTTATTTAGCAACTTTGCTTGTGCCTAAAATAAGGAAACTGAGCTAGAATGTGTGACACTTTCTGTGGGGACCAGGTCACTGTTTAGTTAACTGGCCTATAGCTGAACTTGATGTGTTTGGTGTGTATCTACTTGACTGCTTTTAGAATTTATGGCATCCAAACACTACTACCAACTGTTAATCTGTGCATTAATCTCTGCATGTGAACAACTTATATAATTACTGAACTTTGTAAATAAGTGAATTTTTTTATTTAGGTGGATGCATATTGTTGGTTTACTGCTCTTCAGCTTTAGTCAATAAACTTACATTTTGAGGGTTGTATTGATGCTTACTGACTCAGTAATTCTGGCCTAATGCCTTTCTATAGGCCATGGCCAACTACTAATTCTTCTGACTTCTAAAATAAACAGGGAGTCAAATTATAATAATGATGGACAACATACAGAGTTGCATGGAGGGAATGGCTAGTTCAGTCTGAAACTTGCCATGCTCAGCTCTTGCTTGTACATTGAACCCCTCACTACATACAAAAAACTAAAATGCACTATTATCTTAAAATAACATACAGTCTAGATTTCAAAACTGTCTGGAGAATCTTTCATGACATTGGGTTAACTGCCCTCAATGTAAAATTCAGACTGGAAATAAGATGTAAACTTTGTCTCCAACTTCTAGTCATTGGATTGTTATGTCTGTCTTTGCTACATTCAACATTTGTTCCTCATGTAGGTATTTAAAGAATCATCTAGTTGCCCCTTACATTTTCTTTGTTAAAGCTAAATATATTGATGTGGGTTTTTTCAGTTCTCTAATCCTTCTCATGGCTCTTCTCTGAACTTTCTTCTGTTTATCCATATCCTTCTTAAATTGTGGCACATCATTGCCAAATATAAAGAGGATAGACTTTTTACTCCTCAAGATTGCCCTGTTTTTGGTCATCCAAGGATGGCATTTAGCCCTTTTGGCCAGAATATTGGTGATCTGTCCTTTATTTACCACTCCCTTGTGTGTGTGTATTTTTCCCTTTGTCTGCAAAAACTGATTTTTATTTTCTAGGTCATGAATATCTATTTTAAATAGTGGGGCTAGAAATTGATCCCTGTGTGACTTCCTCTCTTCTGCCTGCTCCCTCTACCCCCCTCACCCCCCAAAAAACCCCACATCCTTTGAATGGTTTCCTGTTTGCAATTACTCTATACCTATCCATTACCTGGCTTTTAATCCATTTGTGTAACATGTTAATTGTGTGTATCTTTAGCAAAATGTCATGCATTACTAAGTCAAATGCCTTACAGATCTCTATTTAAATCAATGCTATTATCTAAATATATCCGCTAAATGTATCCGCTAAACTTGTAATCTATCAAACTAGCTTTATATGATGTAGCTTCTGTAAACTCATGTTGACTAGCATTATTCACCCTCCTTATTAACTTCTGTCAGGTACTATTTTGTTTGGAAGTGATGTCAGACTGATGGATTTATAACTGAGCATGATGACCTGGTTACCCTTTCTAAATTAGCACAATATTTTCTTCTGGAATTTCCCTGGTGTTCTGAGATGTGTTGATAAACACTACTAGAAAGCTCAGCCCTTTCAAAACTCTTGGAGGTAAGTTATCAAGATTTGCTGATCTAAAGAATATTTATCTTCAGTAGCTGCTGTTTAAAATCAGCCTGTGGCATTAGTGGAATGAAACAATGTTATGTGACTATCCCGGTCTTATTCCAGTCATAGAACCAATATTTGTAAAACATGTCTGCCTTTTATATGTTATCCCTAATTCGATCATTTCCAGCTAACACTCACTCATACCATAAGATTGTTTTTTCTTATACTTACTACTTCATTGAACTGAACTTGGACCATAGACCATTATGTGGCTATAAGATCTGTATCCATGTCCAATCGTCAATCTGAAAAAATGGTCCACTTACATCCTTATTAAGCAGATCTCTGGATTTGCATGACTTTAGCCATAGATTTCTACTTGTCCTTTGTTTTTCCTTAGCATTGTTTTTAATTCCTAACTTTTGCTCTCTATTCTGATTAACTTTCCCTTTCATCCACTTCCGTACAATTTAATAGCGGTCTTCTAAAGCAGGTCAGGTTTTTTATCCAGTATGGTATTCTTTATTGTGACTTGTTAGACATTAAGTGTGCTTTAAACAATTCCGGATTAGCATTCACATTTCTGATCAAATTCTTCCTCCCACGTGATTAGTCTCATTTTCTAATTTGTGAAATTAGCCCTTACAAAGCACCACATGTATGATCACTGGTCTGGACTTTATTCTGTTTGCACATTATAAATGTGGTGACTTCTATCTAAACTGCCCTTGCTACTACTTAGTTCTGAGAGCCAGTTCTTCTCTGTCAAGACAAACCTAATACAGAATCCCCAATGTTAAATCCAACACTTTGTTAGGAAGTTGTCAACTACAGTACTGAATTCCAAGGGTGTTTTACTACTGTCAATATGTGATCTCTAGTGTACAACATATTAACACTCCTCCTCCCATAGTCTCACTGCTTTACCCCCTCCCCCTATAAACATCAAAGATGTGGAAAGAGCTGGTTCCCTAGTGTGGCTTGGTGGTCTGTAACAGATGCCATCTTGTGCCTCCCTTTCACTTTTTCTGTTAAGACCTTGATCTAGAAGCATTAAAGATCAGTGACTCAAACAGAATACCATTTTTTATGAGAATCTACTGCCATTCCATTTTCCCTTCTGCAGTCATTTCTACACCAGTTGTGTTAAAACCATGGATCATTGTAATCATGGGTATCATCCTACAGTTTTTTGAAAAATACCAATTTATGCTCCTAAATTAACAATTCTGATTCTTGGTGTTTTACCCCAGCTCCTACCATTGATGTACAGACAATTAAATAACTTATCTTAATTTTGTTAACGTCTTCATTCTATGTAGAGTGGTCATATCGTCCCTCTTCACCCTTCCTTTTTGTGGCGAGTTTAACACCCTTTTGACTACTGTAGTCAGCCTGCTGAGGTAGAGGCCATCCAAACTATACAGTTCCACTCACCACAAGGTGAGCTAATGTACCACAAAAACAAAATGGTGTATAATTTATCTAATCATCCGTCTGCTTCCAGAGTCTTCAGTTTTCTCTTCTGACTGGACAGGAACAATTTCTGTCTAAGCAATCTTCTCTGAGCATGTGTCGTCTGTCTCTGAAATAAGCTATGATGTCACTAGTGTCCATATAACTGGGTACCCAATGGATCCTTTCCTGTTAACGTCAAAAGCCTGTCTAGTGTTGTGACCTTTTGTGTCCATAGTTTGTTGCCCCCTATTTCTGAATGTTTTCAAGTCCCTCCACAAGAGCTGAGGAAGGAACCCTCCAAACAAGTCATTTGGAGCAGGCATAGCCCTCAACCATCCTAAAAATGTAAGAATTTTGGTATACATGGGAATTGCCTGTGGTTTGGCCCTGTGTGCATCTTGCCCTTTCAGTCTTCTGTAGAAGGACAAATTAGTTTTTCATTACCCCATCAACTAATGTGATTGGCCTGCATTACTTCAGGCATCCTTATCAAGTGGTTTAGGGTCAAGTTGTTAACTTCAGGGGGAGTCCTGCCTCCCCACGTAAGACCACTTTATGCCACCTTTTAATTTAGAGCACGCAGGTATAAGGCAATGGGTGCTGTGAGTACTTAATTAGTTGTAACCATGCAATATTGGTCCTAGTTACCACATTTTCAGAGCTGTTCAGTTGAGCACTTAGATATGATAAAGCTGTCAATTCTAGGGGACGGGAAGCATTTATATTATGGGCCATATGAGTGCTTTTGCTGCGTTGCTGGTAGGTGCTGTATGGTAAGTTTCTTAATAGGGATGTTAAATGGCATTTAATCAGCTAATTGACTAATAGATTACTGGTTGGGTGGGGGGAGGGGAGAGAAGAGCTGCAGAGCAGTAGTGGAGTTAGCGCCTGGCCTTAAGAGTTAACCTGTCTGCAGCTCTGCCTCTTAAATGTTTTAAGAGACACCAGGTTCTCAATACATTTAAAAGGCTGAAGCGAAGCAGCAGGGACCAGGCATGAGCCAGAAATTGACTGACTGGCTTGCACCCAGTGCCCTCCCCACAATGGAGATAGTGCTGGGGGCGGAACCAGCTTTTAAGCCAGCTCTTCCCAGCACCAGCTCCCCTTTCTTTTGCTACCTCTACAATAGAGGCAGGGAGGGGGAGAGCAACTAGTCAAATAAGCCTACACCTATCTGATAGCTGGCTAATCTGATAGTCAACTAGTCACTAGCCACTACATGCATCTGACGAAGTGGGTCTTTGCCCACGAAAGCTTATGCTCCAAACACTTTGGTTAGTCTATAAGGTGCCACAGGACCCCCTCGCCAACTAGTCACTTGCATCCCTGCTTCTTAATGGCTTAGTGAAAGCTGCTTGTTTTGTAGGGTAAATATATCTGCTCTCTTCTTGACTATCTGTCCTGTAATTAAATCAGTTTCCATTCTGAAACTGTATAGCATACTGAAGGTAAAACATGCATTGATCAAAATTGGGTGAGCATACTAGGCTAGATGCTTGAACTTGCTTTCACAAGACTTAGGCAGTTGCTCATAAATGAGTCAATCAAGGAGTTGCTATTAAATATGAATAGCAAGGAAGGGTGATTCACAAGCTAGGTCTACACTGCTGGTTTTGGCTAGCAGTGAGTGCAAATGAGGCGTGGATTAGCATATTGCCAAACCTCATTTGCATAATGTATGCAAGCCATTTTTGTGGAGGAGAGAACAATTAGTGTGGACATTTTCTTTTTGCGCAAAAACCCTTTTCTTGCCAGATCAGTGCACCTTTTTTGGGGCATAAGGATCTGGCGGGAAAAGGGTTTTTGTGCAAAAAGAAGGTTCACAGTACTCCTCCCCGCCACCCCCCCCCCACAAACCTTTGCACAAAAATGGCTTGCATACATTATGCAAATCTATGCCTCATTTGCATACTCACTGCTGGCAAAACCAGCAGTGTAGACAGCCATCATGTCCTGTTAATTCTACAAGAGTCTAAACAAATCCGCTTAAATAGTCTAACAAGATGAGCAAACACCCTTATGTCATCTTACAGCTGCAGTTTTTGCTTTGAAGCCTTTTGTTTCTTATCTAGTTATCAATGTAGAAATGGGCATGTCCAAAGGAGAGTAATCTATTCTGTGCAGCAGGAGAGTGATGGGTGTAATCTGTACAGGTATGTGCTACAGGCTTCTGCCTGAGAGGAGTCCTTGATTATTGGTATAAAATGACTGCCCTATTAAGGGAGGTACAACCAGTACCTTCACTCTGATCAGGGACTCGGTGGTTTGGCAACATCTGTGGTCCAGCATGGACGCATGGCAGGGAGTTCTGGCACCAGTGGAGTTCCTGTCCCTGACCACAGAGCTTAGTCTGCACTCTGGTTCCAGAAGCCATGGAGCTCCATCCCAGGCTGCGCAGCTCCAGCTCCGTCCCTCCACTCCAGCTGTGAAGCCCTGTCCCAGCACAGCTCTGGCCATGGGGCTCTAGCACTGGCAGTAGCTGGGGTCTCGGGGTAGGCTGGAGCCCTAGCCTGGTGGCAGCACAGTCACAGGGGTGGGACCTTCTCTAGTCCAGAAAATCCCCTGTTTAGGGACCAGTCAGGTTCCGAGGGTGCTGGACTTGGGAGGTCTAACCTGTAGTTGTGTAAGTAGCTTGATTACAGGTCATGACTTCCCCACTCCAGAAATCAGCACTAGATTTAATGAGCTATTAACTTTTATCAGGTACAGTTGTAAGACCCAGTGCCCTTCAGTTGTAGTAATTCTGGGGGAGAATAAGGTTAAATGGATGTCAGTAATGCATTGTACAGTGGACTTTCAGACATTGCATGTGTTTGTTCAACAGTGTTTTCTGTGCCTAAATTAAACTTACACAGTCAGAAAATGAGCAGACTTTAGGCTTTTTGCCTCAACTACTCTTTACTCCAAAACCGTGTTTAAAAACAACTATTCCTAGAAAATGTACATAAAAGGTTTAAACTGCTATGGGTCTGATGTACTGAATGTGTCTGGAAGGCAACCTAAATTCTCATTAAGATGTACTTTGCCTATTACCATAAGGCCCAGTTAGAACACCTATTTATCCTGTCTTGTACTGTGTCCTCTTTTTGTTCTGTGATCTGCCTCTCTAACTGGTTAAAGTAATTTTAAAGGACTCCTTATGTACTATGGAGAGGTGAGCCACTTGGCTCAGGTGCCATATCCAGCTTTGACAATTAAAATAGATTAGTTTCAGACTAATTCTCTTAAGAGAACCAAATGATTTGTAAACACTTGTGAGGAATATTTACCTCTAAAAAGTGGAAAAAACTTAAATGGCAGGAAGGCTTCTTATTTTTAAGCCATAGGTTCTGAAACCCTCTACTAAACACTCTTACCACTTTTTTTAAGGGATACTGTAATGGTAAGAATGCCAGGGAAATGAACTCCTCCATGTAACACTTTATTAATATGGGACATGAATTATTTTTCCATTGTTTCCTGGTGCCCTTTTAGTGTTTGAATGGTATCCTGATTATTTGGAGCTGATGAGTATTTTAGACTTTTCATAATTTTGTGACACATCTCCTACTTTGGCAGTAGGATTGAGTGGGTGTTACTGATCATAGAGCATGGTATCTGTAGACTGGTCAATAGAACAATCTTTGCCTATACACACCAAGGAACTTGGTGTGAAATTTCTTTGAAGCTTAGGTGTGAATTTCCCACATCAGTGGGTTTGAGGAAACCCTTGGCTGGCTGGTAGATCATCTGAATTAAATTAAAAGTTCTATCTAGTTGCCACTATTAGCATTAGTGATTTTTGGGAATATATCCTAGTAGATCTCCCTACAAATTTAATTACTATACATGTGCTTACATATGTGCACATGCTATAATACTCTGATTCTACTTCAGACAGACACACGTTGTATCAAGAGTCACAACACTTTTAATGCCTCTTCCTTAATGCTGATCACCTAGCAATTTTCATGTTGTTGGATCATTAACTTGCAATATTTTGGCCATTCACTGTGGCTGTCCCATGTTACACTGTATTTGATTATTTTTTGGCAGTTTGGCCTGTTTCTTTTTATTTTTACTTCTAAATTGAATTTATAAACACTATTTTTTGACAAGTGGCATGCTTCAACTCTGATTCCCTATTGGTTCTATTTTATTTTTCACTCCGCCCGAACTTCTAAAAAGGTAATACTAGAAATATAAAGGTAAGTGGTGAGGGAAATTAGATAAAATTTACTTAAGAACTCAAACTGGGTGGTTAAAACTGTGCATCCCTCGAAGCTGAACAGAAGAACTATTGAAAAATTTTTGTTTCCGAAATGCTAGCTTGTAAAAGACTGACTGGTCTCATAAGTGACTATATGCTTTATTACATGCTGCCATAAGGTAAGGGATGCTGAAGGTAAATAAATATCTGACCGGGTAATATGTTGGGTTTTTTTGTGTGCCATTTAGTGGTGAGCACACAGATTCACCCAGCAAGCCTGTATCTGCATACTTATTTTTTTGAAGGGGCAACTAAGGTGACTAGAGATCTCCTCTTTCCTCCCCCCCCCCCCCCCCCCATTCTTAAAAGATGTAGAAGTATTTTTTTGTGCCTGGGTTACTAACTTAAATTGTATACAGTTTTTCAAAATTGTAATTAAAGACCACATGTGCCACTGAAGATTTTTGAAGTGCTTGAAGATGATGGTTTTTGAGCACTATTTGAAATTGCAATCTGCTCCTTATTGCCAGTCCATGCACTGAATTTGTACATGCTACGTGGCAGGGGGAAAATGTAAACTGGACACTTTCTATGCTGTGAGTTAACTGGGCAACATAGCTATCGTTCTCTTAACATAGGCTTAGAATGTAACACTCTAGGTATTTTAACATAAAAGGGTAGGCAGGGAGGGCTGCTGTATGTGCTGTCTTAAGGGAGCTAGTGCGGTGGCTTGAGGGGTGGAACTGGATGGGGAGGAGAATCTCCCTTTCTCTTACACCTTTAATCTTCTATCCCAACTATAGCTATAGTAGTTTCAAGGGTGCCCTATAAGCCTGGACCTTGAATGTTCATACTAAGTTGTTTTTTGATATGGAGCCAACATGTTCCTGAGTACCACCACTGAGAAAGTAGTGAATATTCCTTTAAACATACATATTGAGATAAGACTCTGTGGATTTTCATGGGAAAAGGCAGTTGTCTAGCCTAAGGGCTTTGATCCTTTAGGGGTTTGAAATGCAAATGTTAATGCTTTGCAAAAAAGCTCATGTGAATCTTCTATAACGGGAAGTGCTAGATAAGTCTAAATATCTGGGTTACTCCCATTTTCCCCTTCACGGTTTTATGGCTGCATCATGCAATCACCACAGGTATATAGAGCACTGAACTTGAAGACATGTGGCTTCTGTTTCCAGTTCTAAAACTCATTTGTTGCATGATCTCAGGCAAGTCACTAACTTTCACATTCATTCTTGTGGCTCAATATTGCTATTTATAAAATGGAGGAAACAAGAGAATGCTCATCAATGAAAAATGCTGTAAGTACTATACCTTCTGCATGTTGTAGACAAGACTTTATATATGAACACATTTACTGATGCACATCCACAGAATGAATGCCTTCTAGATACTGAGGCAACTATTGGTTCCTAAATATTAACAGTTATTCAATTCATAACCTTACTTAATTTTTTCATTGATCTCCTTAAACTTTGGTCTATGGGGCCCACAGTTGGGTAGGTAGAAATCCTATTGAATGTTACAGGAATAGTAGGCGCTGTATGGTCTGCATTTCACAACATACTTGCATTCCTTTTACAATATGCTAGATAATGTGTGGGTAGCTATTGAAAAGTACCTTGTTGATTTGCTACACTGAATAAACTCTTACTTCATTACTTTTGAAGTCAGGCAGCATCCTTTACAAAGAGAATTGGCACAGGGCCAAGGAAGCAGTCACAAATGTAATTTTATTGACGTGATTCCCACTGAAATCAATGTTACATCTATTAATGGTTACAAGCTGAATTGTGAGAGCTACAAGAGTGACTGACTGAAAACTACCATGTCAGAAGGGAACCATTTGTTGCTTAGTGTTTTGATCAGGGATCGGTGAAAGAATTTAAATTTCACTGCCTGTGGAGAAGCCCCAGGACTGGAGAGCTACTTCCCCTCCCCCTTGTGCATGGTCCTGTGTTGGAGGAAACTGCACTGCCTGACACCTACTTGCCTCAGTTTTAAGCTCTGAAACAAGTTTGCTTGCTTTTTTTTTTTAAATCTGGTGGAGGCTTGAAAATAGTTACACCACAGAGGATTTTGTAGGTCTCTACTTAGCCCGTAAGGTAAATTACCAGTAAACCCCCTTTCCTCTCTGGGGTACGCAGGAGCAGGTCCCACTCACGTGTACCTAGGCGCCTGATGTTTTTAACATAAAGGGAGATCCTGAGTACCCTAGTGGTGATGGTGTTTAGGTGGGGATTTCCTATCCATGTCTGTACTGTAGTCCTCTGCTCATAAAGAATACACAAGAGTGGTGCCTCTCTGGTTGGCCCTAGACACACGTAATGGTGTGCCTTGGGAGCCTCCAGGAATAAAATTATTGCAGTGGTAAATGCGATTTAACCCCAGGACAATTATAAATAATATACATCTAATGGATTACATAGAATTAACATACCTTTACTTAAACCCTCGTTCTTTAACAGTGAATAAAAATAAAGTACACAGAAATAATAGGAACTTACCAATCTGGCATTTGCACTGCCACCATTTATCACACCCCAGCATGCATACTTTTTGGAAGCAGGATTCAGACACTTGTGGGGGGGCCCTTGGAGCTCTTCAGCTGGAGTGGAGACAGCCCTGTGCAGATCCTGTGTGTTAGTCCAAGATGAACAGCCAGCTGCTAAATCTATGCCAGTGGCACCACCAAATGCCATGTGCTCTAGTTCACTGGGCTTGTCCCTCTGCCTCTCTTTGGGTCCAGAGTTAGTTTATATCTGAGGTCTGTCCTAGGCAGCACTTTCCCTAAGAGCTTGGTTACTTAATTTCCTCCTGTGTGCAAGTGCATGTAGCCCTTGTCAGCTATAGGTATAGCTCGAGTCTCTCATACATGTACTTCCTCACCTAGGGCATCCTAAGCTTCAGCGAGCCAGCTGAGATCTTGGATAAGCCCCCACTTGTAACTGCCACTGGAATATTTGAACCTGGGACCCCAGGGAACTTAGTATAGGAGCTTCTACCCTTTGAGCTAAAAGCCAGCTGGCTTTCAGCCAGTGCTGTAGAGGTCTCTTGTTCTTATCTGCTTCTGTGGTCTAGGTGCCACTGTGTGGGTTACAGCCAGAATACATCAAGCTATTGTAATAGGTGTATATTGTAAGTCAAACTGGATAAGGGAATAAGAAGGATGGAAGCAAATTCACCCTAATAGGTCATGTAATATGAAAAAAGGAATGAATCCTTTTGTAACGAGATCTCCTGAGGTTCTGCAGCAAATTGACCGACCAGACTTTTAATCACGTGGCCTCAAAGGGGTGTACCACAGTGGTATGGGTACACAATTATTTTTCCCCCCTCACTGAGAATTTTACAGAAGAGCAAGGTCCAAGTGCCACAGTTCGGCTGGATCTTAATGTTTGCAAACATAGTAGCTGGGCTCTAAGGCTAGCATATTTCATCTACCATGTATGTGGTTAAAGTGAAACCTTGAGGTTTTTGTACAGGATCATTTTCACTCTAGTTCCTCATAGATCACTGTTCCTCTAAATGAGCCATTACCACACTTACAGTGCTGTGGGCAGCCTTTTTGCAATAGGCATAGAGAACACACTATCTCTTGCCTTGTTAGGCTTGAAACCTGTTGGGAGGGCATTTGATGTGTGCTGCATGTACTATATCTACCGATACATGCAAATCTTAAATTTCTAAGACTAGCATTCAGAACCCAAAAAAGGCTCTAAATTTGAAGATAGTCCTTGATGGTATACAGGGGGGAGATATGCACACATTAGTTTATTTTCATCTAAACATCTATACAAATCCTCAGAAGAACTGTTGGGTTGTACATCTGTTACAATCCTGGTGGGAGGGAAGGAAGAACTATTCTGACTTCTCTAGAAATCCTGCAAATATACTCCAAGAGGTACCATTTTTACAGACTAGACTTGAGAAGAATTAAGGGTAAAAATTTCAAAAATACCCACGAGAGATGGGAGTCATGCTCCCATTTTCAAAAGTAATATAGGATATGAGCTTTGATTCATTTTTTTTTTTAAATGACACAGGGTTGGAAGTTCAAAGGCACTTTTGAAAATGGAATTTAGGTGTGAAGTCACTTAAACCCAGACCCTCAAAGATGTTTAGATACCAAATTCACAGGAATCGTCATTAATTAGATTTGCCTCCAACAAATCTAACTCTGACTCGTAAATGTTTTACCCTAAGGCCTTTTCCCATTTTGCAGTAAGTTAAGTGGCAAAGAGCTAATTTGAATTGAGTTCCTAGGCTACGTTCTCCTCCTGAATTAATTCACCTAATTTCAGTTTTAGCTCCCACATTTACCCAGCATTGCTGGGGTTTAGGGCTAGGTATATGAGGGGTGTGGGAGTCAGGGCAGGAACATGGGGAAGCTCAGGGCAGGGGGGTGTAGGAGTCACTGGGATTAGTTAAGAGCAGGTTACAGACATCTATCCAGTCTTGATAGGGGCCACTTCCAAAATGTGGGGAAGTGGTTGAGGGCTGGAATCTTCCATGCCCTCCATGTATTAATGAAGGAAGTGTGGGGTCTGAGATGGAAGTTGGGTACAGAAGGAAGCTTGGGGCTAAAGGATTGGGAATTCAGGAAGGAGAATGGAGCTGGGAAGGGAGTTTGGGCAAAGGAGGTGGTTGACACAGGGCAGGAACCCTGGGTGCAGGGTTTTGGGAGGTGATGTAAGGTAGGAGTGGATTGTGATCTTGGGCAGGAGATTGGGATGCTTGATCTGGGAGGAGGTATGGGTTCATGTGGAATAGCAGGGCAGGAGGGTGGGGCTAAGGTGCCAGTTAAGTTCTCACAAGAAGACTTACCAGCCTGTTTGCAGAGCTTAAAATGTTTCTGCTCAGCCATGTGCTTGAGTGAGTAGGAGGGTTAGGTGTTGTGGCTGCCTGTTGTTCAAACAAATAGTTCCCAGTGGTCAGTGTATGTCTAGAAACTAGCCAATGGGATTGTGGTGGGTGCAGAAGTAGCATCTGAATCTGTTTTTCTTCCCGCCCTCTGCATTGAGAGAGCACCCACAGCCACATTTCTGAGCAGCATGCAGGGCAAGCAGAGGACCTGCTTGGGGTACCCCACAGCCTCCATGGCTGCATCTGGTGGCTTGGTGGGCTAGAGCCAGCCTGTTGTACTTAAAAGAAGTACTCGGGATCTTTTTCAGGGGGATAAGGCAACACGCCACATTTACTGAACACACAGAATGACATGCATCTGACGAAGTGGGTCTTTGCCCACGAAAGCTTATGCTCCAAACACTTCGGTTAGTCTATAAGGTGCCACAGGACCCCTCGCCGCTTTTGCAGATTCAGACTAACACGGCTACCCCTCTGATACTTGACACAGAATAATCGATACTTATCATATGCATATGATATATATATGTCACTCATGCGCGCACACACACAAGCACACTCCATCTTGCTGTTACCAACTAGTTGCTCCCCTTAACTTCACTGGCCAAGTGTGTTAGATGGGGGAGGGGTGGAGCCGGCCTTCTGCTGATCCGGATCGATGCTCCGATGGTGATAGGATGAAACCCCGGGGTCCTCTGCAAGACACCTCACTTTTATAGCAGCTTCCCTCTTATGCAAATATATCCCAGATTCAAAATCTGGGTCTGTGTCCCTTGGTCCCTTTGTGCTGCTTCTCTCTGGGTGTTGTCTGTTCAGAGAGGGTGTTTCCCAAAGAAGGTGCTTGCTTCTAATCCCCAAGGCCGTCAATATGTCTGCTCTTCTTTCTTGAGCCTACTTGACACCTTGGGTCTGGCTTCCACCCCCTCTTCAACTGTTGGAGCTGTCTGGAGGTGCTTGGCTCCCAAGTCTTGCTCATTCACACCTCATTCATTCAACAGGGCACTTGATTAAGAGTGGTGGGGGGAAGGGGAGGGTAGAGATCTTATTCTACTCCTAGCAAAAGACTTTTTTTTTTTTTTTTAACCACTTTGACTACATACTCAGTTTTCTACAAGTTTTCTAAATAGGGTTCTAATACAAAGTTACAGGGTTATATGGATTAATACAAAGTTACATGGATAGGCACAATTTCAAGTCATATGAAGTAATATATATTTAATACATAGATTTAGCTACAAGCCTGCAGGCTGTATTTTTTCCAGGCCTGATCTAGACAGTGCTTGGTTCTGCTGTGAGGGCAGGGACCAGGACTCAAACTGTCGAGGTCCCTTCCACTTATAATATTCTATGATTCATACTATACAATAAAGGGATGTTACCAGTTGTACACGAGAGAGAGCTTTGGCTCTGAGTGTTTTCCATAGAGATAATGTAGATGAAGACTAGGCAGTTGTAGCAGTATGTGAGACTCAGCAGTTTCAGATCCCAAAAGTTCAGTTTAATCTGTTCTTCATTTTCTGTATATGTTGCCCCTCCTCCTACAGTGTAGGGTTTGAATAAGTCAAAGTGAAACTCCAGGCAACAGAATTAGTGCTCAATTTCAGGCAAGAGCCATTCAGCACTGACAGAACTTTTCACAATTGTCACACAGCAACAAAGTGTGAGACTCTATGGATTCTTTCAACGGACTGTACTTCAGTTTGGTGTTTGCAATGAAATCTCAGATCATGTGTATTTAACGTGATTTGGGGTTTTCTAATGAACTGTTACTACAGGTCAGTTTGCATATTTTTATTTATGTATGTAGCAGACACAACAACCAACCCATGAGGAAGTACAGGCTACAAAGAAACTGAACACATATGAAGTACAGGTGAAAGATTGGCTTATTTAAAACAGTGCTACTGTTGACATTCCCTCCTCTACAAATAACCAACCAACCAAAGCAACTTAAAATAAAATATCATTACCCTTTTACTTGACAATTTGAACAGGATTTTATTTTTTCACTTCAATATTAGATGTACCTGTCACACAACCATTAAAAATGAAACAATACAGCAGCTACTTAACTAAAGAAAACAAAACCAAAAAGCACAGCAACCCCTCAGATGCCTATGTAAACCATTGGCTCCGTAAGTAAGTACACTTCTATTATACCAAAAGACGTAATGAAATCCAGAATGGAACACTCTGCCTCTAACCTCAAATATATACATCTGTAATAGGCTTCAGATGAGTAGATGGTCAGACAACAAACTATCAGCTTTTTTTTTGGGGGGGGGAGGGAGAGTAGAGTCCACTGGATCAAAATCTCCATCACCTTTGCGTTTTGGGCAATTTCTAGGGCAAACATAATGGACACTCAGGAAATGGGCCACTGCGTTCTGCACTAGCTCACAAGAGTGATGTTCAAATATTGGTCTCAAAAGAGTAGTTGTCTGTCATACTATCTGTATTTGAAAATAGTGAATTCCTATGTTCCAACATAAATGCAAGCTCTGAAATTAGACACCCAAATGGCAAAAACATTCAAAATTGTATCCTGTTCTTTTGTGCCTGTGTTGTATTTCAACATAACTTGTATGCAAACACACCTACGCTGTGTCTAGACTGGCCAGTTTTTGCGGAAAATCAGCTGCTTTTCTGCAAAAA
>JANRFK010004440.1:32224278-32253959 GCA_030068395.1 Apalone spinifera | reverse complement strand
AGCTCATCACCTATTAAACCACCTTGTTAGTCTTTAAAGTGCTACACAGTCCTGCTGTTTCCTGTCGTTCTTATAAGTGGTATGTACTTATTTGAAGTCTTCCACCAAAGTACTAAACCTGCTTTACTTTATATCCTTATTCACAAGACTCAGCTTTCTTTTGTGATTCAAACTTTTTCCATTACAGGGTTCTTGCAGAGACCTTCTCAGTGCACAGCTGCAAGACAGACTCCTCTTATTGTAGCAGCTTTCATTCTGAATACTAGCTACCTTCCTTACAATTCACTCGTTCTGCTCCCCTGTGCAATTTGTATACAGTAACAACTATTTTGTAGTCCATGGGGGTGAGACTGGCAGCCAGTGTGCTCCAGCTCCGCTCTGTGGTGTGCCAGGCTGGAGCCTGTCTGTGAGGAGAGCCAGTTTAAAAACCAGCTCTCCTTGTGGGCTGACCGGCTGCCTGTCGCCCTGCCCTGCTGCCTCTGACACTGGCAGTAACAGAGGGTGGCAGCAGCCCCTGTCCAGGGTCAGGGCTGAGCTCCCAGACTCAGTGTGAGTTGGGACTGAGTCAGGCTGTCTGCCTTTCTGGTCCTAATTCACTTTAAATGCAGAGCTGCCGTGGGGGTAGGTCCCAGATGCAGCATGAGCAAGACTGAGCTGGGCTGCTGGCCAGCCTGCTAAAAAACATTACCTGGGGGGAGGGGCGACAAGCATGTCGCCTGTAGCATTAACCTATAGGATTTTGGCTTATTGGTTAATCGACTACTCTATTACATCCCTAGCCTGAACAGAACCTATGATACTCCTTCCTTGATTTTGTAGATTTCATTGAATTCTGAGCTTCTGTAGGAAATCTACTTGCTTTTGTTGCCCTCTACATGGAAAAAAATTCCTCTTCACTTCCTGCCACTAATGTTACCGAATCAAGAAATATAACATCTGCTTACAGGTGCAGTTAGCATAGGCCTTATTAGCATTGGGTAGTTAAGTCAGTTGTTTCTTTGTTTCCCCCTTGTCTCCTGTAAGTTGTAAGGAATGCATGATGGATCTTTAAAAACAAAACAGAAGGCACATGGGTATCAACACACAATGTAATTGAACAAAACAGTATAGTGAGTTACAGGAAAGAAAGGGCTAATTATTGATTTTTGGATATTTTTATTTGTCTTGTGTCAGTGAGATGACTGAAAATGCTATTTTGATCAAGGCAGATGAATCAAGTGTGTTAAATAGGGCACAAATGCATTGTAGCAGTTCTAGCTGCTTTTTGGTACTTCCAGCACTACAACTACTTTTGTGAAGTACTCCTGGCCTGTGTGGTGGGATAAGTTTTGAAAAGGTGCTGTATAGGAGAAAGAGGACAAGTTCGTGTTTATAAATAGAAACACTGACTCTAAATATAAAAGGCACTACTCTGTCCAGATCACATGTTTCTGAGTTAAAATAAAACTGCATTAATTTTTTTTCTTCTGTGCAGTCTCCTGACAGACTTCTCCATGTTCTTTAATACTTGTCTTTGATTTTTAAAGATAATGGGAAATTCTTCAGAATTCCAAAAAGCAGTGAAGTTAGTGATTGACACAGTCTCGTTTGACAAAGATTCTACTGTCCAAGTCTTTGAGGCAACAATAAGGTATGTATTCATAACAATCTGATGAAATAACCTGAGGTTTTACATAAGAGGGAAGACAAGGAAAGGCTTCTTTGCTCAATAACAAATGTACACGTCCTGAAAATGTCATTGCTTAATTGTTCACTAGGCATCATTTAGATTCAGAGTTGACTGGAAAGTTTACTTGAAACTAGCTTTCAAGTGCCACTATTTTCTTTTTTTGTGAAGTGTCAGTGTTAAAGCAAAAGATAGGTGTGCCGTGGTGATCTCTTAAAGTAGTCTTAATAATAAGAATAGTTAAAAGAAACTCTGCATGCTGCTTGCTCAGTCATTTCAAAGTACAAGACAGTATTTGGAGAGATGAACAGTTTTTTGAGAGTTTATTTAGTGTACTGATATAAAATATGTTGTTGCATTCCCTAAAAAGGAGTTCCTACCAGTATGTGTAGTCAGGCTTACTATAACACATCAAAATAACATTTCAGCATAACTGAAGTTTTGCAATGTCATTCACTGGAATCTATGATCTGCAAATCATGCTAAATAGAGAGAAAAACTACATAATTCCTTCTCCTAGACACATGACAAACATGTGCTTTGTAGGATGTCTTAATTATGATCTGATTGAGCCTAGGGATGTTAAATATCGGTTAATTGAATAGTCAGTTAACCTCATGAATTCTTATTGGTTAGTCGACTATTCTATAGCCCTGGGGGCAGGGCCGACAGCTAGTGCACTCTGGCCTCACTCCCAAGAAGCACCCTGCTGTTCAGAGACAGCAGCACAGGGTGTCAGGTGGGAGCTGGTCTGCGAGGGGAACCAGTTTAAAACCCAGCTCCCCTTGTGGACCTTTGTTGTCGCCCTGTGCCGCTGCCCCTGTGCTGCTGCAGTTCCGGTGTAGGGGGTAGTCTGAGCTCCTGGATCTGGTGCAAGCCAGAACTCTGCTGGGCTGCTGGCCAGTCTGCTAAAAAAATTACTGACAAGTGGTGGAGGGGAAGGGAAAGCGTGTAGTCTATAGCATTAACCTATAAGCTTTTGTTTATTGGTTAAGCGACTACAGTATTACATCCCTAATTCAGCCTAGCTGAGACCAACAGGTTGATAATGACAACTATCTTATCAAAATCCTTTTAATTCTGATTTTGCATATAACTTGTTTCAGCAAAAGTAGTCTCATAAGAGTTGGGATATTTTTGTTATTTATAGTTCAGATATAAACTCATATTATTGTCAAGTTAATTAACATTGAGGGAAGCTAAATTCTACTCTACCCTATTTTAAAATAGCCTTTTTAAAAACTTGTTCATGTGGTTCATACTGTATTTTGTTATTGCAGATATTGATACTCGAGATGGAGCTGTACTAGTACAAGAGCAAAAGTTCTAGGGACATGAATGTGTAACCATGTACACAGTTAACCAATGAGTCCAGGCTCATGGGTAAAACTTCATGGTTACACGCAGGCTCCCATTATGTGTGGTGAGCCTGCTTAAAAGCTGCCTATCTGTGTGTACTGACTCCTAGGAAGCTACCTGCTCCCCGCGCTGCTGTCTTGGGGAGTGGGCCAGAGCCATATGTGTGGGGGAGCCCACTTAAAAGCCGGCTCCCTGTGCATACTGGCTCCCACCTGTCCTCTCCCCTTCTCCCCACCACACCCCAATGTTGCTGCCTCTGTTAATTAAGGAAACACATTTTAATATCCCTAGTCCCTACTCACTCAGATTCTGAGGGATGGAGTTAGAGGATTTTTTTCCAAGAGTGCAAGCTCTGCATTCATTGTGCTTGGTCTGTGAATCTCAAATGAGTATCTGCAGCCCAGGACTGAAGTTATTCCTTTGGCCTTCTGCATGGTATACTTTGACTTTAATGTTTCAGGGTAAGGATGTTAAGAGGCAGGTAATTGGGTAACAGTGTAATCATTACACTTTGTATCAACTATACCATTAGTCAGGAAGATAAGACGCTCAGAAACTCTAGCTGTGTGTGCAGGCAGCCCAGCTTCTACTACATATAAACTGCTGAGCTGCACTGCAGGTAGCTCTTGGGCTTGCGTGAGCTGGGATCCCCGGTGGACAGGGGCTGCTGCTGGAGTAACCTCTGTTCACAGAGGAATGGGATGGCCACGAACAGTCTCTGCTCCGACAGCAGCCCCTGTCGGCAGCATACAGGGGCTGCTGCTGGAGCAGCCTCCCGATATCCCCTATGCTGCTGCCTTGGGCAAGCTGCATTGTGGAGATGGTGCTGGGGGGGCCCCAGCTTCTAAGTTGGCTCTCCCCAGCGCCTGCACCCTCCCTCCTCCCACTGCCTCTGATGTAGAGGCAGCAAGGGTGGGGGTGGGAAATACAAGTAGTTGACTCAACTACCCAATAACACTAGGCTTATTGAGTAGTCTACTAATCAACTACTCTTTCACATCCATAGTTCAGGGTCAAAGATCTTTTCTGGTATGTGCAGCTGGATTGTCTATATTTGAGAGAGGATACCAGCTTCTTTTTTCCAACTTTTTACACCTTTGCAGTGGGGTACATTCTCTCTGAATCACTCCTCTTTAGTAGTCCTTCACACTCTGACTGGCTCCCTTTTGAAGATTTGTGTGCTAAAATTTGTATAAAAGTTTTCCCAGTTTAAATGGGTATGTATAGTAAAATTAAGGAAAAAATCACTTCTTGTGAATGGAAATGTTGAGAATTGGATCCAGTCTTAGCTGTTTTTTTGAATTACAGTTAACTATGGCGTGACCTGACCTTCAGGGGAAAAAACATTTTGCCTGTGAAAATGGGTATTGGCCACACTGAATGAGGCAGGATATTGGTGTTCATGTTGCAAATTCTGTGGATTTGTTTTAAGGCTCTGCAATCTTTCTTCAATAGGGTTTTAGGAAGTCTGCTTTCTGCACACATCATAATTACAGATACCAAGCAACCCTTTGGTGATATGGCCATTAAAGATTATGATAATGAACTCTTACATATGGCTCGTGACCTGGCAGTAAGGCTGCTACCTGCTTTTGAGAACACCAAAACTGGAATTCCCTATCCTCGGGTAGGTGATATAGTCTATATTGCTATATCAGGTTAACTTCCTTTTGCTTGTCTTTGTAAGAAAATGCAAGTTCTACTTTTACAGTAGTGAGACTTTGGGTTTGTCTAAAGGTACAAATGTTGGCATTAAAAGTGACTTACTACATTTTCTGGTACTATGCAGATTTGTTTTGAGTCCACTTTTCTACTCTGTGGATGCCAGAATAAAGATGGAAAAACTAATGTTCTCTGATACACCTATTTTTGTTTAGATAATGTAGAATAGGTAATTAGTCTCCTTTTCTCTAGCCAAACTGTACAGATTTATTTCTATCTCATCCTCATTATTCAAGGCCCTATGTGTTAACTTTAAGTAATGTATACATTCAGTATTTTTAAGTTATTAATAAAGCCAGAAGATCCCATCTAAAACTATTAACTCTTAGAATGCAGGGAGGAATGTGTGTCAAGCTGCTTGTAGTGGCATCCAGAATGGAAGCATAGACACGAAATGAATTGAAATTACATATTGTATCAGCACTTTAAAGTGAGAAGTAATCCATGTTCGTTGTCTTACTCGTTTACTTTTTTACATATCAGTAGTATATGATTGACTTAAATGAGTTTAGCTGAGTTAGAAAAATATACTCCCCCTGTAGTGATTTAGAAAGCCTTATAACGTGAAAGTGCCATCAACAGCTACAGAATTCAGGCTTTAGTTGAAAATGTTTCTAGTCTTTAGTGTTGCAAAGAAAACATTCCAACAGTGTATAGTGTAAATGGATGCAGTCTCTTTTTCCTGAGTCTACAGATGGACAGCTCCAGGACTTCCTTCCTTAGCAAAGTTCTGAACAATTGTGAAACAGGAAAAAAACATTTTCTGTGTTAAAACTTTGTTTTCACCAACTATATAACTGTTCAAAACATCTGAATAGTGGTATTGTTAAAATCCTGGAGCAAAGGAAGAATTATTATTTCCTTTTTTCTAATGAGATGTATTATCATTTTTTGCTGTCTTTGTATTCGGTGGAAAGTCCAGTGCCTCCATATAGCTGTGCTCAGGAGCTTCTTCCGAGGAAGAACTGAAAGTGACAGTAGGGAAAGGAAAAAGGTGGTGGAGACTTAAGTGGTGTCTCCTCTACTATCATGACAACCAGGAAATGAGAGAGTTGCGGTAAACACTAGGGATGTGAATGGTTAACTGGTTAGCCTCACCCTAAACAGGTGAGGCTTTCTGGTTCCTGTTAACCAGTTGTGGCTGGAGAAGCTCCAGCCTTGCGCTGTGGGCGGGGCCCCTTATCTTCCCTCTTTTCCCCCCAAAATCACTTAACCTCTTAAACATTACATTTAACTGATAAACCAGTTGAATGGGATTTTGCAACCCTAGTAAATTCTGAAGACAACACAGGTAAATTTATCTTGTGATAGATATGAAGAGAAGCCAAAGAAGGAAAATGAGTAGGACATGAAAAAGAGGTGTGTGGGGACTATTAAAATAACTTATTGCCAGTTAAGTTCCTATTCAGTAAGATTGCTTTAATGGTGCATGAACAGTTTTTTCTTTAGACTTGAAAATTGTGTGCACACAGTATAGCAGCTCAGTTGTCTCTCCCTGGCTGTTGAGCTTAATCCTTGGTCTTGGAGGTATCAGATTTTTCATGGCCTAGAATTTAGTACTTGTGAGCAGTGCAGTACTAACTCTTTGCAGAATGAATGCACTATGCTGTATAGCGGGTCTGATGGGGGTAAGCCTAGACTTTGGCTAACTGATGGGGTTCCTTTTTCTGGAGAGAATCCTTATAGGGCAGAGATGGCAATCTCCTCTTGATGACCATTTATTTGTTGGCTCTGTTAGGCAGCTAAGACTGTGTGCCGTTCTGATGGCCTCTTGTAGTTGCTTCAGGTGTAAATTATCTCTGCCATTTAATTTTCTTATTCAAGTGTGAATGCAGAATTCCTTTAAATTTAAAAGAATTGAGATTCCACTAAACTTTGTTGAATGAGAGACTATCTCTGCAATAAAGTAGTAATAGGCTTGTATGTGAATACTGCAATAACATGATTTCCTTGTCAAAGATGATGCATTCTTAGCAGAAGATTAGCTCATCATTTAGGCATTATTTCTAGCTCCAGTGATGCAACTTCAGAGCAGAGTATGTATTGTTCAAATGAGCCCTCTTTATTGGGATATATTTCTTTTCTTCATAACAACCAGATTAATTTTAAAGGCTTATCATAATATTTTTGAGTTGTTACATTTGCATCTACTGTATGTAGTATGGGCATAAAATGCGTGTATATATAAAGAGAAAGCTGGCATTTATTCATTCCCAGGAAAGAGTGAACAGGTTGAGGTGCACATAAGAACACCGCTGTAATCCTAAAAGCACAAAATTAGGCTTCATAGGTGCTGAGCACTTTCAGTTTAAGAATTGTTCGCTCAGCACCTTGGAGAATGGGGGGGCTATTTACATAGGCATATGACTCCTACTTAAGCATCTAATTTCAGGGACCAAACTTTGAATTCAGATTTGCAATATATTAGCTCTTGCTCCAAATGGTATTAGGTTAATCTCTTCTCACTGCATGTAGCTAATGCACATTCCATTAAAATTCCTCATGTCAATAATACAGCTAAGAGTGGAACTTAGATCATTGTTGCACTTGTTGCTCAACATGTCATGCAACTGAAACTCCTTGTATCTGTTTCATAGGTGAATTTGAAGAATGGAGTCCCTCCCGACAGCAATAATGAGACCTGTACAGCAGGAGCTGGCTCTTTGTTGGTGGAGTTTGGCATTCTTAGCCGTTTGCTTGGGGATTCCACATTTGAATGGGTGGCACGACGAGCTGTTAAAGCACTCTGGAGTCTTAGGAGCAATGACACTGGACTACTAGGTAGTCAATGCTCCCATGTGCTTTCCAGATGTTAGTCACTTCATTCAGACACCTTGTATTAACCATCTTGTCTTCTACCCTTCTGTTTTTAGATACTCAATTTCCTACAGAGTAGTCTTCACAGATTTCAATATATGAAGGGCACCAAATATCTTCTGTGTTGTTCCCTACATATGTACATGTGTTACCTGTCTGTGATGTTCTGTGGATGTACAGGGAAATTGTCAGAGAGAGACTTAAGACAAACTCTTAGTGGCTGACTTTTTTCCCCCCACAAAAAAACACATAAATGAGAGATTTCTGACTATGGCACAAACTTGAATTTCCTACATATCTAGTCTTGCCATAAATTAAAATGACATGTGATTAAACGCTGCAGGATAGGACCTTTTAGTCTTTGAATAACTGCATTGGAGTATTATGCTTAATAATTAGCTTCTCAAGTTAACAAACATTAACTTTTTTGACAATACTGTTTTATTAAAGTTACTTTGTAATTTGAACATGTGCCATTCAAGAATTGGAACTTCAATAGTGAGTTGTATCCAGTTGCTTCAACTAAAATATGCATTAGGAAATACCTTACAAGTAAATCTTTGTCTATTTATCTCTGAAGGAAATGTGGTAAATATTCAAACTGGCCATTGGGTTGGAAAGCAAAGTGGCTTAGGAGCGGGTTTGGATTCATTCTATGAATATCTGTTGAAGTCTTACATCCTTTTTGGAGAAAAAGATGATCTAGAGATGTTCAATGATGCATATCGAAGTATTCAGAACTACTTAAGACGAGGGTATGTTTCCCATAGGTATAACTTTCTTAAACTTACAAATGCTATAGTGCCATTCTCTCAAAGACAGTTTTTCCTAGATGGAATCATTTGACCCCTGTCGTTTAAAATTTGTCTGACATTTGCACTAATAGTACTCTTATAAAGATCAGTTGATTGGGGAGGAGGGACAGGAGAAAAGAAATGGTAAATCACTTCACATTTAAGACAGTGCGTACTTAGAGAGAATTGGAGATGGAAGGCAGAGTTGTGGTGTGGGTGGCGTGTGTATGTCTCACTGATCATTTAGGCCCCAGTTTTGCCCTTTTCTCAGTAATAATACTTCCATTGAGGTCCAAGCATGGGCTCAGGCCCTGAATTGATATAGATAGTGATTATTAGTGATTAGGAAAACTGGTTTAATGAGGTGTAGTAACATAAGCTCAAAATATAGCACCCTTAAACCTATAAAATTGACTTTCTGTGGTAGTTGTAAGTTATGATAATGTAAGAATTTAGCATTAATGTGTCTTGAGCGTTCCTGAAAATGAAGCATTCCTGTCGTGTTATGGTTACTTTGCAGACGAGAAGCTTGTAATGAAGGTGAGGGAGACCCTCCTCTGTATGTTAATGTAAACATGTTCAGTGGGCAGCTGATGAACACCTGGATTGACTCTCTGCAAGCCTTTTTTCCTGGACTACAGGTAATCACAGTTTTCAGTTTTCTAGAGACTAAGTAGTACAATGATTTGATTTATTTGAGAGAGATTTTTAATGCCAGTTCTAGGCACAGGTGAGGGTCTGAACAGATTCTGGAGCCTCCTGAGAAGCTTGGTTTGCCTCTTACTAGACTTAAATTCAGGTGTGGCAATAATTTTGGATGATGGGAGGCACGCCAAGATTTTGGGAAGTGGTCAAGAGCCGCACTCTTCCATGATCTTAATGGAGAAAGTGCGAGGTCTGGAACGGAGGTTGAGTGCAGAAGGGAACTTAGGGCACAGGCTGGATCTAGTGGCATGGCAGGCTGGATTCAGCCTGTTGGCCCTATTTTGCTGAGGTCTGCTTAAACTAGCCCCTTATTTTCAATAATTTATTCTGATCCTAATCCAGTGGTTGCCAACCTTTTTAAGCATCATGAGATCATTTTTTTTTTAAATTGAAGTGAGAGATCCTGAATTGCAAACTCAAACACCCTTGCCCTGCCTTCTTCCCACCCCTTCTCCAAGGACCCACCCCTGCTCACGCCATCCTCTCTCCCTCCCCTTACTCAGTTTTATCACGCTGGGGTGCGGGGGAGGGGGATGCAGACTCTGATCTTGGGTTAAAACAGGGGTTCTCAAACTTTGTGCTACTGCAACCTCCCGCCTCCCCCCCAGTTGCTCATGACCCCCCAGGGGGTTGGGGACCCACAGTTTAAGGAAACACAGGGCTAAAGAATTTGGAATGTGGGAGGAGGTCTGATCTAAGCATGGGGCAGGGAGTTGAGGTGCAGGAAGGGGTTCAGGGTATAGGTTCTGGAAGGGAGTTTGGGTGCAGGGGGATTCAGGGCTAGGGCCATGGTTTGGGGTGCAGGAAAGGTTCAGGACTGGGGCCAAGGTTCAGAATGTGGGCTCCAGTCTGGCATTGCTTAGCACGTGGCTTCTGAGTAGTGGTGCAGGGGTCTAAGGCAGGCTCACCCCACTCCCAAAAGCAGCCAGCAAACTCTCTCCATCCTTGTCCGCCATCACTCTGCGGAGATGGGGTACAGGGCTTGGGGGAGAGGCACCCTGACAACAGCTCCCCCTTCTCTTCTTCCTATGCCTTGCACAGCAAGCAGGAGTCTCCTGGGGGCGAGGGCCTGCTCCACGGCAGGAACAGCGTGGCAATGCTGAGAGGGGTAGATGAAGTGCCAGCACTTGACAGCCTCTGGGCCAAAGCAGTCAGGATCACCTGTCAAAGGCTCCAAGATCTACCAGTAGATCCCGATCTTCTGGTTGGTGACCACTGTCCTAATCCTACCATTTAGAGATCTGTGATGTGTTGGCATGAGGGAGCTCATACTGGTGTTTTTGGTATAAATGAAGTAACAATATGACTCTGCCTTGATTCAGGTCTCTGTCCTCTTGAGGTACATATTTATATCTGGGTATCCAATGCAATGTGTGGGACGGAAAAGTGAACCACTAACTTCACATTTTGTTGCATAATGTGGGCATGAGGTTTCTTACATGCACAAGTTTATAGCTATTAATTATTTCTAGGTTTTAATAGGCGATGTGGAAGATGCTATTTGCCTTCATGCCTTCTATTATGCCATATGGAAACGCTATGGAGCTCTTCCAGAGAGGTACAACTGGCAGTTACAGGCACCAGATGTCCTCTTTTATCCCCTGAGGCCAGAATTGGTGGAATCTACATATCTCCTTTACCAGGTAGTTGACCTTCTTTTGAGAACATGGCTCACAGACATGTTTTGGTTTCAGAATGCACCTCTGCTTTTCCTATTCTACACATGGTCATGCTTCCAAAATCTCATGCCTGTCCATCAAAAAAAAAAAGTTTGTATAGAAAGTCTCCCTACCTGTATTCTAAATATGTAAAACAGTGTGTGTGCTGCTTGCTTTTGAAAAGAAGCCATCTCACTCAAAATGCCTTCTTTCAGATAGTCATATGTAATAGATCCTTAAACAAATACTTGTATGGCACAGTTAATATTTTAACTTGGTGGCAGCTATTACAGGGGAAACAAGATCTGTGGAAGCGTATGTGACCCCATCTTTCCTTTCACATTCACTCTGGCACAGTTCTGATCATCAGTGCAAAGGCAGCAATCATGCTTGTTTGTTTAAAAAAAAAAATTTGGTTTCTCTCTGATAGAAAACCAAAAAGGAATACTGCATCTTTTCTCTTCCAGAAGATAGGTCCAACCCGACCCTTTGTAATTGTCATCTTATGAAACAGTAGGGGCACTACATAGTTTGAGTGTCTGTCTTGAAAATGTGCTTCACTAAGCTTCTTTATCGCTCCAATAAACCCCCACAATAACAAATACCAGCTTGATGATATTTTTAACTCTTGACGTTTTTATACTTTTTGGTCCCTCTACCTAGGCCACAAAGAATCCTTTTTACCTTCATGTAGGCATGGACATTCTTCAGAGTCTGGAAAAATACACAAAAGCCAAGTAAGTTGTCATTTTTCTCCCCCGCCCTCCCCCCAAAAAAGTCTTTCTCTCTGTCAATGTACAGAGTATTCAAGTTATATTTAGGGATGTAAAATCCCATTTAATCAGTTACCTTGCTAAACATTATGTTTAACCAGTTAACTGCTTAAATGGAGCCAGGCAGGGTAACCGCTTCAGCCAGGCGGGGACTCCTCTGGTTGGGCTGGGCTGGGCTGGGCTCACTGCACTGTGGGTTGATGGGGAGAGCCACCTGTTGCATGTTGGGCCTGACCAGGCTGCTATTATCTGTAATTGGTAAGCATGTCCCAGTAAGGGTAATGCTAAGTGTTTAACCAGTCTCTTCCCTAGCTATATTTAGAAATAGTAAATTGGGAAGGTTTTGTTGTTTGTGTTAGCGTAGATGAGGATGCAGATTTCTGCCTGAAAACTGGCACCACAAGTAGGAGGAAATTGGGTGGTGGTGGTGTAGTAGTAGTAGTAGTAGTAGTAGTAGTAGTAGTAGTAATAATATTTTGCAACAAAAGATCCTTTCCGTAATGTGCTCTTTGTATCGTGATACCCCTTTTCTGAGAATTGGTTCAGTTTTTGGCAAAGGGAGGAAACTGACTTGCATAAATTCTGTTAAGAGGAATATTCTTAACCTCAACTAATCTCTAATATAAGTTTGGACTTAATCAAAATTTAGAGGTTCTGTTACCTGTTATCTTGGTTTGGGACTACTTTCTTGTCCAAACAAAAGGTACCTTTTAATGGTAATATTGATGTTAGTGTATGGGCTGCTCCTGTTTTATTTGGTACCTAATGTTATTGCAGAACTCGTACTAGAAACTTCAAGTAATAGGTCTAAAACCATATTTAAGATACAGTGATTCCAGATAAAACCCTGTGAAAAGCATTGTACACTAAGCCTGAATTATCTTTCACTTCTATGTTTTTGACACATAATTTATTACTTTTCAAAAGTAATAATTGTTCAAAGCTTGTGAAATATAACTGCACCTAGAGTAGTAGGCTGGATAATAACTTACCTTATATATTTCTAATGATACCCCAAGTTGTGGTTATAAGGAAGACTAAGAGACAGTCTCTGAGGCTTCGTCTACACTGTAGCACTGTTTTGGGATACCAGAAATATACTTTGAAATATAACTGGCTCGTTATTCCATCATCCTGTAAACCTCATTCCACGAGGAATAAGGGACGTTTCGGAATAGTGATTTATTTCAAAATAAGTGCCGTGAAGACCGTGCCAAATTTTGAAATAAGCGATTTCAAAATAACATCGAAATAAGATACGCAATTTGCATAGCTCAAATTGCATATCTTATTTCAACCTATGGTGCAGTGTAGATGCATCCTGAGGATGTTGGCAGTCTTCCTCGGTTTACTAGAGAAGTTAATCTATATCAAGTGTCTGTATTGCCATTTGGTTACCAAGCTAGTGATTTCCTCCAAGTATTAGTGCATTGATTATCTCATTACAGGTTTTATGGGATAGTTTAACAAAATTTTTCCTAGTTCACAAATAACAGTAGTGCTAAATGTGTCTTTAAAGTGTGGGATGTCTTTAAAAAAAAATATTAAAATTTAATTTCATCCCATGTTTGGCATTTGGACTGAGTGAAGTTGGGAATGTGTGTACTTAAATATCATAAAACCAATTTTAATTTTAGATGTGGCTATGCTACGTTGCATCATGTCATAGAGAAGTCAAAAGAAGATCGGATGGAGAGCTTCTTTCTCAGTGAAACATGTAAATATTTGTATCTGGTATGTATTTTCTCTCTCCCCGCCATCAGAAAAACTTGCAAACTTCGTATTACAAAGAAGAAATTTCCTGGTAGGGATTGCAGGCAAGTAACAATAATTATAGAAATGTAGGGCTGAAAGAACCCTTAAGACAGGAGTGGGGAACTTCAGCCCCAACACAGGCTGCCCCAGGGATGGAGCTTGGCTCCCACACCTGGAAAGCAGGATTGAGCTAGCTCTCGCATTTAGATAAGGGACCCCCTGAAGTTAAGGTGGTGATGTGGGTTCTGGAGTGGACTAGGGGATAGGGCATTTGCCCATAGAGGGTAGGGCAATGGGCTCAAGTCCCACCCACCCTGAGAGCATCAGGAAAGCCAACTGTCACTTGCCTGGATTCAGGCCCAGGGCCCCCCCAAGCACTGGGGAGTTCACACTGGCACTCCAGCCCTGCTGTTGCCCCACCATGGGGTCAGAGCACACAATCCTGGGCCCTCCCCAGGCTCTGGCATGCGAGGAGAATGTGGAGAGTGTCTTTGTCCTCAGCTGGGGGCCACATCAGTGAGTTTTTTCTCTTTTCACTTGTGTGGCCCCTGACTGATTTTTGCAGTTCCAAGGCAGAGGGCAGGAGCAGCATGGCAGTGGGGGTAGGGGCAGGTGAAGTGCCAGCATTTGATAGCCTCCTGGCTAAACAAGTCAGGATCACCTGTCAGGCTCCAGGATCTACTGGTTATTGGCCACTTGTCTCACCTGTTCTTAGAATGTGTAGACACAAATTGCACAGGGCAGGGTGGAAAGAGAGGCTGGTTGTCATAATGATTCATCTTATAAACTTTTGAATTCCTCAGAAAAATACCTGTAGTCTGACACTTCTAAATAAGTGCTTACATGTACAAATGAATACTTAAAGTATTCAGCTCTAGCTACCACCAATTTTTCTGTCCTTTTAGAATTACAAATACCACCCCCCAAAAAATAAAAAGTTTCCTTTTACTCTAATGGAAATCTGTACCATTGATCAAAAAAGATCAGAAAAGCTTTTATTTGTCGTGTTTAATTATTCCACGTGCATCTGATGAATGTTATAATAAACATGAATTTCGTTAGATGAATACCTTCATGCTGTATCTCTTTTCCCTGCCTCTTATTTAGTTGTTTGATGAAGAGAATCCAGTCCACAAATCTGGAAATAAATATATGTTTACTACTGAGGGGCACATTGTGTCTGTGGATAAACGTTTTCGTGACTCGCTATGGAAAGATACTTTCCCTGAAGAAGAAGAAAGGAATGCAGAAAAACTAAAGCCTAGCGAATTAAAACCCATGAACTCCAGCTCTAATGTAAGCAGCATATAAAGTCTCTGACAATGTGGTTGATGGAATATTATACTTGGACAGATTGAGAGGAAAGCAACTTAGAAGTGGTAACTAATAGGGATGTTAAAATGGTTGAATTTTGTAAATGTGTAATGGCATAAGTTTACAGCCAGGCCTGCTTCTCTCTCCTGTCCCCCTCCCTCCCCTCCATCAGAGGCAGTGGGGAGGCAGGGGTGGGGGTGAGGGTGAAGGTTGGGGGCGGGGGTGACTTTGCAGGAGCTGCCACATAGAGAGGTGGCTTAAAAGCTGATAGAGAGGCAGTGGGGGTGGGGAGGAGGGGAGAGTCTACATGTAACTGTAGGATTAACTGATGAGCCTGGGCTCATTAGTTAATTGTTAAAATGGGGACACACTCACATCTCTAGTAATTACTGATTTCTGTACAGCAAACTTGTATTCAGATAGTTTAAAAATATGAATACTCAACTTTTGAAAAAAATGAATGCCTTTCTGAATGGCTTGGAATACGGGTAATGGCACAACTTGTAAGATCCTAGGTCCCTTGCTTCAATTAGCAATTCTTTTCAATTACAATGAAAATTATGCCATCTGTTTGTTAGGGGGTAAATTGTGCCCTCCATTCGTTTCCTGGAGGTCAGCTTGGTGCATTGCACCGCTACCAGCCCAATTTCAGACTTGTACTTTAAAGCCAGAAAAGGACCAGCATGATCACTTAGTCTGACCTCCTGCACATTGCAGGCCATAGAACCTCACTCACACACTCTTGTAATAGACCCCTAATCTCTGAGTTACTGAAGTCCTGAAATCATGATTTAAAGTTTTCAGATGGTGGATTTTCTGTAACTTGCTCTAATTCAGCAGTTCCCAACCTTTTCCAGATGGGGCCCGTTTTGACAATTCAGGAAGATTTGGTGACGAAAGGCAATTCAAAAACGGGGGAGGAAGACATTTGGCGACATGTAATGGGGACCCATATTTGGGTTGCGACCGTAGGTTGGGAAACCCTGCTCTAATTCAAACTTTCAAGTGACATGTGCTCTGTGCTGTAGCAAATGATAGACTCCAAATACAAACAGAATGCTATTTGTTGTGTAGTTTGCCTGAGGCAGAATGTGCATGGTAATAACCAAGGCTTGGAAGGGTGGTAGAGGGAGCCAAACACTGCCTGGCATAGTATTACTTACTGTTCCATGTAGTTGTGTTGGTCAGTGAGACCACTGCATATGGGGTAAAGCTCTACACTTGGCAATGTTTGCTGGGTCAGTACCTGAGATTGTAACACTTTAATATGGAGCATGTACACAATTGATGATTCAGGGTTTTGATTTCTTAGTGTTTTGTTGCTTTGTTCACAGTGCAATAGGGTTCCTGATGAGAGAAGATACTTGTTGCCACTGAAGAGTATTTACATGAGACAAATTGATCAAATGGTGGGTTTGATCTGAATGAGTTCTCCAGAGTAATGTTTTATAATATACAAAGAGGAACATGGACTCTGATTCTGATACAACATCGACAACTGCGGTGCATCCTTACATTCACCGAGTCACTTAAATAGCTGCTATTTCTTACGGATTTAGCTATAAACCGAGGGGAGATTTAATTGTCTTCTGTAGTGAAATGTAGTTAAGCAATGGGAACTCTAAATACAATTTGAGCAGAGTGCTAGCCTGATAAAATTTCATACAGCAAAGCTTGTATTACAAATTATTTCTGGATAATCTTGGAGCACACGTTTTTATTTTTTAAAAGAGCAATTGGCATATGCCATAAGTCATATCGCTACCTTTTTGTAGCTGTATTTATAAATGATGATCCTTTGGAAGAAGTTTAGTATCAAAGTTGAAAATGTTTTGTTGGACAGGAAAGGGAATGTGCAATTTTATCACCAAGTTTAATCATTTGGGTTGTTCTGTCTAGCAATAACAATATTATTTGTTCCTCAGGTAGAAAAACACTTGTAATGAGTTTTGGTTGAAACAAAATTTTGAACAACAGCTTTGAGAGGCATCTCGTAGTCATAAGAGTTCTTGGTATAGTCCTGAGAGATTTTAAACAGGCCTCTTAACGTGAATTTTGCATTCACAAAAGCATGCTAACTATAGTAACCAATAATTGAAGAACAAGGTGCCTTTGTATGGAAATGCACAAACCATTCTGAATTCTTTGAACTGCTCAACTTTTATTGCTTAGCTGAACAGATAGTCAGAAGCATTCTTAAGTTATTTTTTGTCACATACAAATTTAATGTCTTTTGCAAAGACATCCCGAAGAAAAAACTATCTGACAATATGAAAACAAGGAAATTATATTCTTGGTAGTGTTTTTTGGGTTAGTGCCTTAAGCGTATTTTTGCTCATGAGAAAAAAACCTGACCTGCTATTTGAGTGGGAATGTATTTTTGTTAAATGGAATCAGTTACTATTGGAGTGCCTTGGTCATACAACTTTGAATCCCAAAGAAACTGAGCTTGGTATTTTAAATACTGGAAGGATGTTTCCTATTATTCATATCCCAAAGAATGTTGGATTTTTTATGCATTTTTTTTTCTGTGAATTCAGTCAAATATTGTACAGTGTGTGCTTATGGGTATTACCATGTTTGAGAATAGAGCCTACAATATGCTGAGATCCATTTTTCATAGAGGGTGGCAGCAGAGTGCATTTGTCAACTTTCAGGAAGTATGCAGCAGTTCACAGATCAGGCCAGTAGTGGCTAGTAACACTGAGCTCAGTCTTGCCCTGTGAAAGTGCATCTCCAAGATTGGTAGCGGGGAGGGGGGGAACCAAGTTGCAACTCAGGCATGCTGAAGGTTTACTGTGTGATCACTTAGGAAGAAAGCAATTGAATTTGGGACAGCTTGTCATGAAAGACTTTTAAAAAACCCCATCAACTGAGACAAAAACATAACTTTATTTTAAGGATTACTGTTTTCAGTGCTTATTACAGAAACCTTTTTTAAATTGTATTCAGCTAGCACATGGTTTTCTACTTTTTAAGTAAAGTTAATACTTGCAGAGGAACTTCACAGTAACAGAGCCAAATGTGTTGTAGAGCATGTATATAAATATAATTATATATACAGATCTTCTAAGATTTATGATAGAAATCCAGTTCTTCTTAAGCCATTTGTTGCTTTCATAAAACATTTTTAACAAGTATGATTAAGTCCATGTGTATGAGGCAAATGCTTAATTTAGTATATAGATGCATCTCAGGGACATCCACGTAGACATTTTGTTCTCATCAGAAATATGCATTCAAGAAACAAAATCTTGTCTTCCTATTTTTACCTGGTATCTTTTGAGGATGGGGAAATAGTGTGTTTTATCACAGGTAACAGATGTAAAGTTCCCAAAATATACATCTGGTGCCTTTCTGAAGTTAGAGGCCTTCTGAACTACTTAATATTTTTTCTTAATTATGTTTTAAAACGATCATTAGAATGTTTTTCATAGTCACTCCAGTGTCTGTGTTTTTAAAGCAAAACAAGGTGTTATGATCCAAAGATGTACTGGGGGGAATGCAGGTGGTGCAATCCTAGCTGAGAGTGCCTGTTACCCTCAGTTGCTAATTTAGGTGCAAAGGCTATAAGGAAGAAACCTATTCTGTCTACCAGGG
The DNA here is from genome assembly GCA_030068395.1 of Apalone spinifera. Taxonomy (NCBI): domain Eukaryota; kingdom Metazoa; phylum Chordata; order Testudines; family Trionychidae; genus Apalone; species Apalone spinifera. The sequence continues at coordinate 32,235,796 of JANRFK010004440.1, read as the reverse complement.
AAGGTATAAAGAAAAAATATCTAGGCATTCCAAGATACTGCTACCTGGGCCAGACCTCTTACTAGCCAGTGATTTGAAGTGAAAAACTTTATTAAAGTTAGCAATGTGAAAAGAAACCTACGTAGAGCCCTCCAAATGTGCAATTCACAATTGATTCTAAGTAATTAGTTCATACCAGCAGGTGTCCTGGTGACTTCTTTTGCTAACAGCAAAATCTCCCTAAGCCTCAGTTGAGCCCTTTGTTCATGCATTATATGCCCTACTATTCTCAGTGGTGTTTGTGCCTTCTGAAAAACTGAACTGAAATACAAATGCCAGGTGGAGATTAAGTAAAAGGAATATGCTAGATTTGGGTAATTCTGAAAAGAGCAGTTTAACCAGGTTGTTCAACTTTTATTTTTCTCAAGTTTTTAATTTTAGGATTACATTTTTTCATTGTTATGTGGATTGCCTAAATTAGACAGGCCTTCTTTAGTTGTGGGAATGGCACAGTAGGGGCAGAGGCAGTGAGGCTTGTCTGCTGTCCCAGGTGGTGTGCCTTAGCTTTGTATTGGATGGATGAATTACATCTAGTACTCAGAGGAATTGAACGACCTTTCAGTGTTTGGTGTCAGATCACTAGACGTGATGCCAAATGGGATGATGATTCCTGTCTTCTAGAGACAGGGCTGAAGTAGCTAATTTGCTTTTCATAATTACCAAATAGCCATCGTCCCATGGTAACACACTTGGGTGCTAGAGTACTGGATTTAATCTGGTATCCTGAAAGTGAAAAACACCATCTCCTCAAATAATCCAGTTTCTCACTCTCCCTATACCCCCTTTTAAAAGTATTTTTGAAATAAAACATGGTGCAAAACAGGGCACATCTTACGTTTGATGCACTAGTGTGAAAATCTATTTTAAACTAAGTATTAGAGCCAAGTTGAAAACGCTGCTGGAATGACTTGCTGGTAATTATAATGTACTTCAGTGTAATGTGCAATATATTTTTTCTAATTAAAATTTCATTGTATGTTTAATTGTTGTCAAATCTATTTAACTGGGGGGAGGAAAGACTTGTAAGAGGACCAAATGTTCTTTTATAAATGTCCAAAGAAATTTGTCAAAATTGCTTAAAATGAGATTTTACAAACTTGTATTAAAAAAAAAAATAAAAGAAGTGATCTTTGACTTTTCTTTTTCCCCCCCATTTGCATGGGGTAGGTGAATACAAAGTATCAACCATGTAACTTTGGGAGTTCCATGATGCAGTTTGCAGATTACACTTCATTCCTTTCATGGACTGTGTGGTCTGCATACTTCACCCCCACCCTGTTTGCCTTTCCCAAGTCTGGCTTTTTGTTGGCTGAGAGAGCTGGAATAGGTTATGAAGCGGAATACAGTGTCGCGGGGAGGGAGAAGAGGGGGGGGACCAGTTTTCAAGCCTACTCCCCCACAACTTGTTGCTTCTGATTATAGAGGCAGTAAGGGGTAGGGTGGGGAATGTGAGTAGTCAGCTACTCCTTTACATTCCTAGTTTGTGTCCCTACATATGCTTGGTGGGTTACATTATTCCCTGAAGTACGTATAAAGCAGTATCCGCAGTCTCTTATCTCATGGTATGAAGTAGGAGTGCTGGAGCCTCAGATGTTGTCCAAGGTGCGAGACGGTCACATGCTTTACCCAGTGCAGGAAGAACATAAGACTACTTGGGCTGGGGTCTGGCTCATTGAAGGGGCTCTTCCTAAAGTCTGTTAGAAATCTGGGGGGACTGCACTGATCATGTTGATCCATGACCCAGGTAAAATCAATAGAAATATACTAAAAGCCCCCATGCAGGGAGAGCTCTATCTCTTGTTATAGCCTTCTGTGTCATCCTCTTGGATAATATGAGCAAAGGGAAGCATAGAATGGATATTTCTGCTACTAGCAGTGCTGGGGAAATTGAAAGCATATTCTGCTCACACAATACATGGGGAACGTTTAGCTTGTTCCTCAATGTTAGTGCAGTACTAGTGGTAGACTCAGGTAGAAAAATACCAACAATCACCATATTCCTGTCCCATGTTGGATTCATGGTGGAGAGGGAGAAGTTGAATTTTCACAGGGAAAACTTAACTAGAGATCAAGTCCTGTTATTCTGCCATGAAACAGACTAATCCCTGGCCACTGTTCTGCCTTCCACCCCAAGAGGAATGGGTTACCTAGCGAGGTGGTGGCATCTCCATCCCTAGAGGTGTTTGTCTCAGCTTGCCAAAGCCTTGGCTGGATTGATTTAGTTGGGATTGGTCCTGCCTAGAGCAGGGGGACGGACTTGATGACCTTCTCAGGTCTCTTCCAGCTCTTATGATTCTATGGTGCTGCCAGCCTTGGGTGTGTTGAGGCCTAGGTTTTTCAGGGGAAAAGGAGTGGATTAACCAAAGTGTAAATTCCATTTGTCCATGGGAAAAGAGAACCTTTTCTGTATGTTCCTGCTTGCCTTCCCTCCTGGGCTATATCTTCTAATGATTTGCTTTGCCCCTATTCTCCACCTTTCTTGCCTCACCTTTCCATTAGTAAAACCAACTTTAAATCCCTCCAGTGTATCATTCACAGTCTATACCCTCTCCTGGAAAACAATCTCTCACTCTTGCAGGCCTTGGGAGATAGGCCAGTCCTTGCCTACAGACAATCTACTAACTTGAAGGAAATACTTTCTGGCAGCCCCACGTTGCAACTCAGGTAGACTCAACCAGGAACCTGTCCCAGCAACAAATCCCAGTGCCAACTCTCCACACATCTGAACAAGTGACACTATTACAAGACCTAACCATGTAAGCCACATCACCAGGGGCTCATACAGCTTCACACCCTCTGATGTGATCTGACACCTCATGCCAACAGTGCCCCTCTGCCATGTATATTTGCCAAACTTGACAGTCTTTGACAAAAGATAAATAACGTAGAAAACAAACTGTCTGGTAGCACTTTATAGACTAACAAAACGTAGATGGTGGTATGAGCTTTTGTCAGCACAGCCTACTTCTTCAGATGAACACCAGTCGGACATTAGAAATGGTAATACAAACATGTAGGCTGTGTCTAGACTGGCCAGTTTTTGCGGAAAATCAGCCACTTTTGTGCAAAAACTTGCCAGCTGTCTACACTGGCCGCTTGATTTTCCGCAAAAGCACTGACTTCCTACTGTATGAAATCAGTGCTTCTTGCAGAAAAGCTTTGACGCTCCTGTTCAGGCAAAAGTCACTTTTGCGCAAAACTTTTGCGCAAAAGGGCCAGTGTAGACAGCTGAGATTTGTTTTGCGCAAAAAAGCCCCGATCGCGAAAATAGCGATCGGGGCTTTTTTGTGCAAAAGCGCGTCTAGATTGGCCACAGACGCTTTTCTGCAAAAAGTGCTTTTGCGGAAAAGTGTCCATGCCAATCTAGATGCTCTTTCCGAAAATGCTTTTAACAAAAAAGTTTTCCGTTAAAAGCATTTGCGGAAAATCATGCCAGTCTAGATGTAGCCGTAGAGGAACATTTTAACCTACCACTGCACTCTATCAAGGGTTTAAAAGTAGCCATTCTTCTACAAAGGAATTTCACCAGCCAATTCGAGTAAGTTAATGTGGAATTGACATTAATCTGTAAATGACATTGTTGCCATGGGCTTGAACAAAGACATTAACTGGAAGTTGTGTTATAAACACAGCCTTCCTAACTTTTCCTGTAAAGATGAGGTTAAATGCCAAGTATGAGATGCTTCCAGCCCACTTAATTAGTCTCATTAGCATGGGCCCTACAATTGACAAGTATCTTCACCCATCTGTTTTTGCAATAAATTCTGGGTTTTTTTTATCCTTCTCCAGCTCGTTTAATGGAGTGTTTTGTCCACAAAAGCTCATGATACTGCATACTTTTGTTAGTCTCTAAGGTGCAACAGGACTACTTGTTTTTTTTTTCAGTTGCCATGTTTGGGTTCCAGTGCAAAATTACAGTAGGGCAGAGGAACCCTCCTATGTCATACAAGGCTGTTGCTCTCTGCTTCAGGCCTTTCAGTGAATGCACTTTTCTTGCCGTGCTCTGTAAGCTATTTTCTTGCTGCCTACAACAGGCTGTCATTGAAGGTATGGGACAGCTCCTAACCATGACAGGAAGGAAGAGGATGAATGCAAGTGAGTGGTTTCTGTAGTGATAATGTTTGCTTTCTTCCTACTCCTTACTTGTGGAGGAGAAAAATACCTATCTGACTAGACACTGTAGTGTTATAGCATAGTGACTTTTGTATTCATGACCTGCAGGCTCTTCATCGCAGCTACTAGGCCTAAAACTGGGCTACCTGAAAAAAGGCCAGCAGCCCATACACTTAGCAAGACAGGCTGCTGTTCACATTTCTCCCTGCCTTCTCTCCTTACTGAAGAGAGAGAGCCTGATCCCAGGTCTATCTGATATTCAAAGTCTCAGGGGAATCATCAAGCTTCCTGTAAAGAATGCTATAACTGCACAGCCCTGACCTTCTTCTGGAGCTATGAAACTCTTGACATCTGGACTCCTGCAGGTGTAAGTGACAGGATTTTTCCAGATGCTGGATCCACATTCTGGAACTTTTGCAAAGCTAAGAATAATCGTGTCCTTCAGTAGCATTCAGGCTTAAAGCCAAAACCCTAGTTCTTTGAGGCAGTGTTCCATCAATTCCTATATCCACCCCTCCAGCTAGTCACTGGCTTGTACACAACAATCAATTCCAAAGCCCTATGAAACCGGTCAAGTGGTTTCCTAAGAAGGGATGTAAATATTTTTAATTTGTTTGACTGCTGTTGGGGAGGGTGGAGAAAATGCGATGGAGTCATGTAAGTCGTCTGGCAGGCTACAGCTGGTCTGAGGAAGAACTTTGGAAAAATTGGCACAAATTGGACTGATACACACCATATACCCTGCTGGTATGCCTCCAGTGCTCCCTCACCTTGTCACCTGATTACTAATAATATTCTACTCACAAGTAGGGATATGATAGTGTAAATATGTGGCTTGTCAGTTAACCTTCACAGTTGCGCACAGCACCCCAACCCCACTGCTGCCTCTGCTTTAAGGAAAAGCATAAAAAGAAAAGCGGGTTTTCTAGCTTGCAATTTCCCAGAAACTGAAGCAGATGAAGACCTTGTGTGGTTAAGGAGTTCAGTCCAGATTTTTAGATTTAGGCATTTCTGTGCTCAGTGTTGCAACACCTAGTTGATTTAGGACCCCAAATGTCATTTTCAAAATGGATTTAGGCACGCATGAGCCAAACTCCCATTGATGATGAAATTTAGGCACCTAAGTGCTTAAATCCCCTTTGAAAATGATTTTGGTAATATTGAGCCCTGCAATGCCTTCATGCTTTTAAAAATCTGAGCCTGAAAGCCTTTCAACATTTGAGAGAGAGACTAAAGTTTTGGGAGTGGTGAGTGAATATTTTCTCAAAATGTCCCCATTACAGGCCAGTAAAATCAGCGAATACAGAAAGGGATAAGATTTTTCAAGTTGTCTGTGCTTTAGTATTACTTTTTGCATAAATGTTGTAGTTGTGATGCATTTCCACAAGAGACCGCTCTAGCTTCACTGTTGAGAATCTTGCTGTGCTTCACATGTAGGGAAAAGCCAAGTGTAATCACATCTTTTAAGCTGAGAGTTTGGAAGTGTAATTTCATGGTTTTCATGAGCCTTGCTTTTCCTTCAAGTGAGTCTGTGCAAAAAGCTGCAAAATGTTAATGGAAAGATGGACAAGGAAAGCTAAAATGTAAAAACTCCGCTGTCAAGAGATCGTGGTAGTCTTGAGGTTTCATTGGCAGATTTGGCCCTGTAAATATATGAAAGTGTTCCCCTTAATTGGTGATGGAGTTTTATCTATTGTTTACGATTGGTATTGATTTTTCCCTGAGGGAGATCAGAAACTGTTCTCCAAAAGCCATTTCCTATTGCTGCTCTTCTGCTTGCACATCACTTAAGCTGATCAGAGAAACATTTAATTCTAAAGATTGGAATGACATCAATTTTCAAAGGTAAGGGAATTTTGCTGCCTTCTTGTTATTTAGCTACAGGTAAAGAATTTTGCAGCTTGTGGGTGTGCCCACTAGACTGTTAATCTTATTGCTATTCCTTAGCAATGATATGCTTAACACAATTCTCTCTTTCTTTCCAAGATGGGAGACATGACGCTTTCACAACTGTTTTAAGAGGATGTAAGTCCACTGATTTCAGGAAAGTTAATCCTGGTTTACGTTGTTTGTCAGTGAGTGCAAAACTGAGCTAATTGACTCTGTTGATGGATCTGATTTGGGACATTTACTATTCTTCGGAGTAGGATATAGTAGATACCATTGTCAAAATGGAGATTGCTGACCCCTACAACAGGAGAAAGTGATATTTAGATGACTATAGGGCATTATTTTTAGGAGTGTGCATGCTGCTGAGGTCTAAGAAGCAATTTGTGGGGAGGGGACATTGATTAAATGGATTGAAATCACTGTAGAAATAATTCAAATGGATTTTGTGCATGTCAAACAGTAGGGCAAGCTGAAGGATGTGGCTGTTAGTGCTGATGAATGCTTCAAATAAAATGCCATCCCTTGTGTTAGTAATCCTGCTAACGTGGATTCTAATTGAAGTCTGTTAGAGCTGCTCATGAGAGCCAGGCTTATAAATCTCACATGGAGTAAGGGGGGGGGGGGGGGGAAGGAACTGCCAGTGCCTGTCAAACCCATCAAAAAGTCTGTGGGACTTCTGGCAGTTATTTGCCTAGGGCACATTTATTCACTATCCATCAAAGTCTTGGGTGCATGCTGTACCTTTGTATACCAACTATAATTGGCTGAGAGATCCTGGCTTAATGGGAGATGGAAGCAAGTCGAATGTGTTAACCTTGTCCAAGGTGACAGGCCCCTACCTGGAAAGGTACTTAGGCACCTGTGTCTGGGTTTAGGTGCCTGTGTCACAGTTTTAGACTCCACTGTGATCTACTGCTGAACGCTGTAAATGCCTCACACTCTGCTTACATTTTTAGGGTGTGTTCCCTCCGTGCCTAGGTTTCTGCCTCTGGCCATATGCACTGATATCTTACTCTACCTGTTGGAACCCCCATCTCATGCCAAAGCCCCAGAGTGAGTCATAACCTGGGAAGAGAGGCATTCAGCCACCTAGGCCACATGTGGGGCCCAGTCTGGTGTGCTCAGCAGCCCCCTACCACCACTGGTGCCATTCAAAATCTAGCCTCAGGTGGTGGTAATGGTGCTGGTGCTGCCAGCCGTAAAAGGTTTAGTACATTGGTTAGCGCTCCTGGGTGTAACCACTGGACTGCGGAGTCATTCACATGCTTGCTGTCTTTTCCTCTGGCGCAGTGAGTCGTTATTTTCTTCGCCTGTTTACTTAGATCCCCTATTGCTATCATGAAGGCTTCTCCGCTGAGGTGAACTGAATTCTCTCCCTAGCTAAACTGGGGAGGTAGGTAAACCTCTGCTATCTATCACTTGTTTTAAAGAAGTGACGGCACAGCCTTAGAGGGATGATAAAAAGCCCAGTGGAAGTTAAAGCTCCATTTATTACCTGCTGATAAGTGCTTCTTTGACTCTGAATATGCTGGGTTTGTGATGGTGTCGCAGGACAGAAAATTGTAAGCATAAGAGTTAAATATAATTACTATTAAGTGAAAGTAACTGAGTATTTAATTGATATCAATACAACATCTTACAGAGATGAACTGATTTTGTATAAACAAGACAGTGGAGTTATCATCCTAACTAAAGAGAGGCCCCTTGAAATGCTACCTTGCATGTGCTGAGGCATGCCTATGTAAGAATGGCAAAGCTGTGTGGGAGACAAGCATGAAGTCAAGAATTCCATAAAACAGTGTGTCCTCTCCTGTGCATTCTTATCCAGCCATCAGAGAGGCTCACTCACAACTCATGAAAGCACCAACAGGCCTTGGCTTAATCCAAGGATAGATTTGTTTACAGGGAAGGATACTTCATTGTGCTTCACTTCTGCACGAGGATGGATAAAAGATAAGAGCTCCGAAGCATTAGATGTTCTAGAGAACAATGCTGTATGGCAACATGTTACTGAACATGGATTTTCCAGAGTTGTTAGTGCCAACAACAGTCCACCTTATTTCACAGGTGAGTTTACAGTGTTATCTGAGCTCTGTGCCATATTGCTGAGTTCTGTTTCTTGTTTACCACATACATGTTTTGTTAGTCTAAGTGCTACCGGACTTTTTGTTGTTTTTTAAGTTTATCTTATTTAGGAGTTAGGGTTTTTCTTTCTCAGGAGTCCCTGGTCCAGCTTAACTGGATCCAGAAGCCCCTGAGGATGTCATCAAGGTATCATCAGTTGTATTGTCGAATAGGACCTGGTTCTCTGTGACCTGAAATTGTACCCAGGTGATTATTAATCCTGATTCTGAGTTTCAATCATACCAAATACCACCTTGACATTTGACATGATAAAAGAAAGATAGACTTGATGATGTGACATTAATGGGACTTGACCGTAGAAGAGAACAGAGAAACTTAGGTTGCTGCTGTTTGTGCTTTGTGTACCTGCATAAATGAAAGTGGAGGTCTGATCGTCATTAGAGGAAATAAATTAGAAATGTCAGTCTTGCTCATTCAAGAGATAACAGGTTTAGTATTTCTGTCACTCTGATTCATTGTTGCAGTTTCTGGAACTGAAATGCATTCTTGCCAAAAACAGGAGTAATCGCCATCCAGACAGTTTTATGACTGCCCCAAACATAATGTTGTCTGCTGTTCAATAGTTGCCTTGGTGAACCCAAAACAAGCTGCCGTTTAACATGGAAAGGGGAATCTGTTTTTCTGTCACCTTTATTCTTTTTTAGTGACTTCAGAAGTATGTTTCCCCTTGAGGGCAGGGACTCCCCCTAGCAACAAGTGGTACAATCCAGGGGCTTTTCATGGATACCTGCTTAAGTCCATTAGGAGACTGCAGGGGTCTGGGAGCTGGAATTAAATGGTGTGTAAGAGGAGGGAGGGGTAGAATTGAAGCAGCACTGCTGTATGGGGAATTGAGCTTTCTTCAGCCAGTCGCTGTGACTATATCTATGACATGTCATATGGCCTGCATCCAATTATATATAAACTGTGAGGAAAAGCAATAAGTGACCTCTGGACACATGCATATTATCTGTATCTGTAAATTAAATCCGGATGGCAGCAGCATCTAGCTCAGCTTTCCACTTCAGTAGTTTATTGCTGGTGACCCCCCTTGCATCAGCAGCAAATCAACGGAATGCAATAAAACAAACTCATTTGTCACCACGTTTCCTCATGAGCATATAAAATGCTGTGGTGGAAACAAGATCTAGGTGCAATTGCCCTGTCTCCTCCAATCCAGCAGCACCTTCTTCCCCAGTAGCCTAAGTCTCTCCAGGAAATGAGGAAAGTGTAATCACTGGCAATTTCACTCTGAATTTTCTAAGTGACGGTGTGTGTCACTCACCTATTTTGTACAGCTTGACCAGGTGGCTGGATGAATTATGGCCAGCGGAATGCAGGGCCTGAATTCAAATCTGCTGAAATCCATTGAAGGACTCCCACGTGGTTCAATGGACTTAATTCCACTGAAGCACAGTTGGATTCACAAGAGAATTTATTGTTTCTCCCGAAGGCTTGTAGTGTAGCATAGACTTGGACTGAGTCAAAAGCAGTGTTACTGCCTGGGGGCCTAGGAGAGCCAGCTGAGGTTACACAGTTAGGCTCAAACTGCAAAGAATAGGGCAGCCACTCTCCAGAGTTGGTAGTTATTCCAATACTTAGATTGACCAAAACAGCCTCTGATACTGATTACCCAGCAGCCAAAAACACAGCCTTAGGCCTCCACCCTGTCACCCAAGTCAAATAAAGTTCTGCCAGCCCCAAAGGATGGGACACGTTACCTCCCAGGCTGGTCTGTCAACAGGAATTACAGGCCCCAGGAAAACACATCGGTGGGCCCCCTACTTCCTCCCTTGAAGGGAGCCACAACTCCCCTCCCCACCCAGAGAAATCCTGAGCCCCAACCCTCAATCAGAGGACCCTCTTGTTGGTCACTGCCCCATCCCCCCACCTACCTGGGGGTGCCCCTCCTGCCCCTCTCTGCCTCCAGCTTCTCCCAGCCCCGCTCTGGCCCCAAGTGGTCTTGTGTCCCTCTCCCCCCAGCTCCTTTCTCCCAGCTGTCCCTGCCTACCCCCGCTTGCATCCCTCCACTCTTTTGTCTTCCCGGCCCAGTTCCTCCATCTCCCTCTCTGCAGCCCATGGGCCCTGCCCCAATCACTCCATGACCCGTCTGTCTGTCATTCGCTCTCCTCCACCTTCACTCACTTTCACCAAACTGGGGTACGGGCCTGGGATGTGGGCTGGGGTCAAGGGATTTGCTGTGTGGGAGGGGACTGAAGTTCAGGAGGGGCTGATGGGTACAAGCTCTGGGAAGGAGTTTGGTTGCAGGAGAGGGCTCTGGTCTGGGCAGACTGTTGATTCTGGAGGAGATTTGGGGTGCTGATTCTGGGAGGGGGCTTGACTAGAGTTTGGGGTGCAGGAGGGGTTTTGGGGTGCTGGCTCTAGGGGCGGAGTCAGGTTGTGGCAGGAGTCTGGCTTTGGCAGAGTCCTCAGGGCTGGAGCTTGGGATGCAGGTGGCTTTGGGAAGGGGATGGGTTGTGGCCTCCCACCAGACGGCACTTACCGTGAGTAGTTGCAGGTTGGTGGCACAATGAAGCTGAGACAGGCTCCCTGCTTGCCCCAACCCTGTGCTGCTCCTGGAAGGGGTCAACACATCCCTTTATGCCTGTGGGTGGGGGCACGTGCACTGCTCCCTCTGCTGGCACTGTGTCCTCAGCTCCCATTGGCTATAGTTCCCCATTCCTGGCCAATGGGAGCTGCAGAGGGGCAGTATTTGCAGGCAGGAGCAGTGCACAAAGGCTCCTGCCCTTCCCACATACTTCACTGTACGTGCAGGGCCATGCTGGCCGCTTCTGAGAATGGGCCAGTGGCATGGGGCGTGGGTAAGCAGGGACCCTGCCCATCGCAATCGACTTGGAGACTCCCCAGGATTGACCAGTTGATGACCACTACAGTGGTTGATCATGGAGACTTCCAAATAGACCGAGCTCCGAAGCATCATGGGTAATTTGTTACACAGATTAGTAGATAAGACAATAGCCTGTCATATAGTAAATCATCTGTAAATACTTCAAAGAGAGATGAATACCATATAGACTGAAACCATTTGTTTACATTGTTAACCTCTAACAATATATATGTAAACACACACAAGCATTCTCTATTAGTATGTCCCTAAAGTTTGAGCTGGGTCATTTATCCTGCGGATGCTTAACCCTCTCTTGCATGAGTCAGTCATTAAGCATGGTGAATACTCACATGTGTTTTAAACTAGTGTTTCTCAACCAGTGGTACAAGTTCCCTTGGGGTACTCAAGAGAAGTCTGGGGGGGAGGGGGACGTCAACACAACAGAAATTCGGAGAACTGAATTTTTGTTTTAAGTTTTACAGCATTTTATTATTTTTGTACTTT
>JANRFK010004440.1:32178333-32216534 GCA_030068395.1 Apalone spinifera | reverse complement strand
CTTTAAATTAAAAAACATTACTACAGTTACGGAGTAAAGCAATGCTAGAAAAGTAATAAATTGTTATTAATAAGGACAAAACTGAGTCCATAGTTTACTTCACTGGATACATATTTTAGCAAGAGATAGTTCAAGTGTTGAGACGTTAACTTCAATTTAAAGAGCACATACTACAGCAAAAGAAATAGTAAACTCAATCTGCTGTCTGAGGATTGTTTTATATTACCGAGGTTCCCTTTATACAGCCTCTTGGGAGGTGATGAGCAATGAAAGTGTTTGCTATCATTCTTTGAAGTTATATTGTGGCTGGGAGCATTCATTGCTAATGGTAATATTGGAGTAGTCAGAAGGATGCTTGTACCACTCCAGATATTTCATGAAGAAAACTCAGTGTAAATCATGTTTTTGTGGAAGCACGAACTCACTGACTATCCATATTTCCAATGAAAATGGGTACTCGTTCTCTAGCTTTCCCAGTTTGTAAATTGTACTGCTCCTCAGCTGTTCATTTCTTTGAAGAGAGGTTGAATATACTCACTAGCACTTGACTTTAATGACCAAGTTTCTGTGGAGGCACTGGTCACTTGCAACTCTGTAGTTAAGGCTGAGTCGTATTTTTGTATTGAAAGCAGAGATTCAACCTCCTCATTATGTATACAAATATAGCATATTCTGACCAATTTTATAGCAATCCGTCTCTTTGAGCATATTTTTTTGAGAATTTGAAAGCAGACGTGATAATTAGATTGAGTAAATGAATGGAAATTCTTTTAAGGAATTTAGTATCTGTCAGTTTTTTTGTCCCAAATGATCTTAATAATGTAGTAATTTAAACACTTCAAATCTACTTCAGAATTGAAATGTAGTGCAGAGACTATATTTAAATTAGTTTTTAATTAAGTTAAGTTATTAATGGTGCTTTTATCTAAGTGCTTTGATTATATAGGCTACAAACATTGTGAGGTCTACAGCTCAGGTTAACTTATGTCTGGCTATTGAGTGATGTATTATGTCACAATTGCCACTATTCCTCTGTTGCTAATTTGCATGCCACAGTTCTATTGGTTGTAGTGAGACAATGGTAAGAGGAAGACTGTACATATATATTAAGAGTTCTCACTGGTTTATTATTTGGTCCAGTTGTCACTGCTCTTTAAAGGATCTGTAGCTGCACACTAGTTTGAGAATTAGTGCTTGCAGAATTGTTTCTCTTAGGATGAGAAGCTGTGGATTCATATTTAGAAAAGTATGTGCACAAAGTCCTATTTCTGTATATGCAATACAGATGAACAACAGTAGGAAATATTCTTGCTCAAGAATCTAAGGCCATGTCTTTGCTGCACAAAAGATTGGTGCTGTTGTGGCCGATCTGCTAAATTAAACCCCAGAAGGTCTTGTGAAGACCTGCTAAATCAAACTCAGAGGGTGCAAATGCTCCCATCACACTCCTGCTGTGTGGATGGCATTTAAGAAATGATGACATATATTAATTTGATCTTGTGCTATAGTGTAGACCAGGCCTCAGAGTCTGCCCCTCCAGCAAGTTGTGCCTAAGAAGCTCCCTTTCTCTGCTTCCTCCAAAGGGCCAAATTTACAACTTCTTCTCCTGACTTACCCTGTAGCCAAGTACTATTCACAGGCTTTGTTCTGACCTGCGACCTAATGGCTCAGGTGATAGCTCCCAGTCACCTATATTTTTATTACATAAAGGGGTGTGATTGCTCCTTTTGGTGCACCTCAAAGACACAGCCATTGGCTTTAACAAGGTCTGGGATTGGTTTTTGATCTATGGGTATGCATTCACGATGGGCGCTACAGCAGCACAGCTTGTGTCAACCATAGCAGTGTCTATCCCAGTGCTTAGATCTGGTTATCTTTGTCTGGAAGAGGTGTGACTTTTTCTCATATCCCTGAGTGAAATAACTAGGCTGATATACGTTTCAGGCATTGATCAAGTCCTGGTCTGCCAATGGGGCAGGGTAAGGGGGCAGCTGCTCCAGAGCCTGCTACGTCACAAACAGCAGCGGCTGGAACCCTAGGCTCTTATTATTGCTGCCTGAGTTTTGGATGGTGGCTGGCTGGGGGAGACTAGCCCCCAGCCCTGCCTCTTTTACTTGAGGTCACACTCCAGGAAGCCTGGAGCTCCCTGCCTTCCCCCCACATCTTGCCTAGGGCCTGGCAAAGTCTGTTGGCTGCCCATATCAGGCCTAAGACTCATTTAATGGTAGTTATTTTCACCTTTCTGCCTTCAAAACTAATTTTCATCTGGTATGAAACCAAAAATATGAAAATGCTTTAATTGCAATCATTTTGTTATTGGAAGGCATCACTGTAGAACACAGGTAATGTTGCTTGGGTGCTTGGACAGTACATTTCCATATTCGAATATGTTCTGGATTTCTTTTAACAGTAACTTGAACTCTAGACTTGTAATTCTTAGTTGTTATAACCGTCAATGCCTTTTGCTTAGTTTCTTAGTTGCTAAGTTTCACCCTTAACTCCTCTAACTTAGTTTATTGGGGTTTTTTTGCATCCTCGAATTGACATAAGTGTTTATACACCTTTTGGAGTTCTGGGCCACAGTACATTTTGTCTGCAGGCATCCCCAAACACTTGGCCAAGTTAACAAAATATCACAGACATGAAATATGGGGTCACTTCATCAGTCAGTGAAATGCAGGCACCTCTGGTGTGAAAAGTGTCAGCTGATCAATAGTGCTCAGCATTACAGAACAATTAAGGAGGTTAAGAAGCGAATGATGTATTGGGTTTTTTTTTCCAATTAAAATTAAAACATGTACCTATCTGCACAGGAATTTAGTAAAGACACAGAGTTTTCCCCATAAGAAAATATGGGTGTGTAATGCACCAAGATCTTTAATGACTGCAAGAACGCCCAACGTCAGTTTTATACTTTCTCCAAAAGATGTTAATTCCAGTGGTACAGTACCTCCTGCAGTAGTGATTCAGTGGGAAGAGTTCCAGCCATCAGATGATAGCATGTGTAGTTTACCATAGAAAAATTGAATCTATGGGTAGTTCTACACTTACCGGGAGATGGGCAATGGGACTGGGGTCAATTTAGTGGGTCTAGTAAAAACCCTCTAAATCAACTGCTGATCATTTTCTCATCAACTCTGGTACCCCACTAGAATGAGAAGCACAAGCAGAGTTCATGGGAAAGTTTCTCCTGTTGATTTCCCCTCAACAACGGAGACTCCACGGCAACTCAATATAAAGTACAGTGAGTCAAGCTACACTGTACACATAGCTGGAGTTGCATACCTTAGATGGACATTGTTCCCTAGTGTAGACCTGCCTCAAGTGTTGACCTATGACCTGCTTAGCTTGTAAGAACTGATGGAGTCAAAGCATAAGTAGAGTGAATGCAATCTTCAAAGTTCTTTTAAACCTCCAAACATCTGATTAATATGAGTAGAGCATCTGATTGAGTACGCTGTAATCTAACCACATCTATAAAACATCTCACGGTAGGGGGATTTTGAGAGAGCATAGCGTGGCTCTGCAGCTTTTGCCCAAACAACTAAAAAAAGCCAACATTTGGAACTGACTGACTGAAATGGAGCCTTTAGTTGGGGGAAAGGAAAAAAGCAGTATTCTGTGCTGTGAACTTGAGATTCATTAAGGCTAAAGTAAATAATCATGCTAAGTATGCACAAGTCCTCTGATTTTTTCAGAACCATATTGATTTCTGCATCTTCCAGAGAATTTGTTTGCACCAAAACATAAACTAAACAAGCAAATGAAACCTAAAGAAGAGTAGTATCATTGAAGAAAGCTTACTCAAGGTTTTAGGCTTGAGTAATGAAAATGCTATTAAAATATATTATTCATAACGTGAAATTCAGTCTTCCTCTTCTGTTGTCACACAATTATTAGGATTTGGAGGATTACTGTACTCGAATGTGTTTTGCTATTGGCACAATGTAAATGGCAGTAGAACTTTTTGAACCAAGGAAGCAATTTAAGAGTTCAATACTGTGGTAAAGAAAAACAAATAGGCCTTGTCTATTAGCATACAACGGTCCTGAAAAAAATACAGCTGCAGTTTTATAGCTGACCTGAGCTATAATTTGATACTAGTGGTTCACTAACTAAAAGTACATTTATACTCTGAGTGCCTCACAGTTAAAAAAAAAAAAGTATCTGTGGAAAACTCTTTGCAAGACCTATCAGTCAGAATGGAAGCAAAGCCAGTACTTACAGACACGCCTTGATATGCCCATGCAATGCCTCTTTTTTTTTATTAACAAAAGCCCTGGAGACTTGAAAGCTGTTGAAGCATTTCGCTTCAGGTTTTGGAGGCTGATTTATTTAAAGTCAACTAACACATGGAGTAAAGGTGGTTGCTCCAGTGCTGGGGAAGTATTAAATTGCTATGGCAACTCCACGATATGGGCTCAGCAACACAAGCATGAATGGCAGGAAGGACCAGGATCTACTGAGAAGATTCAAAACTTGTCTGTATGGAAAATTGACCAGTATGTTTTATTGAATTATTATTCCTCTGAGGCTATGCCAGTAATACTCCCCTGCGTGGACACTTTATTCTGGAGTAATTGCTCCATTTCCAAATAGTTACTGAGCTTTGGCATTGCTGGTCAGTTTTCCCCCATAGACAAACCTCAGTAAGGTTAGTTTGACTCCCATTGATGTTAAGAGGCAGCTTGCTGTCCTATTACTGCTCACCACCCGTTATGCTGTTACAAACAGCACTTACTACTGGTTGGACTTCCCTGTCCCGACTCCCTTGGGACCTGACTAGTCCTGCATGAGGGATTTTGCCAGACTAGGGGAGGTCATTTCTGGACCCCTGCCACCTGCCCTCCTGTCCTGGCCGCTGACCACCTGGTCGGCTCCCCACCTCTTGCTGGCCCCGTTGCCCTGCTGACCCCAATGGGTAGCCATGCAGCCACGCTGGGACCTGCCACACAGCCGTGCACTGGGGCTCGAGGTCCTGCAGGGCAGCTGCATGCTGTGGCTTCCTGTGTCACTGAGGTACTGCTGGGCAGCCTTGCACTGGGTCTCCCAACCCTGCTGGGCAGCACCACTGCCACGCACTGGGCAGCTCTGCCATCAGCTCGCTGCGGGCAGTCCACTACAACCTTGATTTAGGACTGTTAGGCTATGTCTACACTGGAGGGTTCTTGCACAAGAACTCCTGCGCAAGAACATGTCCACACTGCCATGTGCTTTTGCGCAAGAGCATCCATGGCAGTGTGGACGCTCTCTTGTGCAAGAAAGCTCTGATGGCCATTTTAGCCATAGGGCTTTCTTGCACAAGAGACCCCTGCTGCGTGGCCACACTGCCCTCTTGTACAAGAGCTCTTACACTTGTTAGAAAAGAGCGTAGCTCTTGTGCAAGAAGCCCTGTCTTCTGACGCTGTACTGTAAATCTTCTTGCGCAAGAGTGGGTGGGCTTTGTGGATGCCAGTTTAGACATAGCCTTAGTGTGAGGCTATCGTGTTTTAGATACCAAGCCACCAGATAGTGGGGATAACCTGTCAGTGGTGCAGGCATGTCTTTTCCGCAAATACCACTGTTTGCTCCTGTTTCCCAGTGCTGGCATTGCTTCTGGTGTGGTTTGCTGAAACTCAGTCCAGGCTGGTCTCCGTGGAGACTTTATCTATCTCCAGGCACTAGAGAAAGTGAAGAAACTGTTTTCTCTTGTGTCTGATGATGGCGCTAAAGACAGACTCCTGTTTTTCCTATGCTCAGTAGTAGGGTTGGCAGAATCTAAAGCTACAGAACACTGAATGAAAGAACCCCTAGGCCAGAGGAATAATGGCTCTGTGCTACCTGGCTGACTTCAGTGAGAGCAGCATCAGACTCCAATTGCTCAGAATCACTGCCTGTAAACTGTGTGGTGAGGTGAGGGGATGGCAAGTTAGAAGAGGATAAAAAACAATCATAATGTCATATTTAGCCAGGGATTGCGTGGTTCTCACTCTACAATGCTTTCCCCTTAGAACAGTGTGCTGCCTACCTGGATCCATCAATTATAAACTGTGTAAAACTGGGCACTGACCTCAGCTTGCAGGCAATGACTGTTAGAGGATTAATTAAGAGTAGGCATGTTGGCCTCCAAAACCGAGCCCAAAACTGAGTTCTAGAGTATGCAGGCCTATATATATATAGAGAGAGATGGGAACTGTGAGGGCGCATCTGTCCAGCACTGGTCCTCTAAAGGGTTAAAACCCAGTCTGGGAGAGGGTTGGAGCTGTGGAGCCACCAGCTGTGGCTGGTATGAGCCAATTAGGGCTCAGCTGAGGGCAGTATACATAAAGGCTCCTAGAGGGATGGAGACAGATTCTCTCTTGTTGTGGAGCAGATGGGCCCTAGTTGCTAAGGCAGCTAGAGGCTTTTTGACTTAGAATAGGCCAGGCAAGCACCCAAGTTGCAGGGCCTGAAGCAAGGCCTGGGGCTACTAGGGCTGCAGGGAGGCAGCCAGGGTAGGCAAAGGCTGCAAGTCCACACCCCCTTGCCAGTCATGAGTGGTCATTTTAAATTGCAGTTTGCCCCTTAGGCTGGGGCTAGATGAAGAGTGGCAGTAGGGTCACTGAGGCAAGGTGGATGTAGGGAGCTGGAGGATTTTGGGAGGAGAAGAACCCCAGAGTGTGGGGCACTGTAGTAGGGCAGTACACCAAGAGGAGGGTGCCACAGTCTGGGAGGGACATGGGTCCTATCACAATGGTGGAGACATTAACAGGTAACAGAGGGTGAGACACCAGCAGAAAGGGGGTGCTCCAGTGTGTTGAAAAGCTAATTCCCGAATGACCAGTTGGAGGCACCTGTGAATCTTGTGGAATGGGTATAGAGTTCCTGGTCAAATCCTAGAAGGGCTACCCAAAATCTGAAGTGTATGGAGACTTCATGGATGCTACTTGATTTCTAGGTTAACTATATTGTGGTGTATGTCATAGATTAATGGCTATATAGATACTTGTGTCTAGACTGAAATCCTTAGAACTGGAAAATTCATTCCGTGTACCCTTTTTGTCTTTTTATATTCCCTTAATTTTAACATCTCTTGCTTGATCCAGGGTAATTTTTGCTCAGTGGGCAAGTACTGTATGAGATAAGGGGTTAATTATTGTAACTGTTTAAACAGCTAATGACTGAGTCATATTACATTAATTTATGTTGTTGGTCAGGTTTTAATGAATAAGTAAATAAAATCCATCTCAGAAGAACCCGAATGCAAGTTAATGAAAGCTATGGATCTACTTATGAAGCGTTTAAATGTTTCTTGCTTTATTAAATTCTGTTCAGTTTCTTTGTATGGCTTTCCCTATCCTGAGAGTTTTGTTTCTGCATTGCACCATGCAAACCAAGAACTCTTGTATTCTCAAACTAGGTCTGACTCTTCCTGCTTAATGAATACAATAGCAGTAAAATCAATTTGATCTAGGCAGTTTTGCTTCAACATTAAAACAAATTTGATACAGGATATGCCAGTTTACAGAATTTATCAGTTGCATTAGCACAACAGAATTGTATACTAAGATGACTTGAGAGCGTTAATACTCAGGAATGAAGTCACATAGTTGGTTTTGTTTTAGAGATTTGTTTTGTTGGAGTTGTTTGTAAATCCCTTCTAGTAAGATATGGATGTAAGTTAGCCCTCATATCTATGCATGGCATGCACTATTATGACGATGCGTACATTTGAAGACTAAGAACATAATTCTTACTGTTTATTCTCTGCAGCTGGGATCACTGTACAAACAGTAAGAGCCACCTGGGGGAAGGGAGTTGCATTTAGTTGTGTGGGCAAAAGACTGAAATAATATCTAAAGAAATATCTAAGAAAAAATTGAGGAAAAAATTGCTTTTGAGTGACTCTAGCATTGAGTTACTTTTGAGCAGTGTTTTCCGTTACCTCAGGAGCTGCCTTCAGGCCGTGTGTCCACTTGCTGCGCTGGAGATTGATGTTCTGGCATTCAATTTAGCAGGTCTAGTCAAGACCTGCAAAATAGAACATTGAGGTTGCCCCCGGTTGAGGCCTGTACTCCTTGCAGTTGCAAGGAGTAAGGGAAGTTGATGGTAGCTGATGGGATCTCCCATTGTGAAGATGGTGCCAAGCTTGGCTTAAGGTATATCAACTCCAGCTATATTATTTACATAGCTGGAGTTGCTTACTGTAAGCTGATTGTCTGGGGCTAGTATAGGCTCAGTTGGCAAGAAGTTTACTATAACATAGGGCCTTCATGGATAGTGTGGGAAAGTGAATAAGAAAAAAAGGTGGGATCTGTAAGGGAAACACAAATGAAGGTGAAGGGTAAATGGACCAGAAAATGGATGTGGTTAACTTTGCGCTAGTCTTTTTAGGCAGCGGGTGAAAGTAAAGCAGATACACCTTAGTGCTCAGCTCCAGCAAGAGCTGGCTGAGCTGTGGCAAAAGCCAGCAGGGAGCTCTTTAGAGAGATGGCAGAGAATTGGGTTGCAATAGAACAATACTTGTAAGAAATTGTAAGTTACCTTCACTGCTGTTTCTAGGGTTCCTGTATACTGCTACTCAGCACTTCATGGGGTAGGGTCATGTATTTGAAACTAGGTGTATTTGTAAGCACTTGAACCAAGCTTTAAAACAGCTTTGAGACATGGCTTCTTTATTAGTGTAGACTGGAATAGTGTAGACCGTTCTGCTGCCAATAGGGCCCTGGGCTGGGACCCAGTGGAGAGGGAGGGCCTGCGATCCCCTTCCTCTTCCATACATACCCCTGTGTGGAAGGGGGGAGCTTTACCAAGGCAGTATTGACTTCTTAAGCCATGAGGCCATAATACCCTGAGTAACGGGGCTTATGCATGGACTAAGACTACGGGGCTGTATTTCTCTGAAGAGTGGGAACTTGTGTGTATATGTGCGCACTGAGGCCACTGGGCCATATTACCTTGAAGAGGCGGGGACTTGTATATGTGGATTGAGACCACTAGGTGATAATACCCGAACACAGGAGTGAATTTTTTTGATCGAGGCCGCAGGGGCCATAATACCCTGAGTAAAAGAGTGTTTATATTGACTGGGGTCATTGGGCCATGCCGTACACAGACTCAGTTGTGAAGTAACTTAATGGAAAGAATCAAGCTGAGGGGCCTCCAAGTATTTGCTGCCCCTCGACAGACTGTAATAACCAAGCCAATGGAGCCATAGTTAACACATCCAGCAAATAATTCACTTTTTTAAGCATCTTGCACAGGCTGCAACCATTAACTTTTTTTCCTCTTAGTCCAATTCATAAATCTTAAAGGTCCTTTGGCCCTAGAGAAGAGATTCATGTTCTAGGCTACAAAGAATGAATTTCAATAACAGTTATATCAGACAGTAATTTGCATGTGTTAGCTTGGGGATATGATCAAACAGTGCTTTGTTTTCTGATTAATGAATTTAATCATTTTGTTGTTTTTCCTTTCAAAGACTATGGATTGTGCTGGGATTCTTCAAGGTAAAAGTTCAGCAAAATCACTCCAGGGCAGGTTTCTAGGGATTATAACTAAAAGAACCCAGAGGATTTACAGAACGTGGTTTTTTTTTTTTTTTTTTTTTTTAAGGCATCTTTTTCCTTTCTCTGGTTTCAGAACCTTTACAATGATGTTTGAAAAATGTGAGTTTTTTAGGCATTTGCTGTTTGGGCTCCATCCATCAAAACCCTAATGCACGTATTCAAAGTTGAACACATTTCAGACCGTGGTTATATTATTGTTAGATATACCGAGCCAGAAACAAATGTATATTTTTTGTCTCACTACACTGGTTAACAAGAAGTTAAAAATGCAGTCTCATTATGCATCTCGGTCCTTGTTTCACCATCCAGACACAACACTTGATGGTGATTATTGAAAACAAATTTTATTAAACAAAGGGTTCTTCTGATCTCAAAAGATCAGTCACATAGCAAGGTCAATATATAACTCAGATCTCACCTAATAATCACACTGTTGCCAATCCTTTAATGTCAAATGGGTTATTTATAGGAGAATTAAAATGATCAAGAACTTGTATGCATAAAATCACTGCAAAGTTCTTGGGTCAGTTTTGTAGCAGTGATGTTACAGATGAATGGCTTGTAACATCTCTGATCACTTCCAAAAGATTGGAAGGCCCCCAGTTCATAGCCAATATTCTCCTTTTAGTGTAAAGCCAAAGATCAGAGCATGAAGGAGGCAACTTGGAGACAATCTAAGGGTCTTTTATAGTCTATTGGGGGGGGGGGGAGGGAGGCGGAACCCTCCCAGGCACATGATGAAAATCACAACACAGTTTGTGGAAAATTACAGGCACAATATGGAGTTCAGGGTCACATGAGCAAAATGCATGCCCTTATGTGGCTTGCTGACTCATAGGAGCATCCATAGAAAGGATCACTGAGCAGCCTCTTGGCCTCTTCTATGGCCAATTGTGAGAGTTAGATGTTCTTTAATAGGCCAGCAACTTGAATAGTTCATTTGATTGGATGTAAATCTCCTTGTAAGCATTATTCCTGGCTGGAATATAGATCTAGATACAAGTTATGAATATTAGCTAACAGAGTAGTCATAAATGGATATAAATAAACACACTTAGCAAATGATAACTTTTCTGCTGACACCTTATATGATATACTTTGTACAAGATTTGTTGCAATTGTCTAACAGTGGCAATATTGTCATATCTTAATCATACAGCATCACAGCTCCTATATCCCTTTGTGAACCTGTCCTCAAGTGCTTTGCTGAATGGAGTCCAACTGTCCATTGATTTTAATGGGACAACTGAGTAAATTATTACTTTGAGTGAGGGTGATAGAATCCATCCATTCTAAATTGATTTTTAAAATGAGTTAAATGCAAATAATGTATATAATTAGCTGAAGCAAATAATCTTCATTGCTTTTATTTCAGTCTACAGCTGCCTCAACTGACCATTTTAGGGTTCATAACACATTGACATTAATAGATACAAGTGAGTCTGTAATCTGATTTTCCTGGAAGCAGCAGAGAGAAAATTGATTCTAAAGATTTCCTCCTCAAGGTAAAAATGAACTAATGCTTGACTTACAGAGCCTGTATACTTGTGCATCTTTACCTTATGGGAAATGATTAGTGTCCACAGATAGCTATTGTACACTAAAGTTTGGGGAACAGTGCCACACCCAAGATCAATATTCCTTTTCCTCTATCTGATAAAAATGTTAATAGAACAAACATTTACAATACCTTTGGCCGTGGTGTAACTCACTTACTGAATCTATATTGATCACAACAATAACATTAGTTTTCTCTTTGTGTTGCTTCTCCAAGTGTGCTAGCACTGAGTTCTTTTTTCTGATGGAGGGTACCATGGAATTTTAAGTCTACACTGCAAAACAAGCTTTGTGTTTAATTCAGGGTGTCTGATCCATGTTCATAGGTGCCGACGCACTCACAGGGTAAAAACTTAGCATCCATCAGCATCTAGCTCCACCTCTCTCACCAGTGCCCTCTGTCTTCTGCTAATCCTGCTGATCAACTCTTCCACCTCTCCCTCCAGTGCCTCCCACCTACCATGATCAGCTGTTCCCACAGCAAGCAAGAGTTGCTGGGGGAGGGAGCAGGACAGGAAGAGGCAGGATCCTGGTGAAAGGGTCGGGCTGGGGCAGAGCGGAGGGTTGAGCACCTGAGGCACATGAGTAAAAATACTGTGAATTTCACAGGATTGAGCTGATTACATGATCTGTCTTCATAATTCCTGTGATGCCTGTCCTCAAAGTGCAAAATATGCCTGTTGGCCGGGGGGGAATCATTGGAAACCTCAGAGCTCAGTTGAGATGCTTTCAAACAATGTGGCACTGCATAATTTTGTCACCTCACCGCTTTTGAAAGGGAGACCATTTTCCTGAGCAGGAAGAATAAAAGGTTTAGTTTATTTTAGTAAGAACATAGGCCATGAGACTGCCACAGGGCAATGACATTGAATTAAACTGTGTGTGAAGATTTAGGGCCTGAAAAAAAGCTCTCGCAAGTCAATCGGAGTTTTTCCATTGACATAGCTGATCTCTGGATCAGGCCTTTTAGTGCTGTGTATGGGCACTCCCGGAGTTGCAAACATCCACCTTATGAGGATCTGCACATTCAAGCAAAAGTTCACCTGCACCCTCAGGAAGCAGGCAAGAGAGTCACAGGTGGCGGTGAGCAGTGCAAGTGCTGGCTAAGGACTATGTTGGGGTGGGGTAGGGGGGAAGATGTTGTGAAGCCAATGGCTGGGGAGAAGCGGCCCTTTGAAGGGGGAACCACTACTTCTCTCCAGCTGCCAACTGTGTGGCTGCCCCCTGCTCCTCCAGAGTTCTCTGGCCTGTTCTTGCCCTGCTCACTGTCTCCTGTTAAGTGGGGGCTCGGTGCAGTCCTTGGGGCCAGGGATAGGGCTGGCCAGAGGAACTGGTGCAGAGCTAATGGGGCATAAGGGGGGCAGTCGGGAGATGCTCAGGAGTCCCCTTTAGAGTCTCTGCCTACCTCCTCATACTCCTCTAATTAAACCTGCCTTTCCTCAAGCACTGCCATTCAAGGTTAAAACATAAATTATTTCCATGATTTTTCATTGCAAATATACAGTATTTCAGCTACTTTATGGGTTAAATAGGCTTTTGTTAGCTAGCCTGGGAACCTAACTACCATTTATAATGCTGTTTCTATGGGAAAATGAGTTCCAAGTTCCAAGCTATCGACTTACAAACGTTTGGAACGCAACCCATTTGTAAGCTGGGGACTTCCTGCGTAGAAGAGAGAGAGTATATGGGGAGTAATAGCTAAGTTATTAAGCAGGTTGACATTTTCCTCAGGCAATCAGTCTTTGCAGATAGTATTTTGCTAGGTTTTTTTTTTAAGTAAATGACTGTAATTTAAAGATTGAACAACTCAAAAGTATTCATAATTACAGTTGTTTGATCACCATCACAATACAAATATGAGACTAAAATGTTAATTTTGGGAAATTAACATTTTTCTATTTCACAAAGTGACAGAGCAAACAGTAAAATTTGAAAACACTGGGACACTACACCAGAGTATGCTGAATGCTGCTTCATGTTTATGGATGGGATGATGTCTTGTTTTGAGCAACAAGACATCTCAGGTGAGTTCTTTGATTCACAGGTCTTAAATTTGCCCAAATAATTGTGTACCCAGAGCAAGGGATGGCTAGGGCTGGGATATTTCATTTGTAGAGCATATAACACTAACTTGTTTGAGAACCCTGTTGTAGATAGATTCATGTCATAAATGATAGGGCACATAATTTCCCCTTTAGTAGCATTGCACCTAGACAGCTCTCCCCATTTATTAATTCCATGTGCATTAGAGGATATTGCTGGTAAAATGGGATGGAATATGTGTCTGTAAATGTCATAGTTTCATCTACACCTGTGTTTTGAATAATACGAACCGTTAATAATCACAATACTTCTTAGTGAAGTAACTGTTTCATCAATAGATCTCAAAACAAACATGAACAATTTTTTTTAAAAATTCTGAAATATAGCACCAGGTTACCCAGGCTGTTTAACAGATGGGAAAACTGAGGCTCAGAGATGTGAAGTGACAGTACAGAAGGTAACTATCCCAAACCCAAGGATTACAAAATCCAGGACATTCAAAATGAAGGTTATACTAAAAAGTAAACCAAATGTGTTAAAGGTGTGGAAATGCACAATTAAGGCACCCAGATTACCTTAGCTTTACCTGTAGACATACTATGAGAAGATGAAATATGTGAACAGGGAGAGGTGAAAGCTGTATTTTAAAAGCTTAATCTAATCTGGTATCACAAACGCTTAAATGCCCTAATCATGATTAGATGGTTATTGCTTGGTACCACTCGATAGTTACATGTTGGAAATCTTGTTTGTGCTTTAGCTATTTAAGATCTTTCACATATAACCTTTAACTCTGAATGTCCTGCATTTGCTTTTGATAGTCACAGTATCACTAATGCTTTTTACCCTTAGGTCACCAATACATACTCTCATCTTTAACTGCATCTTCCTGTAGCTTTTTATCTGTGGATTGTGTGTCTGTGTTCACATGCATGCACAGAAAACAAATGTAGAGGTACAATTCCCTTCCCTCCCATAGGTCCTCTAGTCCAACATTTCTGAGAGTGATTCCGCGGAACACATTAACTGTCCGCCCTGGTTTGTTTATTTACTGGCACTGCAGCCACGGAGCCTCGTGGCTCCCATTGGCTCCGTTTCATCCTTTGCAGCCAAAGGGAGCCACGGGAAGCAGTGGCCCTGCCTACACCACTTCCCGTGGCTCCCCTTGGCTGCAAAGGATGAAACGGAGCCAATGGGAGCTGCGAGGCTCCATGGCTGTGGTGCCGGTAAATAAACAAACTGGGGTGGCCAGTTAATGTGTTTCTGAGAGCGATTCCGTGGAACACTTTCCGAAACGCTGCTCTAGTCCATTTATAAGTTATATTTAGAATGAAAATCAGATCAGTTTTGGGCATTTAGGTAGCCTATAGGCTAAGTTTTAAGTGAGCAATAGGGAATACTTTAAGTGCTCTGAGCTGTTCCAGGAACCACTCCATACCCCAGGATCAGAGTCGCAAGTTCTTTCACTTGGACCTTGTATTGGCCTCAGTGCCTGTGCCAGAAACGAATTCCTTCCTACGTGTCATTATAGCAACTACTTTGCTGTTTTAAATTTGAACCAACCTAGCCCAATAGGGCTCCTAATGAAGCTGATGGAAACACTCTACCTCCCTTGTCTTCAGTGGAAATTGGGATAGGCCCTTAGGGGGTGTCTACATAGCATTTGTGAGTGATGCTGGTGGTTGGGTTGATGGATTTAACCACAGGACTAGAAGAGACCTCAAGAGGCCATAAAACCAATTCCCCTGTACTCAGGACTAAGCACCATCTAGAATCTAATCCCTGCCAGCTATTTGTCTTACCTGTTCTTTCTCATTTTGTATGCATACAAAAATTGTTCCTTTCTACGTGGAGTGCTTTGCATTTGTTCTTGCAAATTTCATCCTATTTACCTCAGACTATTTCTCCAGTTGGTCCAGAGCATTTTGAATTTTCATCCTGTCCTCCACAGCACTTGCAACCCCTCCCATCTTGGTATTGTCCACAAACTTTATAAGCGTACGTTCTATGCCATTACCTATATCACTGATGAAGATATTCAACAGAACTGGTCCCAGAACGGATCCCTGTAAAAACCCTCCCATTACGTTCTTCCAGCATTGCTGGGAACTATTGACAACTGCTTTCTGGGAATGGTTATCTAACCAGTTATTCACCCACCTTATAGTAGCTCCATCTAGGTTATATTTCCCTAGTTTATTAATGAGAAGGTCATGTGAGACTGGATCAAAAGCCTCACTAAAGCCAAGATATACCACATCTGCTGCTCCCTTGCTCCCATCCATAAGGCATGTTACTCTATCAAGGAAATCTATCAGGTTGATTTGACAGAGGGGTGGGCTACAGGGCCTCCATGGATCCGGCCCACCAAGCAAGTTTATCCAGCCTATGGAGGCCCTACCACCCCTTCTCCCTGCCCCAGGCCAATCAGAGCCTGGGAGCCGGGGGAAGCATGCATAGTCTCCGCCTGACTAAGTGCTGAGCCCCTTGCAGGACAACTGCCAGCTGCTGCTCAGCTGGCAGTTGACTCTAAGTATGGTGCTCACTTTCAGGTGGGGGCAGGGAGTGAGAGACTTCACATGCTCACTCTCCCCAGGCCCTGATTGACCTGGGGGCAGCGGGGGGAGCATGCGAAGTCTCCTTCCACAAAGGGGCATGGGTACCTAGAGAGAACCTCCAGCTGTTCAGAACAGCTGGCAGTTCTCTCTAGGAGGTGCAGGGGGACAGACTTGGTGTGCTCCCCACCCCCAAACCAATCAGGGTCTTTGGGTGGGAAAACATGGAAGTATCCTGGCCCCGCCCCTTCCACCTGAGGCCCTGCCCCTTCTGGGTGGCCCAAGGCTACTTCAAAAATGTCTGAAGTGGCCCCTGGTGAAAAATTATTGCCCACCCCGGTTTGACATGATTTTTTTTTTGACAAATTCTTGCTAATTATTACCAATCATTTAAATATCTCCTAGATATTTGTAGATGGATTCCTTGAGTTAGTTGGGCTTCTGCTAGGACTCTACTACCTGGGGAGACAGTGCTCTGAAGTTGCAGCTCAGGTTGGCACTTGGGCTCTGAAGCCGAGGGAGGGGAGTTGGTGATGGTCAGGGATGCTAGCATAAGCCCTCTTAGCTCAGATTCATTGATCTTGGCTGGAACCCTCCTTTCTGCATGCTGTGCACTGTAGCCATGCTGATTATAGCTACACTGTAGTTGGGAGTGTGATTGCAGCAGCGATAGACATACCTGACATAACTAGCTAGCTCAACTAAAAATGCAATGAAGTTGTGTCTACATGGGCTAACCCGGCTGACCTATGGTCTCGAGTGCCTATTTCAGTAGCTGCCGGCTGCATTGCCTGTTTTGGTTGAATGTATTCCTGGAGGCTACATCGCATGACAATCTTTAAGAGATGATGACTCTCTAAGTCCTGAAGACTCCAGGACAATTCTGGAGGGTTCGCAACCCCATTCGCTACTATTATTACTCAAGTTAGCTTTGATCTAGGTAGACCAAAGCTAGCTCAGCTTTGTCTACACATGTTGTTCGTCCATCATGGTTGATGAAGACCTCAACACCACTAAGTGCTTTGAGACTGGAAACAGTGTGTCCGAAGATGACTTATCAGGCCAATTTGGGCACCAAATGTCCTGGAACATGTCGGGCAGACGTGTAGGCATTGCAATTGTTGTGCTGGTAGCTTTGAACTTGCGCAGCACGCGCTTGTGTTGTGCTTCAGAGATGCACCTTGTTTCGAGAACTTGGCATCCCTTGTGAATGAGACTGCGCCAGGCAGGACGGTTGTGTGCCAGCGATTCCCAGGTGGTTGTATCAATTCTGAACGACTTCAGGGAGACCTTGAGTGTGTCTTTGTAACATTTCCTCTGTCCACCACGTGAGCATTTACCAGTAGAGAGTTCCCCAAAAAGGAGCTGCTTAGGTATACGTTCGTTCGGCATACGAATGACATGACCTGCCCATCTAATCTGTGCACTCATTAGCAGAGTGTGGACTGACGGTAAACTTGCTCTAGAGAGAACCTCAGTGTCTGGTATTTTGTCTTGCCATCCGATGCGTAATATTCTGCAAAGACAAGTCATGTGGAAGTGATTAAGCTGTCTTGGGTGCCTCCGATACACAGTCCACGTTTCACAGGCATACAGGACGGTGGTGAGTACCACGGCTCTGTAGACCTTCAGTTTTGTTGCTTGGCTGATTCCTTGACGTTCCCATACAGTGGGGCGCAGTCTACCAAAAGCAGAACTTGCCTTCACTATTCTGCATGTGACTTCTATGTCAATGTTAGCTGCATGGGAAAGAGTACTGCCGAGGTAAGTGAACTGGTCCACTGCCTGTAGCATCCGCCCTGTGACTGTGATTGTGGGTTCATGTATCAGCCTGTGTACGATGCATAAGGGACAGGCTGATACATGACTTCGGTCTTTCTGCTGTTGATGGTGAGTCCAAAGTTGTCACAAGCTGTGCAGAACTTGTCCACACTGACTTGCATCTCTGCTTCAGAGCCAGCATACAAGGCGCAATCATCGGCAAACAAGAAGTCTCTCAGAAAAGTCTCTTTCACTTTGGTGATAGCCTGAAGTCTCCTTAGGTTGAAAAGATTCCCGTCCACTCTGTACTTAAGGCTGATTCCGGCAACGCTGTCCTGGAAGGCATCATTCAGCATAGCAGTAAACATGATGCTGAACAGTGTAGGTGTGAGTACGCAGCCCTGTTTGATGCCATTGGTGACTGGGAATGCCTTAGAAGATTCTCCACCGTCTAGCACTCTGGCCATCATGAAACTGGCGTACCATCTGAATGAATTTGGGGGGGCAGCCAAACTTGACATGATTCTCCACAGACCTTTGTCGGCTGACAGTGTCGAAGGCTTTCGTAAGGTCAACAAAGGTTGTGTAGAGTTCACAATTCTGCTCCTGACACTTCTCCTGAAGTTGGCGCGCGGCAAAGATCATGACAATAGTTCCACGGCCCTTACGAAAGCCACATTGTGACTCCGGCAGAAGGCCACACTCCAGATGAGTGACCAAACGATTTAACACTGCCCAGCTGATTACAATGTAGGCATACCAAAATAAGAATTCACTGTGTCTTGGACTGTAGCCATGGCCAATGGGAGTGAGCACTAGCACTTTTGAAATGTCAGGGAGATAGTGTTCAGCCCTTATTCAAGCATTACTTTGAACAAATCATTGAACAAATGATTTCTATCCTATGTAACTTTCAGAATAGAATGGTTGCCACTGCCAACATCCATTCATTACCCTAACGCCCTCCTGTGCGTTCAGTCTGTTAGCAAAACATTCCCCTTCACCTTTTATTTTATTATCTGGTGTTTTTTTCCCATTGCCGGATGAAGGAGAAACAGTATAAAAAGGAGAGTGCACTATAAATACAAGAAAATACAGGTTTTGTTAAGTTGAAATTAGGGAACAAATTGAACTGAAACAGAGTAGAAAAATGCCATGCCTGCAGAGAGATTGCATTTGCTTGTCTAATATAACAGTAACAGGCACAATAAATTATAGAGGTACCTTGAAATTAAAATTTCTTCTTCAGAAATGTCTGGGCTTGCGCTGTTGAAAAAACAGATCATGAAGCAATTACCTGGTGATAAAGCTTGTGGGTTTTTAATCAATAGTGGAGGTTGTATTAGACTTGCTTTTTTTAATTTCAAGGTTATAATTTTTAAAAGCTATTCTACAACTTGTTGTTAGATTAAGGACGACTTCAAGGCCTGTGACCAGGAAGCCTTTTTTAGTGATTGGTTTTGTGCAAGTAGAAAGTTGCCTACTCTAACACTCATGCCCCACCCTGCCTCTGCCCAACCCCTTTTCTGAGGCACAACTTTGCTCCTTCTCTGAGGCCACACTCCTGCTTACTCTACCTCCCCTTCCTCTGTCATTTGCTTTCTTCACGCTCACTGGCTTATTTTCACAGGGTTGACTTGGGAATGGGAAGAGAGAGTGGGGTGAAGGCTCTGGCTAATGCTTTGAGGTGGAACCTCTAATGTAGTGCCAGGGATGAGGTGTTTAGGGTGCAGGAGGGGGCTCCAGACTGGAAGGTAGAATTGAAGGGTTTGGACTATGTGAGGGTGCTCTGGGCACCAGCAGGTGGTTGGGGTATGGGAGGGAATACAGGCTCTCAGCTGGGGGTGTGGGTTTGGGGGTGAGGCCAGAAATGAGGAGTTCAGAGTGAAGAAACAGGTTGTAGGCTGGGGCAAGGTGTTAGGATGTTGGGTGTGTGTGAGGGCCCTAGGGATGAGGAATTTCGGGTGCAAGAGGATACTGTGGGCTGGGATTGAGGGGTTTAGAGAGTGGGAGAGGGTTCAGGACTGGGGCAGGTGGTTGGAGACGGGAAGGAGTTGGGGTGCAGGCTCTGAGAGGCGCTTGTTTCAAGCAGCTCCTGGAAGCAGCAGCATGTCCTCCTTCTCTGGGTCATGGATGCCTATAGGCGCCATCTCCGCAGCTCCCATTCGCTGGAAGCTTGGGGGAAGCAGTGTGCACAGTAGGAGCCAAAGGAGGGGACATGCCATTGCTTCTGGGAACTGTGTGCAGCCAAGGCAGGCAGAGAGCATGTGTTAGCCCTGGTGTGCTACCAACTGGACTCTTCATGGTCCACCGGCAGGATTCCTTTTCAACTGAACATTCTGGTTAAAAACTGGACACATGGCAACCCTATTTACTGATGCTGTTTCAGAAGGTATCCAAAAGCATCATTTTATATTTTTTTTTATTGCCCATTCACCAGAGACTGGGGAACCAATGTGCTTTCTTCAGAGACACTGGCCTGCAAATTGATGCTTCTTTCTTTTGCTCCCAGCAATGAAGTTTATAGTGTAGCAGCCAGTTGTGCATTAATTTTCTATCAATTATTAATCACCTATATTTGAGTTTGGGGACTTCTGGGTTTTTTTTTAATCCTAAATGCAAAATATAATCTAAAGGCAAGAGCTTTCACTTTTTGGGATGTCATCTGCAAAGGATTTAGGGCTAAATTAATGGGGATTCATGTGCTAACCCACTTGCATTCATTTTCTGTTAATGGTGATTTGGGGACATTTGCTAGTTCCTGAACAGCCCTGTTTGTTTTTGACACTTCACAACCAAACGAATTTAGAAAATGTGTGGCATGGCATGTTGCACCGGTAAACCACATTTAGAGCTTACAAAGCTCATTGGAAAGTGGATAGCTATGCAGTTATGTTGAGTTATGTCCCCAGGAAACGTTGGTGCAAATTAGGAAAGTTACTTCTGGAGAGAATGTTTCACAGAAATTGTCTGCTGAGCAATCTCAAACGCCTTGCGAGGCAGATGGAAAAACTATGTTCCTAGCTGTGGAACATGAAAACAAGCACCAGATCCCATCCCCAGTTTTACTTTAATAATAAAAATCTATTTTTAATGTGTGATCCACAGGATAAAATTTGACATCTGTTGGGACATTAGCACATTGTTATTTCTGCACTGGCATTTCTCAACTACTGGCTTGATTTTTGTTCTCACTGACTTTAATGAGGGCAGCATGGGCCCTCACCCTATTATAGCTTTTCTGTTGTAATTTCTATGTTGTTGTATTATTGAACCAGATACAGTAATTGAGGACTTCGCTTTGGCACTTAGATACTGCAATATAATTTCCCAGAGTGGGAGGAAGGGGGGGGGGGGAACTTGAACTGTAACAAATGTGCAACTGTGGAAGTTACATTACATATTTAATATCAATACATATGGAAGGTAAAATAAACAGAAGCATGTTAGAACACATTATTCTGAAAGAGGGTAATACTAATACTTTCTAGTATGAATGTCCTTTACTTTGGTGGCAGTCTGGGATTTGTTTCTGTACATTATGGACATGTAGGCACTTGATTTGCTTACAAAACTTCAGCAATCATATGCCTTTGAAACCATGGCTGCTTCAGCTTCATATTTCATTAGCTGACAGAAGTTAAAAGGGGCTAGCAGAAGTGCTCTTGGAGAAACAGGAGAAGGCCATGTTTAAAGTGTGTGTGTGTGAAAGAGGGGAGTGGAAGATCCAGCCCTTTTATCCTCCCCACAAGAAGAGCTGATTGGTACAGAGGGGTGCTTTAAATATGGTTTGACTGAAGTTTCTGTTCCCAGCAGTGTGATTAAATCCCCATGCTTTTTTGTAGACCCCAGTGCAAAGTGAAGAGGAGAAGGTTTGGGGGAAGATGGGGCTCCTGACTCTTGTTTCTTGGGTTAGGCAATTTTTGAATTTGTTGTTTTTTTCCATAGTGAGTTATTCTTCCTGAGCAGTACTTACTACTACTGGTCTGTTTCCATACAGTCATTCCCAGCATTCCTGACAACTGGCTTCATGGAAGTAGTTTGAAATTTTTTAAGCAAAGTCTAAAATCAACTGAAACTCACCTAGCTTTAGGGTTCTTCCCGAATGTGCAAGTCAAAGCATTTTGCTGAAATATTTGTGGTCATTGATTCAAGCCTAGGATTTGTTTAATATAAACCAAGGACTGATTTTTATGACATCAAGTGGAAACCATAAACAACTACATTTTGGTTTTTGGTGTGTGTGGTTTTCACAAGGAGCCAAGCAGAACTTAGTTGTTCGTGGTGAGTTTCCTTTTTGGTTTCTTCAAACCCAAAGCTAACAACAAAACTCAGAGTGAAAAGTCTCTCTTCCTATTCAACTAACAGAACCTTAAGAAAATGGGTATCCAGACCATTTTGAACTGGAGCTACAAGCACTCTCTCACATCAATGTAAACAATTTAGTGACTGGTGGAACAAAAAGTAGGACTGAGTAGACTGGCAGGCTCTAAAGTTTTACATTGTTTTGTTTTGAATGCAGTTATGTAATATCTACATATGTATGTTACACTTTCACAGTAAAGCGATTGCACTTCAGTATTTGTATAAGACTATCTAAAAATGCTATTTCTCTTGTCACTTTTACAGTGTGTATATTTGTAATTAAAATAATACAAAGTGAGCACTGCATTGTAAAGGCTGTTCCCCACTGCGATCATTTGAGTGCAGAAAGTGGGGGCCCACAAGAGACTTGAAAATTACCTTGCCTCTAAAGGCTTCTGCTTAAAACTCCCCCATCACAGATTCCCTGACTTTGCATGGTACGCTGCCACTACCCAATTGCAAAAAACTCTTTGAGAACCCACAAAGATGCATATAGGGATTTCTTCCTGTGGGGTACAAGAAACAATTTAACCCTTCCTCAGGAGAGAACTTGAAAACAAACTGCATTTTCTTAATAGCAGACTTTTCAGTCACAGGCATGTGTACACAGAACCCCTTCTAAGATACAGGAATCAGATAATAGTCTTAAAAAGGTGATTTTTATTACTAAAACAAGATATATTTGGTAAAACATACTTGGTTGCTAGGTTTTACCCAGCACAGAGCAATTCAACCAAACCTTACATTCAAGAAAATAACCTGATTGCATCTAACTAAACATTCCCTGTTCACTTATATAGCTGTTCCAAGGTTCAGTCCTATTCTTAGGTGTGGAAATCATTGGGAAAATCTATGCCTTGTTCCTAGTTAAGTTCTCTCCCCCAACTCTTGGTCTGCTCTCACAAAGATAGAAGCAGGCAGAATCTGTTTCAATTCCAAACTCACCCTCTCTTCCCACTGGCTTCCTGGAGATTTTCAGGGACCCACTCTCTCTGGGTTGGACCTTTTATAGGCAATTTGATTAACTGAATGGCTGCAATGTCTAGAGAAGGGCAGTACTCCTCCCATCCATAACATGCACACTTTGGATTCTGTATTGGTATTGAAAATGTGGAAAAAAATCCACTAATATTTAATAAACTTCAGTTGGCATTTTGTTTAATAGTGTGATTAATCATGATTAATGTATTGATTTTTTTGGTTAATTGTGTGAGAACTGCAATTAATCGATAACCCTAATATGAATTAATTAATTTTAGTTCCACTGCTCATCCAACTGAATGGTGTGTAATTCATGTGTCTCCTAAAAGAATCTGTCTACATGTGGAATTGTAAAGCTTTCTCCCTTGTTTCCCTCTGCATGGAATCTACAATGAAATATTTTAAAGATATTATAGAAATTCAACTTAAATGTAAGAGAACCAAAGCAAAGTGTTCTTTTTGTGTGTGTGTGTTTTTTTAAAGTGACACACAAAAAGACATAATTTAAAATGTGGAAGATAAATCCTAGTGAAGGAAAATAGAAAGGAGAATAAACTCTGGCAACTGAAGTGTAAAAATATAATTAAGAAGGTCAAAAAAAAAAAAGAATTTGAAGAACAGCTAGCCAAAAGCTCAAAAAGTAATAGGAATTTTTAAGGTTCATCAAAAGCAGAAAGCTTGCTAAACAGTCAGTGGGGCCACTGGATGATTCAAATGCTAAAGGAGCACTCATGGACAATAAGTCCATTGTGGCTTAGGCGACTGGTGCCTGTGGAGAGTAAGGATGCAGAGAGGGCCACCCAGGGGGGCAAGAGGGACAACCTCTCTTAGAAATTAAAATTTTAGTGGAGTGCAAGGGGGCAGTGCACCTCCCAAGTGCCACCACGAGTCACCTTTGCATTGCAGAGAAACTAAATTAATTCTCTTCATAGGTCTTCACGGCTGAGAATGTGAGGGAGATTATTTAACCTGAGCCATTCTTTTTAGGTGACAAATCTGAGGAACTGTCCCAGACTGAGCTATCATTAAAGGAGGTTTTGGAACAAATTGATAAACTAAATAGTAGAAAGTCACCAGGACTAGATGTCATTAACTCAATGGTTCTGAAGGAATTCAAAAGTGGAACTGCAGAGTTATAAACCAGAGTTTGTAATACTGCAGTCTTTTAAATCAGTTCTGTACCAAATGACTGGAGAATAGTAAATGTGACACGAGCTTTTCTCTCGAGGTGATCCTAAAATTACAGGCTGGTAAGTCTACCATAGTTTCAACCAGTTTGTCTGATACTGAAGTTAAAGAATAGAATGTCAGATACATAGATTAACATAATTTTTTTGGGAAGAGCCAACATTGATGAGGCATGATTTCCCTTTTCAAAAACAACCTACTAGAATTCTCTGAAGGCGTCAACAAGTATGTGGACAAGGGGGATCCAGTGGATTTCCAGAAAGCCTTTGACAAGGTTCCCTACCAAAGGCTTTTAAAGAACATTAACTGTCATGGGGCGAGAGGGACAGTCCTCTCCTGGATCGATGACTGTTTAAAAGGTAGGACAAAGAGTAGGAATACATGGTCAGTTTTTAGAACGGAAAGAGGTGACTGGTGGTGTCCCCCAGGAGACCATTTGTATTCAACGTAGTCATAAATGATCTGGAGAAGGGCTGAACTCTCAAGCTACCTAGGGAAAGGGAGCCCAAACACTCCTTGTCAGTGCTCCTCACCTCCCCTGCTGTCTCTGACAACATTGCCATTCCTCTTATCAGCTTTTTTCGGATTCTCTCCTTATCTGTTACACTCTCCAACTTCCTCTCCCACTCTCCACACCTTCCCCAGCAGGGAAGGCTTTTTAAAAGGCTCAATGGCAGCTTGAAGTGAGATCAGCTGGTCCTCATTGATTTATAGCAGCCCCAGCCCACTGATCCCACTCTGCCTGTGATAACTCCTAGTCAGCTGCTCCTTGCTGCCCTGAAGTAGCCTTCTCCTAATTAGCCAGAGTTGATTCTGGTTTTTTTAGAGCTGCTTCTCTCCCCTTTTAATCTAGCCCTCTGGCCTGACTGTCACAATAATTAAGTCCGTACCAAACTGCGAAGAGCTTCAAAAGGATCTTACAAAACTGGGTGAGTGGACAACAAATGGCAGATGAAATTCACAATTGATAAATGCAAAGTAATGCATATTGGAAAACATAAGCCTAGCTATACATATAAAATGATGGGGTCTAAATTAACTGCTACTGCTCCAGAAAGATATTTTGGAGCCATTGTGAATAATTCTCTAAAAACAACCACTCAATGTGCAGCTTCAGTCAAAAAAAGCAGTGTGTTGATAGGAATTAAGAAAGGGATAGATAAGATTGAAACTATCATATTGCCTCTCTATAAATCCATGGTACTCCCACATCTTGAATACTGTGTGTAGATGTGGTCTCCTCGTATCAAAGAAGATAGGTTGGCATTGGAAAAGGTTCAGAAAAGAGCAACAAAATGATTAGGGGTATTGAACTGCTGTCTTATGAGGAGAGATTAATAAGACTGGGATTTTTCAGCTTGGAAAAGAGATACTAAGATGAGGATATGATAGAGGTCTATAAAGTCATGACTAGTGTGGAAAAAGTAAATAAGGAAAAGTTATTTATTTATTTATTCCTTCCCATAACATAGAAACGACGAGTCACCAAATGAAAGTAAGAGGTAGCAGGTTTAAAACAAATAAAAGGAAGTACTTCTTCACACAATGCACAGTCTGTGGAACTCTTTGCCGGAGGATATTCTGAAGGCCTGAACCTAACCAGGGTTCAAAGAAGAACTAGGTGAATAGGTCCATCAATGACTATTAGCCTGGATGAGCAGTGATGGAGTCTCTACCCTCTGTCCAGCCTGGGAATGGATGTTGATGATTACCTGTTCTGTTCAAGCCCTCTTGGTATTGGTCACCGTCAAATGGACCTTTGGTCTGAGCCAGTATGGATTTTCTTATGATGTTTACTATTGATCCATTTGCTGATCTTTACAACAGGCTAGCTAGACTACCTATCTTTGACTTGACACATAAACACCTTGGTTAGCTGTTTGTTGACCAGTGGAAACTGATGACTAGATGGTGTGTGACCATCTGTTCAGATTTGTAATGATAAATTATTTTTGCAATGAACAATTTATCCCTAATGCTGATGAGCTTGGTTTTGAAGGGCTAGAAATCGGAGTGAAGCTCAGTGAGTGTAAACCCAATTTTCTTCTCCCTCCAACACCAATAATGGTTCATGGAAACTTCTGTGGCTTCAAACTGCTGATAGCAAACATCTCCAACTTGCAATGCCAGGTTTATTGTAGCAGTTTGCCTAGCAATGAAGCTCTCAATTTAAAATATATCGAAGGCTGGCTGTAAAGCTTTGGACTGGGATTCAGACTATTTGGATTCTGCGGTCAGGTTTGTTTTGTTTTTGTTTGGCCTTGATCAAGTCTTTCTCTAACTTGGTTCTTCATCAGTAACGCAGGGCTAATAAATGTTTCTTTCTCCCATTCTTTGCCTGTATGCATCCTGGGACAGGGAGGGCATTTCTATCCTAGGAAATTATTTCAAAATAACTCCCAAAATAACTATTTCAAAATAGCGTGTCCACACTACAGGGAAGCCTCAAAATCAGGCCAAGGCAGGCTTCCTTACTGTGGACATGCTACCTTGACTTAGAGCCCCAGGAAGCATTGGGGAGTAATTACTTTGAATGACTCTGGGGAGTAGTTGTTTTGAAATGGGAGCAGTGAAGTGTCCACATTACTGCTATTTTGAAAGAAGCATTATTCCTTGTAGAAAGCAGGAGCTATTATTTTGAAATTACCAGCCCATTATTTCAAAATAATGGGCTTAGTAATGTGGTCGTTTGGCTTGTGTTTTTGAAATAAAGGGAGTTATTTCAAAATAACTCGCCAGTGTAGAGTAGGGTGGAGTGTTTCTTACAATGACGATGTTCAGTGCCTAGCATGCAGGGGGCTTAGTTTTGCAGGGGACCTCTCATTATTACCATAATAGTAATAAATATGGGATTGATCAGTTTTTGGAATGGGTGAAATGGGGTATTGTTAGGAAACTGCTATGGAAATGCAAACAGTGGTTTAATTGAGTTTAGTGCTGGAGAAAGGGAACAGATCTGCAGAGGGACATGCTCTGTTTTACTGTAGTTCAGTTACAGCATGGATCTCAGCAGTGCAAGTTGACCATGTCAAGGTGCAAAGCCCTAGATGTATGCATACTATCCTGCCAGTATAATAGATCTACTTGATGTGCTTCCAATGAAAAGGGAAACTCCTGTGTTTTGTAAAGAAATGCATAATTTTAAAATGCTCTGATAAGAAAGTTATAAAACTAATTAATGCCTCTGAGCATAATTGGAATTAACTGTCTCAAACTACCTGGGAGAATTCAGGAGCAAAATGTAAAGTTTTACCTTCTGCACTACGATTTGCAAAATCAGAACAGAAATCACTGATGATGACAACTTTGAGAAACAGAAGTTTTTTCAAGATACTTAGGAAAGGAATTGAAAGTATTTGCCCCGGGAGTAGGAATATTGATGACCCTGTTAATATAGTTTCTTGTTTATTTGAGAGGGGCAGATAATTCCAGTGAAATCACTATAAAGTGGGCATTCACAGGAAGAGGCAAGGTTTTGATGGACATTGTGAATAGATATGGTGAGTTTTAATAGTAGTATGCAGTATGTAGAGTCCTTGGCCAAAAACTGCCTGTAGAGGGCAGTGTAGTACTAGAAACATAAACATTGCCATTGTTCAGGCATTTTATATTTAAGGCATAGAATGATGCTATGAACTGTGATTAGGCCTGTCAGAATTTATTTTTTTTATCATTTCACTGGATATTATTGATTATTTTAAAGCATTTTCATGTGTATTGATTTAATTTCACAGTTCTGAAAAATGATGGGTTTAAATCATTTTTTATTTGTATTGATTATTTTTTTAAATTTCACAGTTGTGGGAAATTATGGGGGGCTTAGGTAATAATCATTTAATGACAGTGGATGTTGAGATTCAGAAAGCTCGAGCTTTCATAACTGTTAAAACACAGATTGTCAGCATCCCATGTCAAAGTATATAAAGTAAATAGCCTTAAATCAGACGATAGTTCTCAAGCAGCATTTTACTTTGCTAAGCTGTAAATTTCAGTTATCATCCTTGGAAACTTTTTTTTAATCCATTTGTGTGCATACAGTGAAACTGATGTTTACTGACCTTTACCAATAAAAATCTAATTCTTGCAAGCCTAATGTAGGATGCTGAAGTTACTCAAAGAACAAGATACATTTATTAAATAAATATTTTTCAGGGTATTTTTGTTATTCTTTACTAGAATTTTTGCTATAAGCTGCAGCTGTATCAGTTGGAAGTAACAGAAGAGGACGATGACTTGGGTGTGTTGATCAGTTGCAATGACCCATGTGCCAATGAGAGAGAGTAATGCAGTCCTAGGGTGCATCTGGCACGGTATTTCCAATAAAGATAGGAAGTACTAATAGAATTATACGAGGCACCAGTGAGACCTTATTTGGAAGTGTGTGTGCAATTCTGGTCATCCGTGTTTAGGAATGGTGGATTTCAAGTGGAATAGGTGCAGAGAAGAGCTACTAGGATGGCTGGCAGCGTGGGCAGTGGGTGAAAGTAGGGCTGAGGGAGGTAAGCCCCCAGCCCCACCTCTTCTACCTAGGCTCCGCCCCCATGGGAGCCAAGTTCCCACCCCTCCAGAGCACCATAGGGAGGGTTGAGAGGGCAGCACGTGGCCCCAGAGCATGTGGTGGATGGGAGCTCAGTGGCAGCAACACTCTACCCCCAGTACTCCTACAGTAGGCATTCTGGGGGCAGAGTGTGGGTGGTGCCAGGCTGGCAGAGCCTCTCCCGCCTATAATATCCACCACCCCCGATTGTCAGAATGGAGAATTTAACTTATGGGAGGAAAACTGAAGGCGTTTGGCTTGTTCGGCCTGTTCGGCCTAACAAATCAAAATATGCAGGGAGATATGAATGAGCTCTATAAATATATCAGTGGGATAAACGTTGGGGGGAGGGAAGAGTCACTTACGTTAAGGTGCAACGTTGACACGAGAACAAATGGATATAAACTGTCCATCAGCAAATTTAGGCTTGAAATTAGATGAAGGGTTTTAACCATCAGTGGAGTGAATAGCCTTCCAAGGAGAGAAGTGAGGACCAAAAAACCCGAACTGGTTTCAAGACTGAGCTTGATGAGCGTATGGAGGGGATGTTATAGTGAGATTTGCCTACAGTGGCAGGTGGCCCATTTTCAAATATCCCCAATGGGACACTAGATGGGGAGTTTGCTGACTTATTTCAGTGAATTCTCCCCCAGGTGATCAGTTGGTGGATCTTATCAACATGCTCAGGGTCTAACTCAGGGCTGCTCAACTTTGGAAGCCTCGGGAGCCACAATGATACTCGCAGCATATGCCTAGGGCTGCAACTTAAGTGTGGTTGCATATACATGCAAATAGCTTATTTCACACTGATGGGCATGAATTCAAAGCACTTCCCACAATGCCCTGGTGCTCCTGGCATCTCCTCTCTGGGGGCTAGAAATGCCGACACCTTTTACCCATCAAGCCTGTCCACTCATGTCTTTCAGTGCTCACCCC
Source organism: Apalone spinifera (assembly GCA_030068395.1). Lineage (NCBI taxonomy): Eukaryota > Metazoa > Chordata > Testudines > Trionychidae > Apalone > Apalone spinifera. Next base: position 32,187,084 of record JANRFK010004440.1, on the reverse strand, counting down.
AACAGAGAGATGCCTCACTGTTGTGGAGTGTGCTCCTAGTGGAGGCCATGTTCAAAGGATCCCACTCAGAGGCTGCGTGTTGAGCCCCGCGTAAACCCAAACTGCTAGGGTTGCCAGATGGTTTAACCAAAACTACCAAACCCTCTCCCCTTCCCGCCCCCCCCAAAAAAACCCCACCAGGGAAAAATTCTGTTTGGGGGTGGGGGGTGGGGGAAGGGGGAGATCAAAGTTGTTGAGCAAAAAAAAAAGGACCCTGAGAGTTAAGCAAAAAAAAAAAAAGCATGGCCCCTTTAAGAAACACTTTTGGGCCTTAACAGACTGCCAGCGGCCGCCCGCCCACAATTTTGCCTCCCTGCACCGGGCTGGACAGCTCCCCTGCGGAACCCAGTAAGAACCCGTGATTTTCGCCTCCTGGCCAGGGGAAAAATTCAGAAAATATTGGATATTTTAGGTGTCCGGTATTTTCTGAATTTTTTTTTACCAGACAGGAGGCGAAAATACCGGACACCTGGCAACTCTACAAACTGCAGTGTGGGCTGCAAACAAACAGGCCACATGTTGAGTAGCCCTAGTTTAACTGATCACCTTATTTGGGTCCAGGAAGGATATTTTCCCCCTCTAGATCAGATTAGTAGAGATCTCAGAGGAAGGAATTTGTCCTTCCTCTGATGTATGGAGCATGGTTTAAATGGTGGCTTCTCTGTAGCTTTTAAAGTACTTTTAAACACTTATTTAAGGAATTCCTAACCTCTGGGTGAGTTACTGGGTCTATTATGGGAGTGGATGAGCGAGGTTCTGTGTTTTGCAGTGTGCAGGAAGTCAGACTAGATGATCACAAGGGACCTTTCTGGCTTTAAATTCTACAGTTGCATTGTGCCTAAAGGCAAATATTTACAAAGTGCCAGGTCATTTTAGACTGCAAAGTACTTGAATTATATGCTTGTGGAGTGGCTCTCTTTATTATGGATGTATAGCACTTAATATAGTCGGCCCCTAATCCCTGAGTGAGGTCTCTAAGCACTACTACAATGCAAATACTTGTTCACTATTTAAGATCTGTGTCAGAGGACAGGAACCTCCTTGCTGTATGGTCACTTAGAGGTGTGATACAGTGCAAAGATTATGCTGCAGAAAAACATTCTACAGAGCGTTTTTGGATTTATAGCAGCTGCTCAGTTAGCCGTGTGATAGACTCCTGTTCCCATCCGGCCATGTGAGTACCTTTTCTATTAATGTTAATGGCAGTTGCACAGTTTGCTGTGAGAACAGAATAGAATTATGCTGTGAGAGTTGATGATACAGATTACTGATTTTTTTTTTAATCAAGCAGACCCAAGATATAAAATATTTAAAGGGACAACTAACTTGGTTTTAGGTACAACAGTTTGGTTATTTAAGAAAAATATAGGGTTTACAAACCCTACAATGAATAAATTCCTAATATTATTATTCTGTTTATTCACTCTGGTAAATTAAGCCATCAAATTTGTATTTGGCCCCCATTGAGAGAGATGGTGTACTGCACAGATTGAAGACAGTCCAAGATTACAGTGTCTAATCTGAAAGATGCTGTATCGGACACTCCCACTCCCCTCCCCTTTAGCACCATTCTGGGCACTGGTTCAGCCCCTAACCTTCAGAGAATAGTACAGAAAGTGCAGCTTTTTAGATTTTTTTTTCCCCTCTGTCAACCATCCGAGCACTGGCCAGTGCATTTCTACTTAACTCATAAAAATTATGGAATTGCAGGGCTCTAGGTCAGCACAGAATTTAGCTCAAAATGTACAGCTACTCCACTGGAAGCAGTGTTAATGCCATTCCCTTTCACGGTTATAGCTTCACTTCTGACAGAGATCAGTGCAATTAACTTAGGTCACCTCTGTCGTTAGATATCTCAAAGATAAAATCTATAGGACTGTAAATCAGTTGGGAAATTTCACACTCTGCTTCATAAACACACTGTGTACAATATATAAATGTCAATTTGTCATTTAATACTGTTGCAATGCAGAGTTGGCTTGATAATGCTACAGTGTAAACAGACCTAGTCATTAAAGTTTAACTGGAACGTCAGTGCATTATCAAATTAATTGAGCTGAGGTGTTTCTCAGGAAACAAAGATATAATTAACTTGTCCCCACATCAGTTCTAATGCTTTAAAATAAAAATAAAATCCTTACATGTGGGACTCTTAAGTAATTTGTTCTTTGTTCTGCTTTCTTGCCTAAAAATGGCAAGTTATTCTCTATTCACAGTTTTGTCACTTTTCATTCTGTTGTTCTATGATGCTGGTCCAAAGGCCACTGAAGTTAATGGAAAATTCTCACGGACATGCTACTGTTAAGTCCTATATTTGCAGCAGCTTCCACCTATCCATGCATACTCCCTCTACTCTGTACAACCCATTTAGGATCGAATTCAGTCCTGGTAAAATTCCGCTAAAGTCACTGGAGTTAGAGTGTGACGAATTTGGCATCTGGTGCTCCTCTTCATGGTCTCTCTTCCCCTTTTGCTTTGTTTTGTGGGTTGAACTAGTGTCCTATGGCTCTTATTTATGTCCATTGTAATGTGCATTGTAAAGGATGGTGTATGCTTTTGGGGCACTGTCTATCATGATAATGTCCAACACTACTACAGTGATCAGGCCTTATGGGAAAATAATTCAGAAGCAGGCAACAGCCAAAACTTTGGGAAAATCTAAAGCATCTGATCACAAAGTTAGTTTCTGAAGAATGAAGCACAACATTTCATGGCAGCAAGCAGTTATGTTTGGGATCTTAGTGTCCTCTTTTCTTGACATTTCCATAGCATTTATCATTCCACTGGGCCTGATGGTGCTCAGTACCTCATAGATCAGAGACTATATAATATGGAGATCTACCACCTCATGGAGCTGGAAGGGACCTTGAGAAGTCATTGAGTTCAGCCCCCTGCCCTCACAGCAGGACCAAGTAACATCCCTGACAGATTTGCCCCAGATCCCTAAATGGCCCAACTCAGGGCTTGAGCTCACAACCCTGCGTTTAGTAGGTTAATGCTCAAACCAGCAAGCTATGTGTTTTGCTAACTTTTATTATATTTGGTGTGGTTTTTTCCCCCCTCCTTGAAGCCCTAGAACTTGAAGTCATGTGATTACAGGAGCATTTCAGCTTTTTTTAGGGGGGTGAGGGGCGGTAAGTATTTTGGCCTCCTGGTTGTGTAGAAAAGCTTGATGTGCCCTGAATGTAGTCTGAAAGAACTGCCACTATGACTCAAGCATGTTGAGCTCTATGGATGAAAAGCGCTAGTTGATATTATGAAAATTATTATTTTTGAATGCTTGCGATTGGCAATTGGTCTTTCTGGTCAACAGGGGCATTCACCTCCCAGTCAGCATTGCTCTGTGGCTGAAAACAAACTTCCTCTGCTCATCTGCCCCATCAGAACTTCTTGTAATGAACACACACAGATGTTTTAGCACTGCTGGGCAAGTGAGTTTTTAAAAAACAAACAAGCAAGCTATAATCTGAGCTAGACCTTTAGTAGGTATTATGCTGTTCCATATTTAATTTGAATTGAATGCTTTAGCTACTATTGGATACAGAAAGATGGACAGTTTTGAGTGTCTAAATCCTAAAGCAACATTTCCAGTATTACTGACAGGATGTTAATGTACCTGGAGAGTACAGTACTGATGAATGGAATAGTCCTCTCTGAGTGTTGTTTTCATATTACAGAATTCTTAGGGTATGACTCAAAACAGACCTTAAATAATATCTCTTTCTGGCCTCCTGTCCTTAGACACTTTTTTAAAAAATTCTGAAGTGAAAGAAAATTGAGTAGTTGCATGATGGATAATTATGATTTGGGGCTCAAAAAATAGAAATAAAGACATGTGATTACAGCGCCTAAAACCCCCATTTTGGGCTCAATCTAAGGCCCACTTAAATCAGCACAGATGCATCCTTTGAGTTGTTTGGCCTCTGGCTCTGGTACATTGACCCCACTCCTCCCGGGGTGCCACTTGGAGAGCACTTGCACCTGTATGGATCCCTGTTAACTTACAACAGGCCTTCATGTGGGTATAGGCTCTGCCTGCATGGAACGTACTGCAGGATGAGGAACGTTATGTTTCTTTAATATTACAGCTCACGTTCAATTAGTACCCTTCATTTTGGAGGACCTGAGAAGGTTTTAACAACTTGACAAATGTACACTCAAATGGTGGCTTTTCAGCCTGTTTTAGCAGGGGATTTAGAGGGGCTTGCCTTCTGTGGGAACTCCAGGAATGCAAAGTGACTCAAAGAGAATTCCTCAGTGTGTACTGAAGTAACAATTTGCACCATACTTTCAAGGATTGTGGTATGTGCTCTGCCAGGGCCTCCCTCTTCCCCTGTCTGATAGTCCTTGATAGTGATAGCAGGAAGTAGGATCTGCATTCCACAGCATCTTGTGTAGCTCTGCAAAACAGACCATGTGAATCAATCACTTACCAGTGCAATGAGCTGTAAGAGCTCATCTACTCAACTTGAACCTCTCCACCTTGCCGGTGCTTCCTATATCCTAACATGGTAACTTATGCATGTTGGCTCTCTTGAAGATCTTGTTTATGCTACAGAGGGCTGTGGATTTTCTGAGCAGTCTGGGATGAGGGAAGAGACTCATGAGAGCCCTAATGAACCTGGGCCTCTTGGCTATGATTGGAGCATTGGCAAGTACAAATGTCCCCCAGGGGAATGCTGTGGAAACTGAGTGGGGCTTCTGCTTGGCAACTGCTGCTTCTGCCGAGGAGATTCAATGACAAAGCGATGCTAGTGTGGTCAACTAAAGGGGAAGGTTGTACTGGGGGTCCTCACCAGGGGCCGGTGTAAGCTGGGCAAGCATCTGGGATAAAGCAGACCTGGGTGGCCATGCCCAAACACCTGGTCTCCAAATGCTTTGTCCATGCTGGTTTTGGTAGGATCTGAGCTATAATAGACAACCCTGGGCATGAGTCATCCATGCTATTGCTCAGGGAAGCACTCCACATTTGTGATATTTCACAACTGTATGATGCAAGGCTGGGCCTAAACCTTAATATATGATACTCCCATTGAAGTCAATGGGGGATTGGCTGCTACCAGGCCTATTGATTGTTATTGCTTTCATTTGTGAATGTAATGAGTCCAGAGCTCTTGAGTTTGGAAAAACCAGATGAAAATCTCAAGTGGTCTAGTGCATGGGGGAGGGCACTGGAAGTCCCAGGTCTGTCACTGACCTGCTGGGTGACCATGGGCATGTCACTTAATCTCTCTCTGCTTCTCTTTATCTGACCTATCTATTCAGAGTGTAAATTCTTCAGGGCAGCAACATGTTCTAGCCCCATTGCACCCGGCACTGTATAGTGTAATAATAATTCAACACTGTAATAATTAATAGAAGATGTAGACAACCATAAATCAGGCCCGGTGTTATTTAAACTTTTGAAATAAAGACTGAATATTAAAAAGGGAGAAGAAATACAAAAATTATTCTTAAAATAAGAATCGGTTATGCCAAGGAATTAAAACACATTCCCCTGCTTCTTTGAGCTTACCCTCCTTATGCTTACATTAATATGAAGCCTTAATTATTAAGGAGAAGAAATGAGTTTATCTGAGCTGATCTCTATGTTGAGCCTGAAAGTTGGGCAAACTAATCATTTAATACATTTTCTTTCAGAGCGATCATTTTCCGGAACAATTGGCTGAAGGGCACCAGTTAGTTCACCTCATGAGAACTACAGAAGTTGGTTTATGTCTCTACACATATTTTTGATCTCAAAAAGGATGAGCAAGTGTTGGTTTTTGGGCGTGTGTGTGTATATGTGTTATATTTTTCAAGTGTGTTTTACCTGAGGCCTAGACTACATGAGAAAATTAGGTCAGTTTAACTTCAGTGGTGTGAAAAATCCAGTCAAGAATGGTGTACTTAAGTTGACCCAAGTTCCCATGGAAACAGTGCTAGATGGATGGAAGAATTCTTCCACTGAACTAGCCTCTTGGGAAATTGGATTACCTACACTGATGGGAGAACCTGTCCCTGTGGGAGTGGTTTTCAACTTTTTAAAATTTGTGAACCCCTAAACAAACTTGAATGGAGGTGCAGTCCCCTTTGGAAATTGTAGACATGATCTTCAGACCACAAGTTGAAAACCACTAGCATAGGTAGGGTCTACATTGAAGTGCTGCAGTGGCACAGTTGCAACGGTTCAGTTGTGCTTCTCTAGAGTTTTAAGTGCAGACAACCCTTAGAAATATCACATCTCCTAGTTTTGCTAGTGGATTTGGAGAAGATTCTGAGATCCATATTGGAAGCTCTTTCTGATCCCTTAATTGAAGGGTGTAGCTGTTACATCTTGAACACAGATGAACTTTGTTTCCACATTGTTTATTCCAGACTCTAAATAGATCAGTGCTCCCTTAACAATTTACCTCATGTCTCCCCCTTACACTTATCTATGCCTCTCCCCTCGGGCTGGAATTGGAGTCGCAGCTCCTGGAGGGGAGGCAGTGGAGAGCAGCAGAGGCCAAAGCTGAGGGCAGGGGTGGAACCAGGCACAATCTCAGCTGGGACCCTGGGCTGCATACTGGGTGGCACTCTTCGCTCTACTCTTTCCTCCTGTTGGGACTGGCCTGGGCCCCAGCCATGTCCTCTCCTGTTCTTCCCCACCTGTGGGAGCCTAGCTGCATCTCTGCCTAGGAGATGAGGGACATAATGCTGCCTCCAAGGACCCCTCTAAGGTAACTGCTGCCTAAAGCCCAGCCCCTATACCCTCTCCCTTGCTATATTCCCTGCCCCATATGCCCTCCTGCACCCTAACTCCCTCCCAGATCCCATACTCTCTCCAGTGCCCTAAATCCCTGGCCCAGCTAGGAACCCCAATCCAGACTCGAAACCTCTCTGCCCCAGCCTGAAACCCCACTCTGTATCCCACACCACTCATCTCTCCTCCCAACCTAGAGCAACCCCCCCCCCCAGAGCCCATACCCCCCACATTCCAAACCCCTATCTCAGCCTGGTGCACCTTCCCACACTCCTTGGTCCCACCCCAGCCTGGAGCCTCTTCCTGTACTACATACCCCTCATCCCCAGCCCCACCTCCCTAGTTGATGCCCTTCCCCTCCTGCATCCTAAACCCCACCCCAGCCCAGTGAAAATGAGCAAGAAAGTGAGGATCAGAGAAAGCAAGGGACAAAAAGAAGGGGAATGAGGTGTTTGGGGGTGGAGCCTTGGAGAAGAGGCAAGTCAGGGCCTTGGGGCAGGATACGGGTGTTCCATTTTGTGCAATAAGGACACTGGCAACTCTATTTAACCCATATGTCTGAATCCCGTCTTAGCTCAGATTTCCCTACTGACGAGAGCTGGCTAAAAAATGGCAGAATTCTTCTGTGGAAAAAATGGAACTTTTTTCATTAAATTTTTTTGACTAGCTTGATTCTTGTGACATCCTAATTTCACTAGCTCCAGACACCAGTGTGTCTTTCCAGGTAGTCATGACTTGAATTTCCAAAATGGAAAGGAATCGCTGCAGTACAATATAAAGAACCCAACAAGGGCACTTACTCACTTCATTTTCATTGTAACGGGCCTTTAAAACAATGCTCATGGGCAGCATTAGAAGAGAGAAGTTCATTCCTTTAAGTGATGACTTCGATTTCGTAGATTAGAAAATTAACTGGAATGTGACCCATGAAAAATGTTAACTTCTGATGGTCAAACTTTCCTCTGCATTATACTAGTGATTATTGTAGAGTGGGGGTGGTGAAGCATAGATGTGATGGAGTGCAGAATTTGGCCTAATGCAGGAAAGGTTGGTCGGTTTGATGTTACTAGAAAAATGTGACTTTAAAACTACAGAAAATGGGCATAGGATAGTGGATTGATTTGTAAATGATTTGAAAGAAACACACGGATAAGTTTTTAAATTGCCTTTTAAGCATTTCCAATAAATGCAATTCCATTGTACGATCTGTATCCTATTTTGTTAATAGCAATTTAAAGTATATGCAAAGAACTGTTTTCAAATAGTTCTGTTGCCAAGATGAACATGAAAACATTGAAGGTGGCACATTCTCTTGTAGGGAAGCTGTAATATCATAAGACAAGCACTGGGTCTGAAGGAAACATTCCCTGTCTATATTCCAGGTGGCATGTTTTCCAGAAAGGATTTTTTTTTTTTTAAATGAAAGCAAGGTTTGGCTTGCTATGGCCACAAATCAGAATAATGACACTGTTAGCAGTAAACAGTTTTAATTTATACAGGTGACATTTAAAATGCAAATCAGACCTTAAGATAATTGCTGGAAGTAAGGAAGTCTCTGTTGGTTTACGGAACATTTCCAAGTTTCTATGGAAATTACTTAAAATGAAATGAGGAACTCAATGAAGAGCTTTATGTCTTGGCAGACCTACCTGGAGTTAGATTTCCACGGAGCCAAGGAACTTGCTTAATCTAAATGATTGGTGACAGTGCATTAAGCTATTTGATCTGTCTGGAAAATACTATGGTAAAGCTTATATTTTAGAAAGGGACCATTCAAATCAAGTGAAAAAATTACTTTGTGAATCTTGTGACTTTAGAAATGAAGGTACTGGGCCCAACTTAGACTCTGATTCTGCAGACTTGCATGTGCCTAAACCTGCTTTAAAAAGGGCTCTAGAGGCGATCCGGACAATTACAGACCGGTAAGTCTAACGTCAGTACGGGGCAAATTAGTCAAAACAATAGTAAAGAATAAAATTGTGAAGCAT
>JANRFK010004440.1:32156278-32178233 GCA_030068395.1 Apalone spinifera | reverse complement strand
GCCGTTCTTATGTTACTCCTTTGAATTGGTCCACTGCGGTAAAGTTAAGCATATTTTTAACTTGGAAAATCGGGGTCTTGCTTTAAATCCCTGCGTGTCTGTTCCCCTTTTGCTAAGTGAAGCCAGCAACAACCAGGGCCGGGTTCAATATCTCTAGGTGCCTGTCCATGGATACAACACAGAACTGGCTCACAAAACTAGTCATCTGGTAACTTCACACACCACCTTTGGGCATCTCTAAGAGGTAATGCTTGCCCACATGAAAGCACAGAGCCTGAGTGTAGGAAAGGAGGGAAGTAGCAAGGCATTAATTTGGGGAAAACATTGCAAACAGGGTTCATAAACATAAATCAAGAGTAAAAGCCCTATCTGCAAATAGGCTGGGCAGTGTCCTTTTCCCACTCAGGTTCTTAAGTTCAGCAACCAAAATAGTCCCTTTCATGTGCCCGACCCTTCTCTGCACCCTACTCACAGTGGCTATCTTTGGTCAGTGCAGATGCAGAGTTCAGTGGTGCATTTGTAGAGTTTACCTCCCACTGTGGGTGGAGGGCAAAGTGGTGCATTACTGATGCTGCTGCTTGGGCACTCGTTTGCTGCTCCTCTCTCTGCCAGCCATCCTGTAGGCTGCTTGTCGTACGTCTCTGGTGCTGCACTGCTGGCTGTTGATTGCTCTTGCCACACTACTCCACCAACTGCCCTGCGGGTGGCCTATTGCACCTGTCTGCCACTGCCCTCCTGGCCACTTGTTGCACCTTTCTGCCTCACCAGTTACTTGTTTACCTGACTACTTATCATGTTCTGCTGCCACCTCTCTCTGCTGCGACATCTGCACTTCAGTCTGTTAGGGTACATCTACACTTCTGGGAAGACTGACACTTCAGAGGTTGATCTTCTGGCATTTGATTAAGCAGGTCTGGTAAGGCCCCTCTAAATCAAATGCGGAGGGTGCCCCCATTGACCCTGAAATACCTTGTAGTTATGAGGAACAAAGGAAGTTTAGAGGAGAGATTATCATGTTTACCTCCTATTGTTGGGCCACCCCAGAAAATTGATGGTAGGTATATTGACTGCATCTATGCAATTCACTTAGCTGGCATTGCATATCGTGCATTGATTTTTCTCCACCAGTGTAGACCTGACCTTAGTAATTTTCATCTCTTTGCAGGCTGGGCAAAACTATTGTCCCATCTCAAGTGATTTCAGCTTCCAGTGGTTTTTAGCTCTTAGCAGACAGAGAAGAAATACAGTCCTACTACAACTGATTTCAGTTCTGAGTGAGCGTTTAATATGAAGCCTCCAATAAAGCCTATTTAGCTCTTTCTTTGAACAGTGTTTGTTTGGGGGAGGGTTTTAACAAATTGAAACAGTACATGCAGAACCATTGGGAAAGGTTTGCAACCTCCTGATCCATGCGTATTGGTCCCACCATATTTCCAGATACGGTAAAAACAAGAAGGAATCTAGTGGCACTTGAAAGACTAACACATTTATTAGGATATTGGAGCATAAACTTTAATGAGTTACATGATATGGTGGAATTTGTATTAGTGATTATCACTTGTCACAACCATTTAACTTGAGTTCTTCAGGGCAGAAACCATTTTTACTTTGTTTGAAAAGAAAGTCAGAAATTCCTCCAATTCGATCCTTTCTGCAGGCCAGACAATTGCAAGAATATAGTGTTGCAACAAGTGGGAATGCAAATTACAGCCAGATATTGATCAAGTGAATGAAGAGGAGTAGAATGACTTCCTTCCTGTGGTACATAATGATTGACTTAGAGGAATTGATTCAGGAAAAAATAATGAGCAAGTTAAAAAAAAAACGGATCTACGTTTTATAACAGTATTCATTTTGCTTATGGAAGAATGAAGTGTTGTTATAGCAGTGTCAGTTCTCAGATACTGGCGAGACAAGGTAGGTGAGGTAATGCCTTTTATTGGACCATCTTCAACCACCATGTCGGGGGGGAGGGGAGAGGGTGGCGGAGGAGGGGGGAAGAACGTTTACTGTTACTTTTTTTTTATTAAAGTACAATAATTAACTAAAACACTTGTTCAGTTCTTACAACAGAGAGTGTGTATGTGTGTAAGAATGGAGGAGTTCCTTTTTTGTGGATTACATCTGAATTAGTCATTCAGATATAAATGGGAGAGAGTCAAATCTATTCTTGCAACAGAATTTTTCTATCCAGAATTTCATTGTTTTTATTTTAAGTCCATAGGATGTTTGGGTACCTCAGTAGGAAGAGCTGTAGTTCCAGTTGGACTTTATAAAAATCTTTTTTTGTGTTTTCCAAATAACCGTAAACGAGAGAAAATCAATTGTCTTTATATCTAAGGGGAAAATATCCATGCCCATATTAAACATTAAGGACATAATTTTCAGACCTTGGTGCTTCAAGTTAGGCACCTACATTGATACCATTATAGGGATTGTTTATTTCAATCTGATGAAGAGGGACTGGATTATCTAGTGATTAGAGCACTGTACTGACAATTTTGATTGCTTGCTTACCCATAGACTTCCTGTGTGAACTTAGCAAAATTGCTTGATGTTCCCTGCACCTCTAAGCCTGCCAACTGGGAGGGGGCAAAAAGGACAATTGCCCCAGGGTTTGGCCACTGAAAAGGTCCCTGGAGGTCCAGGGCCTTTAAATTGCTGCCAGAACACTGCACGGTGCACTCCGGGCAGTGCTAAGGGCTGGCTGCTCCAGCCCTGCCCCTTCTGTGCTAGGACCTGCCCCTTCTGAGAGCGCAGAGCTGCTGCCCCCCCACACTTTGCCCTGGGGCCTGATAGGACTGTTGGCTCCCCTGTGCACCCCTATACCTTTATCTGTAAAATGGGGATAATTACAACTAAGCGCTCATTCAAAATTTGTGTCTGCACGTGATCCACAGTCTGCACATGTGATCTGTGGATAGCTGCAGATTTGCAGGGCTTTGAGGATAGTGCTTCCTGCCTTTGCAGAGGTGTTGTGAGTATAATCCAGGATTGTAAGGTGCTCAGGCACTAAGGGGAGGCTGGAAGGTATACAAATTCCTAGAGAGCACCATTAGCTCTCATTTACACATGTGAGGGCTAAGTTTCAAGGTAGAAAAAAGTGGCAACTTCAACAGCTGTTTACTAAACAATCCTAAATATCTCAGAGCAGTAGCCGTGTTAGTCTGTAACTTTAAAAACAAGTAGTCCTGTGGCAGCTTAGAGACTGACAAACATATATAAAGTATCACCAGTTTTCATGGGAAAACCCCACTTCATCAGATGAAATTAACTTGAGGGAAAAAACAGGGGACCCTCAGAATAAGAACAGAGAGTAAGGGGAAAAAAGCTGTCAGTTTTAGTCCCTGTGCTAATGAGGCTAATGGAGTGGGCTGGAAGTGTCCCATACTTCGCTTTTGATGTCAATAAGATGTTGAATGTAAGGAAAGCTGGTTTTATAATATGTCATCCAGTTCAAGTCTTTGTTCTGGCCAAGGGAGACTGTCAAATTTGCATATGGATCCTAAATAGGTTTTGTTGCTTCTACATTCCCAGCTGGGGAACTATCAACCTTAGCTAGTGGACTAGATGGTCAGTTACGGTCTGTTGAAGGCAGGAGCTTAAAACTGACACGTGAAGGAGGTCTTGCCCCTACTTCACCAAAGTTAATGTAATATGTTGAAATAAGCCCTGAGTGAATAGCTGCCTCTGAGCCTATAGAGTCACTTTTCGGTAACAAAGAACCTATATAGTGATCAGGCAGCTTATTTCCTATAGTGCTGGAAGGTATGTCAACTCCAATGGCTCGCAGCTGATGCTGAGCCAACTGGGTCATTCAGTTTATTTACTGTTTGTGTTTTGAGTTCATTTAAAACAGTTGTGTGATGGGGTGCACTCACCCCACACAAGATGGGGTTAACATTACATTGTGGGTTGAGAACTCCCTACTCCGCCCCTCTGGCTCTGTTGCATCTCCAGCTAAGACTCAGTGGGGACCATCATAGCTGGAGATACCAAAGCCTAGGCAGATGCTGAGATAATCCCAGAGGCCTTGCAGGTTTCAGGGGTGTTGGCAGAAGCGCAGGCCAGAGAACTGTAGAGGTAACAAGGACGCCCAGACCATAGCAGCAGAGGCAATGGCAATAGCAGGTAGCAGCCTAGGAGAATTTGATGGTGGACTGGTGAGTGAACCGAAGCCTTAAGTTAGGCAGTGTGTTTCAATCAAAACCTTTCTCCACTGAGTCGGGGCCCACACTATGGTCCTGATAGGGCCATGGGCTGGGATCTGTAGGAGAGGAAGGGCCCGTACCACCCTGCTGGGGACACAACACCTCCTCCTGTTTTTTGGCACTGGCCACTAGGCCTTACTGTCCTGCCAAGGGTGAATGTAGAGCCTGAGGCTGTTAGGCTGTACTGCCTTGCAAGCAGGAGCTTAATTATTGACTTGGCCTCACTGCCCTGCTAGAAGGGATGGATTTCCTTAGTCTGACCATTGAGCCTTATTGCCTTGTAAGCCGGGAGTGATTGATACCACCCCCTAAGCCTTATTGCCCATTTGATAAAGGTGAATTTTTGGACTCTGGCCTCTAGGCCTATCATCTTGCTGATAAGTGCAAGTGTATGAACTCGGATTGAGGGACACAGATGTAAGGTATGCATGTTCCACCCTTATTCTCGACGAAAGACAGGAGCTCTCGATGTTACCTCCCCACCCTTTCTGAAGTTGTCTTCCCCATTTTAAAAACTGACCATGTTAATCAAGGCCTAACAAAGTCGTCTCTTGTCCAGAGGCTAGTATCTGTAACTGTATCAGTGCTACTTCAGATTGTATTGCAATTTACATTATTTTAATATGCTTTTGATTGCTCTACATTGAACTCTTCCAAAACAGTTATTTCCTCCTTAATATATATGAACACTACAGGATAAAGTACTAGAGGGGAAGGGGAAGTCTACATTTTTCTTTTGATTTATAATGTATTGCTCCAGTATTTATGCCTTAGAACCTTGTTTGCTCCTTCAACTTTATCTGCCTTTGCTAAAGCTCTCGTATAGCTAAAGACTTGAGGGCTGTGTGTTGGACAATAATTATCTGAACTTTTTTCCTTATCAGCATGCTGCAAACTGTTTAATTCAGCTGATATTTATCCCTCTTTGTTCTTTGCCTCCAGGTTTATTATTTCTCCATACTGAGCCATTTGCCCAGTTAGAAATGATATGATCTTTTTGTTTCTGTCTGAATGGTTCCTCATTAGCTTGTGTGGGTGAGAATGTGCAATATGCCTTTGTGTCTATAAATCAATCAGACTGCTCATACAACTATGATGTGGCTGGAAAAAATTGACAAAAATGCATATGAGCATAAACATGGTAAGTACATTTATATAGTTCAAAATCTGGCTTATGTGTGTGACAGGCAGAGAACTGCATATATTAATCCATCAACCGTCTATATGTACCAGGCCAGATTCTCAGCTGATGTGAAGCCCTGCTGATTAACAGCAGCTGAGAAGCTGAACTGTTCTTGGATAAATCGTTGTTGACAAATGATGGCTAACATTATCAGATGCATTTCTAAACATAGCTGCTCCATTGGGTGGCAGCACCATGGTAACAAAGAAGACATAAGGCAATATCTGGTTTCCAATGAGACACTGCAGTGTGACTATGGAATGGTGATGAACAACTGAAATAGCTTCTTTCTTGGCAACTGTTCGTTGGGCCAATATGGTTACATGTTGCCTAGCACTGTTGGTACATGCTCTCCAATGCTAACCTTTGTACTGTACTTTCTCTTTCAGGGAAAAAAGAAGGTAGTTAGAAATGTTTCCACCTTGCATCAGTCTTTGATAAGCTTTTAATGAAAATTAGATATTCACTCCCTTTTAGCATTGTTCTCTATGGAGAGATGAGATCCTCTGCCCTTAATGGCACTAGTACTGCCTGCAACCGCTGTTCAGATTGCTCTCCAGGTTCACTCTTGCTGCTTCCTCGCGTATAAGAACATAAGAACATAAGAATGGCCGTACCGGGTCAGACCAAAGGTCCATCTAGCCCAGTATCCTGTCTGCCGACAGTGGCCAGCACCAGGTGCCCCAGAGAGGGTGGACCGAAGACAATGATCAAGAATTTGTCTCCTGCCATCCCTCTCCAGCTTCTGACAAACAGAGGCCAAGGACACCATTTCATCCCCTGGCTAGTAGCCATTTATAGACCTAACTTCCATGAAAGTTATCCCATGCCTCAGATTTTGCAGGCTCCTGTTCATGTTCTGACCCCGTAGTTTCCTATTTAACTGGATCATTTACTTTTTTAAATTCAACCCAGTGGGCCTGAGTCAGATCTCATTTACACTTGTGTGAATTGATTTATTTCTGAGGAGTCTGGTTTATACCAGTGTGAGATGGGAATCAGGCATACGCATGAGAATACTTGTATGTTCATTTTAATTTAATCTTCTTATCCTAATATAAGTTTAACCAAAATCAAGAAGAGAAGGAGCATTCAGAGTTGATTACAATTCATTTTTAAGTAGGCTCCCTTTTTATGTTTTTAAACATGATTTTCGTTAACTGGTGCTTACACTTTAGGTTAAGGTTCCATTTACAATGGGTTAATAAATTGTTAGCTATAGGTCATTATAGATTTCAACAGATTAGTAAATTGCTTGTTACAGTCTGAAATCACGCCCATTCATGTACTTATAGCCATCTATAATGCATATTATTCATATCTGTAACATGTTTATAACATCTATTAATTTTTTATTAACCCTTTATAAATTGCACCTTTATATAAAGTTAAGTCTAAAATATGGATGGACTTGTGCTGAGCCCCTGGGACTAAGTGAAATCTATGAACTAATACAAATGTAATACCAATGTAGAAGAATGTGCAAATAGCATTACTGTCCTATCTTCTAATCAGAGATATTTAGTGCTAGTTCCTCAAAGAAATATGGAACCATGCAATGGAGAAAGATGCTCCTTAGATGAGTCTCAAATATTCTTGCTGTTCACAGATGCTAGGTCTAGACTGCGACGGTTTTGCAGGAAAAGCTACTCAAAATGCACGCCATATTTTGCGTAGCTTTTTCGGCTTTTTTCCACCTGGAAGAGACTTTTCCGCCATTTGGCCCCGTTTAAACGAAGCCAAATGGTGGAAAAGCTTCCTCTTTCAGCGGAGCCCTTATGCCTCATGAAACAAGGTATACAGGGCTCCCCAAAAGAGTGTGGGGAAAAAAAGCAGAAGAGCAAACGCGTTCCTTGGATGCAGTGATACGTCTGGTATCCCACAAAAACCCCGTAGTCTAGATGTAGCTAGAATGTTGACACTTTTAAAAAAAAATTTCAGAATATGTGTGTTTAAAAAAAAAAAGCCTCAATGCTACTGAATGTTCTCGTATAAAGTCACAGACTAGAAAAAAGACTGACCTGGGCTGCTTCAAAAAATCCCCATTTTTTTCTTGTTTTTGTTTCCTTCTCCCGCAAATTCTTAAACCTTCACAGCATCTTAATGATTTCATCTGCCATGTAGGGAAATGAATCTCCACTTTTCTATAGAATAAGTATGCTGCTCAGGAAGCATCCCCAGGAAGAGTGGGTTTCAAACTTTTCTAGAGGAACAAAGACCACTCTTTTGGGTAGTGTGCTTGGAGAAGTGCTCTATAGTAATAGCACCGTGTCTTACAACAAACACCACTTCAACTTTCTTCTCCTTAGTGAGAACTGCCACCTGCTTTCTTAAGCTCTGGGCTGTGAAAAAGATGCTCAGCTAGTTACCTACTAATGTGTATATTCTGGGTCAGGCCTGCCAATGAGGGGAGATAAAGGGGTAACTTATCCAGGGCCTGGTGATTCATAATGGCCTGGGACTAGCTGTGGTAGCAGCAGCTGGACTTATTGGGCCTTATAAATTGTTGCTGGAGCCCCGGCTGGCACACTGCAGATAGTGCAGAAGAACTGGCGGTGGGAGGTTAGCCCTCTGCCCCTCCTCTTCTGTCCAAGGACCTGTCCATTCAAGGAGCACAGAGCCACACCCCCCCCCATCTTGCTCAGGGACCTGACAATTCTGTTGCCCCCCCCTTTTTTGGGACTCTTCGCACTGGCAAAACTACTGGTTAACTCAGATGGGAATTGTCCAGAAGGAGATTGAACAGCTTCAGGATTGCCTATCGAACTCTGTGGTCTCTTCGTAATCAATCCAGTCATAACAGTGCTGTGGTCTCCCACTGTGACACCCAATCTGGAAACCTTATCTTGTATGGCTTTGAGTTGAGAGCTCAAATGTTGGACCCATCAGGGCAATCAAAGTCAGCGCCTTTCAAGGAGTTGAATAACGCTCACCCATTCACAATACTCGCAGAACCCTTTCTGAAGCTTTTATTTTCAGGGCACAGAATTAAGGGAAGTCACTTCCAGTGGAGATGCCAGTCAGGTTCTCACTGGGAGTAAGGAAGTAGAATTGTGGTAGGACAGATTCTATATTTCTGTTCGTATTTGTCAGTGTGGAGGTGATCCAGGGAGATGCAGGTTAAAGATAAACTCCTTCCAGTGTGTTTCCAATCCCACTCTAAAAAGAAAAAAAAGCAGGTGACAAAAACCCAAAATTTATGGACAAAATGTTTGCCAAAAAGGTGTGGTGGTAGGGGGAAATGTTCAAAATATGTACAAAAAACTGAGGAATGAGGCCATGATACTTGGGCATTGAATCCAGACCACCACATGCCCTGGGTGCCTTATATGTGATGCTGTGACTCCCTGCTGGACACCAACCGTTAGCTTACAAGCATGCAGGCCACATCTTGACTTTGACTTCCCAGTTAATTTTTGCAGAGTGACCCCAGAATCCTCACAGTCATTTCCACAGTCATCTGCCATGTGGTGTTGAGCCACTTTGCTGAACATTTAGGCTATGTCTACATTACAAGGTTTTTGCGCAAAAATAGATGTTGTTGCTCAAAAACCAGCGGTATGTCCACACCCCAAGCATGTTTTTGTGCAAATAAATAAATAAAAAATTAAAAAAATACAGGAAATCGACAGGCCAGAGGGCTTTTGCCAGTAGTTATTCCTCTCCCCGCGAGGAATAACTCCTTTTTGTGCTACAGCTCTTGCTCAAAAAGGCAAGTGTAGACTTTCCACAGGAGTTTCTTGCGCAAAAAGAAAAAGCACAGGTGCTCTGATGGCCGTTCTGTGTAGGGCCATCAGAACTTTCTTGCGCAAGAGTGCCCATGCAGTGTGGATGCTCTCTTGTGCAAAAGCACATCGCTATTGCAATGCGCTTTTGAGGTGTGGATGTGCTTTTGCACAAGAAGTTTTTGTGAAAGATCTCTTCTGCAAAAAGCTTCTTGAGCAACAACCCTGCCGTGCAGACACAGCCTTATAGACATTGTTTGCTGCTCTTTTTAAAGAGAGAGTTAAACTAAGAAGCTGCTGTTTTTTGAGGCTTGACAGACACAACTTACTTCAACCACAGCATTGTGTTGGTTTATATAAAACAAGTTTATTATATAAAAAGTCCTACTTTTTAAGTGATACTATGTGTGAAGAGTAAGTTGTTACAAACAAACCAAAATAAAAATGTGCTTCCAAAGCCTAAAATTAACTTCAGGAAGTTAGTCTTTTACCTAAGCAGGCTTTTCACCTGTATTCAGGTGCCAGAGATTTCAAATCCCTTTGCTGCAAGGACCCACTTCTCTGAGATATACAAGAACTCTAGTCTCTTGTATCTTGCCAGTGATGGGAAAACTATGGGGTTTTTCTTCCCTTTCTTTTCATAGTCCAGTAAACATTTGAAATGTGTTCTTTGAAAAGCAGGCCTGGACAAAGCTTCTCTCTCCCGCTTGCCAAATACATTTTAAGAGCTTGTTTGCAGCACACATTTCTGCAGTCCTTTGTGGGCTTCCTGTACATACATCGTACAAGTGTATTACTGATCAGTGTTGTATTACATGCTGCCTTTTGGGTATATATCATAATGGTGTGTTGAGGTATAGTGAGTGCATCAGGCCTGAGAAGAGCTGCTGACACAGAGTAGTGAACCATCACAGGCCTGTGGGACACATTTTAGCTCTCATGGGAAGCTACCACTCTGTGAAAATTGTCACATTCATAATGGTAACCTTATTTGTCAGTACAGGTTGTATCATTGTGGTCTAGCACCCTCCGTACCTGACGAGTCCCAAACCAGGGAATCCCCTGGAATAGGGGAGGTCAATGCTAGCCCCTCTGCTGCTGCTGGCTGTGGGGCTCCACTTTGTCAGTAGCAGAGGGGCTGGCATTGACCTACGGGAGCACACTGAGCCACTCAGCTGCTGGGCTACACTTCTGACCCCCACCATTGGTTGCAGGGCTCTGCTCCTGGGCCCTGGCTGTGGGGCTCTACCGCCTTTCTGCTGCTTCTCCTGAGTGCCCACCGTCACCACTCCTCCCTCACCCTTCTTGAGCTTGAGTGCTGCAAATGGGTTCTCTGCAGCACTTTGAAAGCTCTGGGAGGACGGAAGAGGAGTTGAACACAGCAGCTAGCTTTTCCCGTGAGTATTACAGTCCAGGAGCACCCAGGGGAATGCTGGAGAACAGATGTTGCTGGACTCAGGAAGTCTGAACTATCGAGGTCCAACCTGTATTGTGTTTCTGAATTTAATGTACGTGGCACCAGCTATTGCACTTGGTGTCAGAAAGGGGAGACAAGGACCTAATGAGCCACTATTATGCAGCACGATAAATGGCAGCATCACCTCCCCAGCAGTCCAGCTGTTGTCAAGTTAATCAGCACTTACGCATAAATCGAGCCAGTGGTGAATTTTTCAGTTAAATGGTTTTTTTGGAAATTTTCACAAAAAACCCGCCCAGAGACCCCAGAATAGCCAACTGGCAGAGGCTTGGAGCACTCCCCGGCTGTGTCTAGACAGACATCCCCTATCCCACAATTCGTGGGTTTTATGCTGTTGGCTCCATCAGTACTAGATAGTCATTTAAGATGAGTCCATTCAAAGTAGTTTGTTTCTGCTGGTGTGGCATGGCTACTGCAAGATTATGTAGGGATTAAAAACCATATGAGTAGCGCAGAAGCATTTAAAAAATTGAACCGAGATCAGGAACCCCATTGGTGCTATATGCTGTACAAACAGCCAGAACAGCTCAGTTGCTTTTTACAAGTTGGTTAATGATCCATGTAAGAACAAAAGGAAATGAAGTGATTCAATGCGGGAGAGAGGGAGGGCGAAAGGGGGGAGCTCACAAAGAATGGAAAGTGATAGGACTTAGATTCCTATATCACAGATGTATCATGCAATAATAGATGCATCTGCTGGCTGTACCCATTGGTGTTCTAGCTCAGTGTTCCCCAAAGAGGGCCGCAGAGAGCAGCTAATGGGACACTCCGCTTTGTTTGTTCAACAGCTCCGCAGCCATGGAGCCTCATGGCCCCCATTGTTCGTGGTTCACAGGCTGATGTGGGCTGCAAATAGTGAATTGCAACCAATGGGAGCTGCAAGGTTCCATGGCTGCAGAGTCATTAAGTAAACAAACCGGAGTGGCCCATTAGCAGCTTTCTCAAAGTGGGTCCTTTGTTTTAGCTGTACTGGGCCCAGGATATTAGAGAAGGTGGGTGAAGTAATATATTTTATTGGACTAGCTTCTGTTGGTGAGAGAGATGAGGTTTTTGTTCTCCCCAACAAAAGTTGGTCCAATTCAACATTTTATCTCACACTTCCTTTCTTCAGTTAATATTAAACTAACGATAGAAGCTTTCACTGGCGTAGTTACTTTCCCCACCACAAACACCATTATAAAAATACTTTGTTTTTTTTCCTGCTTCATGCTAAATAACAGTTTTTAAAAACTTGGAAATAATGACTTCATGTTCTGGATGGGCAATATAGATTATATGTCTAATTTCATCAGCTTGCCTAGAGATGTCTGCGATAATTACAGTGGGAAATTCAATTTCTTAGCCTAGATTCAGAGAGGATTATACTGCCAAGTTCACAATGGGACTCTGGCTGTCATTACCGAAATAAAAGAACATTTGATCTACCTGCTGGGACTGTTTTATGTGGGCCTGAAGCTAACAGTTTGGTTTTTTTTATTTTACTTTTGTGACACAGCCAAGACAAATGCTGTAATGTTTTGACTTTTTAAAATAATGTACATTTGGGGAAAAGCTAAATCTTTTCCTTTAACCAAAGCAACTGAGGAGCACCAATAAGTATAAATAAAAAGTGGCGAGCTATGGAGTGTGTGTGTGTTTGACAGCTATGTATATTTGCATGTTAGCACTTGTCAGATTTTTTTTCCTCCTGCTTTCCTGCCTTTTCCTTTTTGGGCCAGATTCTGAGATCTTTCTTCATGTTGAGAAACTCTTGATGCCATGAGAGATTCCATTGACTTAAATGGGGTAAGGAACTTCTCAGCTTGACCAAGACTGGGGAAATTCCTTTGCTCTCAGCAAATACTTCACGTGGCAAATAAATCCTGTTGGTTTCAAGGGGAAAACTTACTGTGAAAGAGGCTGACAGTATCTTGGTGTACGGCAGGCAAAGTCAAGGCATTTGTAAACTGTTAAAAATGAAAAGCGTGAAGACCTCCATTTGTGATAATTCTACAAAATGACTACTGTCTCCAAATGGGCATTGATTGGTGTTTTAAAGTGCCTTGTTTTGTCAGCAGCTTTTATTCTAGCCTCTCTCCTATTTTTCCATGTGCATTTTCCTTAGTTTGTGCAAAGATCTTCTTGCCAAACCTTCAGTAATGCTACCCCAGTCGCCTGTGTTAACAGTGAGAATCAAACTGTAATTTATGAGAGCATTAAACACAAGAGTAAACTATTCAAACTGGTGGGTATGTAGGATTAACTCAACAGGCTCAGCCAATATCCATTCCTTTGTGTTGCTTTGAAAATATTATTAATTTCACTTTTTCTGATTAAAGTTGCACCCTTGAGGCCCCTATGTCCTTTGGCCTAAAATTTCAAAAGTTGCTGTGTTGTTGAGCTCCTAACTTTTTGGGTGCTTAATTTGAAATGCTGTAAAGGGGAATGGTTTATGGAAACAGCCCTGCAC
Source organism: Apalone spinifera (assembly GCA_030068395.1). Lineage (NCBI taxonomy): Eukaryota > Metazoa > Chordata > Testudines > Trionychidae > Apalone > Apalone spinifera. The sequence continues at coordinate 32,165,188 of JANRFK010004440.1, read as the reverse complement.
TTACATAACCCACACACCTACCGGCTGTGGTTCACAGTCCCGTGTAGTGGCACTGAGACCACTTACAGAGGAAGAATGAGTCTGCTCTACTGCCTTAGCTGAGAGCCAGATGGCTTTTAGCACAAGTGGAAGGAGCTTATGCAGTAAGATACAGAGGTCCCAGTTTTGGTTCTGCCTGCCAGTGTTACATTTACCCTTTGAGAGGCCAGGGCTGGTTGGATGATAGTTTTCTGCATACCTCTTTGCAAACCCTTGTCTCACTCCTGGCCTTTCACTCTGAATTACAAAAGAAGGGAGTGCAAAAGTAAAGCAGCAGGAAAGCCTGTAGATTCCCTTAATAGGTGAGGTATTGTTATAAAACCCTAATGTAAGGCAGAATAATGATATGCTTTGAAATGTAGGATATTTAGGTTAATATGACCCATCTGTGATAAATAAGGAAACATTGCAACTTTTCCTTTTACATGTTAAAATGCTTCCTTGATGTTACCTTTCTTGGTCACACTTACATTAAGTTTCCCCTTATAAGAACTTAAAAGGGGTTAATAAATGATTGATTGGGGTTAGTATATAGTTAATAAATAATAGAAGTGTTAAGCATGTTACGAAATTGAATGTGGTGTATTCATAAACACATCAGAAGATGTTAGGGAGCTCTCTAAGCCATGGCTATAAGCAATTAGTTGGATGCTACAACAGTCTGTAACCCAAGGTGAACTTTGGAATTCTGAGTCTTGGAGTTGTTTTCCACTACCTATACCTTTTCTTGGACTTACTAATGCAACCTGTAATTCTATCCCTCATTGTGGGTGCATTTTATTGTCAAAATGAGCAAAGGAAAACCTTCATATTTTGTTGAGAATTATTAGGAAAGGGATGGAAAATGCAGCCAACTCTGGGGTAAGATGCAACAATGATTTAACAACACACAATAATAACCAAATGTTGAGAACAGAAAGTGAGGAAGAATATAATATCTCATTGAAACTGAAGGTGATTTAGATAAACACATGGTAATTTCCTCAGATGGAATATGTCCAGAACATAAGAGGTTAATTCCTTTACTCCTCCAGTAATTGCCAGGGGAGGTCTCATGACCACAAGTTGCCAAGACCTCAATTTTACATATATATATATATATATATATATACACAGAGTGCAAAAGTAATTTAATTCAGGCACTGCAATTAAGGAAATAATTCTATATTGCATATCTTGAGCTCATGTTCAGGTCATCTTGCTGTTATCCCTTTCTGATCACATTATGAATTCAAAATATGAAATAATTTGACTCTAAATTTTATGGAAGAGTCAAGCTTGTTTTCGCAAGAAAATGTAGTAGAATGATCTCAAGGACAAGTTCAAACTTTTTCAAGTGACTGTAAGTGGACCTATCAATTCAGAAATGTTCTGCTGGCCCTCTTATTAATAAATAAATGACCTTCTTATTAATAAACTAGGCAAATACAACCTGGAGGGGGCTCCTATAAGGTGGATGCATAATTGGCTGGATAGCCATTTTCAGAGAGTAGTTATGAACAGTTCAGCTATGCTGGAAGGGCATTATAAGTGGGGTTCTGCAGGGGTCTGTTTTGGGACCGGTTCTGATGAATATCTTCAATTTAGATGATAGCAGAGAGAGTATGCTTATTAAGTTTGCTTGATACCAAGCTGGGAGGGTTTGCAACTGCTTTGGAGGATAGGGTCATTATTCAAAATGATCTGGACAAACTGGAGAAATGGTCTGAGGTAAACAAGATGAAGTTTAATAAGGACAAATGCAAAGTACTCCACTTAGGAAGGAACAATCCATTTCACACATACAGAATGGGAAGTGACTGTCTAGGAAGGAGCACTGCAGAAAGGAATATAGGGGTTATAGTGGACCACAAGCTAAATATGAGTCGTCAGTGTGATATGGTTGCAAAAAACAGCAAATATGATTCTGGGATGCATTAACAGTAGTGTTGTGAGCAAGACATGAGAAGTTATTCTTCTGCTCTACTCCACTCTGCACTGATTAGGCCTCAACTGGAGTATTGTGTCCAGTTCTGGACACCGCATTTCAAGAAAGAGGTGGAGAAATTGGAGAAGGTCCAGAGAAGAGCAACAAGAATGATTAAAGGTCTAGACAACATGACTTATGAGGCAAGGCTGAAGGAATTGGACTTTAGTTTAGACTTAAACTGAAGTAAGGGAGGTTTAGGTTGGCCATTAGGAAAAACTTCCTAACTGTCACGGTGGTTAAACACTGGAATAAATTGCCCAGGGAGGTTGTGGCATCTCATCGCTGGAGATATTTAAGCGCAGGTTAGACAGACACCTGACAGAGATGATCTAGACCATGCTTGGTCCTTCCATGAGAGCAGGGGACTGAACTCGATGACCTCTCAAAGGCCTTTCCAGTTTCTAGCATTCTATGATTCTAGCACTGCCACACTTGGAAGGTTTGCATGAGGGAAAATCCTGCCTCCAGACACTCTCCTGAGAGAGACTGTATCCCAAAACATCAAATACACATCACCACCATAGGGCAAAGTGATTCTCAAGAGATCCACCAAGAAATCAAGAATGATGTTATGCCAATAGAGCTATACTTATTTGAATGTATCTATTCATATAGGTGAAGGAGAATGGCTTTGCCTGTGTAAAGTATCTTTATACTGGTATAGCCAGCATCTACATTAGAAGTTGTACTGGCACAACTATATTGGTAAAAAAATCACATGCCTAATGAATGTAGTTATATCAGAACAAAAACTGAGCAGGAACACTTTAAAAAACTAATCTAATAAGACTATAAACAGGGTTGTTAGTAAAATTTAATAATCACTAGACCTATTTATTAACCATTGTAATAATGTTTCTATAAGCTCCCTTGTGTGGTAGTGTTTAAAAAATGACTAATTGTTTGGTCAGTATTAACTTGGTAAAATGTGTGACAACAGTATGTGAAGTTATAAAATTCCCTTGTTTGGTGCAGTTAATACATATTCCAAATTCCACAGTCCTGCCCAAACAGAAGTTGGCAAACAGTTCTGTCTTAAAGAAAAGAATGTGTTCTTGTCTTGTGTATAAGTAGTAAACAGCCATTAAACAGGTAGCAAAGACAAAAAAGGTTCAAATGGGGAAAAAATAACCTCGCTGGGAGTATCCTTCCATCCAGAATCTTAGGCTGCTGTTTCTCAGCTGAAAGGCTGTGTCTAGACTGGCGCGATCTTGCACCAGAGCTATGCAAATGAGGCTCAGCGTTGGACTATTGCTGAGCCTCATTTGCATAGCTAATAAGCCGCCATTTTCGCGGAAGAGGCTTTTGCGCAAGACGGGGCTGACTACACTGCCCCTTCTTGTGCAAGAAAAACCCTCTTGCGCAAAGCCATTATGCCTGAAAATAATCAGCATAAGAGGGTTTTTCTTGCACAAGAAGGGGCAGTGTAGACAGCCCCATCTTGCGCAAGAGCCTCTTCCACGAAAATGGCGGCTCATTAGCTATGGAAATGAGGCTCGATGATATTCCAAAGCTGAGCCTCATTTGCATAGCTCTGGCACAAGATCGTGCCAGTCTAGACACAGCCAAATTGTTTTAAAAAAGGGAACAAAACTATAAAAAGCAGAGGGAAGAGTTCTGATCTAAAGATTTGGTCTGTAAGACTGCTGAGAGAGAAACTGAGAGTTTAGCATTGCTTTGAACCAAATAAAGATTAAGTGAGGCGCCAGAGTGTTATCTTTATTTTTTTCTTATAATGATTTCTGACTGTTATGCCTCACTACTTGTACTCACTCAAAATCTATTCTTTGTAGTTAATAAACTTGTTTTACTGTCTTATCTAACCCACTGTGTTTAAGTAAAAGTGTCTGAGTAACTATTTGGGCTACTAAGTTGGGTGCATATTGTTCCCTTAAAGGAATAACACATTTAACATATTTGTACTATCCAGGAGAGGGTTTGGTTGGAGTCACCCTGTAGCATAATCAAGGGTGTTAAGAGCTGAGGTGTGGCTGGCTAGTACACACACCAGCCTTCCCACAGCCTAGTAATATGGGGAGAACCTTGGCTCCAAGCCCCCAAGAAGGGTTAGGGCCTCATGCAGAAGCGGAGAAGCTAAAGGGCAGCCAGCCCTTAGCACTGCCTGGCCTGCTCCATCAGGGGCACCTGCCGTGATTTAAAGGGCCCATAGCCATGGGGCAATTCTCTGTTTCCCCACTTCCGCCCAGTTGGCAGCCCTGCGCACTTATAGCTAAAAGTGACTCATATATCGATATCGGGGACTTATTGTGAGCAGGTAAGAGGCTACAGCAACAAGGCACTGTGAAGGCATCACAGGTGACAGTGCAGGAGTAACCTAGCTAACCATTAGTGTGGATTGTATCCTGGTATGTCACTCCCAATAGTGAGTTAATACTTGTAAACACATTGAAAAAAATGTAATACTTATGTCAGTGATAAGTTTTTATTTGTCGTATTGCATTTCCCACATCTGGTTCCTGCTAGAACTAGTGCTATGTTGTCGTAGTCTGTTGTGCATTTCAAGCAAACTTGTTTGCTCCTTGAACTGTGCTGCATGCATTACGTCCGAAGCAGAGCAATTTTATATAAAAAAAAATCTCCCTGCAGTGCTCTAACTTCTACAAAGACAAAATAGTTATAAATGAGTTTCTTCAGGATACTCTTAAGTAGTGGCAATTTTTTTTCTCAATCCAAAACTCAACACGAAATAACTCTTGTTGCTTTTATAGTCATAGTGCAGTCATTGAAGACTTATTTATCATGGCTTCCCTTTGCTCTCTCATCCCTCACTTTGTTTTTGTAGCTGTATAATGAAACTGGCTAACTTTTCTTCAGACAATTAGTTTAGTTTTTGTGTTTTTTCCTTTTGTAAAATCATCTCTTCTTTTAGAAAGGGGGTATTTAAAGTGAGCGGAATCTATGAAACTTACAGTAATAGTTAAGTTTTTAAGTGACTTAGGTACTTACATTTTTTCCAGTTACAACTTAGTGTGGGCATGTCAAGAAGTCACACATTATTTAAGATTACAAATCCTGTTGATGTAAGAATCTACCCATGGTTTAAAATTTAACTGTATATTAGATTCACTATAATGTAGTCGGACAAATTCTGTTGCCCTTATTCTCACTGAATAGGCTCTTATTCTCAATAAACAGGGTCTTAATCTGTGGCTACAGTCACTGATTTCAGTGGGATTACTCAGAGTAAGGTGATACTTGCCATGAAGTCCTCTGTTCACAAGACAGGTGTGATTATAAGGTGTGGCCGTAGAAGCTGGCTTGCGCTGCCTCATTGATGTGAATTTATAGTGACCTGCGGAAACCAACTTTTGGGACTTCTCCTTAGATTGCCAGCTATGGCTGTGAGTGATCTGGACACTGTCCTTTTTCAGAAACTCCTTTACAATTGTTGTAACATCTGAAAGACACAGGCGCTTTACATCTTTTTGATCCAGTTTTCTTACAATGGCCAGCTTTCTCTAGGCCAGATCATCAGCGGCTATAGGTTGGCATAGCTCCACGAAGTCAGGAGAGTGACACTCATTTACAGGAGCTAAGTATCTGAGTCTGTGTTCAGCTGGATAGAGGATCAAAACTTGATCCAATTTTGCTACATTATATCTGTTTTCTCAATGGCAACCATCAACATTTGAGAGGCATCCACTCCCACTTTTGTCACTCTAAAATCTTCAATATCCGATCTAGGAATGGCACAAAAATGGAAGATTTCTGGGTTTTTTCCCCCATTCCACTCACAAAGATACATTCCACTGTGATCTGAGGGGATCAACTGCAGTTAAGGAATTTCCAAGGTGAGAATGAGCCCACAGCAATAAAGCTATTAACTGGCTAATGCATTACAAAGGCAAATTTCCCTGCCTTGGACATTGACACTTTCATATCAAAAGCTATGAATGGGACACATCCAGCCTACTTAATTAACTTGATCAACACAGCCCTACAACTGACAACTGCTTTTGTTGTTATATATACTTTGGATTCTGTTATTTCCACTCCAATGCATCTGATGAAGTGGGTTTTACCCACAAAAACTCACGAATATTAGTCTCTTAGGGTATGTCTAGATTACATGGCTCCGTCGACGGAGCCATGTAGATGAGCTTTCTAGACATAAGGAAATGAAGCAGCGATTTAAATAATTGCTGCTTCATTTACATCAAAATGGCCACCGCACTGTGCCGATCAGTTGTTTGGCGGCACAGCACGGTAGTCTGGATGCTCCGCGGTCGACAACAGAAGCCTTTGTCAACCGCCCCATTATGCCTCATGGAATGAGGTTTACCGGGGCAGTCAACAAAGGCTTCTGTCGTCGACCACGGAGCGTCCAGACAACCGCACTGTGCCGCCAAACAGCTGATCGGCACAGCACAGTGGCCATTTTGATGTAAATGAAGCAGCAATTATTTAAATCGCCACTTAATTTCCCTTTTTTGAGTACACTAATCTACGTGGCTCCATTGACGGAGCCATGTAGTTTAGACGTACCCTAAGGTGCCACAGGACTACTTGTTGCTTTTAAAGTTACAGACTAACATGGCAACCCCTATGAGACTTTAAAGGACTGACCTCTTTAATCATTCCTCTACAGGGGGACCAATTTGGAGTAGACTTTTCATTATACAAATCAAAAACTCTTGAAAGAGTGCTTTTACTATAGAAAAAGGAGTGCTGTTGCCAGAATCTCAATTGTGTGACAGAACTATTCCCCTCCCCCCCCGAATGCTAAGATGCCTGTTTGTTTAAAATAAAGCACTTCCTAAGCAGAAATCCAAACATTCTTGTAAATTTACTGCTAAAATGAGAGGGGGAGATGGGAATTTTGAATCTGTCGTATGCTGGTGGCTAATCAGTAAATCAAGTGTCAGTTATTCTCTGTGCCAAATCATATTTGTAAGTGTTAACATCCAGACAGATACATAGCATTTTCCTGATTCATCAATGTGTCATTTCACTTTTTTGTGCTGACTCATGTTGGGTATTTCATAGCTTTTAATTTTACTGCCATGTGTTTATTTTGTAACAGTATGAACTGCAGAACTTGGCTTCCAGGAACCAATTGGCACAGTTTACCGTGGAGTTTTTGTCATTGACATTAACAGAACCAGGATTTCACCCAAGATATTTTTGCCTTTTAACTTCATTTTTGAGCCTGATTCTTAATGCCTTGAACCTGGATTCTCATTTACATCTGTACAAAATAAGTGTGAAAATAACATTTTCATTTGCAGCTTTTACTTGCTCACTTTGTAATGGTTGAATGATAATAAGGTGCAAGGCGATGGAGAATCAGGCTTATTTTGTTTTCCAAAGCCTCCGCCCCTATCAAGTCATATAAAACATATTTTGTGAAGAGAAAATGGATAGAACTGAGAATCTCTGCACCTAGTGCATGTGTAATTGGCTAAATAATAAATGCTTCAAATCAAGGTTAGAAATGTAAACAAAGCATTTTAAGAGGAAAAGCTACCATTAAAATATTGGACATGTGCAATTTTTAGTGTTTAATGGGCCACAGAATCCCTCACTGTATTTTCAGATACAAGACTAACACAGCTACTCCACTGAGACTTGTTAAAAACTCTTGCTATTTGCTGAATTCACAATGTAGATGGAAAGGTGTTGTCAATTTAAATGGAAGGAGGGAAGGAAAGGGCAGCTCTTGAGTGATCCATAGAAGCTGTTGCAATGATTTATTCTGTTTTATAGATCCTGAAAGCAAAACAGATATTTATGAATAATTTGTCTGCTTTTGAAACCATTTGTTCTCCATATCAACTGGCTGATTTTAATTGGTAACTGATGACTTAGCTTTGTGTAAAGTCTCAGAAGAAGTAGTCATATTAGTTGGTATCTGCAAAAACAATAAGGAATCCTGAGGCACCTTGGAAACTAAGGCCAGGTCTACACTAAAAGGGAAAGTTGATTTAAGATACACAACTCCAGCTACATATCTTAAATTGTGATTTGGCACTCTCCACACAGTGGGAGATTGGTGGGAGTACATGCTTTCGTTGACTTCCCTTACTCCTCATGAGGTGCAGAACTACCAGTGAGGATGGAAGTGACCTTCCAGTTCAAGTTAGCTGGTTTTCACTAGACCCACTAATTGACACCCCAGGAAGATTGACTGTGGCAGCATCCATCTTCTCCATAGTGTAGAGAAACACTAACAGATTTATTAGGACAATAGGGTTGTATAGTGAGGCCCAGCAACAAAATAATCCAGATATTTAAGTTCTCTGGTTCTCCTCAAGCCTTTACTTCGGGGGTGAGGATACGGCCCCCAGCTTGCCTAGATCCAGCTCCCAAGGCTCAGTGTACACAGGTGCTCCAGGTCACTCCTGCCACCCCACAGTTGGGCTGGAACACACAAATCTACTACGCTGGGCCCCCTCAACGCTGGTGTGCAAGGGTAATGTGAGCAGTGTCTTTCTTCTCCTCAGTCAGAGGACACGTCAGTGAGGATTTTTTTTCTTCACTTGTGTGTGGCCCCCGATCCCAAAAAGGTTCCCCACTCCTGCTTTATTTGCACAGATGTTGGTGTTATGTGGGACATAACTGAATGCCAGGCTGGTGCAAGGAGCTTTCTTTTAAGCATAAAATAAGGATGCTTTTGATTTTATAGCAGGAGTGTAAAAGGGTGAGGTGCCAGCGACAGTCTGAGGTCCACTACAGTCTTCACTATTGCTGTTGATTTTATGTGGGAAACACTCTGATGCTGTGATAGAAGACAGCTATAGAAAACGCTTACATGGCAAAGCTTATTTTTGTTTTATTCTAGGAGAAAACAAGGAGACAGGAGTTCTGTCATGAAGTTGCTCTGTATGCATCAATTTATCCATCTGAAAAGTGGACAGAAAATTATTTAAGGGTATGTCTAC
>JANRFK010004440.1:32142341-32156178 GCA_030068395.1 Apalone spinifera | reverse complement strand
TCGCTCAGCTGCATTTGCATTCCTCTCTCGAAAGAGGAATGCAGTGTAAACATATTCTAACTGATTTCCAAGGCCATTTAACTGTAAAGCACATTGACAAAAAGTGCTATGTTAGAGCAAAATATTATTGTTATTTGTGATGGGCATTTCTGATATCTTCTGACAGTTCTCACAAGGTAAACAAATTCCCGAGCAGGTATATTTTAATAGTATATTGTATGTGCTGAAGGATAAAGGACAATGTGTCTCTTTGTAATACAGTAGAGAGATGCAATTGTTTAGGTCTATGTTTTCAAGTCATTATGATTTTTGAGAGTCTTAACTTGATTTGTTGGGCTCAGCTTCCATCAAGTACTGAACATCTCCACCTTCAATTCAAAGTTCATGGGAGTTGCATATGATCAGATCTTCTGAAAACTAGGCCCATACAGGCTCGAGGTGAGCATCTCAAGCAATGATCCCTCTAATCTTTTCCATTCAAATATGGATTTTTTAAAATCCATGTGTGGAATCCATTTTTATGTGCACTGAGACATGTGCCAATGTGCACCACCAATAGAAACAAAAATCCTAGCTGTGGGCACTTTGCTAATCAGCTGGGCAGTATTTGAATGTCTCCTGAGTGGCCGCACAAGCAGGGTCGGCTCGAGCCATTCCTGCACCCCGGGCAGCAGGCGCGCGATGCATGCGCGGCTCCGCCTCCAGGCGCACGGAGCATGCGTGGCCCCACCCCCCGGTGCACTGCGCACCTTACAGCTGCCATTGGGCGCGCGGCACCTGATGGCAGCTCTAAGGGGTGCCGTGTGACCCCCAGCCCCGGGCACATGGCGCCCCTTACAGCTGCCATCAGGCACCCCCCATAGGTTAGCGACCCGGGCAGCTGCCCGGCTAGCCGGCCCCCCCCCCCCTTAATCTGGCCCTGTGCACAAGAGCACAGATTACAGGGAATACTGATCTTAAGCATTGATTTTAGAGACAGAACATGCGATGCCATGATAGTTTGAAAGCCAAGTTTATTAATAATTTTACTTAATGCCGGATTGCTCATTGGAGAAACTTCTCACCCATGGGTTTGCAGAGACTGTTTTCCCAGTAGCTCATGGAAGGTAATAGTCATTAAGGAAATATTAGTACATGTATCTGTTCAGCAGTTAAAAAAAAAAACTACCCCATCATATCAATAAAGGCTGTAGCCAAGGAAACCTTTGACAACAGAGATGGGGAGTGAATTAATTACCAAGCATTCTGATGCTTTAGAAGCAAGGAAACACTATAAATAGCAGTAGTTGTAAAACACTATAGTTTTAATGATGGTACTTAGCAATCTGCTATATAGTCAATGGCTTTAATCACAGAACATTTGTAGTTGGAGATATTGTCATAAAGAGGGTAATTACAACGCATGATGCTACAAGAAAATATAGTTTTGGCTAGTGTGTTCTTAGTCACACAACACACACTAAAAAGAAACAGAGACAAAGTGGTCCAGTTTTCTAGGACCAACTTCTGCTAGTGAAAGAGACAAGCTCGGGAACTTACACAGAAGTCTTCAGTTTCTCCCTCTCAGGTCTTAACTTCTTAGAAGCCTTCATTAGACTTCCTTTAGTCACAAACTGTGCAACAACCCCAATGTTTTTTTTCAATAGGGTGGTAAGTCTGAAAGGGTTTGGTCTTGAAGTGATAGGAGGCATAGAGGAATCAACTGTGGATTTTAAATGGAGGCTTCAGCTATGAATAATTTATCAAGAAAATTCAATTTGCGTTGCTGCATTAGAGCTAAAGCATAATAATCACTGAGAAGTCTGAGAATAAAGAACTTCCAGCTGCAATCAGCTTAACCTGAACTGACCTATTGAGCTCCATTGATTCCTAAACCAGCTTAATATGGGACTCAGGTATTTATCTAATGTTCAGAAAATAGTTTAAGTAAGGTTAAAACAATTATATCTAAAGAAAAAAAACAAGCTTTCCTGAGGAATAAAAATGTGTCCTTTCTGTCCATGACACAGACCTATAGTACCAGGACATCATCCCCAGTGACAGATCACTTATAAAAAGGGTTAACTGGTGAACTTCATGGTTGAACAAGCTTCCTTGGAAACAAATTGCTTTTAAGTAGCTTTTACAAAGCTTTACATAAAGGGCTTTTTCCCGTAACAATAAATATTCAGTAGAATTTGCTGAAAGATTGAGGCTGAGCGATCGGCACTTGTTCCTTTGATAGGTAAAAGCAGGTTGGATTGCTAATGTACTTGTCTACCTGTCATATCTGAAAGGCAAGTGACTTTATAATTAAAGACCTTTGTCATTCAAACTTTTACAAACTTTAATAAATAAAAAAGATGTGTTGTTTTTATTAGCACAAAAGCAGCTGATATTCCTTTTTAATTAATCAAACATGTCCTTACTTCTGCAGTTCTTTCTGAAATGGATATTTATTATATACAGTCAACCTGTCTGAGACTATGACTTTATTTATTAGGCAATTGTTGGAACCCCGACCTTGTCCCTCAAATTATGTTCAAAGGGGAACAGTTCTGTGCCACTGGTACAAACAAAAGGAGCATCTGGTTTTTGTCACTGTTTAGTGGTCTTCTGCAGAATATCTGTGGTGTTCATGTGGCCAAGATTTACCAAGCATTCAAGTGGTAATGATCTAATACCATGCAGATTCTGGTAATGAAGATGAGGCTTATTTAATTTAAGGGCAGCAGGTTGTGGGAAGGAACCCTAGTGGATTATACATTTCCCAATACTACCTCCTGGAGTTGAGCAATGCAACTTTTTCTACATCAGTTTCCAACTTGAATTGTGGTATTCCTCTTTTTGGATCACAGTGGAATGTCAGCTTACCTGTATTTGGGGTACCCTGCACAGATCCTGGACCCCTGCTAAGTCTGCTGTTTGCTACTCAGGTTGTACAATGCATACTTTAAACCTATGTAACTGGCCAATTGATTCTCTTGCACACAACAGTCCTTTTGTTTAATACAGCTGATAGGAACCCCTGGACTTTCTCCACACCGTCAGCACCTTCAATGTAAACATTGGGCTGGGGATGTTCTGAGGGGGGAGTAGAGTGCTGGAATGGCTCATTGGGCACTGTGACAGACAAGGTGAATCACAGGAGGCCCCAATATATTCAAGTGAAATACATTGGTGGTTGTTCTCTGAGCCTAAATTGATTGGACCTGAAGATTGGCTGGGGGTTGATGTATCTAACTTGGCTCTGACATTGGAGTGCTTGCCTAAAATGTCCTCTCTTTGTGCTGTTGAGAGTTCTTTGTGCTTAGCTGTTGGCCTGGTTGCCTAGCTCCTTCACAAAGTGACTGTAAAGCAGTGTTTCTTAAACTTTTAAGACCAAGGAACACCAAACAATATTTTTTTAATGAGGAACACCAAGGATTTTTTTGTTGAGCAAAAAAAAGTTGGAGGGAAGTTATTGAGCAAAAAAAAAAAAAAAAAAAGTTGCTTGCCTCTTTAAGGGTGGGCATTTTGAACTCTGTTGTTCTCCGCAGCACATCTCCAACTGCCTTGTGGCAAACTGATGTGCCGTGGAACACAGTTTAAAAAACACTGCTGTAAAGGGAACAAAATATATAAAGCTATCAACACTAATGAGCCATTTAAATATAGTGACAGCATTCTGAAAGCAGAAAAGTTCCTAGAATTGTCCTAGAATTGTGCTACGCTGAAATGCAGAAAACATAAATTGTTTACAAAGCAGATTAAAGGTCAAATTCTTCAAGGGGCTTCAGTGCAGAAACAATTCCCTCCCCCCCACATCTCCTTTCTAGGGGGCCGGTGCATCTCTGGCAACTGCAATATTCATCTAAAAGTAATGTAAAAAGAAGCACAGAGAATGTGAATCCCTGTTCATGTCCCAAGAAAATCAGTAAAGATGTTATGTTTGTGACCGTCATTATGTATTTGATGCTTAAACTGTAGTCTGAAAAAAAATAGTTGCTTGTAACAATTCTATTGTAAGAGATAATAAATGCTTACTTGTGATGCTTACCACTTACTGCTCAGAGTATACCATAAAATCAAATATAGCAGTCAAAAGAGACATTTTTATACAGTGGTTGCTGTGGTGTAGACCACTCTGGGCTAGGATTTTTACAAACCGTGCCTGGTGAACCCAAACATTTTAGGAGATGGGGAGGGGATACAAATAGACATATTAAACCTAATCCTGCAAATCCTTACTCCCATGAGCAATGTCCACCACGTGCAGAATAAATCATATGTGCACCGAGGCTTGTGCAGATGTGCACCAGTAGTAGGAAACACATGTTGCAACTGGTGGGTATTTGACTGTCTCCCGGGCAGCTGCTTACAGGGATCAGCGCCCATGAGTGTGAATTACTCCTGAGAAAGGATTGCAGGATTGAGTTTTCATAAGAATCTGGGTAATGTTTTACTGGTCCAAGTGTATATGTACTTCACATATTGTGTTTTGGTTTAAATTCTTTTGACTAAGAACTAATGTATAGCAAATACCTATCCAAGAGGTTATTTTAGAAACCTGAAAGCAATGGAAAGTGAATTGGGGGAAGGTGAATTTTCATACTTTCAGAAGAAGCAGATTTTTTTCATAATTAAGGATAATTTTATCTAACAGTACTCCCATTTACGAGAGCATATTCTTCTATTTTGTGGAGAGCAATTAATTTCACTATGTTTAAAAAATCACACCGGCTCTCAGGGGATTTGTTTATTTTTTTTAAATTAATCATTTAGGTTATTAATAAGCTGTAAGGATAAAAGGGGTCAAGCATATTTTATGTTCAGCTTTGGATAAAAATCTGTAAGAGAAACAAAAAGGCTTTATCGGCTAATTTTATTAATTTGGGCTGACTACACATCCCTGAACAACCACTAAATATATTAATCTGCATTCGTTCTGGGATGTTTATTAAACTTCTCCCGTAAATCATTGCAATCTATACTTAGTCTACTATCAAGCCCATATTGTCAGGTGTTTTTTAAAATTTTAAACTATGGCTATGTCAAAAAAAAAATTTCTGTTGTAATAAAATCAAGTGAAGTTATGAATTTACCGATCGCTCCAAAAAGACAATCCAATTTACCAGACAGTAGTGTTTTAAATACAACAATTAAACATCTCAAGATAAAGTTAAATTGATATTCAGGTGTGGACATCAGTTTGTAAACCACACAGTGAGCTGGCACCTCATCCAAAATCCTTTGCTTACCCAAAGAAACTCATGTCCCTTCCTTATCATGCATAATCCTGGTACTGCCATTTACAATATGCAGGCACTGATGCTAGTGTGGCTATACATAGGTGCAGAGATCTGCTCATAGACTGTGAATTGTGATTGGGGTCAAAAGAGAATCAAATTCAGTTCCCATCTTAGTTTTTCCATTATACACCTGTCTGATGGTCATGGGGCACTAGGGAGATAGCCTGGGCTGGTGAAGTTTATGAGGGGTAGGTCTCATACTTCGAGGTGTTTGAGGTCTATCCCCAAAACAATGCCTCTGCTGATCTTGATGGATTCTGAGCATCTGAGGCTTTCATTGACAAAAATGGGGAGATGTGGGACTCTATTTGGATGAGGCCTTTCAGAGCTCAGGACTCAAATTCACTCAGACCCCAGAGATTGTCTACTAATCTCTAGTCATTTTAAAGGTGGAAAAGGCTGCTTAGGTGTAATGTAAACATAATATTGTACTGGTTTCATTGAAATAACTTTATGCCATGTATGTAAATGTGTGTGGACGTTAATTTGACGCTGTATCTTGTGGCCTCTTGGTGGTGTAAGCCTATGACCTGAATCTCTAAAAGGAAGGAGCTCTCTGCTGCCATCTATTAGTGAACCAAGAGAAGAGATGGAATGAATAAGACCTTACTTGCATGTTTCTTTAGAGTCCTATTCTAAACATTTTGGTAGGTTTTGTTTAAAATGTGTTTGTTTTTTGGTGTATGGGTAATGAAATGTAGTTTTTCTAATACGTGTGGCAAAATGGGCAATCGAACTTCATTTAACATGGGCCCCGAATGAAACGCCACCATAACAGAAGCCTCAGCCTTGCACGACTGGCTAAGGAGAAAGCATATCAATAAGAGAGAACATAGAGGCAGGGACATCATTTCTGATTTTGGTTGTGTGGGGTACAACTTTAACTATGATTCCAGGGGCTATTTAGGCACCTGAAAACTCTAGTTTTTTAGCAGATAATGTAGCAGTTAGCTGACTGGAACATAATTCCTGTATTTAATTCCTACATACGAGAGAGACAAATATTAGACCCACTCAACACTAATAATACGTTCTGACCTTTTGTTGCAAGTCACCGAAGGGACATGATTAGGTTTAAAATATTAATAGATACTCTTACTTTGTTACTAGCTCTGTGGAGAAAGAGAGAGACCTTATCAGAACTCCTGGATTGTCTCATATCTGGGAGGGATGTAGGGTCTAGTGGGTTACAGCAGAGGCAGATACACCTGGGTTCTAGGTAAGAACATCGGAATGGCCATACTGGGTCAGACCAAAACTCTGTCTAGCCCAGTATCCTATCTTCTGGCAGTAGCAAATGCCAGGTATTTCTGAAGGAATTAACACAATAGACAATCATTGAGAGATTCATCCCGTTACCTATTCCCAGCTTCTGCCAAACAAAGGCAAGGGACACACAGGACGTAGTGGTGGATCCCTGCCCACCCTGGCTATTAACCATTCAGGGACCTATTTTCAGTGAACATATCTGGTTATTTTTTGAACCCTTTTATAGTCTTGGTCTTCACAACATCCTTTGGCAAAGAGTTCCACAGGTTAACTGTGAAGAAATACTTTATTTTGTTTGTTTTTAAATCTGTTGCCTATTCATTTCATTGAATGACTCCTAGTTCTTGTGGTGTTTGAAGGAGTAAATAACACGTACTTATTCAGTTTCTCAACATCATTAATGATTTTATAGAACTCTGTCATATCTACCTCTTACCTCTTTTCCAAACTGAAAAGTCCCAGGATTAATCTCTTTTCATATAAAATGTGTTCACTACTCCTAATAATTTCTGTTGTCATTCTCTGTACCTTTCCCAAATCCAATGTATCATATTTTGAGATAGGGTACAGTACAGTATTCAGTATGTGGGCATATCATGGATTTATATAGCGGCAATATGGTATTTTCTGTCTTATTATCTATCCCTTTCTTGTTGAGTCCCAAAATTCTGGTAGGTTTTTTTTATTGATGCTAGACATGGAACAGATATTTTCAGACAATTATCCAAAATGACTCTCAGATATTTTTATTGATGGGTTCAGCTAATTTAGACTCCATCATTTTGTATGTATATTTGGGATTATATTTTGCTCTGCATGTTACTTTGTGTGTCTCAACATTAAATTTCATCTGCCATTGTGTTGCCAAGTTGTAGCCAGACAGGCCCCCCCTGTCACATCAATCTTGCTTGCCCTCTGAGGTACCTATGTACAGGGCAGAGAAGGAGCAATAAAATCAGCATAGTCTTTGAAGGCCTTAAACAAATAGGCTCAGATATGCCGGCTCATTCTGACCCTGAGTAAGCTGAAACATAGACATAAGAGAGCATCAAACTAATAAACTGACCTCGAGGCTACGAGAACTGCTGGGCTGGCACCTATGTTGATACGATCACACACAACCGTCCCTGGGAGAGGAATCTCCCACTGAGAAAAGAATGTCCCGTACTTCCCAATTTAGTTATCTCTCTTACAAGTGTAAATTAAGTTCACAACTCCCTTGTAAGAGCTGGCGTCACAAAAGACAGGCCAGCACCATTTGGCATCACAGACAAGAAAGAGAAATACGAGACCCTATGGCTGTGTCTACACAGGCCCACTTTTCCGGAAAAGGGATGCAGATGAGAGAAGTCGGAATTGCAAATGCAGCGGGGATTTGCATTTTTCCCCGCTGCATTTGCATTAACATGGCTGCCGCTTTTTTCCGTCTTTGAGCTTTGACGGAAAAAAGCGCCTGTCTAGACAGGGCTCTTGCGGAAAAGGCTTTCTTTTTAGTGCATGCATTGGATAGAGCTCTTTGTGCATTGGATAGAGCATTGGATAGAGCTCTTCCTTTCCTTTGTAACCATTTTCATTTTTTTATAAATTTATATTTACTAGTAGTCAAGAAATAGAGCAATAGCAATTGTAACCACACGCTTTATAAATCCTCTTCAATAAACCTGTAACTGTTTAAGCTTTAACCTGACTCCTTCAGTTGCTGTAACAGGACCAAGCACAATATAAAAGAACTTCAGCCGGTCATAAGGGACAGGTATAGGGAGAGCTTGGGCGTTTGGATTGTGTCACTCCCAGGGACAGATCCGTTAAGGCATCTCTGAGTCTTCCCTAGACTGCCCACTGCGACGGGACCCTGTGTCTCAGCAGTTAAAGACTTGGGTGACACACACCCACACACACCCACACACACACTGCCCTGACTGTCGGCTGACACAAGTCACCCAGTTTTTTGAAATCCTTTTGTAACTTTGTAGTCTGTTTTGGACTTACTGATCCTGAATAAATTCTGTATCACTTGCAATTTTTGCCAGCTCACTGTTTACCTTTTTTTCCAGATCATTTATGAATGTGTTGAACAGCAGTGATCCCAGTTCTCATCCCTGGTGGACACCACTATTGACTACTTTCCATTCTCCCCATTTATTCCCATTCTTTGGTTCCTGTCTTTTGTCTGGAGCAAGGCAATATTTATGGAGTGGAGAGGAACCTGTCCATGTGTATTCCTGGATTCTGGGACTCCACTAACCATTGACACCAAACAGTGAGTGGGATGCCATGGAGGGAAAAGGGTGCCACTAGTGTGTTGAAGTGAGATGTGTCTGTCAGGTGTTCACACTAGGAAGTGAGGAAACTGAGGCGAAGAGTGATTTCTGAAGATATTCAGGAGTGTGTGTTTTACTTATCATTCATATAAATGTATGGATGGTTTATTGTTGTTTTCTAGGTTACTGTTCTGTTCCTTTCCCCCTTTCTCGCATACCTAGACCTAGTGTTTGTGAGGGGGAAGCAATGCCTGTTAAGCAGAGCTGTCCCATCTAGAAGAAGGTTTGGAGCAGCCACTCCAATCCCCAAGCTTTGGAGGGCTCTGTGGCAGTTAACCATCCAATAGACGGGACTCCCAGGGCCCAGGGCAGTCCAGGGGATTACCTTGGGAGCCTGGTATGGGGTGGCAGCAGAGGTCAGACACCCCTGCACTCACTGTGGTGACAGGAGCTGGAGTGACCCAGCGGTCTGCTCCTTTCCGCTGCTCATCTCCCAGCCCGCTGTGCTCCACTGCACTGCAGTGGCAGGAAGCAAAGCATCCTGGCCCCAGTCGTCTTCACTTTCGGCTGCCACAGCGAAGCAGAGCACAGCAGGTTGGGAGATGGGCGGCGGGTACCAGGTCACTCCAGCCACTGCAGTAAGTGTGAGGGATTTCCAGCCCCTGTTGTTGCTCCATGCCAGACCCTCAGGTAATCCTCTGGCTTGTGTCCCTCCAGGGAGGGTGCTCCAGGCAAGGGATGTAATGGGAGTGGAGCAGGGGCTGGAAGGGGTGGGGTGGAGGCAGAGCATGGGTGGGGTTTAGGGGAGGAGGTGGAGTGGGAGTGGAATGGAGTTGGAACAGAAGTGGGGGTGCTGTGGGTCCTACACCTAGACCACTAGAAGGGAAGGGACTTGCCCCCAGGCCCTGCACTTCCCTAGGGAAGGCACTGCTATTAAGTAGGCCCGGGGAAGGGGGGGAAGGGAAGGAGGGGATTTTGTTTTTATCAGGTTTCTGCATAGGGACTTGAACTGGGGATGGTGTCAAATTTTTAGAGGTGCCCCTCCATATTTGAATCAGAAACTCTGAGCTGCTAAGACCATGTAGCTTGCTTTCTAATACTTGATTTGTCCTGAGGAAATCATTTGATCCTGGAAAACTCTCTGGGTTGTAATTCAGGGAAGTTTTTAGCTTGTCGCTCATAGTAGGCTTTGACTTTGGCGTGTGTCTCTTACTTTTTGTCTGTTATTCCTTCCACCGCTGCCAGTTGTAACACTGGGGCTATTCGCACAGTGAAAGTCACAGAGTTTTGTGAATTGGTGTGTGTGATCAAGCAGTGCATCGGTATCATAAATAATTTTAAACTACCTTTATCAAATTAACCCATAAACTAGTAAGTGTGCTGAAATATACTTTGAAAAGTAATTAAATCATATTACTTCTCTCACTAACGTCCTTTGCTATTAAATACTTGCCGAGAAGTGAGGAGCGACTGTTAGGATATATCAGTGAATTATGGGGTGTGCAGATTATCAAAGTGCTCATTAGCAAATGTACAACTGTGTTCTTTTCTCGTCATGTAAATAGGGACAAAAATGATGTCAGCATAACAGACTGCATTTTGTGATTCATTGTCCTTGTCTATGGTGGCTTGATCACTCACTCCCCCATTTAAAAAACATTTGTAATGTTTAGTGTCTCCCAGAATTCAGTATAATTCAGTAAGGCTATGTATTCCATTGAGTCTTGTGCGTGACCTTAACTTAGTTTTATGTCAGTGAAATCCCATAGTGAATTAGATAAAGAAATGTGTCATTACCAAATTTTTTCTACAAAAATGGAATGATCATTGTATGCTCATCTATCTAACTGCATTGGTTGCTGTTTAAAGTAGTAGTAACTGACTTTTTAACTGAGCTGAAAAAAGCCTAATGAGATCCAGTAGCTTGAAGCTGAACCTACACAAATTCAGACTAGAAATAAGGTGCTTTTTTAAACAGCGAGGCTAATTTACCATTGAAAGTATTTCCTGCTAGGGAGGTGGTATATTCTCCATTATTTGAAGACTGGATGCTTTCTAAAAATATGTTGTAGCTCAAAGAGAAATTATGAGGCTTGAGGCAGAAATAATTGGGAGGTTCTTTGGCTTGTTTTATAGAGGAGCTCAAGCTAGAGGACCATAGTGTTTCTTTCTGGCCATATAATCTATGAAAAAGGCAATACAAGCCAGTAGTTATCACACAGTGAAATCTGAGATACTGCAGTTTTATCTCCTCCTGTCTCAATCCGCCTTTACAGTGTATTGCATCCTTCTTACATATCGAAAGGACAGAGGAAAACTGTGATAGCTGTTGGCAAATGCTAACCTCTTAAGGGGTGACTATTTTAACTTTCACAGAGCAGAGTGCTAGACTGTGAGATCGATTTCCATATTTTAACGAGGAACTAGGAGGGCGTAAGGGCCCATCTTTCATCTTTGTGTGGATTACATGGCCTTTGGGCTTGGATGTAAAGGGTAAAACAGGCCTTGCATTCATAATGGGTGGGGATAGGTAGAGAGGACAGAAATTGAGCTCAGGTCTCTTAATCACTGGCCAGCATAGCTGAACCAGCACTGGGAGGGAGGGAGTTAATAGTGGCGAGTGGCAAATTGCTAGCTTGTCTGAACAGACAGGTCAGTGCCTGTCTGAGACCTGACGCCTTCTAGGACTATTCCTGGGGTCAGGACTGGATTAAGAAAGAGGCGTTAGGGGCTGCAGGTTAGGACCCCAGGCTAACGGGGGCCCTGCAAAAAGATCTCTGACCTGCCAAAAGTCCAGATCTTTTTATGAGGGCCCTGAGCTGCTGGCATAAAGCCCCTGTACATTATCCAGGCCTGCCTGGCCTGGGAAGGGCAGGGGAAAGGCAGCTCCACATGCTTCCATTCTATCCCCATTGGCTGGAGCCCAAGCTCTGGGAGAAGCTCCATCCCAATGCTGCAGGCCCTGCCCCTACAGCTCTCATTGGACAGGAATCCCAGCCAATGAGAGCTGCCGGGGGTGGTGCCTGTAGAGGAGTGCTGGGCAGCATGGGCTGTGCTGAGCCACCAGCTTCCCCCCACCAAAGGGGAGCTGCACCAGAAAAGTGCCCGGCTGCCCAACATCCTGTCCTTGCCCTGAGCCCCCTCCCGCACTCTAGTTCCCTCACAGACTCCGCACTCCAACTTCCTGCCCTGGCCCTGAGCCTCCTCCTGTACCTAAGTCTCTAATTCCCACCCAGATCCTGTCCTGAGCCCACTCCTGCACCCAAAATGTCTCAGCACCATCCCAGAGCCTGCACCCCCAGTCAGAACCCTCACCCCCTTTGTGGACCCACCCTCCTGCCTTAACCCACAGCCCCCTCCGGTACACTGAACCCTGCATTTTTGGCCCCCATCCCATAGCCTAGGGCCTCCACGAAATCTTATAGCTCCAGGCCCCAGACTAGGTAATCTGGCCCTGCGTGGGGTGATGCAACACAGGGGAAAAGAAGAGCAGTCACTGCACACTACTACTTCATCCCATTGAAGCATCTTTGTCCCTACTGTGTTGGGTGAGGATCCATTGTAGGGAACAGTGCCAAGGAATGGACAGGATGTTGGGTTCTAGAGTGGCTGTTTTCCCTGGTATTGTTCTGATTATATACCCCTAGGGGGATTTGTTTGTGGGAAGAAACACTGACCTAACATTATCTTTGGTGGGCTTTTAACTCTGTGCTGTTATACCCACTGAGAAGAGGTAGCTCCTGGGCTAGAATTAAGTAGCATACAGACTTTCTGCCCCATGAAAGTTTTTTTCAATATTACAAAAACTTTCCCACTCCACACTGGGACATACCTGAGACCTTTCAAAAAATTTCAAAATCAAGAGAACCCTGAGTAATTCAGTGGCTGTAGGGTTCAGTTAGGATATTGGGGAGACACTTCAAGACTGCTCCACACAGAGCGGGACTTGAACTTGGGAAATCATCTGGGAGACTCAAGTCTACAGATTCTGTATCTCTATACCTCTCCTGTTGGAACTGTTCCACTCTGTACAAATAAGTAAACACGGTTTATTTGATCCTGGTGCTGAAACATCCCAGCTGAATGCTATAACCACTGGACCATAATGTATCTGTTAGCCCTCTTTCCAGAAACTCTATCCTGGAGCATAGGAACTTCCCCATTACAGTTTTGTTGAAACGAATATATTCTCATTAAAATTTGTGATGAATTGCCAGGAATCATGTAAACATACAGAATTAAATAACTAATAACCTAAATATTTAAAGGTTTGAAGAAGCTGGGCAAGAGGCTATTTGTCTTACCATGAGATATTTGCTATCAGAAAAGTAGACCTATGCTGGTGAATGCTTTACACATGGAGACAATGAGCCACATCTTCAGTTGTTGCAATTGGGCATAATCTGTTGCCTTCACTGGAGGCATGCTAGTTTATGCTACTTGAGGATATGGTCCTGTTTAATCTCAGGGAACTAGGATTGCTCTTGTTTGTTCCGATTTCGAGCAAAAGCTTGTATTTGTTCTTACGGCATCTGAACAGTTCATCTAACTTTGCTTAAAACCAGGGACAAGCACGGGCCAATTTCCAGTAAGTTGTAAGTTTTTTGTAGTTCTCAAGTGAATTTAGTACTATGCAGTTTATATTTGCAATATAACCCCCTCCCCATACGAGAGAGCGAGAGCGCTGTGAAGTATGACCATAAATATCCTTGTTATTGTTTATGATCATAGCTCTGTTAAAAAATGGAATATGAAAAATGAGAATAATAATGGTTAACAAATATTAGATAACTTTGACAAGGAAATTAATCATTTGGATCTTTCTCATAAAAGAGGATTATGATCATTTATCCATTTTAGAGGCTGAAGTTTCTTTTGGAAAAATTATATTTAGCAAATCTGCATTCTTTTTCCTTGTGCTGTAGCATGATTTAATGGTCTTCCTTCTTTTGCAGTTTTTTAACAAAAAGAATGTTTGCTTTTCTCGCCAAAGGATCAATGCCCACAAAACAGATATTAGACAGGATCACAAAGAAA
>JANRFK010004440.1:32131818-32142241 GCA_030068395.1 Apalone spinifera | reverse complement strand
ACCATCTTGTTAGTCTTTAAAGTGCTACATAGTCCTGTATTTTGTTTCTGCTTTTCTACCGTCATTCCTCTTACGTTGACTCTAATTCTTCAGTGTTTGGCTGCATCAAGAACAACTAATTTTGAATAGGTGTATACTTTGATTTCTTATTTACCTGTTAGATGCATTTTAAACCCCATAGTAATCCCACAGAATAGAACAATGGGGCTGGTGTGTTGCCATTAACTAAATCAGTTTGTTCTGTTTCTCATGTCTAGATTTTTGCAGTCCTTAGTTTGTATATGGGGCAAACCAAGAGAGAGTTTGATTTTTCTAAAAAGACAAGACAAGCTCACATAGTTTGAGAAATTAAGCTGTTAAGCAGTGGTTCATAGATATTGAGTCTGTTTTTTCAGAAGTTTCTCAAGCCACCCATGAGTTCTTGTCAAAAATCTCTGCATTTTCTATTGAGCCTTCTTTTATTGTACTATAGTTATTGTAGTACAGTGGCCAGTGAATAATATTGAACATATCCTTCCTAGTTGTGCCAACTGTTGGAATTCATGAATGGAAGGTGCAGCCATTGTATTAATCTGCCCCCCACAAATGAATAGCAATGTTTCTGGCACAATGGGGTCCAAGTTACTATGACAATAGAAATAATCTTCATAATTACACAAATACAGTTCTTTTAGTCTTTCCTGACCCAACCACCTTGCTATCTGTTTTGTCTTTGTAAGCTAAGTATTTCCCACATTGTCTTAATCAAGCTGCTGATTTCTATTTCAGTCTAAAGTAAGAGTGTCCAGATATGTCACAAAACAAAGTCAAAGATATTACTTACTCATTCACTTAATGGACTGACGTCGCTATGTCTTGTTGCAGAATAAAGTTCAGTCTTCTTTCCCTGAAGGAGATGAGATAAATAGAGGGCACTGTGACTCCATCAATAGACAAAAGCATTGCTCGCTAAGCATTGGCTACATCTAGACTGCAAGCCTCTTTCGAAAAAGAGTGTCTAGACTACAATCAGTACTTTCGAAAAAGCACAGTTTGCATTACATAGCACCTTTTTTCGAAATAACACTTTCGAAAAAAGGCGTTATTCCTCATAAAATGAGGTTTTCTGTGGTCAAAAAAATTGCCGCATTCTTTCAATTTACTTTCAAAAGAACGTGGCAGCAGTCTAGACGCAGGGGAAGTTTTTTAGAAAAAAGGCTACTTTTTTCGGAAAAAAACCCTGTAGCCTAGACACACCCATTGTGGTATGAGTTGAATCCACAGGCCATACAGAGCACTGAAAATATTTTCTGCTCATTCTTGCTTCAGCTGTGACTTAGGGCTGCTAGTTTTTGCATGTGTGGCATGCCTTCAGGGCTACCAGTCAAAAACAAATATTAAATTTGTGAAAAGCTTTATTCCAAATGATCTTAAATGGTGGCACTGAGTGCTAATAAATTTGGTAACTTAAGCTGAGTGATAGTTTCATGAAGCAATTTCCACTGCTGAGCAACAGTGCATGAGAGGGAGTGAGGTTATCATGAAATCATCTCCCCCTGGGGGATTGCTCTGAGCATTTCTAATCCCCCAGGAGAGTGATTTTCAACTAACCACCCCTCCTGCAGTTTTTAAAAGTTTTTTATTATTATTATTTAATAATATTATGGGAGGAAAATGTGCATTTGTTTAGTTGAAAAGAAGATGAAGCTGGCAATTTAAAATGTTCCACAGGAATTTCATATGAGCTATGCAGCTGACATAGACTAAGCTCACCCGTTAACATTTTCACCATTGAGAAAGCTCCCAGGCACTCCGTGAAATGAGATCACAGATGCTCAAGCTGGAAGGTGGGCACTACCACCTTACTGAAAAATCAACCAACGAAAAGGGCTAAAAATGAGGTAGTGGCAGTCTAAGATACCAGTGACACAGTGATTTTGAAATATTACTTGCATTTTTTCTTACCCACTTGTGAATGTGTGCAGGAGAAACTAAATACAGGCACAGAGAGCATTGTGCTCCTCTATCTCTCTATCACGCTCTAGTTTAGAGTTTGTGCCTTTGTGTAACAGAGAGGTAGCCGTGTTAGTCTGATCTTGGTAAAACAAAAAAAGCAGTCGTGTAGCACTTTAAAGACTAACAAGCTGGTTTATTAGGTGATGAGCTTTCGTGGGGCAGACCCACTTCTTCTACACGACTGCTTCTTTTGTTTTGCCTTTGTGTGTGAGTTCATCTGTCTGAGTCCATTTCTTCAAGAACTTCTCCTAAACCGTAAGAAGTAGGACCACCAAATTTGGTATCCAGCTTCCTCTTACTCTAACTTAAATCAGGGTCAGGGTTTGGTTGTGCTGGAAAACACAAAGTGCTGGGAATGGGACTGTTTTCCATAACCTGGAAAGGGAGGGGGCAAGAGAGGAGGAACACGAAAGACGGGGTGCAGAGAGGGATGTGATACTGAGAGTGGCGACTGGGGGCAGCTGCAGCAGAAACAGAGTGTCCAGCAGTGGGGCTCCTCCATCTTGTCTGCCAGAACACTAATAAGGAGTCTCCCTGCCCCAAATCTGGGCCTGCCCCCTCGTGGAGAGCCTGCAGGCTGTGGGAGGGGAGCAGCTGGAGTTGGGGGGGAGCAGCCCTCAGAACCTGGCCCCTGCCCAGGCAGCCTGCAGGCTGCAGGAGCATTGGAGGAGGGGAAAGCCCCCAGAGCCTAACCTCCCCCTCTAGATAGCCCCTGCAGGCTGCATGGGGGCCAGCTTCTGGAGCCTGTCCCCTCGCCCCCAAGACAGCCTGCAGGCTGTGTGTGTGTGTGTGGGGGGGGAACCCCAGGAGCCTGGCTTCTCCCCAGATAGCCTGGAGGATATTGGGGGGGAAGGACTTGCTGGAGGAGGGGGAAGCCCCTAGAGCCTCAACCCCCCAAGACTACCTGGAGGGGGGCAGCTTCCAGAGCGTATCCCCCCTCTCCCTCTGCCTGAACCTAAATCTCATTTACACATCTTTAAAATGGCAGTAGTATCTAAGACCTGCAGGGATGTTGTGAGGCTTTAATTAATGTTCAAAAATTGGTTTGAAATTCTGGCATAAAGGTGGCTATGTAAGCAGTGAGTGGTGTAATTATGACATTATTTTTCTGGAGACCCTATGGAGGAGCCAGTAAAGATGAGAAGGGAAGCTAATGTGATCAGCCATTCTGTTACACACTCAGGAGCATGTTGCCATTCAAACCCATTAGAAAAGCAAATGAGCTGACTGAACCTGCCTTTTCATCTTGAGACCCATTATAGGTTTCACTCTCTAAAGCAGCAGTTAAGCCGAAAGATCAAGCAGGTTGCCACTGGCAAAGACTGCCCAGGTTGGTAAGATCTTAAAAATGGATTTCCTAACCCATTTGTATCCCATCACTCTGATTCTTCTCCTTTAGCAGGCCACAGAACTTTGGCTGTAATTATAATGAACACCTTCTGATCTGCTGTGGATTCTAAAAGTGCACAGAGGAGTTTGGTGGAGGAGGGCAGGGGATGTTGCTGGAGAGAGTGACAGCCATTGCAGTGAAATTTAGAGCTAACCAAGTTTTTGACGGGGTATCTCAGGAGTTGGTACAGTGATAACCAATACTAGGGCATTACTGCAGGCTTTGTGATTGTGTCTCATTATGTTCCTGTCTTACAAAGAGTGGAAGAAGGGGCAAAATGGAATAGTGGACCCAATTCTCAATGTCCCATTTATGTCCCACTGATGGCAAAATTGGACTATACGTCGCAGTTCCTGTATTGGAAGGGCCTCCTCTGCCAGCAGAGAGCTGGCATACTGTTTCTATGCTAGACCTCTTTCAATCTCCAGCGTAGTGTCAATGTGGCCAGAGGTAACTAGGCTACAGCTATTCTCATGTCCATAGGTACCTTGGGGAACAAAACAAGTATGCCATGTAAGAATGAGTAAAAACACTCTTAAAGCTTCCTTGATTTGCACTGGTGGTTGGGATTTAAACCACTTTTTCCTTTCCCCTTGTGTTTTAGTCACAAGTACAGGAGTGGGAGATGCTAGATTTTGGGCCTGATGTATAATCCTCAACGCTGAGTGATTGCCAAATTTCCATGACTTCTGATCTTTCTTGCATTAGGGATGTCACAATTTCAAGGTAATTGCACCTGTATTCCCCCTCTGTGTCCTTTAAGGCAGGGGTGGGGGCCTTTTTTGGGTCAGGGGCTGACAAATGAGAGGGAGGAAAAAAAACCCTCACTGATGTGGTGCCCCGTTGAGAAGGAGAAAGACACTGCCCATGTTTCCTTTGCACACCAGAGCCTAGGGGGCCCAGGCTAGTAAACTGTGTGTGTTCTAGACCCACAGGGAAGCAGCAGGGGGCTGAAGCACCAGCTTGGGATCTCCAATACTGGGGGGGGGGGGGGGGGGGGGGGAGGGGAGTCCTGAGTCATGCAAGCCAGGAGCCACATCCAGCCCCTGGGCCACCCTTGCCTTAAGGGAACCCACTAAAATGTTTCCATCTTCCAGCCATCTTCTTTCTTGAGCATAGACCTGTGTCTCAGTCGATCCTGACTGGAGATTCTTTAAGGCTTGACCATTCAGTGCCATCCCACAAACTAGACTGCCTAAAAAGCTAGCATCTGTGCTTTGCTTTCTTTCCAGAGGCTGTGACCAATATATTGCTCACAGTTTTATGTAACCACACTGTTCTATCTAAGCAAACACATCTATTCTTAAGATGAAAACAGAGAAACCATATTAAAAAAACAATAAAAGAACCTGCATGTGTGCTAGGGAGCTTAGCAGAGGTCATCCCCTACCTCAATCAAGCTAGATAAATTAATGGAGGATAAGTCCATCAATAGCTATTAGCCAGGATGGGCAGGGATGGTGTCCTGAGCCTCTGTATTGCTTGATGATCACCTGTTTATTCCCACAGGAGCATTGTCCACAATCAAAAGATGGGATATTGGGCTAAATGGACCTTTAATATGGCCCAGCATGGCCATTCTTATGCTCTTAATTTTGTTCTCTGGCAGGCTTCAGTCTTACAAAACCCACAGCTGGATTTCCCTAAGGATTACTAGTTTATAAGAATAATAATAGAGATGTAGCTGTGTTAGTCTGGTCTTGCTGAAACAAAAGACAGGACTATGCAGCACTTTAAAGACTAACAAGATGGTTTATTAGGTGATGAGCTTTTGTGGGCCAGACCCAGTTACTCAGATCTAAGGAAGTGGGTCTGGCCCACGAAAGCTCATCACCTAATAAACCATCTTGTTAGTCTTTAAAGTGCTGCACAGTCCTGTCTTTTCTTTTAGTTTATAAGTGTCGGTCCCCGCAATATGCGAGGTTCGAAAGGGATGCCGGAAAGGATGAGACCACGACTTGGGGTTGTAAAAAAGAAAAACTGATTTTATTTGACGCCCTGTGACTGAAAACTCAGTCAGATGCGTGGACGCCAGACAGTTATCAGAATAAAAAATAAACAAATTACCAAACAATATAAAACAATCCCCTGAAGTTTTTCCAAATCGCAATAGTTCTCAAAAAGTGTCCAGGGGTTAGGAACAGTAGAATTAACACTGATAGTGTTCATAGAGCTAACTATTTACACTATTTTATAAAAGAGAACAGTTAAAAAACCTTAACAATGACTATTCACAAACTAATACAACAACTCTTTAACTAACTGTCACTTGACAGGTAACAAGGGCAACTGAAATTAATCAGAATAGGGATACTGGTGGGGGAGGGGTGTTATATGAGTTCTGGAGACAGCAGGAACATGAGTACCAGCCACATGCTCATAAACTGTCTCCACTCGGGTCGACCAACTCGAAGTACGCTCAGTAAGACTCGAGAGCGGGGGGTGCAAGGCGTCTGGGTGATCAGGCCAGGCGTTCACACAATGCAAATCCCCGCTGTGAAGAGGCTCGTCTGCCTGTTTTATTACCCCGTCACTTGTCACCTCATTGGCTGCTCTTTGCCGCAGTGGGTGGAGTAAGCAGGCCTGACCCCAAGTCAGCCCATTGGCTGATCTTTGCTGCAGTGGGTGGAGTGAGCAGGGGGAGATAATTGTTTTACATGCCCTTATATGGAAAGCGCTCCGCCTCACAGACAGAGCCCCCAATACCAGCCTTTTCAGGTGTGGCTCACCTGTGACGGCTATGGCTCACCTGCGACGGGCAGCCATTTCTGTTGTTCTGTCTCGGACAATAAGAACACATCTACACAGAAGGGCTAAAGCCGAAATAAGCTACGCAACTTCAGCTACATCCATCGCGTAGCTTTAGTCAAAATGGCTTATTTTGGCTTTTGGTGCTGTCTACACACCAGGAAGTCCAAGGTAGAGTACTGTTCCTCCAACTTGCCTTACCCCTCGTAAAATGAGGGTTACAGGAGTCCGAGTAAGAAGTCCTCCAGCGCGGCATTATTTCAACATTATGTCAAAATAACTGCTTGTAGTGTAGATGTGGATTGTTAGTTTGGAATAACGGATATTTTTCTGAAATAACACTGCTGTAGAGACGTACCCTAAAAGTCTGGTATTGCATACAGGAACTATCTGGGCAGTTCAGCCATTTCTTTTTACAGGTTGGGCCTTTTGTCTCCAGTCACCAGGAACATGTAATCAGCTGATAATGGCCTCCTCAGAGTGTAACTTCAAAGTTCTGGATTTTGCATAATTGAAAGTGAGGAACTTGCATTAACCTCTCCCGAGGTATCCCCCAGGAAACCCACTTTACACTTTTTGTCTCAAAAGTCCATTCCTGTATGGGCATACATTGAATATAGTCCTTTGAACTCATCACCTTTCCTCCCTTTCCCCCAAAGAACTTAGAAATCCTAGCCCACAATAATACATCAATTTAATACAAGAATTTAATACAAGCATATTGCAGGAATTGCCATATCTGTTCTTGTCAGGGAATAACTGGACAAGCTGGCACTGACATATGGATGTGCAAAATTTCATGATTTTCTCTATCATGAGAAAATCCAAATAGTGACTTGATGGTTCTTCTGAAAAGGCTTCGCGTTCTTGCACCTAATTCAAAAAGCTCCAAAGCAGAAACTGATCAGAAATCACTGATTGCAGCACCCCAAAGGGATGTGGAGAAGCATTGCCATGGATAGAGGAACTACTTCTGATATTTCAGTAGTATGATGGGACCTTGGGATTCCCAGCTGGATGCCATCTAGTAAAGTCAGAGACTCTCAAGTGTGTGTCCCTGATGATTTGGAACAAGCAGTAAACGTACATGCGAACAAGATAAAAGCATCATGTGCTCTATCTCTAGGCGTACAAGATGAACAGGAGACAGAAACTGCTAAACATAAAATGCTTCAAGCAGTGATACAAGCGATAGGAAAGGGAGGAGGAGACTATCAACACTTCCCCCCAGGCACATTGCCACTGTAAAAATAAGCTTTCAATGATCTCAGGAGCGCCCTTGATGAGAACACAAATTGTGGTTCCCACAGTGAGGAGAAGGAGAAAAAAATGAATATACAAGAAGCACCTAGGAAGGATCAACCAAAAAGGAGAGCTAGGAAGGTTGTGTTCTCACCACAGATGAATAGTGACATCGAAAAATGGTGAGCAGGTGTGTCACATGTCAGAAGTGCAGAGACTCCCCGCAGAAAGAACCAATGATGCCACATCAGCAGGCCTGCCAACAGAGGGGAAGGCACAAAGGGGACGATTGCCCTGGGGCTTGGTGATTCAGAAAGGCCCAGGACTCCAGCCGTTGACACGTTTGCTACCACAGCAGTGGCAGCGGCTGGAGCCCTGGGCCCTTTAAATAGCTACTAGAACACAGCTGCAGCGTGCTGTGAGGGCTGCCAGAGGAGGGGAGCGGTGTGGAGGGTTGGCTGCCCCCAGCCCTGTCTCTCTGCCCAAGGCCCCACCCTTCCAGGACTGCAAAGCTGCCCCCTTCATCTTGCCCAGGGGCATGGAATTCCAAGAACAATCATAACTGACAACGGACTACAGATCAAGCACAGGGAATTCCTTCCACTTCCTCAGATCAAATCGTGGAAGAAAAGTGCTGCATAGTCCTGTCTTTTGTTTCAGGGAATTCCTAGACTCTGCTGAAATATCTGACTTTCATTGTGAGACAACTAGTCCCAGGTGTCTTCAAGCAAATGGATTAGCTGAACGTGGAGTACATACAGTGAAAATCTTGCTCAAAAAAGCAAGGCATGAAGCAGGTCCTGTTGAGCACTGCTCAACTGTTAAGCTACACCACTGCCATGTTGAAAGTCACTTGCTGAATTTCTTATAACAAATGTATAAATACTTGCCAGATATGGGACATAAATAAAAGATGAGTAAGTGTAATGCCAATAGGCAGAACCAAACCTGGAAATTAGTGCATGAGCCTCTACAGCAGTGGTTCTCAAACTTTTCGGCATCACGCCCCCCCTTTTGACTTTTGAAAAACCCTCACGCCCCTTCCGACCCCCTCCCCATAGCAAAACTTGTTGAGAAGAAAAAAAAAAAAAAAAAAAAAAAAAAAAAGGAACTGACTGGGGCAGCAAAACTTGATGGGGGTGGGGTGGGGTTGGCTCACTTCATGCCCTCCCTGGAATTTCTTCACGCTCCCCCACCCCCCGAGTTTGGGAACCCATGCTCTACAGCTAGAGCACACTCATTCTTTCTTACTGACAGTGCTTTCAGTGCCATTACATGGGACAGTGAACCACACCCACTAGGTGTGTATGGGTTACATAAGGAGTCTGATAGTGAAGAAAAGACTGAGAAAGCACAGACAAAATATTATAATAAAGGAGCAAGACATATTCTACAGTTATAAAAACAATACTTGGTAAGAATTTGGCAAGATGGATATTGCCCAGTCAAAGCTATAGTGATCTGAGATGAATCACCTTGCCCATACTCAGTGATCAGACTATGGCAAAATCTTACAAAGGAATATTAAGCATTTACTCTAGACACTTAACAACTTGATTAACACAAATGAAGTAAGAACAGCCATACAAGTTGAGAACAATTCACAAACTGGCCCTGTTACTGACCTGCAAACCGAACAAGCTGTTATAGACAAAGATCTGAATAAAGAGGCTTGCAATACAGTAGATTGGAAAGATTGCTGAAGAAACCTCACTGCTGATCAAGACGTCATTGTGTCAAAGTAACCAGGAGTGTTGTTTAAGCAGTAACATTAACAAATACAATAATTGGCTTAATAGTGTTTTAATGCATTCAGAAAATTAAGGAAAATAGCTACAAAAGAGATGATGTGGTATAGTGTAAGTCTTCCAGAAAGTGTAGAGATGCCATTTGGAAAACATCCCAATTATATGTACAAAATGATGGGGACTACTAAATTAGCTATTACTACAAGAGAGAAAAACTTAGAGTCATTGTAGGTAGTTCTCTGAAAATATCCGCTCAATGTGCAGCAGCAGTCAATAAAGCAAACAGAATGTTAGGAATCATTAAAAAAAGGATAGAGAATAAGACAGAGAATATCTTATTGTCTCTGCTTAAAAACATGATATGCTCATATCTTGAATTCTGCTCACAGATGTGGTCGCCTCATCTAAAAAAAACCCCAACAACTTGGCATTGAAAAGTTCAGAAAAGGGCAACAAAAATGATTGGGGGTTTGGAATGGCTTCCATATGAGAAGAGATTAATAAGATTGGGACTTTTCAGTTTAGAAAAGAGGAGACTAAGGGGAGATATGATAGAGGTCTATAAAATCATGACTGGTGAGACAAAAGTAAATAAGGAAAAGTTATTTACTTGTTCCCATAACACAAGAACTAGGGGTCACCAAATGAAATTAATAGGTAGTGGGTTTAAAACAAATAAAAGGAAGTTTTTCTTCACCTAATACATAGTCTGTGGAAATCCTTGCCAGAGAATGTTGTGAAGACCAGGACATGAACAGAGTTCAAGAAAGAATAAGATACACTAATGGAGTATAGGTCCATCAATGGTTACTAGCCAGAGCGGGCAGGAATGGTGTTCCTAGCCTCTCTTTGTCAGGGGAGTGATTACTTGATTACCTTTTCTGTTTGCTCCCTCTGGAACACCTGGCATGGGCCACTGTTGGAGGACAGGATACTGGGCTAGATAGACCTTTGGTCTGACCCAGTTTGGCCATTCTTATGCCATGCTGCTGCATATGTTGCCACTGTTTATGAACTCTTTTGTTTTCTATGACACATACTTCCCGCTAGGGCAGAAGCAAAAAAGACCAGGACAGGGCAGTGGCAGGCTGCAGCTACTAAGAATAACAGAATGTTTACCTAACTTCAGGACCTAGTTCTTGTTCATCATAAAGAGTTTATCTTGATACCTCTCTGCTCATCTGTAAGACAGTGCACAGGCCAGAAAACTTAGAAAATATTTTACTGTGTGACCTTGCAGTCTCCTCCTTGGTGGGTTAGCAGTGTCTCTGAAATGATGATGAAGGCATGAGCTCAGTAA
>JANRFK010004440.1:32071312-32095599 GCA_030068395.1 Apalone spinifera | reverse complement strand
TCTCCGAAGTAGAGGGAAGGAAGGGAGGGTAGTGGACCACCCACAGAGACATTCATCTTGAAGAACATCAGTTACTGCTAAACGTGAGTAACCACCTTTTCGAGAGAGAGAGGTCCCTGTGGGTGCTCGATAGCAGGTGACTGCAAAACAGTATGTCCTACGAAGGTAGGGACTTTGGATTTGGCAAGTATGCTGTAGTGTAGAGAATACAGCCCTGGCCACTCTGCTGGAGGAGAGAGGCCCCTGTGAAAGTGTGTAGTGTTTGGCAAACATTTGATCGGAGGTCTATGTGGCTGCAGCACATATATCCTCAATGGGAACCTTGTGGAGGTAAGCAACTGATGTAGCTACTACCCTGATGGAATGGGCACTTATTGAGGTAGGTGGTGACAACTGGTTATGGTGGTAACAAATTCTGATGCAGCCAGAAATCCAGCATGATAACTTCTGAGGTGATTTCTGCTGTCCTTTATTGTGTT
The DNA here is from genome assembly GCA_030068395.1 of Apalone spinifera. Classification (NCBI taxonomy): domain Eukaryota; kingdom Metazoa; phylum Chordata; order Testudines; family Trionychidae; genus Apalone; species Apalone spinifera. The sequence goes on along the minus strand of JANRFK010004440.1, from coordinate 32,095,120 downwards.
CTGCTATAGAAATAAACAGCCTGGGCGAAGCTGTGAAAGTTGTGAGTAGTACTGTAGGCACCTGGGTACTCATTTAATATAATCTATGAGGGGAAGAGGGTGCGCTGACTATTTAATGGTGGCTGCTGATTCATCTCCACATCAAGTGAATTCTAGGAGACACCTTAGGAATTAAAGGCTGGACAACAATGTATTTGAAGCAATAGTTAGCAAGTGCTACAAATGTTAAGTAATTCATTTTTTCCAATCCACCTGTCTCCACTGATTTAGTTTAGGATTATTACAGAGTCAGATTGTAGCATTGGGGTTAATTGATTTGCCCAAAGCCCATTTTAAGGCCAAGACTAGATATCTAGTCTAAAGTAAAATGTAAGAAAATTAGACTGAGCACAGAGGCTACTTAAGGAACCGGAACAAGGTCTCTGAAGGTATGGAAATGGGGAAGCAAGAAATGCCCTTATGAAGAATGGGAAACAGAAGAAAAAGAACAATGATGCAGTTAGATGTTGAGGTCCTACTGGAAACTCACCGCTGCTGGTTCTTTTTCAAGCTATATGAAACAGTGTAGAGTCATTCCACGGTGTGACTAGAACATGCAATCCAGGACTGATAGGGAGACATTAATGTCTACATATCTAGAGTGACTATTACTCATAGTTAGCAGCTCCTACGAGTGGAAGGAATGACCAGGTGTCTGTGGCCACCTCTTCTCAGTAGAGTGAAGTGTAACACAGGTACCAGAGGATCTGCCTCTCTGAGTAGAATTATGGGACTGAAATTGTCCTTTTTGCCTTGGCTCACTTGGTTGTCACTTAACTGTCTCTGATATTGGAGTAATTGTGAGTTTTTTCTATTGTTAGAAGGAAAACATCCACTACTTCCATTAATAATATAATATAGAAAAAATGAGTACCCGAACCTCTGTTGTTTAACTCACTCTTTAAAAGAAGATGGGTTTGGAAAGATGCAAAAGCATGAGTCATATGAATGTGTCATGTGTTTTTTTTCATTGAGATGTTTTTATCATTTGATAAATTGGTCTTTAACTTAATTAAATAGGAGCAGGCCTGTGGCACCATAGACTATATTTGTTAGTCTCTATCATGAGCTTTTGTAGATAAAACCCACTTCATCTGCAAACTCATGATGGAATATATTTGTTAGTGCTTAAGGTGCCAGAGGACTGCTTATTCTTTTTAAAATTACAGACTAACGTGGCTACCTCTCTGAGACTTTTTTTCATGAAATAGGAATTCTCCTGTGGGATGTGACTGTGATTTCCCTCCAGTGGTACAGATTTAGTCACTGCATTACACTTCACAATTTTTTTTCTTATAGGTTATTTGTATAGTTTCTGGTTTTGTCTGAATGAACTGTAGCCATGGGAGGAAATGTGACTATCACAGTGAGTATCAAAAGCATAATTAGGATAATATCCTTTCTCTTGAGCTGTGCTTTTAATTAGTCCTTTAAGGTTATGGCATGAAGAGTTTCTGCTTTCAACAAGTGGCCTATTGGTTATATCCTTTCAGCCTAATATCCCTGGGCATGCCATAGACTAATTAATGCATTTTTCCTGATTTAGGGGGGGTGAGGAGAAACTTTGGACTGGATAGTCAAGTGGCATAAATCATCATGACTTCATTGATTTCAGTGGATGTTTGGTCTGGGTCTATTTGGGAACCAAACCCCACAACTTCTTTGATTGCATTTCTGTCCACTGAATCTCAGCTCTCTCATCTGATGCTACAGCTTTTTATAAATCAAGCCATTATCAAGGTGTTAAATTTGTTGACATTAACACCTGAAGTCTCCTGAAAACAGCGGTTTTAAAAGCTTAGGTGATATATCACTAGCCACATGTAATTGCTGTCCCTAAAATATGACTTTCTAAAAGGATATCTGACTTGGATATATGTAGTGAATGATTTAATTTATGTGGAAGCAATGGATCTGAAAGAGGAGGAGAGTTTATGACATGCAGGCTGTATTAATCTTAAATGAAAAATAAGAGATGATTCATTTGGAGAGGGTTTTTTTTTTGGCTAGGTTTAAATTGAATCTCATCAAATACATGACGATTGCATATATTTATAAATCTCCAAAGCCTACACAAGGGACTATGAGCAATATTGTCAATACTGCAGGTTAACAGTATTACAAGTCTGAATTCATTATTGTGAGCAATTGTGCCCCAGCTGCAATGACAATTCATTATAGATAGCCTTGGAAGCGCAAGTTCTGACAACTTATCCCTATTCCGATTCTAAAGGGGTTTATAACTCAGTGTTCAAAGTCCATTTTGGCTTGTAAATTGTCACACAGGTTTTTAGCTTGAAAATAATATTTTTGGCTCAGTAATAATAATACCTTGTTCTTGTAAAGCTCTTCTTCAGTGATAGATCTCAAAGCACTTTACAAAGGAGGTAAACGGCATGATTCCCATAAAGGTAAAGGGTTCTCTATATCATACTGCCTTAAAACAAACAAAAAACCTTAACTTTAAGAAGTTTGGTTAGAATTATATTGAGCTTCTGAGCTAACCTGATGAATGCAGACAGCATCAGATGCTAAGACTGCTCATCTGTTCTGCGCTTGCTTTTTCATTCCTAAATATGATATGGTATGTAAGAGCAAAGTTGCAAAATGTGGCCTCAAATTCTGTGTGCATAATCATTTGGATAATCTTACTTGGCCACGCAAATGGTAGAAGCTGCATATGGAAACTGTGTTTTTTCTTTATTTTAAGCAAACAAGTAATAGTTCTTCCAGGCATCATCAGGCATGTGCAATTCATACATGATGCTTGCAAAATTACAGCTATGTTCTGGGCCTATGCTTTGAAAGTACAAGACAGCAAGCCTAGTAAGAGACTGAGTTTTAATTCCACTGTCCTGTCATTTGTCATTTAGAATAAGTTGATACCCCTTTCACCTGAGAGGAGTCAGTATGGTTACATGTTGCTTTATTGGGTATTGTCCTGGCTCAGTCCTCCAACCTGACACTGCAGAGATGGGGAGGGGCGGGGCGGCTAGTAGAATAAACTGTGTAAAAACCTGTCTTTGACTCTGTCATAACCATGAGGGATGGCCAGCAGCCTGGGGCTATGGGGTTAACTATGTCCCTTGTACCTAGCCAGGTAGCGCTCAGACAATAGAAATGCAGATAGGGATTTCAAACTGAGACAAAGCAATTTTTGGTTTTCTCTCCTTTCTCTCTAAGCCAGTTTGCTCTCTAGATACTGAGGGAGACAGAAGGCATATCTCTCGCCAAGAAAAAGACTCTTCATAATGTGTAAGTAAAGTCTAGATAAATCCATCAGGTTTTGTTGTTTTCTGGTTTGGGAATTTGGATCTGGGGTATGTTTTTCCTCTTTTGTAACTAAGTTTTGGCCCATGGCGGAATCCCCCATGAGTATATTAATTGGTGGCTCTTACCATCTAGCATTCCAACTATGCTTGTAACTGGGATTTTGTTTTGATAATAAACTTTTTTTTTAAACAACCAGTATTGGTTAATTTTTGTGTCCTGGTTTTACACTAAGCTAGGGGGAGAGGTAGATATGCTAGAGGGCAGGGATAGAGTCCAGAGTGACTTAGACAAATTGGAGGATTGGGCCACAAGAAATCTGATGAGGTTCAACAAGGACAAGTGTAGAGTCCTGCCCTTGGGACGGAAGAATCCCAAGCATTGTTACAGGTTGGGGACCAACTGGCTAAGTAGCAGTTCTGTAGAAAAGGACCTGGGGGTTACAGTGGATGAGAAGCTGGATATGAGTCAACAGTGTGCCCTTGTAGTCAAGAAGGCTAATGGCATATTAGGTTGCATTAAGAGGTGCATTACCAGTCGATCCAGAGATATGATTATTCCTCTTTACTTGGCTCTGGTGAGGCCACATCTGGAGTATTGTGTCCAGTTTTGGGCCCCCAATTGCAGGAAGGATGTGGATACGTTGGAGAGGGTCCAGCGGAGAGCAACCAAAATGATTAGGGGGCTGGAGCATATAACCTATGAGGAGAGGCTGAGGGAGTTGGGTCTATTTAGTCTGCAGAAGAGAAGAGTGACGGGGGATTTGATAGCAGCCTTCAACTTCCTGAAGGGAGGTTTCAAAGAGGCTGGAGAAAGGCTGTTCACAGTAGTGATGGATGGCAGAACAAGGAACAATGGTCTCAAGTTGCGGTGGGAGAGGTCCAGGTTGGATATTAGGAAAAACTATTTCACTAGAAGGGTAGTGAAGCACTGGAATGGGTTCCCTAGGGAAGTAGTGGAGTCTCCATCCCTAGAGGTGTTTAAGTCTCGGCTTGACAAAGCCCTGGCTGGGTTGATTTAACTGGGATTGGTCCTGCCTTGGGCAGGGGGCTGGACTTGATGACCTTCTAAGGTCTGTTCCAGCTCTATGATTCTATGATTCTACTTTGGGGCTGAGATTTCCCAAGTGATCTCACCGCTGGTTTTTTTTCTTACAAATACTTGGGTGGTGTCAGCGTAAGTATTTTTTCTTACAAATACTTATTTCCTGAAGTCCGGGTGTTACCCGGGGTTCTTTCAACCCAAACCTCTCAATAACTTTTACTCTCTGCGAGGTGGTGTCAGGAAATAATTCAGGGGAGACACAGTTGTCCGACCGATAGATGGATGGTACAAACAGGACAACACAAGAGTGCTTTCACTTAAAGCTAAACTTTACTTAGTCTCAAGCACTTACTCACATCCGCATCAGGTTAGTAAAACACCCCCACCTTTGATAATTACCAAAGTTGAGTGTGGCTCTCGAGTGATACCGAGCAGGCTTCCGATGGCCAGTCTTCCGTCTGCCGGTGGGGACAAAGATGTGTCCAGAAGTGAAGAGTCCTCAAGGAGACCTCTAGGTGTCCCTCCAAGTGTTCCCAAAATTGTCCCCCCTAACTCAAACTTTCCTTCCCTATTTATCCATTAGTATTACAACAGCATGTCACTCAAAAACTTGTTAGGAAAGCACTTTTTAAAGGTTAGACAAGAGGTTTTCTTCTGATCACCAGATGCATTTTTTTCTTTTTCAGAGACTTCATGCTCAGGGGCCCTGATAGAGATATGTCTTAGGGCATTTAGACAAACTTCCTGTTTTTCTTAATGTATAGCTCAGTGATTTCACTAGAGATTTGGGCCTCAGAAAGGACACGGGGTCAAGCTGCCCTCTCTGTGGCACCCAAACTCTCCTCCTTCCCCCTTCCTGACTTGGTCATGCTGTCTAGGCCTATTTTGGGCCTGTTAGCTTGGTTGCTAAAGTTCAAGCAGTAAGCAATAGTGGTTTAGGCACATTACTGGATTTGCCGAAATCTCTCCATACACGGGTATTAAGATTTTGAGGGAAGTTTTTGTACCAAAGCCCGTAGAGATCAGGTTTTGGGATGCTTTTGCAGGCCCCTACTTCTGCATTCATGATGCCAGAGTGGGGAGCAGCCTTTACAGACTCCAGAGACAAACTTGTTTGATCTCAGTCCCGCTCAGATCCAAAAAGACAAAGATTGATTCATGCTGTCACCACCTAAGGGACTAAAAGAAAATATAAAATAAACCCTTTTCCGGGGAAGGGATCGCTTGGGAAAATTCCTCATTTTGCTTGGAGTTGGGAAAACAAACAGCGGGAATCCACAGAGAACAATGGATTCTGCCCGGATAACTAGGCATGTAAACTTAAGGACACAACAATCAACCAATACCGGTTCATCAAAACAAATAAACCTCTCTTATTATCAAAACAAAACTACTGTTGCAAGCATAATAGATGATTAGGTGTTATATAGCCATGAAGTGACATAGACTCAGAGAAAATCCCTGGGCTGTAATCCTTATTTACAAAAGAGAAAAGCAATTAGTCAGCTCAGACATGATTTTGAAACAAGGAAAATAATAAAACCTGACAGACTAGCTAAACTTTTCCCTACTTACACATTTCAAGAAGTCTGCTCTTGGAGAGAGAACCTGTCTCCCATCTCTCTCAATACCTGGGAGAAACTGTTCTGATCTCAAACAAAGAAGAAAGCAAACCTCCTCTCTCTGTTTGAATTCCTATCTGTACTTTTATTGGCTGTCTGCCCAAACCCCATCCCTAGGTGCATCTCCAGTTGCTTAAACCTTTCCTCATTCTTCATGTAAGTCAGACTCTCTTTAGCAGCTCCTATTTATGACTGGTCCATAATGCAATATGTAGAGAATTAGGGGCAGGGGAGCTGACAGCCTGTGTGGGCCCAGGCAAGGTGTGAGGGGGCCCAGCTCTGTGCTCCTGGAAGGAATGATTCTGTTTGCTCTAACTTTCCCAGTTGTCAGTTTAAATCCACATTAATGTGTACATGAAGCTGCTCTTATAGAAGGATGTTATGGCAGACCCTAGAGGTCATCCTCCATTTTAGAAGTGGGTGGCAAAGGGAGTTCTGGACTCCAGAGGCTGCAAGTGTACCATCAACAATATGCTCCACTTGCTGTTGTATTTAAACATTCCTCAGCTGTTAACACAAGTACTCCCTGCCTTAACATAACAATACAACTCATTTTATTTAAGCTTCCTATATTTGAGGTCTAGCTGCAAATTATACCAAGGATCCTACAGCCATCACATTTGACTGAAAAAAATCCAGACTGAGTACTTGCTTGATTTAATGTTTACTCCCAGGGTATATGCCATTTGGGTATGGACTGGGTATGCCTGACTCTTCTCCTACCACACCTGGAGCTCTGTGCTACGGGAGGGCTGTAGAGAGGATGGCCAAGTATACATTTCTAGAATACCCGACCTTTTGTCACTTTGGGGAATGGTTTGGGTCCATTCTTGCCAGCATGACTTCACCCCCTCTGGTGCGACTGCACACCATGGTGATATGATCACATGACCCAGAATTTGAGGCTCTAATTCTGGCCTATGGTACCTATACCTTAATCTGCATGTGCATAATATCCTGGTTATTCTATCATCCTGGGTTTAGGCTCCCAGAGGATAGTTTTCTGCAGTATTACATTTTCTTCTAATGAAAATTTAAGATGTTTAAATCTTTTCCTACAAATTATCAGGTCATTTAAAAAGAAATTGGGCCTATTCTAATCTAATTCCTAATGTGCAACTGTCTGGGGAATTATTTGCAGCACTGTTAGTTGCAGTTTGTGATTATCATGCTCCTTTTAATGAAAAGAAAAGTAACGGGAATAAATGTATGTGAATTACTAGTGATCTTGCAGAACAATTCATGTTCAGGATAAATAATGGAAAAAAATGAAAGACCAAAAGGATAATGATGTAGACTTGAAAAAGCACAGTGAAAATAGAAGTATGTCTAAAAATGACAAATGTTAACATTTGGGATCTTTTTATGGTTGAGTACTCCAAATTAAGAAATGATGGCCTGTAATTATGATTCAAGTGAAATCAGCAGAAGCAATGCTAGTCCATTGGGGGTCCTACACAGGAATATTTTTGGATTTTCCTCACAACACATTAAAAAGCAAATGGGGTCCCCTTTCAGGTGCTCAGTGCCCTGAACAATTACTTAGTTTGTTTACACCAAGCACTGGAAATCAGTCATTGCTAAGTAGGTACAAAGTTAGTTTGTTTTTAACTTGATTTCTGATCCTAAAAATGCAACCCTTGTCTTTTAATTGTTCGATAAACTTCTGTAGTACTCAGTGTGTAGGAGTTGCCTTGGTTATTTATGTTACTGTGGGATTTATAGCTAACTATGTGCACATAAAATCCAAAACTGTTTGTTTTTTTTTCAAATGAGTTAATACCAGGGAAACTGGCAGTCAAAATGTCTCTTCATAGGCTGTGTTTGCTATACAGATAACAGATAGGTATCTTTTTAAAGTGGCTGTTCTTTATAGCCATTTTGGTCATGAAGATAAAAATCCCAGCTCTCGAGTGCTTATTAACTTAGTATGTGTGATTTTTATACTCCGTCTAGGAAGACATCCTGGAAGATTGTATGTGTGTGCTTAATTTTATACAGGAGTAGTGGTTCCATTTGTCATATGATCACTCCCAAGGTGTGTAAGCATTAGCAGGAACAGGGCCTAAGTTAGCCAAATGTCATGTGAGAACCTGAATAACTTGCAGTGCACAGGGCCTGTACCTTTAGTCCCCACAGTTGATTTGTGCTCCAAAGGAGGCAGAGAGAATACAGAATGGCAGGTCTTTCTCTCCACTACCTACCAGGTTGCAGAGCACAGGGTGGAAAATCAATTATTTACCCCATACACTTCATCCCAATGAAAGAGTGAATGAATGTGTGCTCTTTCTTGCAGGCTGGGAAGATTCTGAGTGCTTCCAGGGTGCTGTCTCTTTGCCCAGCTGTGCCTAAAGGAAATAACCAAGCCAGTAATTGCTACATAAGCTGCCCTATAATTCTGGATGGAAACCATGGTTTCTAACGCATAGTTACATTCCACTATGTCTTGCAAGGCAAAGACACTGCTAACAGGCAACAGCAGTTTCCCTAAAAACTGCATGAGAAAGGGGTGGGTAGATATTGAGAACAGCTTCTGAGCAAGGATAATAAGGTGCACAGCATACAGTGATCTCTAAAGTATAGCTGTGGGTGAATAATGATAATAGCCTACCTCAGCACTATAGTAATTTTGCTGATACATTCCTAGAGGATCTGGTCCAAAGCTGTTAATTGTAACTCTAGAAACAGACCTATGCTGCTTTGTTTGTTTCCAGTTGGAGGAAGGGGCATACGAAGAGGATGGAATAGAGCCACTGAAGTATGCTATGCTTACAATAAGGCACACACAGGCAGAGAGCTTGAAAGATTACATGCCTCTACTAAAGGTATGGTGAAACCAGAGAGTAACCATGCTTCCCAGCTCCTTTGATGTTTCTATTTCACTGGAGGAGGTTTTTTTTAAAATGTGTTTTCTATGTTAGTGAGCCAGAGATTTTTGATACCACAGAGCTGCTTTCTGCAACTGAATACAGATTGCCAACATCTTCCTCAGTGTTAGCAGAGGGAACAGGCTAATGTAGCAAGAGCACATAGTGGCTCAGATCAGTATCCAAGGGAACTGTGCAATGCAGCAACAGGCAGCCAAAGAAGTGATGAAAGGTTTTAGAATGTTGCCAAGGGACTTTGGGAATTTACTGAACCTAAGTCATCCCTGCTGTAACTCCATTATCTGCAGTGAATTAGTTCCAAGCAGATTGACTCTGATCTCACTCATGCTGGTATAAACCAGAAGGAACTCTACTGGATACAAGTGTCAGACGTGTACGGTTCTGTGGAGGAGTCAGACAGGTGTGCTGAGAGTGCTTTGTTTAGATAACCCGTTTAACAATAATACCTACCAAAGTAACAAAACTTGGGTTCCAAGCAGAAATGTGGCTGGCTGGATTAGGTGATTCAGGGTGACAAAGTATTTAAAATCTATAATGCCTATAATTTCCATTTCACCAGCTCCAAGAGGTAAATCATGCTCACACCATCTGTGTTGGCACAGAGAACTCAGATCCAATGGAACTTATGTACCAGAGGCGGGAGCTGGGGAATGTGTGCAGTGTGCATATGATATTTGTGCAAGTGGTGAGAGGGACTGAGGCAGAGCAGAGGTCAGTTTTGTGGATATGCTGCTGAATAGAGTCACCAGGCAATGATGCTGTGGCTTTGGGAAGCTATACTAGCCACATGGCTAGAGTTGTGACTCCTCTGCAATGCTAAGTGGAATTTTTCAGAACATGGCATAGCTATTTGGGCTGTGCACTGAACGTTAAACTTGTCCCCAGTTGAAGGACTACAGCAGAATTCTAATCCTGACTAACTTGATGATTATTTGAGTTTATTTTACCGACACATGAAACACTTTCCTGGACAGTAGCATCAGCCATGTAGTGAGGGTGTGGTGAAAGGGGGCAGTTGCCTCTGGGCACCATGCTAGAGGGGCGCCAATTTAGCAGCAGAGGGAAGGACAGTGCTAGGAGTTCTAGGACCCCAAGGGCGCCAGCCGGACAGTGGAGGGAAGAACAGTGTCACAAGAGGGTGCTGTGATCCGGTTGATCAAGCCATATCACAGTATGCATATGGTTCAGCATTCACAGAACAAAAGAGTCTTTCACAGTATCTTAAACATACCTTTAACAAAAGTTTTATTGCACTCAATTCAGGAGCAGTTTTAAAAACACTATATGTATATGTATATTGAGTACTAAGCAATTAAAACAAGATTAAAAGACATTAAAAGGCATCACAAGCATTAAAAGGCACTAAAAGCAATATTTAAATGGAATAATTAACAATCTACATCTAATCCTTAACCCAATTTAGCAGCCTAATTCTTAATTCAGTTCAACACTCTCTCTCTCTCTGTCTCTCTCTCTGTCTCTCTCTGGCCAGACCCCAGGTAATGTTGGTTGAGGTAGAAGTCCGACGTCCACATTATCCCAATATGCTGAAATGATGGACTCCAACTCGTGGGGCAAAATGGTACGGTATATATCTCTTTGGCAACGGCCAGTCCGGTGGGATGCCATCCACTAGTTGCACACAATCCAAGTACGGTGATGTGCGTTAGTGACACCCCCTTCTTCTGACTGGTGTGTCCATGACCAATCCAGAAACACCCGGTTTCTGCACCACTCAATTTTGCTTGCCTCATCACAAGTGAGAAACAATGGTCTGTCCTTGGTTAGATTCTTTCCTTGTTATTTTTTTTTCTTATCTGGAAATGCTGGAAACGCTGCCTCAGCATGTATACACAGTTCTTTTATTTCACACAGTCTTTAAAGTTGTAAACAAGTCCATAATCCTCCAGGGTTCTTGCCCAGACCAAACAAGTCCATAATCCTCTGGGGTTCTTGTCTGGGCCTCAGCATAGCCTCTCTTCAGCTCACTTACTGTAGATTCACTCATGCTAACCATTCACACTACCCATGATTCGTGACAACAGTGTTAGGACACCGCGGGTGCCAGCCACTTCCGCACTTGCAGGAAATTGAAACTGAGCATGAAGCGCCCGGTATGTATGACGCACAGGGCAGGGATTCAGGCTGAACAAGCTCAGAACACAGCTGGCGCACAGGATCTGTCTGTGACTACAACCCCCACAATCCTCTTTACCGCCAGTCAGTCCGAGGCGACTCCCATTGGGCTTCAGCATCCGGGTCCTCACCTGTAGCCTGCCCCTCCAAGAAACCACAGCCATCAATTGGCCAGAGGGCAAGTCAGTCTGGCTGGAAGTGGAATGGCCCCATGCACCGGAGAGAGCCCAAGAGGTAGTGGGACAGGCAAAAGGGGAGTGGAGGGGGCTGGGGAGTGTGGCTGGGGGTTGGTGATGCAAATTTAGCCTTTGCCCCTGGGCACATAACACCCTTGCTTACGCCTCTGAGTAGCATCGTATTCTGAAGACTATTACAGACAGATTATAAAGGTATTTGGGTGCCTCATTGCTTTTGAAATTCACAGATGTTAGGTACTAAAAACCTTTAAAAATTTGGCCCTTAGTACAAAACAAGTGGAGTTATTAGTGTGTTGAATTAGAGCCTTAGAAAATTTCAGGTTCATTAGGCTTTGGATGCATCCTTTGGGCTCGATTCTGAATGTCACTTGTACCTAATTTCAGTTCCCTTTACTGCGAGAGCACTGTAAAAAGACCTTAGTGCAAATGAAAATTAGACCTTGTACATTATTTGTATTGTGGTATTATTAATTAATATAATGAAAAGCACTAAAAGGTGCTAGACAATTTGAAGGCACTTTAAAAAAATCTCTGAATAAGTAACCAAAATGATGATGGCTCATTTGTTCATTCATTCATTCGTTCTATCCTGTACCAAACTTCATTCTGCATTTTTTAGTAGAAGAAATAACTGAATGAATGTTAGTTCTCTGAAAAATAGATAAACTTGTTAGACAATTCTGTCATCACAAGACTGAGAAGATATGGTTTTAATACCCAGTTCCAATTCTAAAGGGGATGCTATATAAAATTTCTGTCCCCATTGATCTATAGCTTGTTTAATTGTTATTGTATATAAGTTCCATCTATCACAATGTGTTATTTAGGAGGTCAAGTATGATTTGTAATAACGTATCTTTTGAGTTGAAGCTGTGGAAGCTACTAATCGGTTCTATTAGCTTTTTTCATGATTAGACTCCAGTCCACAATAAAAACAGTTCAGGTAGTCCAAATTTAATAGCTTCCCCCAATAAAGTGCACATCATTAGTATATTTTACAGCTGGTCTTTTTCTTTCTTTATCAAGACACAATTTTGTCATTGCATATGAATTCAGTTCTGGAGTCGACCAGTTGCCCTCAAACTTAAATGACACAACTTTTTATGTGCTGCATAAGCTTAACTTAGATTCATTAGTGAATTTTGTTACTTTCAAGCCATTGGAAAAAAGGACCTTTCTTTCTTAGTACCACTGGAGGGCAGTAGGGTGATACACATGCCTCATTATGACAGAATATTTAAGGACCAACTGTGAGTGCATTTGTTTTTGTCTCCATGTAAGGTTCAGTACATTATTCACTAGCGTACTTCTAACCATTTTAATCAAAGGATCAGACATTAAATCATGTTATTTTGTATCTATACATCAGTCTATGTGTTTGCATTTATGAACTAACAGTGATCAGTATTTGAGAATTTACTGTAGTATATATAGAGAGTACAGCATCCCTCACTTTTCTACAGTTTAGCTCAACTCAGGTTTTTTTCTACATAGATTCTATGACAGCCAGTTTAAAAAAAAACCCTTTATCATTTTAGACTATACCTGCCCCGTGGAATTATCTCAAAAGTTGGTCCAGTTAAGAAAGATGGCATTATGCTGGTGTGCCAATCAGCTTTCAGGGTATTGGAGTTAGTTCACCCATCCATTTCTGTCCAATCTGGGTGCATGGGACAATGGAGGATGGAAGTGCTATCGAAAAGGTAAGAGAGTGATTCTTTTCAGCTAACCCCCCATTTTTCAGGCTTTCAGGAAGTCCTCTCAGAGTGAGATTATGCTGTAGGATGGGAGGTTAGTTGTGCAGCTGAGTTTGTGGAAAAACTACATGTAATGCACTTGCTTCTTTTGTGTGCCATTGCCCTGCATTAAATGGAATTGGGCCTGGTCAAAAGCTTTTGATATTATGTTGGCCTCTGGTGGCTGCTCTGTCTAGTGGATGTAAACCATATTGCTATTAACAAGTAGAGTGGGTTAGAATATTTAAGCTTATTTCCAATATAAAATCCAGTTATTTTCTATTAATATATATGGGGAACTTTTTTCTGTCCAGCTCAGTACAGGTTGAGCTTCTGAAATCTGGGACACTCTGGTCTGGCAACATCCATGGTCTGGCAGGACCACAGATGTTGCTGGATCAGAGAGCCATAGCGCCCAGAAGTGCGCGTCATCTGGGAGCCCCATCCCTGGGGAGCCCTCACCAGTGGGACCGGCAAGCCCCATTCTCAAGGAGCACTGGCTGGGCAGGACAGCAGTGGGGCAGCCAGTGGCAAAAGTGGGGCAGCTGGTAAGCCCTGTCCCCAGGGATCCCTGGAGGAGCGTGGCAGAAACAGGGCTTCTGGCAAGCCCCATTCCCGGGGATTCTCAGTTGAGTGGGGGAGAAGTGGGGCCATGGCAGCTGGGGAGCTCTGTCCCTGGGGAGCACCAGTAGGCCAGAGCCCAAGTCTAAGCCCTACAGACTGAGTCCAGTAGTAGTAGGGCAAGAGCGGAGCCAGCCACAGAGAGGGTGAGCGCCCTGGGAGGCCGGTGGCAGGGACCTTCCCTGATTGAGAAAATTCCCTTATTCTGCATGGGTCAAGTCCCGAGGGTGCTGGGAAAGGAAGGTCCAACCTGTATTAAGATGGTTATATTAGATGCTGAACATTCAGAGCAAATTACCTTGACGTTCAAATAGATTCCAGTAATAAAGAGCTTAGCTACTATAAAATAATGCAGAAAGGTTGATTTAGATGAATTGCTACTGTTCTGTTCCCTGTTGAGTTTTGTATACAGAAGCCCCACTTATTTATGTAGATTTATGTTGTTAATGAGACCTGCAGGCGCCTCTGTGGGGATTTTAAATAAATATGGTCAAACAAGTAAATGGTAGCCATTTATATTGCGTTATTCTGGAAAGATGGAAATGACTCAGAAGACGCTATTGCAATTTACAGGTTAAATATATTGGAATTTAAAAATGATATAAGCATCTCTTATGTACTGTAATGGCTAAAATGGTCCTAACAAGTGACCACTGCTGAGTAATTTGGACTGTTGAGCTTGAAATATCCCAAGGGTTATTTCTGAAAGGAAATCATTTATTTGTATTAGAAGCACCAATAGAGCTCAAGGCTCTTATTGATCAGCTCTATCCCTCATTACATGACTGTAGAGGACTTGTCCCAAAGAGCTTGCTATCTGAACGGTGCAAAGGGAGTGGTAGTATTGTTGCCATTGTACAGATGAGGGCCTGAGGCACAGGAGTTGGTGACTTTCCCAAAGTCACCATGAAAGTTTTTTGGCAAAGGTGGGCAATGAGCCTAGATTTCTTGCGTCCTCTGTTCAGTGCCTTAGGAACAAGATGACCTTTCTTCTCTATTAGCCTCCCTTCCTCTGGGAGAAATTCCAGAGTATTTGTGGGGTGCTAAAAAACTCAGCACTGTAAATAACTGAAATACACATCTAAAGTCAAACTTACGGTCCATTTCACATTTCTAAACACTTGCGTACATACTGTGTTCTTCTCAGCTTTAAAAATACCCTGGGGAAAATTAAAGCATAAAAATTTGTTTTGATAACATTCGCAGTTTGAGTCAACTCCACAAGGACATTCAGAGGAGAGGATGAAATAACACCCTAGGTTCTCTTTGTACTTGACATAGGTGGGGATCCTCACACACTGTCCCATCTACTGTGTGCAGTGCTCCTTAGGGCTGAGGCACCATTATGAGTCTGATCCATGTGTGATTGGGGGTGGGTGGGTGTCCTGATCTGGCCATAAAATAACAGATGAAATTACTTGTGGGGACAGATGGTGGTATTTTGATGTTTGGCCTGGTTTGGGTGTACAAAATTAGGGACCATTAAAATATGGCCCCTACATTCAAACTTAACATCCTGTTGTTTAGCATCTTTAGGTACAATCAGTGCAATGGGTAGTGCACAAGAGGTTCCACTTTAGTAATATCCATGGGCAGCATTGTTCTTCAGACCTCTCTGTTCTGAGGTTCTTCAGACCTCAGCATTGTTCTTCAGACCCCTCTTGCAGTTACACCTGTTCTCCTGGTTGCTCTGGTGGTGGAAGGGGGTAGGGCAGGAAAGGGGTTATTGTAGCACTTGATACTACATAGCTTATGTCCCTCCCCGGTTTTGTACTTGGTCAACTGCTCTGACCAGTGACGATAGATTATAGAGCCAAGGTTGCAACTGGGGGGTGGCAAATGGAACAATTGCACCGAGGCCTGGCAATTCAAAAGGGCCCAGGGTTCCTGGCACTGCTTCTGCCAGAACGGCACATGGTGCACTCCGGACAGCTCTGAGGGCTGGGGAAGGAGGCAGGGTCCAGGCAGTGCTGAGGACTGGCTTCCATTACCTGTAACTTCCACCTG
The DNA here is from genome assembly GCA_030068395.1 of Apalone spinifera. NCBI lineage: Eukaryota > Metazoa > Chordata > Testudines > Trionychidae > Apalone > Apalone spinifera. The sequence goes on along the minus strand of JANRFK010004440.1, from coordinate 32,079,560 downwards.
AGGCCCCACCACTTCAGGGAGTGTGGAGCTTGGCCTCCCCCATCTTGTCCAGGGGCTGGACAAGGTTGTCTGCTCCCCTGCTCCGACTTCTTCCCAACCTGTTCTGCCTTCTCCTCCTTACCCAGTTCCAGAGAAGACAGTATGTGGAAAGTCAGGGTGCCATTCTGCCAGCGCTGGATCAATGTTACCCAAATTCTTTCCATCTATGTGCAGAATATTTTGTTATGTACACCAATGCATGTATGGATGTGCACCACTGATAGAAATATATGCTGCTGCCTCTGGGGATTGTGGGTGCTCTGCTAATAAACTGGCCAGCATTTGATTTTCTCTTGGGTGGCTGCCCAAGTTTTCAGCTTACAGGGAATACTGCTCTGGGCCCAAGTTCTGTGTTCACTGAGCAAAGGGAATAGGGGGCCAATGGCTAAATAAGACAAGAGGATAAGTTAGCCCTGCAATTTTCACTTGAATCTCTTTATGCTGAGGCAATAACCATAATAACTTGTACAATATTTAAAAAATTTAGGGATCCCAAAGTGCTTTCCAGCCTGTGGAGCAAATTCTGCTTGCTTGCAGCACACTGGGAATTGTATGCATAGAACCAAAAGTGGGATTGGAATCAGATAGAGGAGATCTGGTTCCATGAAAACGCCACCCATTTAGCATGCTCTTCTTTCCAGCCTTCTTCTACCTCCTGTAACCCTCATGTTAACATTTCATTAATTCTTTTCCCCACAACGCCTGGCTCTTTGATCACAAGCAAGGCACCTTATCCCTGGCTAGCAGTAAGCTGGCTGACAGTAGCTAATGACTCTAGCCAGCAAAGCTTGGCAGTCACATAGATGGAATTGGGAAGTGAGTTGTCAGGTAAAGGATTGATATTCCTCTCTCTCTGAGTCACAGATATATTCCTCATTGGCTCCTTGGTCAGCACATTATGTGCTGCTCCTTTTTAAGGATTCATGATAATACCAGGATTTAGCTCTAAACAAGCTAAGGTAGGAAACCTCTCTCTGGAGCCCAATAGTTTAATTTTTAAGTAGATTTCCCTTTTTCTAGGATACTGAGTTGGTGTAGTTGGGTTGAGTTCTATACTTGTAGAACAAAAATTCTTGGTTAGAACGGTGCTTATTCTGATGGGCCAGTTACATCATTTAATAAATTAAGTCCTAAGCCTGCAAGGTGCTGAGTACCTCCTCTGGGAAATGAGGAGATATAAAACTTGTAAGAAAGGCCTTGTAGGAGTGAGCCTGGCAAAAATCTTCTCAATTCAAAAGATGTAATGCAGTATTAACTTAGTGGTACAGTCCCCCCCCTTTGAGTATATGTTTTCCATCTGACCCATATCAAATCATAAAACAAACCTCAAAGGAAAAAGAGAAACTTTTAATCTTGGCTACTCACTGAATGAAAACAAATAAGCTCTTCAAGATGGTGTATCAGGTTATGATCTGTCTGTATCACCTTTTTTAAAAAAACGCCAAAAGAAATCCCCTACAGTTTACTTGCTGCCCTTACATCCCGTGTCTCCTCCTCTTCGCACTTTCTGGGCAGTTTTTGGACAGGCTTTGTCTCCAGTGCAAGTTTTTGTGGCAGAAAATATGGCTGAGAGGAACTTGTGCAAAAGGGTTTTTTTGCGCAAAACAGAAGCAGCTACACTGCTTCTTTTTGTGCAAAAACCCCTTGCACAAAAAGAATTGGCAGCAAATATGCTAATGGCATCATGACTCATGCTATTGAGTCCCTCATTAGCATATTTTCTGCCGCAAAAACTTGAAGTATAGACAAAGCCGAAAAGGGTTTTGTTGAATGAAATATCATCTGTCCAATGAATACTATAAAAACTCCTGGAAGCTTGATTCTTATGTTGCCATTCTGAAACTCTCCAGATGCTATTCTAGAGCATGCTAGCTTTTAGACATCTTTTTTGTTGAGAACTGGTTTTCTACCATGTCTTATAAAGTTTCAGTTCTTCTGTCTGCTTTGAAGAGTGCATAGTAATATGAACGGAACCGTGTGTGTGTGTGATTTTGAGTGTGAAGGAACAGAGCATGAACCAAGAAAGAGAATCTGAAAGTATTTTCTTCCACAACAGTCAGAATCATCAATTAAGAGTTCTTTTTTTCTATTCAAAGGCCATAAGCATCCTGAGACGGGAGCAGAGGATGTGTTTTATTCGGGAAGTGGATAGTTCTAGATTCTTAGGGAGCTGGGAATTGAAACAACAAGTACTGTGCTGTATCTTGATTTGAAATTAAGGGTTAACTATTTTTAGACTCAGTCTGGAACGTTGCTAACTAGAAACTAAAGGGGTACATTTTTAACTTCCACTAATATGTTGCTTTCTGCCCGTTATGAAATTACAGTTGAAGGGGAAGCATTCTTTGTAACATTTGTTTCAGTAACTCTGGGGTGTGCTTCCCTAACACCGTATGCCTTGGAGAGAGAGAAAAAGGTTACAACAGCATTTAAAAGCATCATTTGGGCTGTCATTCAGATTTGTCTCAATTGAGCAGTTTCTAGTATAGCCTCAGTGGCACTTTGCTCACCCCTACTCCATCTGCCTTTCTTCCTAGAAATCCCCTGAGGGTTCCTTTCAGCAGAATGATTGGGTCCCCCCAGTTAGAAAACAAATTTAATTCTCTGTAGCCTGACATCACAAATTCTCCATTATCCATGTCCTCTCTCTAGGCGTGGCTCACTCTTTGCTGTGCACTGTGTCCATCAACAGGCCAGGATTTTGCCCCGTGAATGCACATTTAGACCTCTGACAAAGACTGAGCTTTCCAGGAAGATGCCAGAAGGCTCCTGAAATTGTAGGAGCTTATTCTCCTGAGTTTTCTAGTCTTGATCAAAAATGTATATGGTAGGCTGAAAACCACGACAGACAACTGTTACCATCCTCCTCGCAGTATTGTCATCTGGGGGCAGGGGAGGAAGAAGGCAATTGCCCTAGAGCCTGGAGATTCAAAAGGGTCTGGGGCTCCCAGCCATTGTCACTACTACCTTAGGAGCAACGGTGACTGGAGTGCCGCGTGATGCATTCTAGGTGGCTCTGAGGGCAGCGGGGTGTGTGTGTGTGTGTGTGTGTGTGTGTCTGTGTGTATGTGTATGGTATGTTTTGGGCAGTTCTGAGGGCTGGCTGTTTCCAGCCCAAGTTCCACCAAGGCCCCACCCCTTCAAGGAGTGTGGAGCCCTTTCCCCCTGTCCCTTTGAGGTCTACTTGCATTATACGCACGCACACACACAAATCAAGGAGCATTTTAAAAAGCTAGAATATGCTGTAGATGTTTATAGTATTGGAATTAGGCTGTGGAGATGAGGTTGGGATCCTGGTGAGGTTTAGTTTATTTGTTTGAGACTGCAGCAGGGCATATTGGAGATCCAGTTGAGAATGATACTTCAACGACATCTGAACGGAATCCCCTCACCTCCCCAGCCTGCTGTTGGTACTGTCCTGGAACTGAAGGGGTAAGACCCTCCCCCTCCAGGCAGTTGAATTTCAATCTTTCCAAAATTTGAATCTGACTTTTTCATTGGGGCATTCTTTAGCTTTAAATGACTTGTTCTTACCAAATAATGGTACCTGCATGGGCATTTAAAACAAACCATCATATAGTTTGCTATAGTCAAGAATGAAACTGGGCTAAGAGCAGGCTATGTCTGGATTTTTTTATGGGGAATCTGTCACTGTAGAAGAAGGGATCTGAATAAAATGCCTTCAAAGTAACCCTCTTTAAGACCTACTTGATATTTAAACTGTAAAGAATAGGTGATGCTCCCTATACATCTAGGCAGCTATTTACTTTATCTGTAATTACCATTATGAATAATGAAAAACAGCTTATAACCCTGGCAAAACCCTGGAAAAATCATTGCTACTATCCAACTAATAAAATATATTTACTGAAGCAACAACTGGTAACTTATCACCATGACATTAACGGCTGCTGCTTGGATTGCAGCTTCTGTAGTGCATAACTTCGCACACCTTTTTAGAATAACTACAGGCCTGTATTTGCATAAACGTAAGAAGGCGAGCATATGGCATTCTACAAGCAAGCTGTAGCATAAAGCTTCTAAAATTCTGAATGTCAGATCAAGATTTGCAGTCCATCGGTGATCAATGAGATCCCTTGCTAAAGGCTAGATTCACTATGATGATAGTCATAACCCTTAGCAAAGAATCACCTGCAGGAGGCTTTGCAAGTCTAAATTACAGTTCATCTCCCAATGCCCCATTGCTCTGTGTATGACTAGTAATCTCAGTGACTAGAGACTCTGCCCATCTAAACTGTGGAGTAGTAGTTTGCAGGCACACAACATCTACTCCTTCCTGTGAACCCAGTCCCAAAGGCCAGTTAGGCCTATCTAGTGATAGAAGGGGGATGGTTCTTTCTTCTCCCTTTCCCTCACTCCCTCCATCTCCTTACTCCCTTGCATAGGCATGTAGTCCAAATCACAATCCTAGTCCTAAATAGTCACTTTCCCAGCTCTGGACTATTTGCTTGGCCTAATGAAAATGTGTAATGATACCAGCAAAGAGGTTTATTTCTGCTCCACACTGAAGTGTTTATAGGGTTATCTGAATACAGTGGTTCCCAGATTTCCCAGTCTATTGCTAAGCAATAGACTATCTGGATTAAAAACCACTGGGTTGTGTTTTGGTAATCCACGTGCCTTGCTACAACTGTCCTTTGTACTTGAAAAAAAAATCTGTGTGTGTGTGTGAGAGAGAGAGAGACAAATGAGGTAGCCATTGAAAGGAGAGGGTATTGTGTGCAACAAAGCATATTCATAAAGAAGCTGCTTTGAAAAATGGATCGTGCTATTTTTGCTGCTGGAAGTACGGCAGGATACTAGAAGATCTTGTTACCATCCTTGCCACATTTTCACTGCTGTGAAAGCACAAGGAACTAGTGGTTGCCCTGAAGTTGGCTCAAGATGGGTGACACTGGAGTAGAAAGCCAGCTGTGGACCAGTGGGATGGAAGTGGTTTTAAAGCTGTCCTCTCATTTACCTGTCTATGCCAATGAAAAATCCTAATGTGCTAAGTGTCATGCAGTAAATGTTAGCCTGCATTGCATTCCTGACATCAGCCCCTGGAGGAGTGGGGGAGTGCCACACACAGACCTGCCCACCTTCCTGTGGAAGGGGGCACAGCCACTTGCCCATCACTATTCCTCCTCTATTCCCAATGGAGTTGTCTTTGTGCAGGGGAAAAGATGGTGGAAACAAGCAGGTGGGGCCAATGACAGTCTTTTCCCCTTCCCCTTCTGGCCTCCCAAGGATTAGTCTAAGAAAACAATGCGGCTTGGAACTGGACCATCTCTTTTATATAACCCCTTTTGCCCTCCCCACCACATGAACACCCAGGGATCTCAGGAACAAACATGGACAGTATGCTATCAGCAAAAAGAAGTGGTTGCAGGAAGCCATAGCTAATATCTGGCACAGGGCTTTCTATAACCCTCCTCACATGGAATGCTAGGTCATGGGATCTCCATAAGGAAATCCTTAGATTTTCGGGCATGGTCTAGATGTGCCCATCTGATTAAATGAGAACAGTTACACTGTAAATGTGTGATTACCATGGAATCTGAGCCAAGATCCACCACCTCCTGCTCTTTCTACATTCTTGTAAGGAAGGCAGTGTTCTGTGTTCTTTATTTTTACCTGTTGCCTCAACTTTGCCTCACAAAATGGCAGCTTCTTCTGCAAACAAGAGATTTAAACGTGTAAATAAAAAGAAAGCAAGATATCAGTTGCAATAACTATTGTCCTCTCAGCAAAGATAAGGGAAAAGGGCAGCGAACCATTTAACAATAGGCTTGTTTTTCTTTTCAACTTTCAAAAGCATTTTTATTATTACGGAAAATCTTCCTGGAGGCTGACAGAGTTCAATTTGTCTCTGGGGATTTATTTGATGTGTGATCTGACTGGAAGTACTCAGGTAGAGAGAAAAGCTTTTGATTTTTTGAATTCACTGGTCCATATACCAATGACTTGAGAGTCTGAGACATAATGAGAGAGGGGAAGACACAGAATAGAGATGTGGCTGGTGTTATTGTGGCTTCTGGTTTTTTTGCTTCTGGAACATGAAGCATATTTGATTTAGCATGCTGGGTGTCATTTCTTCTGTTGGTGGATAAGGCCTCATGCTTTCCTGTGTTATCCTATAACAAAACAGTTTCTCCACCTGAGTCTCACATTACTTTTGATTATACTTATTGTTTGAGAAATTGACAGTGATCATTGTAAATGATTGACCAATGTTTGGCAGAGTTGGGTAACAACGCGTAAGAGTTTTGATTCTCAGTCCTTTGTTTTAACCACAGTTTCCAATGTAAAGCATGGTTTGTTAGGTCTTTGCAGGACAATAGTTAACAGTTAATAGGGCCTATACATAGAAATGGTACACTAACCTGTCATAGGTTGCTAGCTTCTCAGCAACAATAATATGAACAGCAGCAATATGATGTCCCTTTGCTTTATTCTTCTTTCCTGGAAGAATCGTGGAAGACTCAAAAAGAGCTGCTACAAATGACCTCTGCATTATAATAGGTTAATCAGGTGGACACATCTAGGATTTGCCACTTGCTGGACTCTTGAAGGAAGCTTTGTCATCCTCCTAGCTGAGGGAAGAATTCTTCTCTCAGCTAGGACAGCTTTTTGTACCTTCTGCTTCTGTCATGGCATAATACAAATATGGAGCAAAGGTTGTGATTAGGTTATTAAGAAGGAAGCAGCAAACCTTTCAGGAAGATACACATACCACCTCTGTTAAGCTTCTCTTATATGGCTTGGCTAGGTTACTGAGGCAGAGGAAGAGGGCAGATGCAATTTGTGTGGGAACAAGCAGTTCTGATGATGGAAGGATGTGGGCAAAAAGAGAGAAAATATATATCCAGAGCAGAGTGGTGGCAGTTACAATTAATTTTCCTTTTCCATTTATGTAAAGAGGATTGGAAACAATTCTAGAAAGTTTAAGGAATGTGATTTATTAAGATGTTCTTTTCAGCTCATTAGTGTTATTCTGTTAAAAATGTATTCGTGATAATGGAGTACTGTGCTGTTTTTAAAGACAAATGTATTTTTTAAATGAAACGCTTTCTAACCCATGGGCAGTTTAAGTAGTCAGAAGTACTTATGATGATTGATAAAAATGTACCAACCGAAATGTTCAGTGTCTAATCATCTAAATCCGCTTCTGACCAGGATTCTGCATGGCCAATAGGATTCACTACGCTGCATCAGGCTGTTAGTCCATGTAGTTCAGGTTTCTGCTTCCAGCATTAAAAGGTGAAACTTGCACATGTTGCACCGATGCCATGATGAATGATGGCGTGAGGAAAGGTGGGGAGGAGGGTGGTTTTTCTGGTGGATTTGGGTGCTGATCTTGTTTTCTCAATACAAACACTTAGTATAATCATGTGATAACAAGATTTATGTAGCAGTATGTAGCGCACAGCAGTAATTGATAATCATGGAAAGTAATGGATTCACATCTGAAAATATATTGACTACTAATGGAAATGAAGGTAAAACAGGCAAAAAGTGAAGCCAGGGCACAAGATTAACAACCTAACTATGTAAAACACAAGTGAGTAAAAGCAAAGGTGGTGTAAGCTTTGTCCTTCTGTGCTCAGAATAAATAAGCTGCCAGCTGTGGCCTGGCATAAGACATTTGAACTTAGTTTGAGATATAAGTGTAAGTTAAACCTAACCTGCTAGTGTAAGTCTTCTATGGGTCAAGATAAGTAGCCAGCAAGTTGTGTTTTGTCTCATGTGGTCATAGCCACACTGGAGAGAAACTTGTGGGATGATTCGTCAAATGGCAGACAGATAGGTATGACATGATTCAAGTATAGTGATGAGTGGAATCAGAGGCAGAATTTTATTGCCATAGAAATAAAAAGCAACTTGAAGCATCATGTGGTCTCCTCCTTTGTTGTGGGCAGTGAGGCGGGTCTGGAATGTTCAGATGCCTGGAAATAGGATACATGTGCTAGGCATGGAGCTATTCCTAGGATATGGAAGCTCCCCTCTAATGAGTTGGTACCAGTGTAGCCCAAGCATATCACTGTGCTTATTGTTAGCTAACTTTTACAACAAGAAGAGGTGATCTTTCAGGCCAAGTTCCAACAGCAGATAGGTGTCCATATTAGGGATGTTAAGATGTGGTTAATTGGATAATCAAGTATCAGAGGGGTAGCCGTGTTAGTCTGAATCTGCAAAAGTGGCGAGG
>JANRFK010004440.1:32041899-32071212 GCA_030068395.1 Apalone spinifera | reverse complement strand
GGGAGAAGGGAGGAAGGAAGTGCTATCAGTTAGTCGACTACTCGCTTACATTCCTAGTCCATGTCATGTAATACGGCATCATGAAAGATAGTAATTAACCTCAGTTTCATTAGAGACCAGGGCTTAATGGATATTGACCTGCAGGAAAGTCCTCCTTGTCTGGGGGCACATACAAACGAGTGAGTGGTGATTTAGAATGACAGGTGAGTCAGTGTCCTGAAACATCCCTCTACAATTGCTATAAAAATGCCTTGACTACTTTATCCTATGGGTAGAGAACCTAATTCTTCATTGCCTTGAAGCTTGCATTGTCATTTTAATTCATCCAGAATCAGAAATCAGAAGTTTAAGAATATTAATTTGTATTTCTTATATTTCTGTCCCTAATCCTGTTTCTCTTGATGTTTAATGGATAAATTCTCATCAGCTTCAGTGAGATCAGTGTCCGCCTCTTTGTCCTTTCAACCGAAATCTTAGAAAATGCAGCCATTTCTTTCTCAGAGCAACTATCTCTTATTTCTGTAACTATAGAGAAAAATGGCTTTGGCCTCTGTTTTATACACACAAGAACTGATTTAAATGAATAGAACCTTCAATTTTGCAAGTGTGATACCCATGATTGTGAGCACAAATGACATGTATTTACATACCCAATCAGATGAATACATTTTTGTCCATGGAATTAGAGGCTCGGATGAGATCCTTTTTGCTGGCTATAACATCACTTAGCATGGTCCTCTCTTCCATCCTCTGCCTTGTATATTTAGACTATAAGGTCTTCAGGGCATGGATTTGCTCTTGCTACATATGTGTACAAAATGTAACAGAACAGTGGTCCAAAATGGATTGGAGACTCAGTTGTTATGATAATATACGTAGTTAAATGGAAGGAAACAATTTTCCTAACATTGTAGAGTAGGAAGTTAAGGATTTTTGCTTCGTTTGCGTATCCCTAGATATGGATTCCTGTCCTTCCCCTCTCAGATACTTGGTCACAATACCCAAAGACGTCAATTAGTTATGACTCATTTGAGGATCAGGTAAAACTCAGGACGTCTTAGTGACACCATTGTAATGCCCTACTCTTTCTAACACAGGAAGTCTTCACAATTGCCCCAAAAGTTGATTTGATGTAGAAACCCAGTTTCTCCCTTCTAATTGCTACATTGGATTTATATTGTGCATTATTCTGTGGTCTGCATGAAGAGTCCATATTACACATTTTATTAATGTAGTCCACTCCTTCTGAAAACATTCCATACCGTAGTGGTTCAATGATTTACTCTCAAAGAAGCATTTTAATGCACAATGATTTACTTTATTGCATTGAAACTTTAAAATACACGATACAATTCCATTTCTGAGCCTCTTGTCACTTGGCCTCCCATCTCCTTACTCTTGGACTCCTTATTTGTTGAAGGTAACTTTCATTGCTCCCTAATATTTCAAGAACCAGCCAAACTTTTGGTCTGACCCGGTACGGCCATTCTTATGTTCTTATGTTCAGATTCTCATCTGATGTAAATTGGTACCCTCTGAAGATCTGGCCCAAGATATTCTCTTGCACTGAAATATTTGGTGGGCATCTCAGTTTTAACTGAATTCCCTGAAGAAGGAGCATTAGTAGTGAATCAGCTGTTTAACATGTAATAGAAAGATGAATATTCAGATAGTTCTAGGCTGTGAGATTAGGGTGAGGAGCAAGTGGGGCCAACAGACATGCCAGACTCTTGGACCAGGGCAGGAGAGGGCTGGCTCCCGGAAAGGGTAGGACTGTGCCTAACCTTCCTCAGACAGCCCTCAGTGCCACCTGGAGTGCACTGCATCTACCCTAGACAGCCCTCAGTGCTGCTGGGAGCACACTGTGCAGGGCTCTGACATCAATTTAAATGGCTCAGTGCTCCAGCTGCTGTTGTTTCGGGTGTAATAGCGCTGGGAGCTCTGGGCCCTTTTGATTTGTCAGGGTCCAGGGCAGTTGCCCCCTTTGCTGCCCCCTGTTGGTGGGCCTGGTGATGAGACTTTAGTGTGATATGAAGAGACCTAGAAATTGTTTGATAGTGAAATCACAATGTATATTACACCACCAGTGAAACAAACAGCCCTACTCCAGTATAAGCCTCACTGAACTCAGAGTTTCTGCTTGAGTAAGGACTGCAAAAACACAATGTAGCTGAAGTCTGTTATCAGACAGTAATGATATGTTAAGTGTTTCAGCCTTGCTGCAGTTCAGCTGTCATTTTTAATCAGATTACCTCTATAGCAGGTAATGTAGGGTGAATTAAATAAACACAATATAATGTAAATCTGTAACCTTTTTAATGCTGTTGTCATTCTGCAAGTGAAACCTGGATGATATGCCATGTGGACAACCATGCTATTTAGCATTAATAAACATTTTTCAAATTACTATGAACCAGAGGATTGTTTTTTTCTGTGTGTGCAAACCATCACAACCCTGAACCCAGCTAAAAAATTCAGCATCTGGGGAGCAGTCATTGTGCAGATTGGAAAACACCTGCCCTGTACTCTATGGACCATATGCCACAATCGCTTCCCTTCAGGTCATATAGCAGCCTTGAGTTGCCATACTCTGGATGTCCTGTCCTCTTTCAAAAACTGCATCCATCCACATACCTGCAATCTGAATTCCAACTTTGGAATATAAATAGTGTGTTGAAGACTCATTATTACTCCTGAACAAAAGCACACTTTCCTATATACCTGTAGGCTTCCTTGAAAAAATATACTTCATACCAAACTCCATTCAAGCTTTTGCAATGTTTAATTTCTGTATGATAGTGTTTCAGGTGCCAGGATCCTGCTTGGAAATACAGGACTATTTTTGCTTATTTGTTAGGGTAGACAGTTTCAGTGGCATTAAGTCCAATCCTGATTGGCAGAAGGTAAAAATTCTCTATGGCAGGGGAAAGAATGTAGTGGATGAGAGCAGATTTGAAGAAAGAAAAACTTCTAGAAACAGCCAGTAGAGTAGTAAGATCAGTGTAAAATTTCTATTTGAGTTGAGACTAGAACTACTCTGGAATTTTACAAAGAATTTTTTTGGTCAGAAATTGCTGAATCATTGAAAGAAGAAACATTTCACGTATCTGTTTGACTGGAAGGGTTTCTCAGGTCCAGGATGGAACCTCTGGTTAGACACTAAAGAATAGCCTGTGGGCTGATAATTAGAACCCACATCTAGAATGTAGATGACTCAGCTCCAAATCCTTTTTCTATGTGATTTGAAGGTCTACCACGTGTTAGGTGAGTACTCTAACCAGCCAGCCTATTGGCAATTCATTGGTCTTTCACCCTAGTTTTTTGCACAAAAAATATCAGAAAGGATTGATTTTGGAACTGCATATTGAAAATCTCAGCATTGTTTGAGAGAAGGAAATTCTTGGGGTTTTTTTGGACAGCCTTTGTTCATATTCTTATTTATCAGGACTGAGTTCAGAACAGGATGGAGACATCACTCATTCAAGGTTTGATTGTATATTTTTGAACTTGTTGGCTTTTCCCCTGTTGAATGTTACGGGTTTTTTGGATGGCTTTAGAGTTGCAAGTTATGCCCACATAATGAAATATCCAATGCTGCTTTCATCCTTCCTTGTTTAGACATGGTACAACACTTAGAAATGTAGCTCCACCTGAAAAACAACAAATCTAATTTACTAACTCAGCTGTTGAGTCATGTTCAGTCTTTTTTTCTCCAAGCTATCTGAGATCTTTTTGGTTGCGTTTTGAAATGTGACTGGTACCACCAGTTATTGGAAAATTTTCCCTTGAACTCTGTGCTTAGAGAAAACAATTTAAAAATGAATTCAAATGCTTGGCTTATCTTGCTTCACTCACATTCCTTTACAGCACGACACTATAAACCCATACAAAGACTTTTATTTGATCACAAATGTAAAATTGGCGCATAGCAGTAATTAAATTTTTACTCACCTAATTTAATTTGTTGGAGGGAGAGAGGCTTTATCATGAATGGGAGACGGCAGCTTCTCACACTGACTTCACTTGTACTTGACTAACTACTTCATTAGAATATAGGCAAGTCTGGTGACAGATCGTTAATTTTCATAGATATGCTCTGGGAAGCCAAATGTTTGTAGAAGGCTAGTCTGCCAAAACACAGCATAAATGTATTAGCGCTTATTAAAACTAAGCTTCATGTCTGTTTTCATGCTGCCTTTGTCACATTATGGATTAATTGCTTAAATGTATTAAGACTACCAATACACAGAGAAAAGATTACTTTGTATTGTACAAAAGAATGTAAAATAAAAGTTTTATACTTAGAAGCAAATTTCTCTACAAGAGCTAACTTTTTTTAGAATAGAAAACCAGTAACATAGTTCAATAGTATTGCTAACCAAAAACAACTACATACTACTTCTGATGACCTAACTTACTAAACGGGTGTTTCTTTAGCTTATGTCTTCACTGTTTTTCACAGCAGTGAAGGATATAACAGAGGACTGCTACACAACAAGAGGCTTTTACTTTGTAAAGTTACTGGGTTAATCTTGCAATCCTGATGCAGGTAAAACTCCCATTCTATCAGTGCAGTCATTTATATGACCCCTATTAATGTAGGAGATGAACGCCTCTTACTTTATGCATTTATGCTCATGTTAAGAAAACTGCCAAAGTCCTGTTCACCCCACTGAGATGTGCCCTCTAAATTCTAAGCATATTACTTTTATGATTCTGGTTCACTATTCACTGCTATTGTGAAAGCACCAGCTATTTTTTTGTCCTCCATTGTTATGGATCTTTGTTAAAAGAAATCTTTGTATTTTTCTCCCCAGGATCAAAGAACAAAACCACTGAGTAAGACACAGAATAATACTTGAATATAAATATTTTAAAAATATGCATTTAAAATTCAATATTGTGATACGATGCTAATGTAGTAGCTCATAATATACCATAATATATCTGTGATCCCTAAACCTGCTGATGCATTGACTATTCCTCAATATAACTCTGTCAACTTGTCTCTAAAAAGCTCTTTCCATATATACCAAGATTTGTCCATTATAGTCTTTAGATTTTTCTTCTGACATCTTTACAATTTCTCATAAAATTGAGTTGGCTTGAATAATTTACCATAAAAATCCAGATTTGTTTTGGCAGTGGAGAAAGAACACATCTTTAATCTTGCCATACTTCATTTAAGTCCAAAAGCTAGTCCAGAGCAGACATTTGATTTCTTCTTCCTATCATTCCTTTTTCTTTGGTCTTTTAACATCCACATTTTCCATCTTCAAAATCAATGCCACAAGTCTCCATATAGCCTGGAAAATAATAGGCTCTACTCAAGCTGAAGGCTGTCTGACAGGACAGTGTATGTGCACTGTGCGCAAGACAACGAATATAAAAGTTGGTGTGGTACTTGGTCTTATCCAGAATAACATCAGGAAGATTGCAATGTGTGGTACGTATAATTTGACAGAGTAGATATTTAGAAGTACCTGTATATTCAAATCTTAGCTTTCTATGTATCTATGTCTCTGCCTACCTTGAGGTCATCTAGGGTGTCGAAACTAGCAGTTGCTAGTTGCCAAAACAATGGCACGAGGGTATTTATTGGAGAGCTCTAAAATTGATCTGCTAGGATTTTCAGCAGAGCCTGAATGCTTTCATTACATGGTGTAAAGGTCATATGTTTTCTCTGGCTTTTATATAAGGGAATGTTGCAGGGTTTAACCTGGGATGATTGCATTTACTTACATTGACATTTGTCAGTGAAATTGGTATGTTGTTGGGTTTTATAAATATACGATTGACAGAGTAGAACAGTAAAAGTTGAGAGGGTCTGAACTAAAGCCTCAGAACTGAACAGTCCTCAAATATAGATGGTTTCAGAATTCAAATTCACCATCTAAAGTGCATGGCTGGTACTTCTCTCTCTAACTCTTCAAACAAAAACTCTGCATCCAGTCACCACTAAACTGTGTGGTGATGGAGAACTGGATCCAAATTTTGCAGGTGGAGCTTATCTGTAAATCCAACACAGAGTTATGCAGGGCCCAACTGAGAGGCCCACTAAGTCTTCTGTGAATTGCTCAGACACTGCCTTGCAGGTTGCCTGGTGTGGAGTGGCAAAAGAAGGTTTAAGTTGGGAGCTCTATGGGACAGTCATAAGAGAGCACCTTTGAGGTGGCTCTGTCTTGTGCCAGGGACTACAGTCATTTTGGCCACCCTAAAATAGCCCATGACCCAATAAGTCTAATGAATCAGGGATAGTGTTGCTATATTTTCAACTGTACAAAGCTGAACACCCAATCCTGCTCCTTCCCTGGGGCCCCACACTCCACATTTCCCCCCTTTCAGTGACTTGCTGTCCCCAACCCTCACTCACTGGGCTGGGGAAGAGGTTGAGGTCTGGGCTGGGGTGCAGGCTCTGGGGTGGGAATGGGGAGTTTGGAGTGTAGATGGGGGTTCCAGGCTGGGGGGTTATGGCCAAAGGATTTGGAGTGTGTGTGTGTGTGTGTGTGTGTGTGTGTGCGGGGGGACTGTGGGTTGAGGTGGGGGGGGATGCAATGTGGGAGGGGATACAGCCTATAGCTGGGGGTGGGCTCTGGGTGGGGGGCCTAGCATGAGAGGTTTGTCATGCAGGATAGGGCTTCTGGCTTGGGTGGGGCTGAAGAACTTGGAGTATGGGAGGAAGCTGTGGGTTGAGGCAAGGGCTGGTGTGGCGGAGGGAGTGAGGTCTCTGGCCCTACCCTACCTTCCTTCCGATGTTCTCTCCTGTCCTCACTCCAGCCCCTCTCCCTCTGTCAGTCACTTTCCCAAGTTCCCACACCCATTCACTTATTTTCACTGAGCTGTCTTTGTGGGGAGTTAGGGTGTAAGGTGGGACTGAGCTCTGACTGGGTAAGTGGACTCTGGGGAGCAGGGATGAGGGTTTTGGGGTACAGGAGTGGACTCAGGGCCCACTCACCCCGGGGTTTGGAGTGTGAGAAGGGGCTTCAGGCTGAAGCAGAGAGTTGGGGCATGAGAGGGGCACAGATACTGGCCTGTGGTTTCAGGTTCTGGATTGGGGCCAGAAATGAGAGGTTCAGGGCATGGGAGGGGGCTCTAGGTGGGGAAAAATATTTGTTTAGCATGCAGGAGGTCTGAGGGCTCTTGCTGGGGTTTGGGCTCTGTGGTGGGACTGGGGATGAGGGGTTTGGGTTGTAGGAGGGTTCTCTGGTTTGGGATTGAGGGGTTCAGAGTTTGGGAGAGGGATCAGGGCTGGGGCAGGAGATTTGGAAGGGGAAGATTCAGAGGTAAAGACTCTTGATGGTGCTTGCCTTAAGCAGTTCTGGGAAGTGGCAGAATGTTCCCTTCTCTAGCTCCTATGTGGAGGTTCAGGTAGGCGGCTCTGTATACTACTCCCTATACAGGTGCCACCCCCGAGCTCCTATTCACTGTGCCTCCCAGCCAATGGGAGCTGCATATCTTGTGCATATCCTACCTAGGCATAGGAGCCAGAGTGGGGACATGCTACTGCTTCCGGGGCTGTGTGAGTAGGAGACAGAGAGCCTGCCTTAGCTCATCTACATTGCTGACCGGACTCTAAATGGTCTGGTCAGTGGTGCTGACCAAAGCCAGCATGCTCCCTTTTTGACTGGGCATTCTGGTTGAAAATCAGACCTTTGGCAAATCTGGATGAAGCATTTGGGGTGGAGGAGGAGAAGTCTCTGGGTTTGCGAGGGTGGTGTGTGTGTGTGTGTGGGGGGGGTGTCGTAGGGCAGCCAGTGGGAGTGCGGAGCTGATGCTTGGGGCATGGGCAGCACGCAGAGCTTCCTGGACCCCTTGCCTACGAGTCCGATCTGCTGGATATTCTGGGATGCAGTGTGGAGCCAGGACAGGCAGGGATTAGCGTGCTTTAGCCCCCCTGTGCCATCAACTGGGCTTTTAACAAACAGGTCTGCAATGCAGCCTGCAGTTGCCAGGGTCTCTTTTCAACCAGCCAATCCGGGTGAAAACTGGATGCTTGAAATGCTAATGGGCCTGGGCAGACAGTAGTTACCCTGGGGGGCGGGGAGGGAGGGAACGTCAAATTTGCCTTAGATAAACAAAAAGGATTGCCTCTTATTATAAGCAAATATTTATTGTGCTTTTAAATAATAAAAATAGACTTCATCAGAGCGCTAAGCATTCTAGCACATAAATAGTAATAGAACAACAATCCCATCAACATTAAAGTATTTATTTAATCAGGAACTCAGCAAGCAACATACAATTTTTTCTTCTCCTTCATTGTTCTCGGAAGCAAAGTCTCAGTCCTTTTCAAATTCACTGTCAGATTTACTCACTATGGGTATGTCTACACTTGCACTTTCTTTCGAGAGAGGGATGCAAATGAAGACATTCGAAACTGCAAATAAAGCTGGGATTTAAATATTGTGCTTCATTCGCATTCTGGCGCTATTTCAATATAACAGACGCTGTTAAGACATGGTTATTTTGAGAGAGAACCCTTCTGTCGAAATAACTGGTAAACCTCATTGTATGAGGAATAAGGGTTATTTCGAGAGAAGGTTTTTCTCTTGAAATAACCATGTCTTAACAGCGTCTGTTATTTCAAAATAGCACCATAATGCAAATATGCAAATGAAGTGTGGGATAGTTAAATCCTGGCTTCATTTGCAATTTCGAATGTTTTCATTTGCATCCCTCTCTCGAAAGAGGGTGCAAGCATAGACATATCCTTTGGGACTTCATGCAAGCCAAGGGGTAGATAAGTTTCAATTCAGTTCCTCAAATGACAACATGGATCCTTGCTTCAGTTCCTCAAGTGACAACATGGAGGGAGTAATCTACACCATCCCTAGAACTTCACAGATTACTTCCCATGCTGCACCAGTGCAACTGCATTGGCTGGCACATTGGGGGTAAAGTTAAGATGTTCTGTCCCTTCTCCCATTCGCCTGCTCCCCATCCTCCTGTGTGGGATGGTAAGTAGTGGACTCATAAAAGCTGTTCCCTCATCAACTGTGTAACGCACCATATGGACAGCCCATACAGTATAGGAAAAGTGGTTGCCTTACATGACCTTTCTTCCTTAAACAAGTGCATAGAGCACACCACAAACTCACCCTGATGGCATATTGGAATTAATAATATAATGTTATTTAGTTATCTTTGGGAGCTGTCATGCTTAATTAGAATCTAATGATCCCATTGTTTTCAGTGATATGAAGTTCTAAAGTTTCTCTCTAGCCTGACCTTTATTTTTCCAAATGGCTACTAACTCAGCTTTATTCTGCCAATTTGACTGTTTTCCAGGTCCTTTCCTTCTAGTCTTAATGATGACCTCCTTTCATTTGACACAACTTGTCCAGTACATAACTGCTGCTAATCAAAGTTGTGATTCTCAAAACCAAGTGAGGCTATTAGTATTCAAAGTACAATCCATGACAGCAGAAGGCTTCACTTGGTAAACCCTTTAAAAGTCAGAAGTTGCAGGAATATTAATCATTTCAGCATGCATTTGAAAAATGGTTTGCTGCAACAGGCACATCTCATGTAACTTGAAAGAGAATTAATTCTAGCTAAACCTAATATTTGGGCTGCGCAATATCTGAAACATCGGGGACAGAAAAGCAATATTTTTTTGAATGTCATTTAACTTTCCAATAGAAAGTTTTTTTAGCTAGATTTATTCTCATCTAGCATAGAAGCTGGAAAATGCTGCTGCTTAGCCAACTGTGCACGCTAGTTACATCAAATCTATGTCTGAAGTCTCCATCTGACATTTATCATAACTTTTGTTGGACATGAGGTTAACTTGTGCCATAGTAGAATTACAGACACTAATTTGTAAATTTGCATAACATTTATTTCCCTCCCTAGTTATTTTATGCAAGACAGATCTGTCATAAGCAAGCTTGGTTGTTTTTTCCTCCCCCTACCAATTGCTGCAAACTGCTGAAGTATGCATTTACAAAGTGGCTCAGCCTAATACTGTTCCTAGTCAATGGTGCTAGTGCCCTCACTGTTTATTACTTGTTGATGCTATTACAATTTCTGCCTTTGTTTTATAAGTTGTTTCTCTCTTTACTTTTATATCTTGGATCCATACCAACCCTCTTCAATTGCCAATAAAAGCATAGGCAAAAGCTTTGAAAATGTACAGAATGTTTTATCCTCTAGAAAGAACAAACACTGGAAAATTAGGATCTATAAATAGTTTTGGTGGGGTTTTTTAATGAATGCATAAACAAATGGTAGTACTCCAAACTTCCTTGATTTTATTTATGGTTCAGGTAAAAAGAGCAATAATGGAAAATATTTTTGGAGATGTTTTGCCACTGATTTCAAGGGAAACAAGATTAGAACCTCAATCTAGTCCAAAGCATGGAATAAGAAAATAAACATCATAGAAATGAACTTGTCCAATATTCCATACATACCAGTTAGTGAGTCTTTTTGCTACAAGTCTATATGAAATAAGACTATAGTTGATGGAAGGCACTTGATGTGTGTTCTAGTTCCCAATACCCTAGATACTCATTTAAACTATCTCTTGATTTGAGATGTGCCTTACCGTAAAATTAGTAATGGGCAAATCACAAAAGTATCAGCCTTTTGATTCAGATTACCACTAGACATCTGGATGCTTATCTAAATCAAATGGCTGATCCTATATATACTTTAAGGTCATGTCTACTCAACAAATTACTGCCTGACAGGCCAGGCTGTATATCTTCAGTGCACCAGCTTGTTGCACAGTGAGAGACCCTATTTGCCATACAGTAACTCACCACATATACAAGCTCAAAGTTCTTTGACCTAGTAATTGTGATGGAGTCTGGATAGATGTGAAGTATCTGATACTTTTGTCTTCAGCATGGGTTACAAATTCCCTGAGAAATGTCTATTGAAAACAAATTGCTTCTATATTTGCACCCAGCAGAAACAAAAAGTTGAGAATGCATCAAAAGCTAAATAAGTCATTTATTAAATATATTTTCAAACCTCCATAAAAGTCTTTTGAGAGTCACTACATTTCATTTTTGTAATCCATGGTTCTGTCTGATTTTTTTTGATTTCCAGACCATTTTAAGCTTTAATGAAAGATGATCACCAGCACAGCTAATTCCTCCCAGAGCAGTGAAAAATAGGAAATCAGCTTAGAGATAAAAATACAGATCTTATATGTTCACTGTGTCTGACCCCAATTGTGAAGAGCATAGCTGTATTTGACATCTTCTCAGAAGACTTTAAGGGTAGGTCTTTGTAGAAAGCATTACTCTTGTTGTGATGCACAACAATTTTGATCTTCATGACCAAGAGAATAAAAATATGTCACTGTGGGTGCAATCATGCTAGGGATATATCCATTGAGATTTTGAGGGTGCTCAGCTAGTTGGTGCTTAATCAGGTTCAGTATTGCCTTAATGTAATATCTGAGTCAAGTAAATCCAAAAAAGAGCAAAGTAGCCATCTGGTGACAACTGCATTTATCATTCTATAGACTCACAGAAGAATTTGTTGAATTACAAAAGCAGTTAAATTGACTTTACACTTTAATGTGCACACAAAATAGCAATTAGGCAACAGTGTACATCAGATTTTGACAGGTATAAAATTATAGTGCCAATTATTGTATGCAAGTCAATGAACAACATTTATTTCAAACAAAGCAAAGTTTGGAATAGTTTTTTCTAAGATATAGTTGACAGCATTATGTCAATTCACTAACCATCTTAAAAACATGAATGTATCGTGCAGTAAAAAAATAAACCAAGGACCTACACAGAATAGTGAATTTAAGGCACCAGCCCTTCACTTAATTGTGCCATGTGCCCATATACATGTATACAATATCATGGTGGCTGTTTTAATAAATAATGTATATAATCTAATAAATCATGGTTGCCTAACACTTCTGTATTAGAGTATCTGAGAGGACTTGGTCTTTGTTCTGAATGCTTCGTGGTGGTAAAAGGAAAAGAACTCAAAGCTCCCAACTTCAGAAGATCACGCTCCTATCACTTGAGCTATTTGGTGGTAGCATTTAAGTGTACTTACTTTGTTTTCAAGGTAGTTGAAATGGATGTGTACGTGAGATATACACCAAGATGAATTAAATATCATACTTCTAAAAAGACTGCTGTTGAATTCATTGTCTGGATAAAGAGTTGAGCTAGTTCCTGTTGAATCAGAATTATTTCATCTATCAGCTTGTAAAATGTAAAAGTGAAAAGAGCTCTCTACAACTTCCTTGGTTTCAATCATGAATGGAATGTAGCTTATTAGATTTGCTCTATTATGCTAGAGAAGGCAGCATTCCTAAAATAAATACATCATACAAGGAGCGTCGAAAGCTTCTCAATATAACAGTAATTTCAATTACAGTAGTTCTGTAACTTAGGTACTGTAGACATTGCCTTCAAAACTTGCTGCTTTCAAAAGAGAATTTTAAAGGAACATTGGTTATCAGTTGTTGACATTCTCATGCCAATAAAAGTATGAAAATAATAGAAATGTGTTACAAATGTGATTACTGAACAGTTTAGAAGCATGGCTGAAGTGAATTATGTATATTAGCCATGAGAAAATGATGCAGAATAGGTCACGATGAATGCAACAGGAAATGACTTAGAGGAGAAACACAGAAAGCTATCAAGGTCTTAGCTACAAATTTATTGAAATAAATGTCACTGAAAATTCCAGTCATTGATAATAACCCAAACTACTGTAGCTATAGACTGGAAGAAAAATACTGTCTAACTCAAAGTATGAATGGAGGATACTAAAAGAGAGAAGAAAAAGAGAACCTCTAGTAAGGATCCCAGTAAGTATTTCCCCCCCTTTTAGAACTTTTAATAATATTTGTGATACGGATGTTAAAAATCATGTAAAAATGTAACCGTGTAACCTTACAAATCTTAGTGGTTACATGCGCTGTGGGCTCTGCAGGTTAACTTTTATACTGCAGAGGCACAGCGTGTTGTGACAGCCAGCTCCCTGGGAGTGGGGATAGCAGGGACTGCCAGCTCTGCTCTCAGGGAGCTGAACAATGCAGACCCACAGCACAGCTTCCCTGGGAACAGAGCCAGTAGGGGCTGCCTGCCTCACTCCCAGGGAGACTTTGCTGAGGGCTATGTAATATAATATAATTATATGTTGTACAGTTTTTATACTGCAGAGCCTGCAGCAAAGCTGGTTTGTGCTAGCCCCACTCCTAGGGAGCCGGCACGTAATCATAATGGAAACTGATAAGCTGATGCTTATGGGTTAATCATTTAAATGGTTACACTTTTACATTCCTAGTTTGTGACTTTCACTTACATTAAATACTAGCTTCACCAGTGCAGTGTGGTGACTCTCTTTTAACCAAACAGATGTGGTTCAATCACTGTTTTCCCCAGGAATTAAAATGGGGGAGGGGAGGGCTGTTTGAGGGCCAAAGGCTGAGACCATGAGAGGGAAAGTGGTCTGTACAGGTACCACAGTAAAAAGTGAAAAATATTTCATGACCATTTTCTTAGATTTAACACCTGTTTTAAAATATTCTCACATATGAAAATTGGACATGTAAGCCTATTAGGAAGCACTCCTCTATATCCTTCTTGGTTTCTTGTTGTAATGTTGCACAACTCGGTTAGTGCACTTCTCGAATGCAGTGCATTCATCTTTGGTGGCTTCTTGTGCACCCAGCACTTGTAATCCTTCATCATCAGGCAGAAGGTGACTCCTTTCGGAATACAAAATTCTATTCAATGAGGAAAAATAATGTTCAACTGTATCTGTTGTGACTGGGAGTAACAAGAGTTGTGTTACTATTTCTTTTATCCCAGGAAACACAGCACAAAGTTTGGGTCAGATTACTAGTGATGAAGTTGAAGTCAAGTTGTCATTCACCATTTGACATTGCATTCTGTGTTCAAATTCTCTACTCTGCCATATGATCAAGACAGCTCCATTATTGGTAGTGTCACATTCTACTCAAGTGTTGATGTTTTATAAGGCATCTTTAAAAGCTATGCAGAGGTTTAGTAGAATCCAGAAACTATTGCTGTAGAACTATAAAAATCAAATTTGTGTACTTTTTCAGCTGGCTTAACGAACACTTCTTGCCCTCTTAGCTTAAGGATCCAATGTGAGTGCTTTCATTAGACAACTTTAGACTGAGTCTTTGCTTCTTCTAGTATGTTTTCAATGGCTATCTCACTAATTGATCCAAGTGTAGCCTCAGTTGCTGGACAAAGATCTATTACTGTTAGATGCCTGCATGGCATTGTTTAATGGCCCAAGTGGCTTCATCAGTAGACTTAGAAGAGACAGAATGGCAATAGTCTTCTCTGAACTTGGTAGCAAAAATAGTCCACCAACCTCACTACTTATATCTTTCCCATCTTGGCAGATACTTTCCAAAACCAGTAATAACAGTTGCATTACTTTTTAATATAACAGCCAGAGTCTAACACGGTGTTTCTCAATCTTTTTGATATCAGGGACCAGCTTGCTGCCTTTCTAAAGTGTGTAAGGGAGATCTCAGGAACTGGCATCAGTCCCCTGGTATAGCAAATCATATCTCAAGACATTTTTCTCTGATAATTACCGTAAGTTTTAGGTGACACTATTTTCCAGTGTGAAGCCTTCGTTTGACCATATGAGTATGCCAACACTCTGCTCTACTGGGATTTTATGTGGTCACCTGTGTAAAATGATTTTTCAAATGTGAAGGCAATTCAACCCTTCTTCATAAAGCTTTAATTAAAGATTAAATTATAATTTTTAGCAACATGATGTAGTGTTTAAGTGGAACAGAAAGTATTTGGCAACTATCTCAGTGGAAAAATGCAGAGAATCACTTTTTCTATAAACATTTCCAATGTGCTTGGCTAATAACTTTATCTCATAAGGCTAAATTCAATTTAACAGCATAATTAAAAACAGTGACGGTGATAAGAGGAGGAGGGATGAAATAGCTGGAAATGCTTCAAATTTGTTTCTCTTTAAGAGCCTCAGAATTTATTAGTGGTGCTTAAAATGATTAGCAGGAGGTGGCATGCCCTGTGCCAATCAAGTAATAACATAGTCTTCTTTCTGCAAACAAATTCTGCCTTGGGGCCTTTCAAGGCATAACTGATCATTACCCTAAAGTGTTTTGTGAGTCAGTTCTGTTAACCACATGTGTTGGTCTTTTAAAATTGCAATTTAATTAGGTTCCAATCATCACGAGTAAATGGCAGAAGGAGACTAGAAGATGAAGGTATGAAGTCTCATTTTTTAAACTGCTAGAATAAACCATTATTATGGCATAGTACATTAATACTTCTGATTTAGTACGAGGAGACAGGGCTATAACAAGGAAATTGAAAAACAGCAGGCATCCCACAGGGCAAAGCTCAGTAATCAGGATTGTATTTAATGCTGATGACAGTGGTTTTACAGCTTATTTTCCTAAGAGCAAAAATTGGTTTCAGCAGCAGATTTAGTGATGGAGGTGTAAGCTGGCAGAATCCAGGTTGCAGAATCTTGGTGACAGTGCATCCTCTGATGGGGAAGTAAGGGTGACAGGGCTGCCAGGCACTTGAGACTTTAACTCCGCTGGAGGTCTTGGGACTGGGAAGTGCAGGTCCCAGAGGTATGAAGACTGGCAGAGAGCATAACCCTGTATCCTGGGAGATGGGGTGATACAAGTACACTGGCCCTGCTTGCCAGATTTTACAGCTGTTAGCCCCTGAGAGACTCTTAGAAGGGAGGAATGTCTCTGCTGGCATGTGTAATCCCTGATATACATCGTGCTTCTCTGAACCAAAGGGGATGAATCCAGTAACTAAACAGAGCTGCTGTCAGCAACAAAAACTTGTAGACATGTCAGACTTGGGCAGAGTTTGAATTTGTGACCTAAATTCGAAAGGTTCCATATTCTGTTATTAACTTTCTCCCAAGCCATCTGATTCCCTAGATCAGTGATTTTTTTTTAACTTCTTGCCGAGAGCCCCATCTCTATACTTAGATGTATTCTCATGTGCTTCAATATAGCCAGTGTGAGTGTGGTCTCCAGGTTGAGAGCTTCTGTCCCAGATTCTGCTGCATTTCACATTTAAGTGTCTACGATCTTTTTTCCCCACTTATTCATACAAAGCAGGCCTGGGAAAAATATGGCCAGGCAGGCTTCCTGCTTGCCCCCCAGCCCACACACAACTCAGAAAAGCGGCTATGGGACTGTTTCTCTTTAAAAACTGCCTCAGATCACAATCCCCTTCTATTCTAGGTTATAACCCCCAAACTTCTGCACCCAACTCCCCTCCCCTAGATCATAAACCAGACCACTGAATCCCAGTTCCCTACCCTAGGTCACGACCCCCTCCTGCTCTAGGTCATATTCCAAAACCCTGCACCTCAGTTCCCTACCTTAGGTCACAACTGCCTCCTTCACCCAAACACCCTCCTAGACTCCACTCTCCCTCCTGCACCCTAATATCTTACCCCAAGCTCCTTTCTGCACCCAATCTCCATCTCAGACACCGCATCTCCTCCATTAATATCAGAAGTGTGTGGCCCTTGAGCACTTTCCAAAATCTTGGACTGATTCCCCATCAAAAATTATTGCCCACACCTGATAGAAAGGAAGCATTTTTATGGGATGGGCATATAATTAGTAACTCCACATATAAATGCATAAAGAACATTGAGTCCCACTTCATAAAAATCCTAAGGTAGATGGAAGAAAATGACACATTCTGTTCTGTTAGGAGCTGTCATCAAAAGATCCTGTAGGCACAGTGGGCTCTTCAGTAGGCCAATGTGAGAAATGCAGGTAGCGCTGCACACCACAATGAGGTGCATGTGGTATGGTGCACATAAACATGGCACACTGGAAGAGTTAAATAACCTGAAGTGGTGAAGGAGAATATTGGCCAGAGCTCACGATAAGTTAGATTAGTAAATAGATGAAGCAGGAATGGGAGAAACTGAGGGCTGGTGTTGGAAAGGCAGCTTGGCAGGATCAAAGCCAGCTGGGCCTAAGGCACAATAGATGCTGGAGGCAGTGCGTACTGTACAGAATAACTAATGGGGATGTATTAATAGGGATTAGAGGCAATGTGTATTGTACAGCATAACTGTGGGAGAGTGGTCAGGGGATGTCTGGGCCAGCTGTGTGCTCCAGAAAGCACAGGCATTACAGTTGAAGAGAGGTTTTGAGGATAAGCAGCTTAGCATCCTGGGCCCAGAGGAAGCAAGGTTGCTGGAGATCAGGCTGGAAATCTTTGATTAGGCTATTCTGAGGGTTTTATCAAAAGCCTTTAGAAAGTTTAAATGTAAGTTTATATCCACAGCCTCCCCTTTAGCCACTGTTTTGTTAACTTTTTGAAAGAATCTTTACAGGTCAGAGATTCACAAAAAGACAAAAGGTACCGTGCACCAGTTTTTGTTCCCGTTTATAATGCACTTACAGCAACTCACAGCTTTACAAATGTAATCTTTAGTGATATTCCTCAGTTGTTTTTCTGGCACCAAAGCAAGTTTTAGTGAGTGATTTTTCCAGAGTCACCCATAGCAACTCTTACAGCTAGATAAAATGTGAGCCACAAATGAGGTCTCTAGTATGAATTAGGAACTTTTGATATAATAAATTCCTGTTTTAACTAAGCAAAACACAATCCCAGCTGCTAGAGACCTCTTCCTGTAACTGAAAATTACTGTCTGGCCCTGCCAGCATCTGGAGGAAAATAAAGTCCTTTTATAGTAGTCAGTCAGGACAACATGATGCTACCCACTTGGTCTCCCCATCCCTCTGTTCCCCCCCATCTACCATTGTGCCAGGATGATGGAGGGGAGAGGCTGTCATTGTATTGGCCTGAGAATAAAGAGGAGACTGTTTGCTGCTGTTCCCTGCCCCCTTATACTTAAGAGGAGTGAAGTGGTATAAGGAAGAGAAAAGTGAAGGAGGATCCTGGGGCTAGACAGTGATGCTTGATTTATAGGGAGGCTAACTAGGGAAGAAAGAGATTTCATAACAAGCAGGGTTTGTATTACAATTCCAGCTGCACAATGCTAAGCTTATAGCAATGACTCTCAAGTTTTCAAGACTACTGTACCCTTTTCAGGAGTCTGATTTGCCTTGGGTACCCCCAAGTTTCACCTTAGTTCAAAACTACTTGCTTACAATATCAGACATAAAAATACAAAAATGTCACAGCATGCTATTACTGAAAGTTCCTGACTTGCTCATTTTTACCATATAATTATAAAACAAATCAATTAAAATATAAATATTGTACTTACATTTCAACAAACAGTATATATACCAGTATAAACAAGTCAGTGTATGAAATTTTTGTTTGCCCTGATGTTGCAAATGCTTTTTTTTTTAATGGAAGCTGTTGTAAAATTACGCAAATATCTAGATGAGCTGATCTACTCCTGGAAGACCTCTGTGTACCCCGGGAGTAAGTGTGCCCCAAGTTGAGAACCACTACATAAAGTGTCCTTTTAAACCTGTAGTTTGATGAACATATGATAAAATGTTGAGGTATGTTCCCCTCCCACATCTCCTCTACAAGTACCTTGAACAGGTCTGCTGGTGGAGTGCAGGTTGGACATTTTAAAACTTCCGAATGAAGAAGCCAAATGGCAGCGTAAGTCATAATGTCATTGTGTTAACCTGCTGAGTGGGTCATGATGGATCAAAAGTAGAATAGAAAAACTGACTTGGATAAAACAGCTGGGAAAAGAATCAATATAAATAAGAGCTAAATGACATTTTTGACTTACGCTGCCATTTGGCTTCTTCATTCGGAAGGCAAATGCTTGATCTAATAGAAGCTATAATAGCTATTGTTTTTCACAACAACTTTTAACTGGAACAATTGACTTAATGAAGTGGAATAAATGGTTTTTGAATTAGTTTATTATGCTAAAAAAGAAAAGGAACACTAGTATTCTGTTGATTTGATAGGTCAGCCAAAGTATGTCACAAATTAGCAACACATTTAGCTCTAATGAGATATGATGGGTAAAATTTATCTGTGTTGTAACTTCATCAATTGTAAAGGACTTGCATAAAAGAGGAATTTAAATCCATATTTTGTTTGAAACTAGATGGCACATCACAGAAGGAACTGCTGATTAGGTTGTAAAAGCAACTTGCAAAAACAGATCTTCAGAATTAAAGATGGGTCTGACATGATGCTCCAGATCTGAAAATCCTTGACTTTTGGATGTGCTTCTGAACTTCGTGTTTCTGAATGATCTTTGGTTCCTTTCAAACCTCATTGTTCCCTGTAGTGGAACAGTTAGTGGAGGAATTTAGCTGCTGGTGTAAAATGCTTAGTTAAGGAAGCATTTCCCATGCAACTTGGAATATTAATCACATAAATGTGACTATATAATAGTAGAAGTCCTTCCTTTTGTCATGTTGATATGTATTGAAGGAGAAAACAGAACACAGAAGACTTCTTCCCCTGTAAACAGATAATTCAGAATCTTTCTAATGCTCAAGACATACCTAGGATAGAAAATGTCTCAGCCCACAACTTCTCCAAGTGGAGGATCCCTCTGGGTTCATGTTTTAAGCATAAGGGGGTGGTGTGTGTGTGTGTGTGTGTGTGTGTGTGTGTGTGTGTGTGTGTGTGTGTGTGTGTGTGTGTGTGTGTGTGTGAGAGAGAGAGAGAGAGAGAGAGAGAGAGAGACTGAGTCGCATCTCTGCTCCTCTTCTCTGTACTGATGTTGCATCTAGCCGTCCCTTCAACTAAGCTACTTAAACATTTGAGCATCTTTATTTACTTAAAACATGTTGGAATGTCTATAATTATTCAGCAATGTGATTTATTTAGAAAGCAATGCCCTTTGTTAACACTTTTTTTCTGTAAAATAATTTCTCTTTAGTTAAGGTTCCGAGATGGTTTTTTTATCAAAATGTGCGTGGGTTTTTTTTTTAAGAGATGATAATGATGGTCTGGAAAAAAGAACATGGAGAATTTGGGTCCTGAAAGGCAAAAAGGTTACTGTGCTTTATTTCTCTTCTGAGTCAGATGACCACAGGGAGTGGCTGAAGAGGTGGAATACAGGGCCCAGAGGAAGCTGAAGGATACATGGCACTGTGAATGCTACATAGACTAGAGAGCTGCATGTTACCCCTGATTGCAGGCTCTGGTTTCTGTTATAGTCAGTGGGTGTAAAGAAGGAATTGAACTAATATGTATACAAACTTTCTTATTTTGGAAAGAACTATGTAGTAGCTCCTAAGTAAATGGTTATTTTCCCATCCCTTTTGGCTTCTCTGTCCTAGAAGTTGAGTGTAAACAGGCTACTTTTCCTAAACAAACATCATTTGATGTACAGTTCCATAGTTAGATTCCACATTAGAATAATTGGAATTTTCAGGAGTGATAAGAATGTGGAAATGGCTGGACCAAGGGATCTGAATCTAATTAAGAAAAAAGTTAATGCAGAGAGAAAATGAGATGACCACTTTCCGGAACATGGTTCTGTGCAATACTGATTCAAATGTGAATCCTTCTTTGGACAGAAATGTTTCCATCATATAGGAATGACAGTACTACTTGGCTGTGTCAAAACTGGCAAGTTTTCGCTTTTGCGCAAAAACTTGCCAGCTGCCTATACTGGCCACTTGAATTTGCGCAAGAGCACTGACTTTGTAATATACAAAATCAGTGCTTCTGGTGCAAATACAATGACGCTGCTGTTCAGGCAAAAGCCCTCTTGCGCAAATGTATTTGCGCGAGAGGGCTAGTGTAGACAGCTAAAAAGTGTTTTGCGCAAAAAAGCCCTGATGGCAAAAACGGCGATCGGGGCTTTCTTGCACAAAACCATGTCTAGATTGGCATGGACGCTTTTCCGGAAAAGTGCTTTTGCGCAAAAGCATTCGTGCCAATCTAGACGCTCTTTTCTGCAAATGCTTTTAACGGAAAAACTTTTCTGTTAAAAGCATTTGCGGAAAATCATGCCAGTCTAGACGTAGCCCTTATGTATACTACACTTTACAAACAGGATCTGTAGCTCTTGGACATAGAGAAATTCCCAGAGGAAAAAGCGTGCTCTGTCATATAGCTTAACAATATTTCCATGCCTCTCACTTTTTACTTGTGTACAGTCTACTGAGCTATGATAGAAACATGATTTATCTACGCACAAAGTACAGATAGAGGTGGGATGATGAGGAGTTGTTCTGATTGGGTTCAGATTATGTTTAGGCTTGAATTCTAACTTGGGGCTGAATCGGAGTTAGGGTTTAAATTTAGATTTTCACAGAGCTGAAATTTTTGTGAGCTCACCTTGTGAAACTTTGCACTTTAAAGGATGAAAACTCAAGACTGGCATAGTTTTGAATAATCACAATCTCAGGAGGAGCCTCTGTTTATGATGATTAAATCGATGCTTGCCTCAAAAAATATTCAAAAATGTTGGCTTTGTGGTTCCTATGTTGACAAGTATCTGATAAATACAGCAAATAAATGAATGGGCTGTGGATAAAAAAAAATACTGGCTATATTTTACCTTATACATCTAATTTTGTTTCTTTACAATATTATTTCTCTTGTTTTTGGTTTTGAGCAGTTTAAGAAGACAGATGTGAGTTTGTGTAATGAAAGCACCTTCATACATATTCTCAATCTCTTAATTTGCAACACTTTTATCTTCAATAACATCAGTAGTACTTGATACAACAGTATGTTTATCTAAAATATCATTCACAGTATGTTTCCTCTGTTGGAATTGAATAAGTGGTTCAAGATATTTCAGAGGCATTTGCTTTCTGTAGTTATATCTCTGTTGGGGTTGTCATTTATAAATAACAGATTGATCTTGATTCATCTTGAAACCCAAAGTCAGAGTAATACCCCCAATTAATTTGCCTATTAAACCATTCAATGTTTTAAATGTGGGGTTAATATGGCTGGTAGGCAATGTCTTGAATAATGTGTGTGGGGATAACGAGGATGGGAGAACGGTTTCCAATAGAATAGGAAATGGACAATTGTTTGAGGGATGTCTCAAACCAAATCCTAACTTTAGTATTGACCTTTGAAGAAGTTTATAAGGTTGCTCTTGAGAGTTCCATCATCCTTAATGGGCATCTCACAATATAAGATGTTCTTATGAGATCAGCCATTTTACACAGAGATGTTTGTTTCAGCCTTTCTGGATTTGGACCTAATTGAGAACCATAATAATAAAATCAAAATTGGATTCCTGGATTTTAATTTTAAACAACTAAATTTAGAAGGGATCAAATTGGAAATTTTGGCCTTGGAACACCTTTAATTCCTAACTGTCAGGACCAAGAGTCACCCAAAAACATAGTTTGAAGGGAAACCATCTACCCCTTGATAGATGATTACTTGATAGATAGTAATCCCTTATCTATCACTAGCTGGAGATTGACCTGAGCCATGCAGTTCAGATCCAGGTCTAGAATTCAACTAATTTCAAAATTGGATTGTCTTTAGATCTGGTAGACTGGTGAATTTACTATAGTGATATGGACTAGCTGTGATAGTTGGAGCAGGTTATGAGTTTGGACTCTGAAAGTTCTTTTTTCTCCTCCTAAGATATCGATGTTTATACTTGATGTTTGGATTGGCCTCACTTTGTTTTGGTAATGATGGTAATAAATATTCACTGTGCCTTTTCTTTATTAACATTACAATAACACCACATTGTCGATTGACTCATTACCTCAATAGAGCTCAGGAGCAGATATGGATTTATACAACAGACTGTAATGGATTGCTTAGAGTCATAATGGTCTGGCAGGAAAATATTGTAATATTAATTTTAAAAATGGTCTAAATCCATATGTGATAAAGGGCAAAAATTATGGCTCTATTGAGTAAACAAAATGCATTTTTAAAGGGCCCTAAATGTGTGTGCATCAGATAGTCCATAAGAAAGTCTCATGCTCTATTGGTCAGAGCTGTATTAGTCAATTCTTAAAATATACCCGAGGAAGTTTTAGAAATGTATTTTTATGGGAATTTTATTATTTTGTCTTTTGTTTAACTAACAGAGGCGGGAGGAAATAGACACACAATTCCCTTTCACCCATATTTCAAGAGTACAGGGTCTCTGTGAAGCTAGTGAATCAAATGAAATTCACTGGTACTCTAGGAAGGCCTGAATGTATTGAGAATTTTACTGTTTTCTTGGGCCCTTTCAAGAAAGATTAAGAGCCCCATCTTGCAGCCATTCCTTAGGTAAAACTTTCATGACTGTCATGGAGGGCTGACTTCTACACTAAATGCAATACTTATTAGATGCTCCAAAGGCAAATGAAGAATAGAATTTCAGACTTAATCATTTCTTTTTTTAAAACCAGTTTAAGTACACCCACTAGAACTATAACAACTTTTTAATAGCAGAGGGTAAATCCTTTTGTCTCAGTACGATAAGTATCTGGTGTGCCCACCATGTCTGTGTAAGACACGGCTGGGCAATAATTTTTGCAGGGGGGTCATTTAATTAATTTTGGTATGTGGTCATGGGCCAGTTCCACCCCCAGAAGGGGCAGGACTTGAGTGGAGGGGTAGAACTGTGGACTACCCTTTCCCACCCCCTAGAGTTGTCTGGGGCTGGAGGCTTTGAATTAAAAACACAGCAAAAGGCTTGCGGCTCTTAGCCCTGGAGTTACTGGGGGGAGGCTGCCCGGGGTTGCTGCAGCTATTTAAAGGGCTCGAGGCTCTGGCCCCTGCCAGGGTAGCGCCTGGAGCCATGAACCATTTAAATAGGATCCTGCTACCTGATCCACCACCTGGAAATTCAGTAGCACAGACAGCAGTATATAAATAGAAAGCAGCCGGATGCAGTCCATGGATTGGATCAAAGTGTTAGGCAGGCCGGATCTGGCTCCTGGGCTACATCTTGCCCAGCCCTGGTGTAAGAATTGGTTGAATTGTGTTAAAAATATCTGGCCTTCTGCGGTTGGAGATTTATTGTGATCATGGATACCTGGAGCCAGGCATTTCCTACTAAGGGAATTTTCAAATGTTTGCAGAAAGCGGCTTTAGCCTTGCATGGCTTATTTTTAATTGCACCTTCACAAGTGTATAAACAAGGGGAAGGTGATGACCACCATCTTGATGAACATGTGAGAGGGTTCCTGGGGGACTTCCAGAGTAGAGCTGTGTGGCCAATGGCTTTTCCATCCTGTGACAATTTTTGAGACTTGAGAATCTTTCCTGTTGAAGATGAGAGAGAGAGAGAGAGAGGGTGCAAAATAGCCCGTAGTCGTGTGGCTGCAGCTGGGATACAGGAGACCAGTTTCAAATCCTTGCTTTTAATCTGGCAGATCAGGGACTAGAACTTGGTCTTGTACATCCCTATTGAGTGCCCCAACCATGGGGCTATTAGTTATTCTTTCTCTTGATCAAGAATTCCATCCTGGATCTTAGAAACCTTTCCTCAGCCTTCCTCTGCCAATGTAATTTTTGTGGTATGATCCTGCAGCACATTTTGTTTTTTGTCTTTGAAGTTTTGGAACCAAGATATTCTAGTGATGGCTGCAACAGTCATCTCCTTTGTAAATTGGCACAAAGAAGCATATGTGTCTCTTACTAAATACATATCCCTGTATGTATACTTTTTGAGTACAAGCCCCTGGGCATATAGACTTACATGCAGGTGCTTGGGTATGCATGTGCATAGCCCATTTGGATAATATGTAGCAATAATGCTATGTGTTTGAGGGACAAAAGTATGCTTTTTAAATCTTGTGTTGACTCATCAGTTTAGTCAAAGGAAAGTGTCGGAAGGGGTAGGAAAGATGGATAGAGGTGCAGACGTAGATTAATATATGAGTAAACTCATTACAGCTGTAAGGTAAAGGGAAACCACGACTGAAGCTGTGTATTGTAAATAGAAAAATAAAAGGCACTTGACTTGCGAGGCCTTGTTTTCCAGCAGAGTTCATGGTGTGGCTACTCCCAGGCTGCCGGTAGGAGGGGGCTCTCTTCAAGAGGCAGAAGCTTGCTCCTTCCCTGAAAGCTGTGCAAATGGATGGAGGTAGACAGCTGTGACACAGCCATTCTTATGTGGCAGCTTTCAGCAACAGTGGCTGTACGTGGATGCCCTTAAAGAGGTAGAGCCTCTTCCTCAAACATCGGCTAGATCTGTGCTGGCATAATTCCGCCCTTACAGGGTCCCAGAACCTGGGCTCAGCCTGCACCTTGAATGTCTATGTAGAAATTTTACACCCCCAATTTTACACCCCCTGTGAGCATGGGCCAGCTAACCCAGGCCAACCGTGGTGTTTCATTGCTGTGTAGATGTCCCGGTGTCAGGTGGCATCCCTTTCAAAAGTAGCGTCCGAGGAGGCAGCCTGTCCTGATGCTGGCCTGTGCAGGTTAAGTAGGGTTTGCACAGGGTTTCCAGTTAAAACACTTGATTTAGTCCACTGCTCTGAGCAGCGTCCAGTCTCCTGAGTGCATTTTCCACACATACAAGCAAAGGAAGAGGGTGAGCAAAAAAAATGCATCTCCAAGGAGAAGCAGGTAGAAGCCTTGTGCTCTTTTCTATGTGTTGCTTTCTGTGCTCCGCTTGTTGGCCTTACTTCTACTCCTAGCGGGGAGTAATTTGGAGCATTCCTCAATGCAGGATCAAGATTCACCCAGTGCTTATGTGGGTAACACTACAGTGGTGTGCAATCCCCACATGTCATTCTCCTCTCACATTCCCACACTTGTTCCTGAGATGTGGTAACCCATGTTAGGCTGGTGGGCTGCATCAGCTTGTCTATGCCCATGCACCAATATGTTGTTAAGATATTTGTCACACTTTGATCATGCTAATCTGCATGGATTTTCTTTTCCTCCCACAAACTTTATGCCCAGGCCTTTAGAAAGCTTTCTTTTGAGTCCTGTTAGATTGTGGCAATATTTTGAAAGGCTATGCTTTATATCCAGGGAATAAATCCTGTAGGGGAAGCTGCTCATGTGAAACAGCCCTGTGAGTTGCCGGAGATAGGTAAAATATATATCAACTACTGACAACCATCAAATTTTGGCATCATGTTAATGCTGGCTACATATCACCCAGATAGGAGAAACACTTGCTTTTTGATTTATGTTCACTGACAATGAAATGTCCATGATGATAAATTATAGTCCTGTATGATATTGCCTTTATTCATGCCTTTCTGTCATGCATGCTAGAAGTAAATGTATATGTATTGCTCTGGAATTTGCCATTAGCTATTAAAATATTTATACACATAAGCAGTCCTTGATGTGCTATTAAGTTTTAGTATAGCCCCCATTCCTCGCAATCCAGTATTTATGTATCCATTAAACGTTACCAGTTAAAATCAGATAAATAACTCCAAGATTATTTTTATGGCTTCTTAAAATGGATGGAAAAAGTCATTAAAGTGGGCATGTATTTTTGCCAATATATTTGAGACAGTTAAAGTTTACACTGTCCGTTTTTGCAAATTTTCAAGGATCAAGTCTTTTAATAAAAAAAATTAGTGAAATCCACTGGTATGTTGAGAATCTGTACTTTCAGAATCTCATACAGGGAAGTATAGCACCTTGGCAGCTGACATCAGCAATTTTGTCTTGTGGAGAGATGGCTGTAAAAGTTTAGAACGTCAAATAGAATTCTTTTTCACTCTGCCACTTTGTATAAACATCCAAATCTGATTCACCACAACAGTTACATATAAGTTAGTGATTACTATGATTGATTATGAATAATTGCAATTGCATTCAGTCCCAATACAGAACATAACTGGGCTCCATTTTGCAAGCCCCCATAAAACATATAAGACTAGGTTTGCTAAATGCCTTCCATTCTAAAATGATGCAAACCAGAAAAAGATTGGAGTAAAAAGGAGCCCCAATCAGCAGGGCCGGATTAAGGGGGGAGGGGAGAAGCCAGGCAGCTACCCGGGGCACCAACCTCTGGGGGGTGCCTGATTGAAGTGGTAAGGGGAGCCGCACACCCAGGTGTGGGGCCGCGCATACGCCATGCACCCGGGTGTGCAGCTCCCCTTACCACTTCAATCAGGTGCCCCCCATAGGTTGGCGCCTGGGGGCAGGGCTGTGCATGTGCCATGCACCCAGGGGCATTGCACCCCATACCATGTCAATCAGGTGCCACGCGCCCGGGGCGGGGCCGCACATGTGCCGTGCGCCCACTGCCTGGGGCGCAAGTATGGCTCAGTCCGGCACTGCCAATCAGTGTCCCAGATTGTGCTCCAATCTGCTGCATTGCAGCCATGACTGTGGGGAAAATATCAGCCAGTGATAACTACTTTCCTGGTTGATGGCTTCACCTCACCTGTGCTAAAACAAACAAACCCCAAACCCACAAAAATAAAACCAAATTAAAAAAAAACCCTGATCATGGTACAGACACCTGACCTGATGTCTCCAGTGTTTCTACCCTCTCCTGCATGAACCCTTGCCTCTGAAAATATTGAGGACAGGGGATCTGACAGGATTGTTGGGTCCATGGGCAATGCTCCGGCTGCTGCCCCTGTTGCAGTAGCAGTGACTGGGAGCCACAGGCCCTTTAGAATCACCAAGCACCAAGGCAATACTCTTCCCTCCCCCTTCCCCCTCCCCCCCATTGGTGGGCTTGTATTAAGACCTACCCACCTCTAACTAGACAGTGTGAGTTGATTCCTTAAAAAAAAAAAAAGTAAAATTGTGGAACTGACAAGGCATGTTAAATTACTTGCTTTGTGTTGCATCTCCACTTTCTTCTCTTTATTGTCCAAATAGAGTATAATCTCTTGGGACAGACACTCCGGCCTGATCAGTTAAGTGCCCAGAACAAATCACTGTGAATTAAGGCTGACTAAACAGTGCAGAATCATGCCCTTACTTTGAAGTTTTCATTATGGTGGAGCTGGTAACCTTAAAAGGGAACCTAAGATTTAGGATTCTCACCATTCCTGTGCTGTCAGCAAATACCTGTGAAACCCACTGGCACATTGTCCCATTCCCCTGTAGTGCTGGTCCACATAGCAGATGGCAACCTGCCATTCTTGTCAGTTACTCTGATCAAGTGATGGAGGACTGTGGGCTGGGTCTCAAGGTTCCAATCTAACCGATGAGTCAAGTGGGTGTCAATATGATGCCATAGGGTGGATTTTTTTTAAACCTAGGAAATTATGTATATAACATCTACATTAAAATAACATTAAAGTTGCTAATGAAGCATTCAGAAGTTAGTAAAGGATCCGTATTTTATTCTGTATACATTATGGACTTGCTTTGGGGAGGAGGGGGGTGGGGTGTACCAGAATTGTGAGATCAGGCTTTTTGGGAGTAATAAAGGTATAGCAAGACTGCATATTTCTAAATGCATGTATTTTATTTTGCAGAACATTCTACTTCTACCTTAATTAGGAAAGGATGTAATTGCCAAAGTTGGTACTGTTTCTTATTACAGATCACTCAAGCTCTGAGGGGAATATACCATGTGTCATAAGGCCAAATTTCCTATTTTTTTTTTAAAAAAAGGTAGGTGCTACTGGATTTAGCCTTTAGAGGAAGAAAAAATTGCATTACAGTATATATTTTTCAGAGACTACAATAAGTTTCCTGTCACTCCTGAAAAAATACATGCTTCAAGATGAATTAGTTTTGCCCTGCTTACAAATTTGTGACAGTGACAAAAGGGGAAATGGTTTTCCGTGCTCTGGGGTTTCTAGAAGGATTTTTGGCAGCCAGAAGGAGATAGAAGGAGTAGCTGCTACATTCATGAGTTTTATTGGAGGCTGCAGTCTCTGCAAACAGATAACAAAGGTTAGATTTTTAAAAATAAAAATGACATTTGCCCTTCATAGTGTTGTGCTAGTCTAGGCTTAGGAGGGACTTGAAGTGAGGTTTCTTACCATAATGGAGCTGCAGCATGGTTGACTTTTTAAATATTCTACAGCAAGTACAAAATGATCTTGAATATCTACCAACAGAGAAAACTGGCACTCTGTCACTTCAGTCTGTGTTCATATTCTCTGCACAGAAATTTTGTAGAGCTATCTGCTCACTCATTTTACCATGTAAACCTAACCAGCTACATGTTTTATGAGAGCAAGGAGTTCATGAATTGGTAATTTCCTAAACAATATATTATAATGAGTCGCATTAGAAAGTTTCTGGTTTGTAGTCAAGATAGAGCTACTGTCAGTATATAGGCAGGTCCATAGGCAGATTCAATGAATCCTGTCTTAAGTAACCACCCTAGAGATGAGCAAATTAGTTGTTTGTTAGAGATTGTCTCTTGAGGACAGGGGAACAGAATTGTACTCTGGGTAGGGTGACCGTATTTCCCTATGCTGAATATGGGACACCTGGTAAAATGACTCATAGTCAAGTGAGT
>JANRFK010004440.1:31992881-32008852 GCA_030068395.1 Apalone spinifera | reverse complement strand
TTCCGGCCAGCCTTAACTTCGGTTCAGGGTCCACTCAGTGTGGACATGCTGGTTCGAATTAGCAAAACGCTAATTCAAATCAGTTTTTAGGTCTAGATGCACTAGTTCGAATTAGCTTAGTTCGAATTAACTAATTCGAATTAAGTTAGTTCGAATTAGTGCTGTAGTGTAGACATACCCTAAGGCTGTGTCTAGCCTGCATCCCTTTTACGGAAAAGGGATGCAAATTAGACACATCGCAATTGCAAATGAAGCGGGGATTTAAATCCCCCCCGCTTCATTTGCATAAACATGGCTGTTGCTTTTTTCTGACTCGGAACTTTGCCAAAAAAAAGCAACAATCTAGACGCGGATCTTGTGGAAAATAAAGCTTTTTCTGAAAGATCCCTTATTCCTTTTTTTTAAAACAGGAGGATCACACTCCCAGCCAGAGCCCTCACCTCTCCGTGCCTCAAACTTCTGCTCCAGCATGGAGCCTTTCCCCACACTTTTAGCCCATCATTTCTGGCCCCACCGGGAGCCTGGGTGGGAAAGAGTGAGTGACAAAAAGGGGAGATGGCTCAAGGGAGGTGGTGAAGCTTCTAAAAGCTTGGAAGAAAGTGGGGTCCAGTGTGCGACTTGAAAGTTGGCAATCCTACTCATGGAGGGACTGATCCCCATCACTTCTGGAATCTGGAGAGGAGGGACTAAACATTTCAGACAAGGAGAAACTGGGGGTCTCTCATGCTGTCTGCACTCTGTGGTGACAAAGAATCTCCATACTTATTAGCATCAGTTAACCCTGAAAAAATATCTAAATCTGAGAGATTATTACATCTGTCACCTTTTAAATTACATACTGAAAGTGCATGTATGTTGCCTGCTTTGACCTGTACATAACTCTTATTTCTTTTTCCTAGTTAGTAAACACTTAGCCAGTTTATTACAGAATTGTCTACGGGCATTGCTTTGGTAAGATATCTAAGGTACAAGGAGTGAGTGATTAGTTTATTGGGACTGGGAGAACCTGAATATTTTCCATCTGTGACGTATATGACCATTTCATCACATAGTCTGACTAGCCTGGGTGGGAAGATATAGAGCATCTAGGGACTGCCTGGGACTCCACTATAAAATTACTGCAGTATTTTGGGAATACACATTTTGTTACTGGGTAAGTGGAATCTAATTACAGAACATACAATTGGTTTGGGGTGTCTGCCCTGAGGTTGGCGTGCTCAGTCATGTGCCATTCCAGGCAGAGCAGAACCCAACCTCTTCCCATGCTGAAACCTCTGAGAGGCGAGGTATCTGAGATTTCATTAACCAATCTCCAATTCAGAGGTGTTGTAATTGACTATTGCTCCCTTAATATTTCTGAATCTCTATATTTGCAAAAAACATGCTCTTTAGGCATCTGAATAAAAGTGGTGGAAAGAGAAACAGTAGCATTTCAGAGAAGTGAAATCAACAACAATAACTTCATATTATTTAGCTGTGCACTAGCATAGCAGGGATTGGACATATTGCTTGCAACTAAAAGTAATTATGAATTCTATTTGCCCCTAATTGAAAAGTATAGTTCAGTGCTAATCACACTGCTTTGAAATTAGCTTTGGTATCAGAATGTATGAAGCACAAATCCATCGAGACAACATCTAGCACTCTTACGGGTGCTTCTTAAAATCTAATGTTCTCGTTGTTCACCAGTACTCACGATTACACTGTACAGATTCATGAATGGCTACGAATTCTTAAGTCTCAATCTGATATTCATTGTTAGATTAACACCTGTTTCTCTTCTCTTTGGGAATATCATAGAAATCTTGTCTCTTCCAATTTGAAATTGAACACATTTTCTGGAGAAATCTGCACATCAAAAGAAAAGGAAGGTTTCCTGTCTCATTCATGTTTTCCCAAGAGATGTATGTCAAAATAATTTCTGAAATCTGCGGTAGCTGTTCTCCAAAGAGTTAAGCAAAAATGCTGCAATTGTTTGCATGGAAAAACCACATAAATCTCTGCTGAAGGTGCAGATTGTTGCCAGGGACAGCACAGTGTAGGATCAGCCTTGCAACATCCAGAGAAACATTTCTTTAGAATCATTACCCATCACCGTTCAGTAGCTAAATCCCTTCCAGTCAGAGATGAGCAACAAAAAATTAATGCTGAGCAAGTCCTACTCCAATCAAAGGGATGACTCACATGTGTAAAGTTAAGAATGTGCTACAGCTTCTGGAATAAGGACAGACTTAAACACGAGCATAAGTGTTCTCGACTAGGGTCAATATTAGTAAGACTTTTACATGCATGCATCAAGATGAGAATATAATCCTTAGCAAAAGATGATAATCTCCACTGGTAATAAATGCTCAGAAAATGTTATCCAGAATGCACTAATCTTTTTTTCTATTTAAGCAAATGATATATTTTTCTTCTATGCCTGCTGCCATTAAGATTATGTACAGTTCTATATTTTAATAAGAAATTGTTAAAATTCATATTCCAATGGCCTAGCAGCTGGTCTAACATTTGTCACCTTAAGATGCATAGCTCTCCATAGCAGACTGACGGGCTGCAGTTGGAATGACTGAACCACTAATAGTTTTCAATATAATAACCTACCTTTTGTTTATACCCTAAGTATGTATTTTTTAAAACAATACATTTTATAAAAATGAATGATTTTTTCAAATATACTAGAGAAGGAGACATTCATTTTTTCACCTGAATGGGAGTTGAGCAAATAGCTCATAACAAATAGCTGAAGAAATATTTCATCATTTTTCTGTTCTTGAATTATCTGTAAACAGCAGCTTTGCTAGGTGCATTCATTATGCTACATTATTCACCAAACAATCAATGAAAATACTTCTTGGTCTCTCACTTGTCTGTGGGCAATTTCTGAGTCTTTGAAAGTGGTGCTGTTTTGGTGGGCATAGAGCAGGGGTGGGCAATAATTTTGATGGGGTGGGGGCACTCCAAAACTTTGCAAAGTGGTCAAGGGCTGCACTCTTCCATGATAATGCTGGAAGAGGTGCAGGGTCTGGATGGAGGTTGGGTGCCAAAGTGAGCATGGGGCAAGGGACTGGGATGCAGGAGGAGGTGTGGGGTGTGGGAGGGAGTTTGGGTGAAGGAAGCAGCTGGACTTGGATTCAGGGATTTGGTTTGTGACCTAGGACAGGGGATTGGGGTATGGGGTTTAGGTTGTGACCTAGGGCAGGAGGGGGTTGTGACCCGGGACAGAGCACTGGGGTGCAGGGGTTTGGGTTGTGATCTATGGCAGGGAATTGAGATGCAGGGTCTGGGAAGGAGTATGGGTTCAGGAGGGGGGCACAGAGTTTGGGTGTGGAGAAGGGTGGCAGGAATGGGAGGCAGACGGTTGGGAGGAGTGGGATGCTGGGGAGCAGAGGCAGGCTCTGGTCAGGAGACCTACCTGAATGACTCCTGGCCAGCAATCCAGCAGGGTTCTCAGACAGCTTACCTTCCTGCTCCTCCCCTGCACAGGCTGCAGGGGCCATGTAAGTTGGTGACTAGGAGCGTTAGGGGAGGGTGGGAGTGGTGCTTCATGTGCTGCCTGGTTTTCAAACAGGCAGCTCCTAGAAACCCACCAATGGGATTGTGCTGGGGGCAGGAGCAGCATGTGAAGCTCCACTTCCCCTTCCCCCAGGCTCACAGCTGAGAGAGAAAAATGGCTGTGTCAGCCACTTTTCTGAGCGGGGGGGAGGTGGGGCAAGTAGTGAGTCTGCCGGAGGCTCTGTGCTGCATCTACGGATTGGATCTGGTGGCTTGGGGGGCTGGATCTGGCTACAGGGCTGTATTTTTGCCCAGGTGTAGGGAATCACCTCACATGTTTTGGTTCTCTAATTAGATGGGTTCTATTCTCA
The DNA here is from genome assembly GCA_030068395.1 of Apalone spinifera. Lineage (NCBI taxonomy): Eukaryota > Metazoa > Chordata > Testudines > Trionychidae > Apalone > Apalone spinifera. The sequence continues at coordinate 32,004,986 of JANRFK010004440.1, read as the reverse complement.
GCTCTACATTAGACATCCAGGGGGACCTAGTGTTAATGATTTAGTGCCTGATATTACATAGTGTATGAAGTGCTGTCAGCACCTCACAGCAGAAAGCACCCCCTTAAAGCCTCAGCTTTTCTATCTGTAAAATGGGTATAGTGACACTTCCCTACCATCAGTCAAAATGCATTGAGATCCTAGTAGTAGTAATAATTTTGTGTTGTTGTTGTTGTATTATTGTTTGTTGCTTTTATTATTGAAATACCTATGGGGCTTGAGGGAAGCTTTTCAGACTCACAAGGAAATTCATTAAGACTTTTCAGCCACTAACTAATTGTTTTGGGATTTTATTTTAAGAATTTAAACTAAATTGTTTAGATAACCTTTTCAATTTAATTCCTCCAAATCCTCAGCGTACACTTTAAAATTTGACATCTAGTCATCTGAGGAAAATACAGCCAAAAGCATTGGATTGCCTTTTTGGAACATGTAGGGTTCCTGATGCTAGAATTTCTTCATGCTTTAATCTGTCTGGCTTGAGGGCTCTCGAAGTGTTAAAATTTAATACAAAGCAGGTAAGGTGGATTCTCCAAAGCCTCTTAGAACTCTCAGAAGATAAAGCCTGAATCTCAGACAAGAGGTTTTTTAAAAGTATTGTACAGTAACTCTCCCAAAAGTCGAAAAAGCAACATGCTCTGAATGCTCAATACAAGAAAGGTCATTGCTCTCTGAATCTAAATCCTGTCTTCACAGGTAAAGCCAGAGCATCTGAGATGGAGGTCCACAAGGTTACACCCTGAACTAATGGAAAGCTAATGGGTACATTTTCCTCTTGTTAAGTTTTCTGCCATCTCCTCCATCAGTGAAAACTATATATAATTAAAATGACCTCTTGTTTTCATTAATTAGCTATATGTTGGATTTGCTATTGAAGGAGAAACCACAGGAGAACTATTAATTTAGCTCAAATAAATTTTGCTGTGAAGGATATGTGACATGGGACAAATCCTTTCCAGGTTAATTGTCTACCAAAGAATTTAGCAGGGAAAGGAATCTCACTATGGATAGTTCATATTTTATTCAAACCAGGGGGAATAACTCCTTGCTTTGGAGTTTAGAAATGTAGCAATAAGACACAATTAAATCCCCAATTCTCAGAGACTTAACCACATTCTAGCTTTTTGCAGATCATTTGACTACACTGTGTCTGCATACAATACATGCTTCTAAAGATATGTAAATCTGTACAAGAATAGGACCCAAGTGTGGAGCTGAAAGTCAGTGTTGAACTTTATACATATATAACATATATCCATATGCTGATTGTCTCATTTCTAATTGCTGAACATTTAATGTCAGCATTTTATTTTTTTCCTAAATGAGTCCAACAACATAACAAAGGCAGTTTAAAAATCTGTGAAAAATATTTTGGTTCATTATGGTCCCAATGGGAAGCCCACTGAATGAAATGATATCAGTGAGCTTTGGATTAGGCCCTGTGTATTTACCATCTTGAATTCAGATCAGTAAAGAACAGTTTGACTCAGTTCAGAGATCATTATTTGAAGACATATTTCAAGAGACTTTAAACTAACAAATATGTTCATAATAAGCTCTAAAGCTAGCTTATCTTGTTTTTTATACATTGCCTACTAGTGTGGCATCTGATGCTTGTTGAAAATCTAATTGCATAATTTACTTTTTTATTTTTTACTTTATTTTTACTTTAAAAAAGATTTTACTATCAATATATTAGAGTAGAGCAATTTGGGCCTAGGACTAGCTAAATCTGAGTGTGCAGGTCATTTTCATTAGATGTGCTGTCCTCATGGTGCTGTTAGGAACCAGAGTCAAATTCCTGCTATACCAATAGGAGCTCTGCTGTCGGAATGAAGAGAAACCACTAGCTACCTCAGGGTATGTCTACACTAGCCACCCTAGTTCGAACTAGGGTGGCTAATGTAAGCATTCAGACTTGCAAATGAAGACCGGGATTAAAATATCCCAGGCTTTATTTGCATGTTTCCAGGCGCTGCCATTTTTAAATGCCCCGTAGTTTGGGCTCCCTGCCCGCGGCTACACGCGGCACGGGCTAGGTAGTTCGAACTAAAGCCCCTAATTCGGACTACCGTTACTCCTCATTGCAGATATTTTAATCCCGGGCTTCATTTGCAAGTTCGAATGACTACATTAGCCACCCTAGTTCGAACTAGGGTGGCAGCGTAGACATACCCTCAGTTAGGCCGCACAACCTTTTGAAAATCTATCTCCACTGTTTTCTTCTCTCACTTATGTCTCTGAGAAGAGCTGTAAAGGAGGCAGTGAAAGCTGCTGCCAGTTTTTATGCTTGGAGAAGAGTCAGCAGCACTTCTTTCTAGTGAGGATCAGAATTTAACATTGCTCTTTGGGGCGCAAACTGTCGTCTTGTTCTGTGTTTGTACAATCTGCTGAGGCTTTAGTTGCTGTCACAATATGAGTAAATGATAATGATAAAACTATGACAATTCATTTGCAAATGAATCTACCTCATTTTTTAAATTTGCATTTACCTGCTTCTGACTGCTAAAATACCTTTTTATATTTGAGAACACGGATTCACAAACTGGCCACACCATCCCAGTATACATAGATGATGCCACTTCCTTGTTACAATCGTCTGCATTTTTTTTAAAAGAACCTTATACTGCTTTCCATGAGGTTTCAAGGTCCTTGTCTCCAGCTTGTGTGTTGTTGTCTTGAAATCTTTTTGAAAGATGCCAAACTTTAATCTTTCTTCCCCCAAACAATAAACAATCACCTACATCAAGTTCTCAGATCCACTTAGTAGCCTTCCTATGTTCCTGACTTTTTATAGTGTGTTTTATTGTCTGTCATCTCTTTTGTTGTCTTCTGTGTCTAAGAACCAAATGATCACACAAGTGATATCAAAGCTTCCATCAATATGATTTCTCTTCCAACTGACACAGAATAGGGACCATAATATATTAAGGATGATATGTCAAGGCTATATCTAGAGCACATTAAAAGCATTTTATTCTAACACTGAATTTTCTTGTGGGAGATATATGAAGAAAATACAGATTTTAATAGTAAGACTTTTAAAATGGGAGATCATTCTGGGGGAAAAATGTTTTTCTCTTAACTGAAAAACAATATGGTATAATATAATTTGCACTGCTAGTGACAATCTCCCAGGAAACAATTTAGCACTGATGTCTTTCAAAATGAGCCTACTAGTTTACATTAACAATGTAATGCAAGGCCAGGCATGGTGTAATGGAATTTAAAAACCTTAAAATGAGTAATTGAGTCAGGAATCTTGCCTTTGAAATTTAGAGAAATAATGTTGTAATAAAGCAATTAGGAAATGCAAAATTATAACTCCATTGCTTTTAAGCTTTATTTTAAAGTTAGGGCATGATTTTTTAAAACCAAGATGTCTATTTTGTGCACACATTAATGACACTTTTATAACAGTAGAGGTTTTTTCCTGACAAAATTTTCCTTTACACTCATGTACCAGTTAGTTGCCTTCTCTACCACAGTGGTATTTGCATTTAAATGGTTCAGGAAAGGTCCTGGTTAAAGCACTTGAATGAGACTCATGACATCTGTGCTCGTTTTCTAGCACTCACAGACTTTCCACGTGACCTTGGGCAATTCGCTGGGGGCTTGGCTACACAATCTGGCAATGTGCACCATGTGATGTAATATTTAAAGCACTCTCATATGTTGCACTTCAGTAGCTCCTGCTGTTATGTACTGAAAGTTAACTACAGGTGGAACCTATCTAATCTGACATCCTGAGGACCAGACTGGTGCCGAACAAGAGAACTGCTGGACCCTGGGAGGTCAGTATTGTCTAGCAGCATTACCAACACTTATAAGAATCCAGTAAGCAGTAAAAGGCATTTAGGGATAACTTAGAGCTAAATAACATCACAGAATACTGAGAGACTGGTGGCTGTAAACAAACTTTTTGGGACTGTGGCAAACTTGGCCTCAACCATGATAGCGGACATCCAGCTAATTAAAATCAAGCTGGACCACAGATGTTGCCAGACCCGAGTGTGCCAGACTAGAGAGGTTCAACCTATAATGTGCTTTAATGTGGTGCTGCTTGACACATACTACATTTAAGTGTACCAGAGAATAAGTGCACACCAGAAGGGTCTACCTGGGCCAAGTAACATAGAGCATTTTGCAAATCACACTTGTGTTCAGGGATGCTGAGGGGAGTGGGGTGGCAGGAAAGGGAACAGTTGCCCTGGGATCCAGCAATTTAAAAGGGTCCAAGGGTCTAGGCCCTTTAACTTGCTTCTGGAATCCCATGAAGTGGTATCTGGGCAGTGCTGAGGCCTGACTGGTGGAGGTGCAGGCAGGAGCAACTCGAGGAGAGCTGCCGGCAACTGAAGCCCTAGGCCGAATGTGCGATCGATGCCCCCACCTCCATAGCCCTCAATGGCGTGACATCATCATTGGGTGCTGCGTTAAACGCAGTGCCCTAGGCAACTGCTGAGGTTGCCTTCATCCCCGGGCCACCCCTGGGTGCAGGGCAGTCCTGGAAACACTGAGGACTGGCTGTCCCTAGTTCTACTCCTTCCATCTGAGACCACGCCCCTTCCAGGGGGCCAGGAGCTGCCCTCCTACTCATTGCTCAGGGCCTGGCAAGTTGTCTGCCAGCCTGTTCTTGTGCACATTATCTCACTCTTTAGACAAATCTGTCTCTCAGGTCCTCATCTGTAAAATAGCGATGGTAGTGATAAATGCCTACTTCAGATGGGTGAAGAGAGAGTGACGAGGCCCTGGAAGCAGATACTGAGTTCTTTGGAGGGCAGAGACCATCTTTTTATTCTGTTTATGCATCAGAGCACAGTGGGACTGGGGCTCTAATAGCTAAATAACCATAAATCTGGGATATTTCAGAATGAAAAGCCCCACTATTTCCAAATGTACACTACTATGATGATATTTTATGCAGTAAAGACTGTGTGCTGCAAATCTATTTCTGGAGGATTTTTACTTGAAGATACAGCAGTGTTGCACTTTTCTGTATATTTCCTTTTTAATCTAAATAGCAATAAGTATAGTAATTACCTTTCAGAAAATTACGTGTTCAAAGGGGGCTTAATTGTATAAAGTCAAGTATATATATAAACCGATAATTTGCTTACACAAGCAGAGCCAATATTTGAATAATTGCGGTTGGCTGGGAGCCTATTATTTTATAAAAGAGGCGCAGTTGGCATTTCTACCATGTATATTTCTCTTCCACCTGAATGACAGTGTTTGTGTAAAACATTCATAGAAAAGCTCAGATGGAACTGTGGATAAACAATAAACTAGAGCTATTCCCTATAGGGGATTTGGAGTCATAACTCATTAAGTTCATTGACATAGTACAAGTTATTCTTTTATCATATGAAGCACAGGTAAATTTTTGGGGGCTCTGATTCATGCAGCATATATAGTTTATTCCAAGATGCACAACTGAAAATACTTAATCAGAATTATAAGGCATAATGCTATTACTTTGAAGTTATATAATATCTGAACTTGCTGAATTATTCTGCTTTATTTCACTTCAAATTGTCAATGATTGTCATTAGAGAGCTTGCAGAACCTCTTCTAAATTATTGTGTATGCACGGATTTGATTTACATTCTTGTTTTTTTCTTTTCTCTTTCTTATTACTGTGTGCTGACTGTTGTGTCAAACTACCAAGAGATTGTTGACACACCACTTTCAATGCAAACCATACTTTTCTCTTGAGAGAGCTGTATTATTCTGGTGTATAAACTTACAACTTACATTTATACTACATATACCAATACTGTCCCTAGCAGAATGTTATGGAATAGCTGTAGTGACTCCACAGTATATCATGCAGTCCTGCAGTCATTGCTTATTTAATTTATTGATTTACATTGTGGTATTTTCTTGGAACCCCAGACAAGGAGTGGGACCCCTTTGTACTGCGTGCAATACAAACACAAATATGTGGTATGACTGCAGGATCAGCCCTAAGGTTGTAAGGTACTTCACTTCTTGCTATAAGGTGGGTGTGGGTTGGCTTTTGTTTTTTTAATTCTATAATTTCCACTCAAAAGATCATCTTCCTATCTGAAGCTTTTTGTGCAATGTAATCCTATGTGATCATTTATTTTCAGAGTATCATTTCAAAGGTATTGGTCCTAGGATATTAGAAAGACAAGATGCGTGAGGGAATACCTTTTTTGGGCTGACTTCTGTTGGAGAGATTATGTGACTTGAAAGCTTGTCTGAGTTCTGTCTTGTTTGGGTCTGGCAAAATTATTCAGCTAAGTCCAAGTTTGTTTAGCAGACGTAGTTAACATATATTGGGCATGTCTGCATTAGTAAATAATTTTGAAATAAGTAAAATCAAACTAATAATTCCAGAAATAACGAAATTGAAACGGCATGTCCACACTACGGGAAAGCATCAACATTGCTCAGAATTATTTCAAAATAGCGTGTCCACACTGATTGCAGCCTCCCTCAGATTTAGAGCCCCCCGAAGCATTCCGGAGAGGGCACCAGGAGGGCAGATGCTTCCTGTGGCTGCTTGGTGAGGCAAGCTGCCATGTGTGCTTTCAGGGCCTCCTCTTTACGGCAACATTTCACACACCACTCCTCTACTGCCAAATGGACACAGTGTGCTCTGGTTGCCCTTGTGGACACCACAGCACTGATACTATGGAGCCAGAGCTACTAGAAAGCAGTGCCAGGTTCACAGGCCTTGTGCTGTGCCTGATGGTGGGGCAGTTTGTCCAAACTACCCACATGCTGCTCCAGCAGGAAGACGATCAGCCAGGTGCTGATGCTCCTAGTGCTGCAAATACCCCTAAATCCTCTGGACATGGGTGAACACTGCTTCTGATGTAAAGAGACCAGTTATGACTGGTGGGACTGTATCGTCTTGCAGTTATGGGACCGCCAGCAGTGCCAGCTTCATGTAGCTCTGCGAATGGCTTACCCTGCCCTCAGACAACAGGACACCCAATTGTGACCTGCCATCCCCCTTCAGAAGCATGTTGCCATCGCCCTGTGTTACCTTGCCATGCTGGTGGGCAGCTACTGTTCCACTGGGAACCAATCTGGCATGGGGAAATCCATATTTGGGGCCATGCTCCTGCAGATAGCCAAAGCCATCAACAACATTTTGCTGCAGAGTGTCATCACTCTGGGCAATGTCAACACCATGGTGGATGGCTTTGCCACCTTGGGCTTTCCCACATATGGGGAGAGGCATAGATGGTACCATATCCCTATCCTGGCCATTGACTACTATGTTTCAGACTATATAAACAGGAAGGGGAACTTCCCGATGGTGCTGCATCACAAAGGACCCTGCTGCATCACAAAGGACACTTACTGGACTTGAACGTTGGGTGGTTGGGGAAGGCACATGATGCCTGCATCTTCTAGAACTCATGCCTGTTCCAGAAGATGCTCAATGGCACTCTTTTCCCTAACGGCACCATCAAGGTCAGGGACAAGGACATGCCCAGCTGCATCCTGGGCAACACAGCTTACCGCTTGCTCCCCTAATTCATGAGGTCCTACACAGGCAGCCTGGACCCCACCAAGGAGCACTTCAATGACAGGCTGAGCAGGTGCCACATGGTAGTGGAGTTTGCATTTGGCTGCTTGAAGGAATGGTTCAGGAGACTCCTCACCCACCTGGACTTCAGTGAGCTCAACATCCCTTTTGTGGTGGCAGCCTGCTGTGTGCTCCACAACCTATGCAAGAACAAGGGAGAGACTTTCCTACCAGGGTGGGGGGGCAGAGGCTGAACGGCTGGCCAAGGCTTAGGATCACATCGAGGGATGTACTAGAGGGGGGAGGGGTGTTGGGGGATCTGTGTGTGAGTGGCAGAGGCTGCTTGCTGGAGAGAGTGCTACCTAGTCCTACCTTCTTTTCCTCCCCCCGGTAAATTCCCCTGCAGGGGATTGGTCTCCTCCACATGTTACACTAGACTGGATGCTGCCCGAGTGCGGGCCTGTGTTGTGAGTGGCACTGTTGTGTAGTTCCATGATGCCAGCCTCCTTAGTGGTGGCTTGTTGTGGGAAGGTGTCCCCTCAGAGAGGCAGGCAGGCCTCTCCAGGAACCTTGTGAGAATGACTGAGGGGTTCCTGAGTGATAGCGTTGTGCGGCTGAGTGCTCCAGACTGATGCTCCATGTGACCCACATGCACAGGCTGTTGTGTGACCCTCCCCCCCCCAGGCCCAGTATGCCAAGTGAGGAGCTCGCAGCCCCTGACAGCCCATCACCCGCCCCAGCGTGAATATAGGGAAAGTTATAAAACTTACCTGAAGTGCCTTCCCCGGGTTTGTCAGGTGCTTCTGAGATATCCTGGGAGGAGGGAACTGGCTCTGGGGTGAGGAGCAGCTCCTGGCTTGCAGGCAGGTCAGCCAGGTGGTTGGCCTGCTGCTCTTCCTCCTCCTTGCTGTCATCATCCTCCACAACCTTGCCCTTATGGAGGCTGACACCAGGCATGTCCTGGCTGGACTCAACAATTACGGGGAGGGGGATGACCAGCCCTCCTCTCAGGATGGTATAGAGCTGGTTGTAGTAGTGGCATGTGTGAGGTGCCACCCCAGAGTGTCCACTCTTCTCCCTACCTTGTTGTAGGCCTGCCAAAGCCCTTTTATTTTCATGCAGAGTTGGTTGATGGTCCATATGTGTCTTTTTTTGCCCAGGCTGGCAGCTATCTGGCCGTAAACATTGACATTCCTTTTTTTGGTGTGGAGATCCTGGGTGTTGGTCTCTTCGCCCCAAATGTCAATGAGATCCAGGATCGCTGCACCAGTCCAGGGCAATGCTCTCTTGCATCTCTAGTCAGGGACAGCTGAAGGTGTTGCAGGAGTGCTGCCAGTCGTGGGGTTCAGAGGGAGTGATCGGGTCTGCCATGGCTCCTTTGATGGTGTGGTGTGGCACGGGGCTGGCAAATCTCTCCTTGTGCTACAAGCCCTTTTCCTGCAGCCTGCTGCTTTAAAAACTCTGCAGGAGAAAGAGAGCAGCGGAGCTGGCATATGTGGCCAGAGCGGCCACAAGTGCAGTTGTGAGAGGCCTCTGGAGGAACCCCTCAGTCCTTCTCACAAGGTTCCTGGAGAGGCCTTCCTGCCTCTCTGATGGGACACCTTCCCACAACAAGCCACCACCCTAGCAGCACCAGAGAGTCCACACTACCGCTATTTGAAAATAACAATTTCGAAATCAGTGTTATTCCTCGAGAAAAGCAGAAGTTCAGATTTCAAAATAACCAGCCTGTTATTTCAAAATAATGGGTGTGGAACTGTGGATGAACCACTTACTATTTCGAAATAAGAGGGGTTATTCTGAAATAACTCCTTAGTGTAGACCAGGGCATTCTGTCCACCTTGTATTTAGCTTTGGAAACATTCAGCCTTTTTCTGTGTCCATCTATATACATCCTACTTAACCTTAGCAAAAGGAAGAGGGTTGTTAGAGTCTTGTATTATTACTTCAGACAGGGCTAGAAATGGATGTATGCAGTAATTATTGAAGCAAGCTGTTACCTCAAATAGTGGGTCAGTTAGAGATAGAATCAAAGCAACTAAATTCAGAAGGGAGGAAATTAATACTGCTTCAGATTTATTAGAGTTTATTTTAAATCCTGGCAGTACACTGAATCGTTCTATATAGATCAATATCTTGAGAATATACATTTCATTACTGGAGACTTTTAAAAGTTTGCCATCCAGCTATGGTCCAGTCATCTTAAGTTTTCTCTCACACAGGGTGAATTCTACTGAGCTCTAAAAAAAAGAGAAACTGCACTTTCCTTCAAGGCAGATGATATTTTTAACAGAGAGGGCTGTTTTTAATTAGTGATGGCCCAAATCTATGAGTTGCTCATATGGTGATGTCATATGAATCTATCTCCATATGTGGTCTAGCAGAACATCCTTCAGGATCAGGAGCAGGGTATGACAGTGAAACGCTGCAACCCATTTGTGTGGTGGATATTGTCACCATGGTGGTTACAATTAAGCTTTCTAATGAACTTGCCATGTTGAGGTAGCTATCTAGCTAATATTCAGTACTTAGTCTCCATCATTGTAGCATTTGAGAACCTCACAATCTTTGCTGTATTTACAATAGCCCTGTGACATAGGGAAGTGCTATTATCCCCATTTTACAGAGTCACACAGAGGCTAAATCACTTGCTCAAGGAAGTCTGTGTGGCAGAGCAGGGAAGACATTGTCAAGTGCTCCCTAGAAAAGAAATGTCCGAAAGAGGTGGTAAGGTGGTATCTTTTTTCCTCAATATTTCTATTCTCTTTCTCAATATTTATGTGACCACATACTCATTTGGATGCTTCTTATTCTAACAATCATGACATAGGGACCCCTGACTTAACCATCTGCTCAGTTACTGCCATTTCTCTACCAGCTTGTGGCAGGGTGCGCTTGCCTTCCAAGGGGCAAGCAAGGGTTAATTCAGTACTGAAAGCCAAGGAAGCCAGGCTTCTTCTGTCTTACTGGACATGCCCCAGCTGCACAGATATAAAAGAGCGCAGCTCAGCTCACTTGGGTTTGATTGCCAGAGGAAGTGGATGTGCACCAGCGCAAACCCAAATATAGAGACTTCATAACCCAGGATGCAGGTTAGAAGCTCCCCAGAGGCTTCAGGAAGTTCATAGACCCCAAGAAGTGGACCATTCCAAACTAGGCAGATGAAACAGAGACCTGCACCACAGCTATGGAGATAGCGGCAGAAAGTAGCCTGGCAGAAGGTGAAAAATAACTAGGCTGTGAGCCAGTGTGTTTCAGCTGGAGCTTTTCCCTGCTGACTCAGTGGCTGGAGCTGTAGCCACTAATAGAGCCCTGGGCTGGGGTCCAGTGGAGAGAGAGAGGCAGGACCTCCCTGTCAGGAAATGTAAACCCTTCCCCTGTCTCTAACCAGGAGGCCTTACTACCCTGGGAACTGGAGCAAACGTATTGACTTGGGCCATTTGACCATCTTACTCTGTGAACAGAAGTGAATTTATTGACTCTGGCCATTGGGCATCACTATCCTGCCAATTAGGGTGCGTTTATGATGTGGGCCATGTTACCCACCAGAACAGGGCGAGTTTACTGACTTTGGCAATGGGGCCACACAATCACAGGGCTAAGGGTGGACCTATAAACATGGGTTGGGGAGAACAAACCAGAGAACAAAGTGCATGCGTGATCCACAAGAAAGACAGGTGCACTCACCCCACACTGAACGTGGTCATCCCTAAGTGTGTCACTATGCTCTGCTAGCCTTTGTTAAAATAACTTTTCTGCTTTCTGGTAACCAACTAACCAACCCTCTTGGTCCTAGAGTGTCACTTTTGCCAGTACTCAATAAAGTTCAGGGCTTTTTTTTAATGGATTTCATTAACAGGTTGAAACAGTTACTATTAATCTTCCAAACACAGGAGAAAAACCTAAAACAAAAAACAAACAAAACCTTCCAATAGATTTTGGTTTTGGGAGAGACCCACAAGGAAAGAAAAAGTGATAACCCACTGTTAATGGATCCAGTATCAATAGATCATTCTCCAAATGTTAAGTGGCCCCTTTTTTATTGACAGGCATAAAGCATTAGGTCTGATAAATGATCTAAAAATAAGATCAAAGTCAACAATGGTCAGTCAAAAAATTGGATCTGAGCTGCAGAACAAAAGGAAAAATCCAGCTCTCTGGAGAGGTACAATTCCAAACATCAGAAAGAATTAAGCAGTTTAGGTCCTTTGGAAAGAAACAAAAATACCTGTATGTGACTGTGGGGCAGAAACAACAACCAACAGCAGAGAGAAGGGAACAAATAAAACAGCTCCTAAAGTCTGAAGAGTGAAGGCTATGGCTGCAAACCTTGGAGATGTCCTAGAATGATGATTGTGTTATAAGGAAATGAATACCAGGTAATTAAGAGAAGCAGAAATGAATAGGGGAGAGGATTTTACTGTAAACAGATGCATAGTGGAAATAAACAACAGCTATGAGGAGAGATTAAAGAGTGTGGGACTTTTCAGCTTGGAAAAGAGAAAACTAAAGGGGGATATGATAGAGGTATATAAAATCATGAGTGGTGTAGAGAAAGT
>JANRFK010004440.1:31975279-31992781 GCA_030068395.1 Apalone spinifera | reverse complement strand
TCCTGCTGTGACCTTATGTTCTTACTTGCAAACACCTCTTTTCTTAAAATGCTACTGTCTTTACAATAGGTTGCCCCCAACAATTTAGGAGGAGGAAATACCCCAAAGAATGTGCAAAGGGATAAAAAGCAAGGTGACACAAAGGACCATGTTTATAGTTGTAGTAAATTATATGGGATGAGTTGTGCATGGCTTGGCTTTGGGAGTCCATAGTTCATTCTTAGAGTACGTCTACACTGCACGCTAATTTTGAAATAAGCTATTCCAGAATAGTTATTCTGAAATAGCACATCTACACTGCAGAGAAGCCTCAAAATTAGTCTGAGGCAAGCTTCCCTAATGTAGACATGCCATCTCAATTTAGAGCCCCAAGAGGCACTGGAGAGGCATAACTTAGAATGGCCCTGATGAGGGGCTATTTCAAAATAGCAGCAGTGGAGCGTCGACACACGCCTCATTTAAAAATAGCTATTTTGGAAGCGGCGTTATTCCTCATAAAATGAGGTTTACAGATTTCGGAATAAGCCATCCATTATTTTGAAATTATTTTGAAATAACTGAATGGCTGTGGAGATGCTCGCATTATTTTGAAATAATGCTAGTTATCTCGAAATAATGGTGCAGTGTAAGCACACCCTTACTCTCTCTACTGGGTAGAGGAGACATGCCTGTAAAACCTTAGTAGACTGGCTTTATAGCATTTTACACCTGTTATAAACAGGTCTGACTGACTACACCAAGTTGACAGTAAACCCTCTCTGTGTATCATTTAAAAAAAATTAGCTTAAGACTCTGTATTTACAGAATTGTGTGCTCTGTGCCATTCAGAACATTGTTATCCTGTATTTCTAACCTTCGTGGGCAGTTTGATTACTTTTAGTACAGTGTATTATTTGTATAATCATGTCATATTATGTGCTTATTTGGCAGATGTTGTTAGATGAGAACTTTTCATGAAAAAAACTTTTTGTGATGAAAATGTTGATTTTTTTAGGGGGTGAGCAAGGGGAATTCCTGACTCAAGACTCTTTCCTCAGAGTTCCTATGGAAGACTCACAAATGTGCATTTTTATGATTAAATCCAATTTGAGACATAGCTTTCTTCTTATTTATTTTAGGCTATAGCTGCTGTTCTAGATGTCGTTCTAGCTGCAACTGTTGATTGTAGAGGCAAATGCAATACATATTGTTACTTTTTATCCACACTATCTACAATGTGCAACTTACCATACAAATCATCATTTCAATTGAACACATCTGAGCTGTTTAATATTTGATCAGTTCTCTGGAATTTGCTATTCAACATAAAATTGAACAAATAATTGCATTTTGGGTCAAGTGAGTGGTAAAACAAAATCATCCGTATATCTCAAAGGTAGGCAAACTTTAACACTAATAATACATAACATAAAACTATCTGAATAAATGTCTCTTTTTGGTATTCAATTCATTGGCTCTTAGTCCTTAAAAGATTAGTTTCATAAATATATTCTGCAGTGGTGTGGAAATTATTACCTCTGGAAGTATAACACATTTACAGGAGAGCCCTTTGAAAGATTCAACAATATGCTCTTCAATAATATGCTTTAGAGACGCTGATCTTGGATAAGTGTATCTGGGCCAGTCATACTGATTGACATATGGGAAGGTAAAGAGAACACAAATAGCACAGGAGTCATTTACCCTAATAAAGTTAATTTATGGTTCCTGTGGCAGTATGCAATAATTGAAAAAGGTTTGTTGTTATTGTTCTGGGCCATGTGCATTCTAATAGTAACTGAGGGAGGCAAATTTGCTTTTTGATTGCTATAATGCTGGTTTGAGATAACATGAGTTTTCGAAAATCATTTATTCAAAGCATGTTCTCCGAGTTATATATATATATAAAAATATACATTAATCAGTCATCCCTGACATAGCAGTGTATGAAATGGTCAAGTAATATTGTGTGAGACTGAAACGACAGTCTCCTACAGGCCAAAACACACAATGGACAGCACACATCAGTGGGATATGAAGGTCCTCAGAAGCATCTCACAGGACCAGGCCTTCCATCCCTTTTTACTTCATGGAATATAGGGTCTTATCTGCACCATTGAAGTCCAGGATAGTTTCTGGTATTGTTTTTAATAGAAGCAGAGTCAGAGCACCAGGTGGGCTTGTGGGGAACCTGAGCTTCCAGGCTTCCAGCCCATTGGCAGTCCAACTGGTGGCTGCTCTTGAGCTGGGGCTCTGGGACTTGTCAAGCAAACAGCTAATATACTACACCTGAGATCTCTCATTGTCTGAGAACAAGAACTTCTCTCTGCTACAGGCATGCTACAAGGGCTAAACAATACATTGAAGGGTGGTGATAGTAGGGAGGAACAGAGAGACAAGTTGGATGTATGTCTGTTTTCAAATGACAAGATTTAAAGGAATCTGCTGTATTTGGTAACTTTGGACAGTGCCAAACCAAAGAATTTGCCAAACCGTGGAAGGTCAGTATTGTCTAGCAGCATTGCCAACATTTCCACTGCTTACTCAGGGAACAATCTTCCCAACATACATTGCTCCAGGCACTACCAACATGGCTGAAGTGTGTGGTGCTTTGGTATCACTGCTTATTCAAGAAGGGCCAAATTCTGACCACAGAGTCACTTACGTAAATCTCTAGAAGGGGGAGATGTGCTGTGTGCATGGATATTATGGAAGAACTGAGCGCTAAACTCTTGGAATATTTAGTTATGAGCAAATTTCAAATTCATAAGTAAGAGTTTAAATGTTTCCTGAGTTCTAAAACAATAGCAGAATTGATAGGACTAACAGTGTTAAATTATTTTTAAATAGTGACTACCCTGTACTTCAGTTGGTAATGATGGAAGTTTTAGCCAGAGACAGGAAGCCCCACATTATGAACATTTAGACATCAGAAAAATCTCCATTTTTAAAGCACTCTTCCATTTCAAAGGCTGATAAATCACAGCAGCTAAAAGTCACATAGAATCAGTTTAGTCTTTCATTCTTGAATAACTTTGTGATTTCATTCTTTCCTTAGTTCCAGAATGTAGAAGATTTACAATAGTCATATGCAGTGGATATAGTATATGAGAGCATTAAAATATACCGAATTGAATCCCATATTTTTTCCTTTTGTCATCCATCATCATAAAAGGCTGTCACGAAAGGGATAAAGCTCATGGAAAGAAAAAGAATTATAATGCGACTTTGGAAGAGAATTGTTTTGTATTTATTAGAAATTGGTTAGGTTCACATTGTAGTTTATATAACCATAATCAATTATAAATCCTGGCAGCAATTCGTACCAAGAATTTATAATTTCTTCATGGCTTCTGTAGTGAGCATCAAGGACTGACAACCATTTACCATTTTTTGAAGATCTGTTTTGCCTCTGTTGATTCTTCAATAGCAATGGCATTGTCATAGTTCACTTTTTACTCAAATGTTAATGTTACTTGGACTTGCTGATATTTTTGTAGGCAAGCAATACAGAGCATTCCTCCCTTCCCAGCATTGTAAAGATTCTGGGTGAAATTGTGGCCCACTGAAGTCAACGGCAAAATTACCACAGAATTCAATCGAGGTAAGTCTTCATCTGCTGCATTATGATGTCCATAGCAGTACTTCACATAAAGGTAGTACTGTTAGGCCCATACCCAGAGCACACTATGTAGTTGGAATGACCAAGCACTTGGCAATGGGTAAATGGATTAGGACAGGCAGGATTCCTCTGTAATCCACCTGAATATTTACTATGCCGTAGTGTCTGTTGCCCCTCACAGATACACCACCCCAGGCAGAAAGATTGAATCAGCAGAAGGGCTGTCCAAGTCTTGCCCTTTCTGTTCCCGGCTGTTTGTGATAAGGCAGCTTGTGCCTTGCATGCAATGGGTATTGTGTCTTAAATGCTACTAGCAATTTAGACAGATGAGAGAAAATGCTTCTGCTTCTGCATTACTGTGTCTGAATTTAAAGAAGGAAATTTCCATCACTCAGTAGATAAGAGTGGAAAACTGTTGCTATAGAGAAAACACCTTTTGTGCAACTAGATAAGGCCCTATGTTTTTACCACCCCTGCACTCCTGTCATCCACACTGCAGTGCCATAAGTAGAGGTCAGACTATCTTCACTAATTTCTTTTACACTACACATCTCTAAACAACCTATATCTCATTTCAATTCCATTCTTTTTAATTAGATGTCACTCACTTTTAAATTCAGTTCAATCTAACCAAGTTTCTATGTAGGAATATGAGATGAGGATCTGGCCCTTATTGTGAAAATTAAACAGTCCGACTAATCTCTAGTTTTACAAATTAAAATTAGTTGAAAACACATGAAATATATTCTACTACATCTCGAAGTTATCTTAAAGTTACCTTAAAATAATCAGCTTCTGACACATCATCTTCCACAAAATTGTGCAATGTAACAGCTCTATTATTGGATGACTCTCCATGGAGGGTTAGTCACGATGGGCATAAGGTGCATTAAAGTGTTTTTTGAAATAGTATGCTGAATGCAATCTGATTTATGAATGTAGGCGGAAATTAAAGTGATATGCCATAGCAAGTTATTTTTGTTTTTGACTTATTATATTTCTAACTGTCATAAAACAAAATTGTCTTTTGATTGTTGTAATATGCATTGAAATAACCTGTAGGAAATTTATCTTCCAGAGCTTATGAAATCATTTTCTCCCACTAAGAATGAATGTGTTGTAAAAGTAGTTTGCCATCTGAATATTTCATATGGGAATGAAATTAAATTGCAGGCCGTATAGTTAGGCTGGGTCACATGTTAATCCATAAGAAAGAGGGAAGGACAAGTTCTGTGGCTGATAGACAGAGCAGATAATCTTGAAAGAATTAATGTTTCCCCTCCATAATATTCACCTTGTTTGTTTGTTATGGGGTAGCTTCATGGTTCCAGCATCAATGACTCTGAGAAATGCCAATTATCAAGTTCTAATTGGTCATCTGTTCCTACATACTGGAAAAGAGAGGCAGGCTCTTCTGTGGTTAAAGTACTGGACTGGGACTCTGTAGATCAGGGATCAATTTCCAGCATTTTTAGACACTTCTTTGGTGGCAATGTCAACACCACCATCATCATGACAAATCCCAAAGCACCATCTGCATCAATCAATAAGTCCTTCAGCTGGTCTAGCTAGATATTCAGTTTATGTCCATCACTGAGGAGCCTATCACATTCCCACAGGATCACCAGATGTGTTGTAACATTCCATGGTAAACACAGTTTGCAATTTGTTGGTTTTCCATCCTAATAATTTGTCCATACCGTGAAAGATGCCACAACTGAGTCAATTAGTATATCACTGATGTGTGGATGTGTGCTTTGCTCCTTGTCTCAGGACTTAAAATACTCACCAGGAGTGCTTATCTTGATGCAAAGTGTAGAGTAGTGCAGGAAGTTCATAGTGCTTGATGCACATCAGTAAATATAACATTGATTACTCGTGTATTAATTTTGTGGTACTTATGGTACATTTATGATTATGATACTGTGTTTGTCACTGATCCTCTGACTTGTGTCACACTATACAGTAACAAGAGGTTGCTTTCAGTACTAACAGGCTTTCTGCATATGTTGGGAACAAATAAAGATTATTTTTCAAAAAACACAATTTTGAGTAACAAAATCACTGCAGAAATCTGTGCAATTTAAAAGCAAATACATAAAATGTAATAAATAAATGGAACAGAGCTTAACAAGGGGAGAAAATATTGATCTTCATTTTGGCTGTACATAGAGCCAATCATGCTTTGCCTCTCACAGGTTAGTGTATTTGTAGCTATGGTTGTTCTTTCTGTTTTCTGGTGTGGAGTGGTAGTTTGAATGCTGCTTGAGGTCACATTCCCAGGAGTTCCAATATCTCCTGTCCACTCCATGCCAAAGCATGTTGTAGCTGGTATGGTTGGTCGGTCAGTCGCACACAACAGAGGAGAGTTGCTTGGGCTGCTTGCTAAGCTGGACAATCAGGAAAAAGCATTTAAGAAATTCACAAGATTTTAAAGGGGCAAGGTGGGACTTCTAATCTTAGTAACAGGTGGGCAATAGAGTTCACAATTGTGACCAGAGTTGTTAGAGTCAGGCATTGTAGGACCATGAGGGTCAGCAGAGGTAACACAGTGTCTACCCTCACATTGCATCAACCTCAGTACATCATCCCTGGCTCATGGAGGAGGTGGTCTAACTGCATCCTTGTAACAGAGTTCTTACATGGATGGGAGACAGACAGAAGTGTAAACGCATTCACAGGTAGGTTGACACAAGGCAACTTAGGTCTACTTAATGTGTAGTGTAGACGAGGCCTCATGGCCTCTGTATCTCAATTTCCTATCTATAAAATTGGAATAATAGTATTTCTTTTCTCCCACCCTTTGCCTCTCTTGTCTATTCAGAATGAGAGTGGTTGGCAGGGAATGATGCTTATCCCGTGTTTGTACAGCACCTAGCATAATGGGGCTCCTAATTTGAGTTGTGACAGGGAGGTGCTACTGTAATACAAATAACAATCTCCCCAAGGCAGGATTGTTCCTTGTCTACTTTGTCAAGCCTGACTTTAAAATGACTCAGGCGATAATGTTTCTTCCACTTATTGCATTAGCAAAAGTATAGTTAACAATGGGCCAGATGTAGAAATGTATATGGGGTGTATCTGTTTTTATTGGTAACATTTGCACAGGTACACCTTAATGACTAAACATAATGGTTTGGACTAGTGGATGCTATAACATGGCAAAATTACAGCCCTAGTTTAAGCCCAGGCAGAAGCTGTTGTCCAAAAATCATTTAAGCTTTTGCTTACACAATGGAAAGTTCAGAAACACTCAGCATCAGGTCCACTCTGCTGCCATTGAAAGGAATAGGAGCACTGCGAGGCCAGCTAAGTGCTTTGGGGAATCCTATTTTTAATGTTGAAAGAAATGCCAAGGATTTAACTGTCTGAAACAAAACCGCCCCCATCTCTGTAACCCCCAGGAGCTCGGTGCTGGTCTCCCATCACCAGACGTGGTGGTGCACAGTGTGCAAGGATGGGGGATGGAATGTGGTGCATGAGGAGTGCCCAGGTCTGGGTGAGGAGGTCCCCCATTCCAGGCTGGTCATCATCCTCAAGCAGTGCCAGGAGGACAGCCTGCATAAACTGCTCCATGAGATGCAGCAGCCGGTCTAAGAGGCAGTGGCTGCTTCACAGGTGGTCCGGCTCTATGGTGGAAGTGCTGTGGCATCCGCAAGAGTAACCAGAGCATGCGCTAAGGTGTGTGCTGCCCCTAAAAGAGGTAGGAAATGGGGAAGGGTCTGAGACATGGGTATAGAGGGCAGCCCCGTTAAACTCAAGCTTCAGGCAGCAGCTCCAGAAAGTGACGGCTGTCCTGATGCCCTGATGTGGTTCAGACTCCAATCAGTGTGCACATGCTATTTTGATATAGATCTGCAGTATTCTGATGGGGATTTGTAGTGTGGACGTGTCATTTCAGGAGTAGTTATTCCAAAATAACTCATTTTGAAATAACGCCGTAGTATAGATGTGCCCAGAGATGCCACAGGATGACTCATTTTTAAAGTTACAGACTAACATGCTACTCCTCTGAAAAATTCTGCTTCACTTTTTCGGAAACAGATATTTTTTTATTTGTTCCTTCCTATGAACAGTTTTGAATGTTTGACTTTTCAGCACCACTCAGGCTGAAAGAGTTTTCAAAAATTCAGAATTGCTCCTGGGAAGGAGAGAGTGGTTTCCTGATATCTGTAGTTAGGACAAAGTTCAGGCCTCCCCCAAAATTTGATTTGTCCTTAAGATAGCTGGATGAATTTGTTTGTTATACTCAAGGGTGTTTTTTAATATCTGCCAATGAATAGCGGTTCTCCCTGGTCCCTCAGGAAGCCCGCGTCCCCCCTTCTCCTAAATGACTCTGATTGTGTGTGCCCAGATTGGGACACTGATTGGGTTTCTAAGGTACACAAAGGAACTAATTTGGTCCTGCTGGCCAACTGTGCTCATGCTACTTCATTGGAACTTGCCAAACATCTTTTCTTCTGCAATAGCATTTCAACTACCCTGAT
Source organism: Apalone spinifera (assembly GCA_030068395.1). Taxonomy (NCBI): domain Eukaryota; kingdom Metazoa; phylum Chordata; order Testudines; family Trionychidae; genus Apalone; species Apalone spinifera. Next base: position 31,984,693 of record JANRFK010004440.1, on the reverse strand, counting down.
GTCAAGTCCACATGGAATTCGGTGCAAAGGCACTTGTATCCCCTGTGCCCTATTGGAGAGTCTTTGAAGCCGGTGGGGCTCGGGGCTGACACAGGAGTCTGCTTCTGTGCAGCTCATTTCAGGTCAGAGCCAAGTATTGTCCCCAGCTGTGACGGCGCAGTTGGGGTTCCCCCCGATCCTGCACCCCAGTAGCAGCCACAACAGTCTCCACCAGTCAGCAGAATAGAGAGGGGTTTATTGATTTTTCCAGAATACAGCACAGCATAGACGTGATGTGGCAATAGGAGGGGGGCTAGGATGCCCCAGACCCCTTAAGGAGGGGTGCCTGAGCCCCTAGTCTCGAAGTCCCCACCCTAGGCTGTCTCCATCATGTTTCCAGCCCCAGACTAACTCTTCCTCCCCCCACATACTTCCTTTGTTCCAACCTCCTTCCCACCCCCAAGTCAGAACCGGTCAGGGCAGTGTCTGGCCCCCCTGTTGGGCCGTGCTCACAGACAGGGCCAGTAGGGAACAGCCCAAGCCTAGCGACCAGCAAGATGCCCCACTACATTACACCAGCACAAAGTGCTCACACCTTGAACAGTTCATACACATGCTCCTGGGATCAAATTGATCATCAGCACTAGGTACCTGTGCTGTAAGGGATGAGAGTCTGGCCACACCCCTTAGAACCAGGCATACCCGGAGTCCAAAAACAAAATCCCAATCTCCGATATAATTTAAGTAATCCAAGGCAGTGTTCTCAGTCATGACAGTCTGTCCCAGGCTATCTATGGGCAGGGGGCACTACTCAGAATTCCAGTGGCACAATGGGACTCCTCCAAAACAGCCTCTCCCACACACCTTCAATGTGGGCTTTCAAGTGGCTCTGTGGCTGTGACACTTAGAGCTGCCTTTACTAAGGAAATTCTTCCCTGGGCACTGTAGGTCTCACCCACTGTGAGCAATGGGAAGGACGAGTCTGAATGGTCCTTGAATGTTTCCAATGCTGGGTCACCAGGAGCCTTCTCTGCAATTTGAACCTTTGCCTTCATGACACGGGTCAAGTATAAACTTAATTTTAATGGTGGATGTCGTGTATCATGGACCAAATCAAAATGGACTGATTTATAGTCTCTAGGAAAATTACATTACAAAGAACCTTCCCAAGTGTTACGAGAAGGCAGCTGGCCTAAGAAATTATTATTCTGTGTTGCCCAGTGCATATCATGGCTAATGAATTAAATCAAACCACCTAAGGTTAAAGCTGTTTTAGAGGTGTAAAAATGCACATGAAAATGAGTTTTTATATTAAAAAATGTCATGACTTGGCTGGTGTGTTTTACTTCAGCCAGAAACATAAATTAAGTAAGTAGATTGTTATGTTTATATTTATAAGACAAATGCCATTACACTGGGCACTCTATAATCTAAATGCCTCAACAAATCTCCAATTATTTTCACACTTCCATTGTAGCTGAAGTGGATTTTCATAATGCAGCCGTGTCATGAATAATATGATTCCCAATATTGACTTTATTATTGGAGATTTTATGGTAAGATTACTCATTGAGAAAAGGAACGCCCATCTGAACAGTGGCAACTGATGCGAGACCTGCTGCTGTAGTGAAATATGGGGAGGTGTATGTGATGTTATCTATCGCCATTGTAATTATAATCCCTTCAGTATATGTATTTTTTTAAAAAGAGAGAAAGTGTGTATGTGTCCACTTACTGTGTTTTGGAATATGGTTACACTGTGCAGATAGTGAAGCAGAATAAAAGACTCATGTTTTTCTCACCATCTCAGTACAATTCATTGTGTAAATTATAACTCATTATACAGAAGTTGTTCTGTGATCTGTCTATAAATATGATGAGCCAGAGCCTCAGCTGGTTTGAATGGGCATAGCTAGTTAGCTAGCTGATCTGGTTCAGTGGGTATACAAACAGAAATGCATGTGCACAATAATAGCTTGACCAAATTGAACAGTGTGGCGAACCTGTTGTGTGTTCAAATTTAATAAGTCGAGATATCAAATAACTAACTCAGCTGAAGTTTTATATAAATAAGACAAACAGGCAATACTTAATATAATACTGCACAGAATACATAAAAGGAAACATTCATACCAAATCTAAGGCTGGAGAAGTGAGGAAGCCTATTTGAATTCACTTCTGACATACTCCCTCTAAAATTCACCTCTTATTTGTTCAAAACCAAAATCCTGGCTCATGATTGGTCTTGTTTTGAATCACTAAGATATTTGTAACTAATCTGTCACTACTAAGACCGTTGGTGACCACAATCAGCATTTAATACTTCAATATTTTGCTGATACATTGATTATAGAACACACCCTACTTCACCACATTCCTCATCCATTTTGTCAATCACTAAAATTATCAATGACAGCATTCATGAGAATTCCTTATCGGTTACTCCATTTGTCCATTCCAGCCATTTGTCCGTTCAAACAGTCATAACAGGCATCTCTTTCTATACAATGTGTGTGTTTGCAGAAAAGAGACAACGAAAATGAACTATTGATCTTGCATGGCTTTTCATGATATCTGGTTTACACAAATGATAAGATAAATACTTTCCACTATTTTATCAATTACAAAAGATATCTGTAACCAAGGCATTATGATACAAATCATCACAGTAATCCCTGATAAATTAAAATCACCTTTCTTTGATGATTATTCTATTAATTACAGAAAACCGTGCCCCCATATAAGTTACCAGTGGTTCCGTTGTGGTCATTTCCCTAAGGTTTAAGAGTTTAGAGTAAAAAGGACACACAATCCATTATTTACTCAGGTTATGTCTATACTACGGCACTATTTTGGGATACTTCCCGAAATTCCAGTATCCCGAAATTGCTATTTTGCATTTTTTAAACAAGCTTGTTATTCCAAAATAGCTTTAGAAATAACGGGCTTGCTATTCTGACATCTCTGTAAACCTTGTTCCATGAGGATTAAAGGACATTTTGGAATAGTGCTCCATTTTGAAATTTGGCACTGTGTAGACAGTGCCAAATTTTGAAATAAGCTATTTTGAAATATACTCGAAGTAAGCTATGCAATCTGTGTAGCTCAAATTGCATATCTGATTTTGAGCTACGGGTGCAGTGTAGACACACCTCTGAGGTTAAGGGCCACCTCCGATTCAACTTATTGATAACACACTAGAGTCAGCTAAAACTTAGAAATAAAACCCAAGACAAAAACATTATTTTTTTTCAAAACATTCCCCTCCCCCTTTAAATGTTAGAGTCTAGCCAGCACTTTTGATTAACATAGAAAAGATTCTGGGATGTCTAGAAATTATGAGAGTGTAATATAAGTAAGAAAATATTAATATTTACTAAGAGACCGCATTACATTTTCTCTTTTTATCCTTTTTTAAGGTGTTTTGTTTTGGTTCTTTTGCTGGGAGAAGGCAGTGCCAAGATAGCTGTTCTTCACATTAAGACATAAAAAGGGCATTAAAAAGTGCTTCTAAGAACACTGTTTTTCTCTCCCTTACAATTTGTTGTACATCTTTGTCAAACTGCTTTGCAATCCCTTAAAGAGCATGCCAAGTCTTCTCTTGTATCCACCCTCAAATGTATAGACCTGAAAGAAAATTTTAGAAGCTAAATGATAAATAGACATAATGCCATACATGGTTATACTAATATTTGTGTGATTACCACGAGTGATAAACTACTCTACTACGTATTTCTATAATATACTTAAATGAACTCTGATGAAAATGGTTAATTAATGTTTTTACTTTTAGGCTTTTATTTTTTTATTGATTGATTTGATTATTAAAATAGTGTGCTTAGCAAGACAGGTCTGGTATAATTCCCTATTTATCTAAATCCCTATAGTTCAGATTGCATAGGTGTTTCCATTAAAATGTTTTTTTTCTGAGGATTAGTTCATTTTGGGAGCCACTTTTCTTTTTCTTGCTTTTGTTTTATAACATAAATTAAATTGCTATTTGGTGCATGGACTGTTTTTTTAGTAGAATTAAAAAAATAAAGATACTTAAAAAAATTAGAATACTTTAAAACTCAGTATTGCAGCTGATGAATTCTTTGTTTAGAACCTGGGGAAAGTGATTGAGCTGTTAGCAGAATTTGAATGGAACCCAATGGTTTTCAACAAAAGTTTGCTAAGGATTTGTTTTTAACCACGTGAATTTAATGTAAAAGGAAAGCAGTCACATTGAAATGATTGACAGTGCTAGTTCAGAATGATCCATTCTGGACTGTCAAATTAGCAATCTTTGCATTAAAAAGGATTTACCCACCAGACCATAGCAGCTTCTTTCAAAAGCTGTTCCCATTGATCAAGTTACAAAAATGCACCTTCTGAAGAGTGCCAAAACATTAATGTTAATGGAAGTCCTTTTGCCTCTAGGGACAGAAAGACATGGTACACTAATATAGATGCACCCAAAGAAGTCTAACAAACTCCAATCCTCAACTAGTGCTTGTCTGCATGGGGACACGCTTTTCAGGAAAGTTAAGGTGGAGCATGGATCAGTGTTCATGTCACATGCCCTGTGAGTATCTGGTCCAGCCAAGCTGATGATCCAACCAGCAGACCAAAGATTGTGATGAGTCCAAGGCATGTTGTGCATCGCTGTGAAGAAGGTGAATCATTTGAAGATGTAGGTCAATGTTCATAAATTAAAACATTAAAACGCCATATAGAAACTCTTACAAAGTGGCTGTACTGCTCCTTGAAGCACGATCTCTCCTGAATGAGTGTCCACTCAGGGGTAACACACTTTAATTTATTTTCATTGGCCTTATGCCTTTAGATGGTTCACGTAAGTGCTCTCATGTAGACATGACCCCAAACTCTTGATCTGAAGACTCTGGTCTGAGTTCCCTCTTGGTATCTCTGTCTAAGTCAAGTTTTTCAAATGATAGCCCATCACTTGTATCTACACAGTTTTTAGGTAAATAGCACCTAGTGTACAAATGATCCTGTGTCCCCACTAGATTCCCCCAGTGACTTTGGTTTGGTTTGGGGTGGATCCACAGGCTTCTAACAGGTGAAGAGGCAAATACTTTCTTGATGCAAGAATTTGTAAGAGGTCCTGAGACAAGTTCCTCCCTTTCACCTCACTTCTGTGGGCTTTCCGAGGGATGGGAGAATGATGTAAGCTGGGCCTACTATATATTTTTTCACTTATTTCACAGAAATACAACTATATATGCACAAACAAAATGGAGATTACAAAGGGCAAGTGATGCCACTTCCTATGGTATCATCTCATTGATCACGGGTAGCTCACATTTACAAAACATACTACTATTTTTATTGGTACTGAATAGTGACCATTAATATTTAGGAGTAGGTTGATCTGTTCTCTGTTGTCCCTGTGGGAAGTCTAGGACTTCCCTCTGAAGCTCATATTTATATTATAAGTAGTCCAACACTGAAATCATGGGTCCAAATACTCCCCAAACCATGTGAAATTCAGACCTGGAACTGAATTTTACTGTGTGTGTGTGTGTGTATACATGTATATACACATATTCTGGATCTGAACAAGCGGATGTAAAGGCTTTGGAGGTCTTCACATTTGGGGTCTGAATTTTATAGTGTAGGTTCATTTGTGATTCTGTCCTATATAGAGTCTTATTATACAGTGCTCTTTTCCCTACTATCTAAGGCCATGCTCCTCAAAAGGAATCAATGGATGTGAGATCCTTAAACACTTTTGAGGATATGGGCCCAAGAACCTTCCATTAGTGTATGAAGGCAAAGTGACATGAATACCAGCAGTCAAATATTCATTCTCTCATCCTCTTCCCAGGGGGAGAAGTATGTGCAAGGGAATGTTTTGTTTTTTCAATATTGTTTTGGTTTTGTTTATTTTAATATACGCGCTGTTCTGTGTTTGTCAAAGAAATGTGCCTTGCACTCAGAGAGTTTATGGGAGAGTTGATTCCCCAGTTTTGGACAAGCCCCCAAGAAAAATCTCTCTCCGACATAGATGAGTGTTACCCTCATTGTACACAGTTCCATTGTGCCAGAGAGCAAGGAGGGGAATTTTGGGAGGGTAGCAGTCATGTGCTCTGGGACACGGCTTGCTTTTCATCCCGTTCCCCGGACGCAAACGGAGTGAGGAGAAAGTATGTGCATTTCATGGATTGCAAGCACTTTGCCCTCACTCTCTTAGTATCTGGGGAATGGGATGAAAAGCAAGGCACATCCTGAAGTGCATGGCTGCCACCACCCCACCCTCATGAAATAGCACCTTGAAGAAGAGCAAAGTTATGAATGAGTGGAGTGGTCATTGTGAATGTGGATGAGTCAATAACCCTCTAATGACTTTAAATACAGTTCTTTTGAAACACTATAGTACTGGCAGGTGTAACTTTTTTGGTGCTACTTAGATAACTGAGAAGGACCAAGTGTTTATGCAGTCCCTTGTTAGTTAAAGCTACTTTAATTAAGGTATTCAGAAAGACATTTCATCTTGAGATGAGTCATCCTTTTGAAGAGAACAGATTTCTGAGTGAGTAAATAACCCTTCTGCCACAGTCATCATTACAATAGCTAGTAAGTTGACACTGCTTTGCACTCTACCCTGTTCTTCAGTTTTATTGTTATAACACTGGTCAGAGGTGATCTCTCAAATGGCAAGGATTCAGCAGAAGAGAGGAGTTGGTTAGAGGGGACTCTGCACATATTTTCTCTTCTATACATATGCTCATTTTAGCCTTCAAATACAATTGTGATTTTGGCTTTTTTTGTTTTAACTTTAAAACTTGACATTTGAAAACTGGATTCCTTGGGCCAGGTCCTCAGATTGCCATAGTTTCAATGGCTTGAGTTTACATGAGCTTGAGAGAGCCCCTTGCCACTAATCTGAAATGACTGTAAATATGCTCAGTTCAGGGGAGCCAACAGGATTGCTGGGCTCCTGGGCAATCTGAGGGCCCAGCTCCATGCTTCTAGAAGAGGCGGGCCTCAGGCGGATGGGGCAGAGCTGGGCAGCCAGCCCCCAGTGCTACCCAAACTCCGCGGTAACCCCCTCGGCCAGCCTTCTGAGCCCACTAGAGCATTGAGCGCAGGGGTCTTGAGTGTGCAACACTTCAGCAGTGATTCTAAAGGGCGTGGACTCCAGCCACTGCTAATTAGTGGTGTGGTAGTGGTAGCTGGAAGTCCTGGGCCCATTTGCCTCCGCCCTTCATTGGCAGGCCTAATTCTGCTGATTCTATGGCATGAACAGTTAAAAGGACCTGCTGGAAGTTGGGTATTTGGAGAGGTGTAAGAATGAATCATCTTGAATAGCTTTGTGAGGACAGAAATGATTTCCTCATTTCCCCAGGAGAAGAAGTCCTATTACTGCTACTATTATGTATTTGCATTGGAGTGGTTCCTAGCACCCAGTCATTTGAGAATCAGTCCCTTGTTGTGCTAGAGACTATACACATACATTAAAAAGATGGTCCCTACGCAGAAGATGCCAACCGATTGCTCAGTTCTTTGGAGCTACATTATATTAATTTACACTAGTTGGACTGTATGGTTAAGAGAGTTGGTAGCTGCTCATACTAGGATACTGTGTATATCCAGATAATTTCTTCTGGCTGTTCTTTGGTGATGCTTTAAATACAATAGTATTTTCCTATGTTCTGCTTTTCAAATCCGGCCTGCCACCTACAGATGTGTAACTAGTTGCATAGAGGAAGTGACTAGAAGATTGAAGAAATATATTTTGCATAGAGCTGATATATCATCCTTATTGTCACAACAACATATTAGCCTCTTGTTGAGCAATGTATTGCATCAAAATGTCACTGCACTAGTCCACTGGAATGGGATTCCTGATCTCTCACTGAACTGTACTGGGCAGGCCACTGTTCATTCCAGTAATAAGACATAGTGTATTTTAATGCTTCTTCTAAAGCTAAAATAAATGAGACTTTATTACTTAGCAGTTTGTTTGTAGGCGGAGGACTAAAACTATCCCAGCGACTTCACAGTGTTGACTGCACTAACTTTCTATTTTTTCTGTCTTACTATTTCCCTTCCTTATAAACAGCACTGACACTCACGGTGGTTGCTTTCTCCACAGTGAAGTCTATTCAGCATGTCCATTACTTTAGATAAGTATGCCAGCTACATGATGTAAAGTCACTTACATTTTCACCGGCCTCCTGACTTCTCCATCCCTTGGGAGTATATAACCATAAGAATCAATCCCTCACTCAGTGGCGCTGAGGTCTAGAGTCAGTGACATTGCTATGCTGTTCTGGGCTGCATGGGAAGAATTACTCTCTCTTACGTACAGCTCTAGAAGGCAACCGTTTTGTGTTTTGAAGCCACGCTGTAAAGTGCAGCATGGTTCAGCTAAGAACTCAAGTAAAAATATTGATAAATAAAGGGGTGTAAATGACCATTTTTAGGTGTATTCCTCCATTATAATTAACAGAAGCTTTTGGATAACACCTTTTTCCTTTAAAAACAATGAGCAGGCCTATGATGCCTTAGAGCAGAGTTTCTTAAACTTTTTAAGATGGAGGAACACCAAACAATATTTCTTTTTTATAAGGAACACCAAGGACTTTTTGTTGAGCAAAAAAGAAAAATAGGGTCTGGGGAAAGTTATTGAGTGGGGGAAAAAAGTTGCCTGTCCATTTAAGGGTGGCTATTTTGAACTCTGTTTTTCTCCATGGCACACCGGTGTGCCACGGAACACAGTTTAAGAAACACTGCCTTAGAGACTACACAGCAAACTTATTTTGAAATAACAGCCGTTATTTCAAAATAACTTTACCAGCACTATTTCGAAATTAAATCAAAATAGCGAAGGGTTTATTTCGAAATTGGTAAACCTCATTCCATGAGGAATAGCGCCAATTTTGAAATTGCTATTTCGAAATAAGCGCTGTGTAGACATTTATTTCAAAATAGGGGGCCTCTAGCCCTTCCCAGGGTGCCCTGGTGGCCACTCTGGACACAACCAAGAAAACTCCTCTCCCTCCCCCCTCCCTGGAGTCCTTAAATGGGTAGACTCTGGCCACAGTGCCTGTGCCAGCTCCAAGCCTGCCAGCCCAGAGCCAGAAGTCACTGCACCTGACCCAGTGGCCCCAGCATGAGTCAGATAGCCAGTGCCAGCCAGACCCTCCACTACTCCCCAGGAGCAGTCTGCCAGCTCCCAGGAGCCTGCCAGGGACTGGAAAAGGTGGGCACCTGCCTGGTCCAGTCAGAGATCAGGGACCTAATTCAGGTTTGGGGGGATGCCTCCAATGTCCATGATCTCCACACTAGATGGAGGAACACAACCATCTACAGGCGGATGGCTGCCAGCCTGGCCACCAAAGGCCACATGTAAACCCAGGAGCAGGTTCTCATGAAAATAAAGGAGCTGCAGCAGGTGTATGCCAGGGCCACAGGGGGCAGCTC
>JANRFK010004440.1:31920234-31932848 GCA_030068395.1 Apalone spinifera | reverse complement strand
TCCCCAAGCCAGCCCCCTGCCTCTCATGGCTCCCCCACACCTTAGAGTTCCCTAGTACTAGCCCCCACTATTAGTTTTGTCCCCGGAGCCCTCAGTGTCTGTCCTGCCCACCCCCCACCCATCACCTAGCCCTGCACTGCCTCCCAACTGCCAGCTGAGTGCTGCTGCCCCGGTCATGGCTGCTGTAAGGCTGCTGTGCTGGGCGCTGCTCGGCTCTCCTGCTGCGCAGTGAACTGCTTTTCCATGACCAGGAGGAGATCCTGCCCCTGCCCGGTGCTGGTTGGCTGAGAAGTGGGGCAGGACACGCCTCTCTCAACAGCTGCGGCGGGAGGGGAGGCACTTGGTGGTGTATCCCAGCCCCAGCCCCCAGAGCCACCATGGCCCAGCAACCAGTGGTTCGTGGCCTGGCACCACTCCACAGCCCGGTGGTTGGAAACTGCTGCTCTAGATGACACTACATCTCTGACTGTCAGAAGCTGAGATACGGCAACAGGGGATAGATCACTTGATAATTGTTCTGTTCTGTTAATTCCCTTTGAAGTATTTGGCACTGGCCTCTGAAAGCAGGTTGCTGGGCTAAATAGACTTTTTTTCTGACCCATGGTGACCACTCTTATGTAAGAAGAAATAATTGCCACCAACAATGACTTTTTTCAGTCTTTCTGAAGAGGCAAAGGAAGTGAATTCACAAAGGATACATTTAATCCCATAAATTCTGTATTTGCTTGCCATATTCTAAGACACTTATTTTTTTTCACATTTATAGCTGTCATATTTGAACATTACCAAAGAATATCTAAAAGCTAATTACAGCTTTTTTATGTCTCCTTATAGTTAATATCATTCAGAAAAGCAAATCACTTGGAAAAAACTGAGGAACAATGCCAGTATTAGAGAATTTCTGTGTAAACTAAATATTCTGTATAAAGATGAATATTCTGATTTGTCAGATCAACAGAATAATGATTATACTAAGTGAAAAAATCTAACAACTTGTTTCTTTACCCCTTGAATGCTTTTGTGAATATAATAAAGCTTTTTAATGTGGACGGGGTAGTTGAACTTTTTTTGATCATTACCTTATTGTGCAGTACAAATCAAATGCTGCTGATAAATTTGCAACAAGACTTTCCTTGAGTGTTGATATTTGTAAGGATATTTCTTTTGAAAATCACATTGTTGCTATTTGCAGACTGGGAAACAAGACACTATGTTCATGTACATTTCTTAGGTAGAGACCAAGTGATCTCTGTCTAGGTGCTGGTAACACTCAGTTACTATAATCTCCCATATCTTTGAGGCTATCTCTACACTACAGAGTTTTTTTGGAAAAACGGCTGTTTTTCTGAAAAAACTTCACTTACGTCCAAACTTCAATCACATTCTTTTGAAAAAAAAAAATAAAAAGAACAGAGGGGTTTTTCTGACATTGGTAAAGCTCTTTCTATGAGGAAGAAGCCTTTTTCTGAAAGAGCTCTTTCGGGAAAAGGCATGTGTGGATGGGGAAGCTCTTTCAAAAAAAGAGGAAAGAGGAAAAAGCACAGGTGCCTTGGTGGCCACTCCATCCATAGTAATCACAGCTTAAATGTGAGATAGTGTCCATTCAGGGTGGACGCTATCTTTCGAAAAAGCAGATCGCTTTTTCGATGCACTTGGGCAGCGTGAACACTCTGTTTCAGAAAAAGTTTTTTCAGAAGATCTCTTCTGCAAAAGCTTCTTCCGAAAGAAGCCTGCAGTCTCGACATAGCCTCAGGAGAGTTTGTCTGTCTGCGCATCCTCCTAAATGGAAAGAGCTAGAAAAAACTTAAAAAACAATAAAAAGTATAGCAGCACCTTAAAGACTAACAAAATATGTATATGGTATCATGAGCTTTTGTGGGTACAACCCACTTCTTCAGATGAAAGGAGTATTGAAAGTCCAGTTCCAAAATAAATAGGGGATGGGGAGAAGAGAAGGAAGGGAAAAATAGTGAATTAGAGTGTTCATGTTACATGCAGCTGATAGAGAGGATGCAAATTGCTCTTAAGTACCCATTATTTGGTTTTTTAAGTCATCAGGATGTAGAAGGTTGTGTGCTAGCCAGATGTCATTATTCATACCTTTGTGATGGGCCCCAAACCTGTAAATGAAGTTAAGTTCCAACACTTCCCTGTGTATTTGGCTTGTGGAATTGACCTGAAACAACACGGTGACTTTGAGATCCATTAATGGGTGCCCGGGCTGGTTAAAGTGTTCTCCAACAGATTTCTGTGCTTTGCCTTTCCGGATATCTGATTTGTGTCCATTAATTCTTTCCAGTAAAGACTGTCCAGTTTGGCCAATATACATGGCAGAGGGGCATTGCTGGCACTTGATGGCATAGATTGCATTAGTGGATTTGCAGTTAAATGAGCTTCTGATTTGGTGGTTGATGTTGTGGGAAAGAGCAAAGACCATCACATTTGATATGCAGCTTCTTCTTATCATAACTTAAACCAAGGTCAGGGTTTGGTTGTGCCAGGAAAATGGGATGTTTCCATAATGGGATTGCCCCAAGCCTTGTACCCCCAGGACCCTTTAGGGAGGGAAGGGGAGGAGGGCTCAGCTCACCCCCTTCCCATTCATACAGGGATGCATAAAACCATACTCAAAAGAGACAGAATCACCAGGCAGGTGAAGGGGGCTGGCTGGGCACATCCCACACCATCTGGGACTGCTCCAGCCATGAGCATCCTATCCCCAGGTGCCCTTTACTGAGCATGGAGGGGGACTGCAACTCCTCCCCTCTCCCCCAGTTTGTATGAGAACATTGCTCACTGTTTCCCCAGGGGAAAGTGCACAGTTTGCACTGCTCTCTCTGGCTGGGGAGCACAGGAAGTGGACAAACCTGGACCTGTCCCAGCTGGGAGACATATACTCTTCCCCTGGCTGTGCCTGCTGGAGCTGCAGCAGCCATGAAGAGGCATGTTTCACCTGGCTTCAAGCTGCTACAGTGAGAGAGAGCTGGGGTAGTCTTCTCTTCCCAGGAAAGCCTGAATACTGAACCCCTCATCCCCAGCTCCACCATTTTATTTTCCCCAAACCAAAAATTTGGGGAGTTAAGGACATGAACAATTCCAATATGCACATTCCAATTCTCTTTGTGAACTTATTTTTAACTTGTCCAGCCATTGGCATGGTAAACATTTATAGATTGGAAGAAAGTCCTGTACTGAGCTTATTATCTGTACATGCGTGTTGTGGGTCAAGTGGAAGCAAAAAAGAAAGAAAGGGGAAAAAGTTCACGGAAGAGACCATGATTTAATATGCTCTTTGGAGAGCTGCATTTTAGAGGATTGATGGAAAAAAGTCAACATAAGCTCCTTATCCTTAAAAGAGGAATCCTTTGTGATAGGGATGAAATCACTGTTAGACTTCTTTCTACTTCTTTAAGCTCTCATGCCAAATACGAATACCTGGAGGGCAAAAACATACAGTTGAGGTGAACCAGAGATGCAATGCATAGGAACAGTAGAACTGTAACTCACCTAGACCCAGCTTTTTATATTGAGTTAGAATGAGCTGAAAAGCAGACAGGGAAACAGTGCAAGGAACCAAAATCTTTTTATCCTTTCATGGATTTCTCAGTAGGATCAAAGGTAACAAGTTTTGATTCATTCTAGTACTGTTTATAATGAAATTGCCAAATAGGCTGGAACAACAATCATCCCATCAGACTGATCAATTTCTGTTTGGCTGTTTCACAGACTTCAATGGGCAACTTGCTGTTACTGAAATTTGAAATAATTCCTTGGAAAGCTATTTAAGGACTGTGGGCCTGATTCTGAACTTACAAGCCTAAAAGCTGTGTGTAACTCCACTGCCTTCCATCAAGATACCCTGATTTACATGTTGTTCCTGACATCAGAGCATGCTTTAAGACTTTCTTTTATTAACTTTTTAGCATTCATGCCTCAGAAAAAGCACAGGTCCTATACACTCAAAAAACTCCACAGTATGGAACATTTTGTTTTTCATTCATAATGGATCAAATCTCCATCCAGTATAAGTAATCATCATTGCTTCATTAATTCAATGGAATTTATGCCAGCTGAGAATCTGGCCTCAAAGACTTAATGAACTACAATAAATTAAAATCTCAGTACATACTGATCAAACCAGGAAATGTATGGTTTAATGTTTAGATAAGGGAATGATGCAATAAGACAACACTTGCAGAAAATAAAGTATTTTAAAATGACTACACTGGATTTGTGTACATTTGAAGAGGAGATGCAAACAAGTTGCAGTGTATTCTTTTGGGTCTATTATATTTATCTTGAGAAACATAAAGGCTGTGTCTAGACTGGCCAGTTTTTGCAGAAAATCAGCTGCTTTTGCGCAAAAACTTGCCAGCTGTCTACACTGGCTGCTTGATTTTCTGCAAAAGCACTGACTTCCTACTGTATGAAATCAGTGCTTCTTGCGGAAAAGCTTTGATGCTCCCGTTCAGGCAAAAGTTCCTTTTGCGCAAAACTTTTGCGCAAAAGGGCCAGTGTAGACAGCTGAGATTTGTTTTGCGCAAAAAAGCCCTGATCGCGAAAATGGTGATCGGGGCTTTTTTCCACAAAAGTGCATCTAGATTGGCCATGGACGCTTTTCCGCAAAAAGTACTTTTGCAGAAAAAAGTGTCCGTGCCAATCTAGATGCTCTTTTTCCGAAAATGCTTTTAGCGGAAAACTTTTCTGTTAAAAGCATTTGTGGAAAAATCATGCCAGTCTAGACGTAGCCAAACAGTTCATCTTCTTATTCATAACAGAACACCCCCCTGTGTATCACAGCTTATATAGCACCTGTCAGGACATTAGGGCTGAGTCTAGACTGGCAAGTTTTTGCGCAAAAGCAATTGTCAGCTGTCTACACTGGCCACTTGAATTTGCGCAAGAGCACTGACTTTTTAATGTACAAAATCAGTGCTTCGTGAACAAATACAATGACGCTCCCACTCGGGCAAAAGCCCTCTTGTGCAAATGCTTTTGCGCAAGAGGGCCAGTGTAGACAACTGAGAACCGTTTTGCACAAAAAAGCCCCGATGGCAAAAATGGTGATCAGGGCTTTTTTGTGCAAAACCGCATCTAGATTGGCCACGGATGCTTTTGCGCAAAAGCACCCGTGCCAATCTAGACGCTTTTTTCCACAAATGCTTTTAACGGAAAAACTTTTCTGTTAAAAGCATTTGCGGAAAATCATGCCAGTCTAGACGCAGCCTTGATGTTAAAACAAATTTCTGAATGAACACAAGCTTTAGTTGAACTTGTCATTTGTTATCAGTGGATCTTCTTTAGACTCTTTGTAACTTCTGTATCATTCAGAATTTTGGATTCTCTGTTGCTTAAGTGGCAGCCCATATCATCCCTGTTGCCTGTTTATAGTATTTATTAGATGTGGTAGAAGTTTAGAACCAATGGTATAGGTTTGGATGAAATCAGATGGAGAATTGAATAAACCATTGACAGAATGGAGTTGCCCAAAATCACACACACACTGTTGGGACTGTACTTCTATCTGTATTTTGTCCCTTCTTTCTCTGTGCCTCAGATTTAGCAAGCTATGGTTTAGTTGATCTCTTTTCAACTATAACATTTTCTATTATTTCTGAATATTTATAGCCCTTGTAGTCTGGCCTTAAACGAACGGTTCCTCCTTAGCTGTATATTCTGTTTTTTATATCCTCCCCACTTCATTCTGCGTGTAGGGAATAAACCCATTGAGCAATACCAACCACTGAATCAATCAATGTATTTACTCTCTGAGTCTGTCTTCACAGCAGTGTTATTTCGGAATAACTGACGTTATTCTGAAATAACATAGTCTTCATCGACACTACAAGAAGTTATTTGGACATAATATCGAGCTGGAGGACTTACTCTGACTCCTGTAACCTTCATTTGATGAGGAGTAAGGGAAGTTGGAGGAAGAATGCTCTCTCTCAGACATCCTGCTGTGAAGACAGCGCCAAAAGCCAAAATAAGTGATTTTGACTTAAGCTATGCAACTAATGTAGCTCAAGTTGCTTAGCTTATTTTGGTTCTAGCCCTGGTGTGTAGACATGCCCTGACTTTCTGCGTCAGTGTTGAGTTTCTGTTTAGAACCTTCCGTCCGCTCCTGCCAGACTAGTGTCTGTTCTAAATTCAAAGAATTTGTTCGCATATTCCCATAGGTAATACTCCAATAATCCAGTGAAGTTACCCTTAAACACTTACCTGCTGCATATCAGCAAGACCACAGGACTCTGAGGAGCCACTGTGTTCTGACCGGCTGCCTGGTGGTAACTAGAACTCCAAGCTCAACTCTGGCAGAGGACTCTAGTCCCTTGAATCTGAGGAGTGAAATGGCAGAGCTCAGACCTTGCATTTTATACCCAGCAAAGGGATGGGAAGCTGTCTGGGCAAGTGGGGTTTTCCTCTGTATTAGACTGTCTCCCCTCCACTACCTGCCACTGCTGCTGCCTGACTCTGACCTCCCAGTATTCTGACCCAGACAGCCTTTTGCAATCTAACTCTCAAGCCAGGTCTACACGATGGGAAAAAGTCACCTAAGGCCATGTTGTCACTACGCAGGAAGATTGAATTAAGATATGCAACTCCAGTTATGCCAGTTAGGTAGCTGGAATCAATGTACCTTAATTTGAGTTTCCACATGACCTCCATAATGGGAGGTCCCATCAGCTTCCCTTACTCCTTGCAAGGAGCAGGATTCTTGGTGCTGATGGGAGTGCCCTCTGAGTTTGAATCGAAATCCAAAAGATTGATCACACCAACATCAATCTTTCAAGCAGTGAAGACATTGCCTATAATATGCAACTCCACCCATGAGAATAATATATCTGGAGCTGGCATACCTTAGGTTGAATTTCCATGACATTCCCACTGTGGAAGGTCAATGTGAAAAATTCCTTAACGCCTCATGACCCTGTGGAGTACCGGGTTTAACAGGCCATCAGTGGTCGATTTAACAGATCAATTTTCAGAGTGTCAGACTCAGGGCAAGTCAAGATAAGCCCTCAGCCTGTCCTGTGTTCTGCCTTAGATTCTACTCTCTTGGTATTCAGACTGAGCCTAACTCCTGCTCCGACCAATACATCAAACTGCCCATGTCCTGACTGTGACAACACGGAAGTTCTCTTTGTAATATGCATTTTCTCCACGTGATATAACTGAAAAGCTGGGAAGTTTTGGACTCTTAAGAGGGTAAATTCCTCACATAATGACCAGCATAAGCAGATTAGTAAAGCTTCAAAACACTGTTGGCATTCTGTTAATACCAAATAAATAACAAAGCTAGGAAGGATAGCTACTGTGGAAACATGCAGTAAAACATTCTTACCTAATAACACAGTTGTATTTAATTTTTCTGTAAGCACATTACTTTGAAACTGATACTGTTTCCAATTATTTCCACAGCATCTGCAAAATTACTTAAAAATCTAGCTTTAAAAAGCAGCATGTGATAAACAGATTTTTCATTCCAAGAGGCTAAATGTGGTGGCAATAAAGGCAAAATACAATTGTGTGGCTGTAGAACAGTTTATCTTGAAGATGTAAATACCCAAAGAAGGCTGTTTCTGCCTGATACTCAAGGAAAGCAGGCCAAAACCTATATCGTTTCTGTACTACTAATCAAGTCTAAAACATTGTAATTATGTCTGAGATAATGATTTTGGGGGGACGACACTTTGACAGTAAGATAATCAGTATAAAATAGAACAAAAATATTATCGCACAATTCTATTTTTATCTATGGTAAACTTCTTAGTTCATCTTTTGTTGACTGACACTATAAACCAACTGCTTCTGATAAGACAGTATGAAACCATATCACTATAGTTTCTTCAGGTTACATGTAATAAGATGTCAGCAAATGTTAGTATAAGATTTCATACTGGGCCTAAGCCTTCTTCCATTGGTTGGGTGCAGGATCCACACAAATTTTACCTTAAATCTTCAAAACCACAGTAAACAGAGGCAAGATTTTGGGTGTACTAACTATGGCAACAGATTAACTGTAAATTTTAATCAAAGGGGAAAATGAGTTAAACTCAAGGAAGTCAACACTTCATTCTAGAGTGGTTCTCAACCTTTCCAGACTACTGCTTGCCTTTCAAAAGTTTGATTTTTGTCTTGTATTGCCCCAAATTTCACCTCACTTAAAAACTTACAAAATCAGGCAAAATTGCAAAAGTGTTACAGCACACTATTCCTGAAAAATTCCTTCCTTCCTCATTTTTTACCACATAATTATAAAAGAAATAATTTAGAATATAAATATTGCACTTACATTCCAGCATAAAGTATATACGCTGGAATGGGGTGACCCTGTGGGGACAGGAACGTTGCCAGCCTAGGGCAGGTGGAATGTGGAATCCTGAGATATAGCAGGGCCGCTGGGGAGAGCCCCTGGAAACTGCAGGGCTGCTGTGCAGAGCATGAAGCTCTGGACATGGAGCTTCTGGGGAGTGTCCCTGGCAGCAGCAGAGCCATGGGTTGGAGTGTGGAGTCCCCATTTCCAGGTGGCAGTAGGGCAAAAGTGGAGCCCAGGGTGGCAGCAGAGCTGCGTGAGGGGGAAATGGAACCCCCCTCCTGGGGAGAGCAGTGCCCCAGGTAGCAGCAGGGTGGACAGAAGGAAAAGTGAAGTCCCTAGTGCATTGACCTCCCCTGGTCCTGCAAATTCCTTGGTCTGGGATCAGTGAGGTCTCGAGGGTGCCTGACCAGGGAGTTTCAACCTGTATTGATTTTCCTAGTGCTTTTTATGTAGCCTGTTTTAAAACTAGGCAAATATCTAGAGGAGTAGATGTACCCCCTGGAAGACCTTTGTGTACCCCTAGTTGAGAACCACTGCATTAGAGGAACTGCTGAATTCTGGAGCAGTGTGATGGACACACAATAAACCAGTCCACCTGACACACACCTCATTTCTTCTATTGTTACAAAGAACAAGGCTTATCAAAAAGCTTTGCTAAAGTTCAAGTACCTTTCCAGAGAATCTAGGCCTTTATGGATTTTTGTATTTAAGTGATGTAGTGATTGCAGTGATTTCTAGCACCGTGTGATTTTTAGGCACGAGCAACCAGCTAGTTAATTCTCTCCTTGTGTATATTCCATCTGAGAATACAAAGAGCAAATTAAAAAAGGGGTTAGTTTGGCCACTGAAAATCCAGTGTGACTTTAGCATTAGATGCCCAGAAATTTTCTTTATCTGTTTGTTTCCCTGAAAAGCTGAATAATTTTTGTTTTGGCCACTATATGAGAATTTTGACCAGTGATAATAATTTACATTTATTTTTGATTGTGCATAAGAATATATAACTAGAAACTTTATTTGACAGTGAAAAAAGGCTTTCATGAAATATATAAGACATTCTAATATAGTTTATTAATTTAATACAGACTATTAATAAGGATGAGAAAATGGAAGTTCTTGCATGTATTTGGGGTGTGAAAAATCTTATAAAGATAACTTTTAATATTTAATGTATTTGGGGTGTGAAAAATCTTATAAAGATAACTTTTAATATAATAGCCAAGAAAGGAGAACTTGCAGTTAAAATATTTAGTGTGAAATTGTGGCCTTATTAAATCCATGGCAAAATTCCCCTTGACTTCAGTGGTGTCAATATTTTGCCCTTATTGTAGACCAGCCATACAAAGTGTGGAGTGTTTTTAGTTCTCATTGATGCCAGTAGTGGATGAGGATATTTGGTGCATGGCAGGTTGGTGGACTAGGCTTTTAATAGGCTATTTTAATGCCAGAGTGAGGAGGGGAAGTTTGTGAAAAAATTAACATTTTAACAGAGCTCCTATGGATTATGGATTTTGTGGTACTCGTGGGATATGAGTTGGAGCTGGATGTATTAAAGAATGGGCAACAACAAAATCCTTTAGGAAATGTACATTGTGGTACTTTGTTAAATGGCAGAACTTTATTCCATAAGTATCACTTTTAAAAACGTGTGAATGGCTATTATGGCTAGAAAGGACCACTGTGGTCATCTAGCCTGCCCTCTTTTATCAAACAGACAATGGAATTTCACACATTATTTTATTCCACTGCATTATTCCACTTGTGGGTCTAATGTTTGTCTAGGATGCGGCTGAATGGGACTATCTCGCTTCTTGTGTATTTTGCTTGGGAAATGTGTCATAAAGGACTCTTCTGTCTTATAGCTGACTGCATCATCTATGTATAATGGTCCTGATCCTTCAAAACACAATGAATAATTTTAAGTGTATGAGGAATCCCATTGACTTGACAACTCTATGTCTACACTGACCTCTCTTGCACAAAAAATATGCAAATGAGGTGAAGCATGGAATATTGCTGCACCTCATTTGCATAATGAATTAGGCTCCATTTTTGCGCAAGAGCTATTCTGCTTTTTTCAGAAAGAATGGCTCTTGCGCAAAAGGGGAGTTTTGCACGAAAAAGAGCCATGTAAATGGCTCCTTTAAGCACAAAAATGGAGCCTCATTAATTATGCAAATGAGGCATGGCAATTTTTTTTGTGTGCAAAAGAGGGCAGTGTACAAGTAGCCTTAGACTTTTAGTTAAGCAGAGGCAGGGCACTGGAGTAATTCAGAAAGATTAAACAACTGGTCAAGGAATAGTTATGGGAACTTAAGTAAAGAAATCTGCACTCAAATGCCACCAAAAAAGCTTAGCCAAGGGCAGTGTACAGTTTTCTGTTCCATGACTATTACTAACAAAACACATCCACCTGACTTTGATTATTTTTGTGTACTCTCCTATATAAAAATAAATATTGTCCTTCAATGTCCCCACATGAATGAAATTATAATTCAGTTTCACTTAGACTTTCAATGTATCGAACCCCAGGTGTTGAGCTGATAGGTATTTGGTATACATTTATCCATCTCATGTTGTCTCTGGGCATCTGAGGTTATTTTGCTGGCATATGCTGTTATTTGGATCTGTTCCACGGATGACTGGCTCATCAGTCTTTGAATGTAGTATATTTGTATTACCAAAACAAGAAAGGAGAAAAGAAGGAGGGAGGAACTACACCAACAATGTGGATTCCTACAGAGCTATATAATCAAAAGTATTTTTTTCTTTTTTTTGCAGATGTTCAAAAAGAGGAAAACAATGTTCTTGGAGTTTTCTGGTATTTCCATTGTTTTAGGTTATTATTCTCTATTGGTTGTTGTCAAATAAAAACAAATAAACAAACAAAAAAACCCTTAAAAACAGACTGCAATAATATCCTGCATCTAGTTAATTTTTTCCCCCTACTGTGACTCATTGCTTATTTCTTTTTTAGTATTTTCACTCTCGTTCGCATGCCCTGCTGGGCCAATTTTTTCCTTAAATAAAACACTTGCATTTTCTTGTGTTGTGTGTATGAAAAGGAAAGTTATACCGCCAGTTCTGATCTCCATTGCACTGGAGTAGAACAGACAGAGCACAATTCAATGGAGTTACTCTCCTGAATTGCTTCACTGCACAAAGGGCTGAATCTGACCTGTAATGTATCCTATAAGCCCTACAGCTAGACAGCTCTCTGGGGAGCAGCAAGGAGAGATATTTTGAGTCTGTAGGGGAAAAAAATATGAAAGCTGCTGCTCTCAGATCTGCATCCTATGTAATTTGCCATTGGGAAATGGCATAACCAATCAATTGGTTAAGTGACCACACCAGAGAAGGAGAAAAGAAGGTCATAAATGTTATTCCCGAAGGAATGCTGTGCCATTGCACAGTGAAGAATTTTTCAGGAATTCATGTTTTTGGGCATAATTTCCTTTCCCCCACAGAAATGGGCTGCAGCAGTGCTGCTGGCTGCTATTAGAGCCTGCTGGACCCTGGCAGAGCACAGCTTAGACATAGAGGACACTGCAGCAGGGCTAGGGAGACAGAGTAGAACAGGGATGGGTGACGTAGGGTAGTGAGTGGGCTGCATGGGTGGTGGGTCACAGGACTGTTGTAACCCAGACGGGCTCCTGAGATAGGGTTGTTTTGCTAACTGTGCTTGCGTATCTAGAATGTGCAGGATGTGCTTGACTGAACCATAGTAGCGCTTTGATTGGATGCCGAGGGAGCGCACGGCTCTCCCAATGTTGCGTACAATCGGCACGCACCTCACCATGTGCCTGTGATTTAAGGGCATGTCACTTTAGTTATACCAGAAAAAAAAAACAGTGAGGATGAAAAGCAGCAGAATCTGTCAACCCTGCGTGTGGGCAACAATAAACAAAATGTCACTCAGGTCACACATAGAATCCCAATTGGCCACATGCAGCCTGCAGGCTGAAGGTTGCCCGCCACTGGAGCAAAGAGTTCTTAGCAGCTGCAGTTCCCCGCATGCCAAAGGAAGGAAATGGCAGTGAATGGGAATTGACACACAAGCCTGGGACCCAGCAAAAGGCTGTTTTCCCCTTGGATTCCTGGGTGGTAAGGAAATGGGTGTCTGGGCTGGGAGCCAGAGCTAGGCTCAGGAAGGAGGAGTGGGGCTGCTATCTGGTTGGGGGGACATGGTGTCTGGTCTGGCGGGCTGGGCTGTGGAGTATAGGGGATCTTGTGTCAGGTCTGGGAGGGGACACAGATAAGTTCTGGGGGGAGGGAGGCTGCTATCTCGACGGGG
>JANRFK010004440.1:31893658-31913679 GCA_030068395.1 Apalone spinifera | reverse complement strand
CTTAGTCTTTAAGAAATTGGTGTAATATAACCGGTGGTCTTGGGGCACCACTGAGAGGGTCAAATCAGGGCAAACTGCTTAGAATTCGGGCTACTTACAGGCTAAAACTGGGGTTTTCCTCTATAAGACACCAAACCAGTCACACACAGCACTTCAGCTGCCAGTTTGGCTATCAAGAAGCTGTACAAGCAAATCCCCTTAGACGCTCAAGCTTTACCCGTGCCACAACCCGCACCACATCTTACACAGATGAGATTATGAAGACCATCTCACCAACTCTGAACAGGTTCTCCCAGTCCCAAAGGACCAGCCACAGTCCCAAGTCAATTTATACCTTAGATCTTACCCAAAGGAACATGCTGCACCAATCCTTTAGAATCTAAAAGCTAAGGGTTTACTAATAAAAAGAAGGAAAATGTTGAGAGTAGAATTGTTCAAGAACGCATGTTACATAAATCAATCACCAACTTCCTGATGCCGGTGCTTAGCAGAAATGTAATAAACTAACAGCTTAAAAGTCTCTGGAGTACATTCTATGTTAGAATAGGTCAACTCTCCTTCCTGGCCCACTGTCCTTAGCAAAGGTGCTTCTGGAATAGAGAACAAGAGTGAAGACAAAGATGAAGGCATCCCCAGGATACTTTTATAATCTTGCCCAAGGGAAATCCCTTGTTCTCCTGAGTGAAGCTACCTCCCAAAATGGAGCTGATCACATGATAACCATCACTTTTTTAGGCACGGAACCATGGGCTGCCCAGGTATGTCCTCCTTAGGCCAGGGGCCATTGTATGCTCCTCATGTGTCAATTGGCAACACTTAAGAGCCATTGTCCATGCAGCATTCATTGGGCCGCCACCCTTGGCAATAGATGGATGACACCTAGTGTTATCTCCCAGACAGAAAGCGCAGAGCCCATATTCATAACTTTTCACACAAAAATCATGCATGCATATGAGCAGCACAATCAGAATCTGCAAAGCATGAGCTTTCATTGGACACCTCACTTGGCCCACTTTGCACAGAGTTAGGGGCAAACACATAACAATGGGTGCAACAGTGATCTGCCTGCTCACATTAAAATCCAATAATATGACACTAGGTCATGCCTTGGCCTTATGTGGCCAAACAGGGGAATAGGAGAGAGAGTAAGGACTCACTGTATATTCACGCAACACTTTGGCAAACTGCACTAGGGATACTGCTCTTAGAGGAATACAGACTTTCTACCCTAGAGAAACTGGTTAAGGAGAAGGAGCAAGGAGTGAAGGGCAAGAGCCATAGCTGCACCTCTAATGCCAGTCAGCAGAGCTGCCTGGCCACCAGAGACAACCCTTGCCTGCCAATAACGTGTGTGTGTGGGGTGTACAGTGATGGCATCTGACTTCAGCAATGCTACTAAGCACGCTCAGACTATGTATGCTCAGTACAAGCCAAAACAAAAGACAGAATTATGTAGCACTTTAAAGACTAACAAGATGTTTTATAGTAGAAGATCTAGGGGGAGGAGGGAAAGAGCATATGACCAGCATGCTCCCCTGACATGTTGCCTCTACAGGTGACACTGAAGAGTATCTTTACTCCAAAAGGCCATAACTGGGAAACCACAGGAGGCATTGTGACTCAGGAGTTCCCTTGGGGCAGTGTGTCTCAGAACATGCCTACAGCCACAATCTAGCACTAAACCCATTACTGTCCTTACCCCAATCCTCCTCCTACTGAACACAATAGGAATAGCCAATGGGAGGAAGAGCAGATCAAAAGGCCTATTAGCTTTAAGGTACTATGCATGTACTATGCATCGTAGGTACCATGACTACCTACTTCTCATTTAAGATGCCTTCACTATTGAAATGGTTCCAGCAGCTGGAGAAACAAAAGAACTTTCCTGATGTTATAGGGCCTAGTAATTTGCAGAGATTAATTTTTCACTTGACATGGGGTCAATCCAGGGAAAAAATCCCACTTGTGGGGCAGGAATATCTCCCTACTTCATGTTGTTTTGTACTGATTGCTCTCAGTGTTAGTGAGGTGCAAGGGACCAAGTAGTTTATATTTTCCTTCACTGTGAAGACTGCAGGAGGGTTGGTCCTCCAAACCTGTAGTAGGGCTGAGCATGGCAGAAAAGTCCTAAAGATTTAGACCAACTGCAGCAGGTTGGGGTATGTGCATGGGGGCTCAGAGACTCTGCACGTCTTTTGGACAGCACAGTTGCCTTTGTCATCTCATTGACTCACAACTTGTAGCTGCCCTAACATTTGTCAAACCCTGGATTTTGTTGAAATCAGCTGGAGTTTTTCAATGGACTTAATTGGGACAAGGACTTTGCCAAAAAAGAGGGATCTTACATTCTGTGCTACAGCAGCCCTGAAAACTATTTTTCTCAGCTCACGTGGGCCTCTGCCATGGCAAAGACATTGTTTGAGAGAATCTGTTCCTTTTATTTATTGTGGAAAGCAGCTTAAGCAGAGTACTCATTGCCAAGCTGTTAAAACTCTTTATTTATATAGCCTTGAAACTTTTTTTATGCTTACCTACGGGGTTGTCTGCATAGCACAGCTATTCATTCCAAGGGGGTGTAAATTGTAGCATGCTCTAAAGTGTGGCCCTCTCTCTGATCCAGGTGGACCATGCTGATGCATTTATGTAACACTGGTTCAAATGGGACTGCATCAGTGTGTACTGGGTACCTTTTACAGCACACCCCTAAATTGCTAGATGAGGCAATTGGAATACACCACTTTGGCATGCTTTACAATTGACATCCCTTGCCAACTTTCTATTTTGGAACAGGCGAAAGGCTGCATGGTGTTCCTTAGTGAAATGAGTCAGCTCTAGTGACAAGAATGCAAACCTATGACTGTTTATATTCACTAGAAGAATGCGTCCTAGCCCCACGGTAGTAAAGCATTTATGAAAGTATATATATAAATGCTCTGCCAAGTTCAGGCCTCTTGATTGCACTTTAATCCTCTCCCAAAGACCAAGTCCTGCTTCTCTCATTCACATGGGGAACTCTGATTTCACTGGGAGCAGAACTTGACCAAATTGTCAGCTGTTCAGCAGTATGGAATTGTGCAGCTTTTCTTTTCATGTTACAAGCAAATTCCACAATAATTGCCCATGACACCATGCATGTAATTCCCATTAATAGAGGCATGTAATCTTCATTAATATGATTGGATGTTAAATATATATATTATAAATGCAGTGCTCTCCCCCCCTTGAAAGCCATTTAAAAACATAGGTCTGAATATGTCACACATTTCTTCAGTATTTATTGATTAGAAGATTTACCCAGTGTTGCTCGGATCCTTAACAATAAATTTTTGGTTATTAAACAATAAAATTAAAATATTCATGTTTCATTTAAATTATTGCTCTTGGGTGGAGTTGGGGAGGAGGGGTTCAGGATGCAGGCTGCCCTGGGGAGAGAGGACTACCCCAGCCCTCTCTCTCCACAGAGGCTTGGGGCCAGGTAGGAAGCACCTCTCCATGGCCGCTGCCACCTTAGTGGGCAGAGCTGGGAGAGGAGTGCATGTTCCCAGTTGGGGCAGGTCCAGTTTCATCTGCGCCTTGTGATGCCAAGCCAGAATGAGGACTGCAGCAAACTGTGCACTTTTCCCTCACTCCCTGACAAAGGGGAACAGCCAGCAATGTCCCCATATGAATGGGGGGGAGAGAGCTTCAGCCCACCTGCACTTCCTAATAGGCTCTGGCAGGGGAATATGAGAGCGTGGGTAATCCTAGACAGTGGGGTGGGGTCATCAGCCTGGTGATTCTGTCTCTTTTCTGTATGATTTTATGAGAATCCTATTCCAGACACATCCCATTTTCCTGGCACAGCCAAACCCTTACCTTGCTTTTAGTTATGATAAGAGGAAGCTTCATACCAAAATTGTTCTTACCATTTAAGAGGAGTTCTTGAACAAACAGGTAGACACACAGGTTTACAGACAAACTTTTTCAAGTATATATTAGATAAGAAAGTAAACTTTGCACCGTAACTGTATAATACTGATGGAATACAGCTCTTCCTACCATTAGTCTTTTCTGTATTCTGATTAATAAATGGTGCCCTTTTCAGGCATAGTCCTCTTGCTGTAAAATATTATCTGCAGTATATATTTTCTCTATTACTTTCTAATTAATTAATTTTAAATTTTATCTCTCTCATTCTCTTTGTGACATTCTCATTATGAAAAGCCCCTGTCCTGAGAGGCATGAATGGCATAACTTCTTAGCGTTAGGGTTGACAATTCTCCCATACCTGATGCCATTGCCGCAAACAATGTCCTGTCAGGAAAGCTGGCAACCCTACATTGAGTCCAGGCTTACACTTTTAATAGGGGGAAGCGCTTTACTTTATTTCCAGGTTATATTTACAGCCAGAAGCTAATTACATAAGACTAAATATTGCTGCTCTTAATTACACTGATGTAAATCTGGAGTAATGCCACTGGTTTCCAAGAAGTCATTTCAGATTTATACTACAATAAATTTCAGATTTATACTAAAATAACAGAGCTCAAACAAGCCTGTAGTTACCGTGCAGGAAAAAAAAGCCACATGGATGTCCAGTAAAGGGAATGTGGTCACTATTTCAGTAAACTGAATAGAAAAACAAGTTATTCAAGGTAAAAAATACATTGCTGCAGCTTTTAATAGTATTTCTTAAACATAGATAAAAATCACGTGAGATAGTGATAAAGAGAGGACAGATTTGTTTAATTGTGGCCCTTGTGAAGGAATGTGCTACTTCTTTAGGCAGCAAGCTGGATCCCACAGGTGGAGTAACTTGGGTTTTAATCAAGGTGGCCCCAGGCTCTATAAACAGGAAGAGGAAGGTGGTCAACAGGAGGAAGTAGAAGTGGTGTAGGTTAGGGGAATCTCAGATGATAGTATGGCAGCCTGACTGGAGCTTTTGTTTGTAGACCCTAGGTATAGAGACTGATCCTGGACTCTGAGGTGAGGACCTTTAGAATGGTTAACATGAATGGCTCCTGTCCTGAAGCCCTGTTAAAAGAGGACATACTATTTTGGTAGCCTGTGGTTTGCTTCTCCTTCCCTTTGTCTTTTCAGGGCTGGTAAAGCTAACCTATTGCTGTCACAGGCAGGGGAAATTAATCTGGGGCACATAGGTACGCTATGCTGAGCTGCAAGGGAGTGGGCAGGGACTGCCTGCACCTTTACAGCTTCAATACACTTAGCTGCCACTTGGGCATTTAATTGTCCTAAGTCGCCATTTTATTGTCCTAAGTCAGACTGACCTTTTAAAACTGACTCAGAGAAACATTGAAGAAGGTGCTAAATGAGCACCAGGGAAGCCATCACAGCTCCCAGGAACCATAGAGATGTAAATAAACTTAGAAGGTAAGTAGAAAGTGGGGTGGGGTGTACAACTGACACACTGAAAAGGAAGGTGTTAAAGAGCTGTGTTGGGCCCAGGTGCCCTTCCCCACTGTGCTTGCGAAGCATGCACAGGCTGGAGGAGTAGGCTTAAAAAAAGGAAGCAGAATACTTAGTAACTGGCAGGCCATGGAGGGTAGTTTTGAAGGAGGAGCGCAAGAGCTCGCTAGCTCTGAGATTGGGTGACTACAGCCTTGTCAGGGTTGTTCCCCACTCTGGCATTCTGAGTGCAGAAGATGGGGGCTGAGAAGGGATCTTAAATACCTTGACTCTGTAGGCTTTGCTTATAAAATCTCCCCAGAGTCACAGCTTTACTAACTTTGGGGTATAGCTCCCACCATCAAATGATTTAACCCTGAAAAACAGAAAGGAGCCCTTGAATTCCTTCCCTTATGGGCACCCCAAGCTCTTTTGCCCCAAGATAACTTGAAAAAGAAGCAAAAAGCACAGAAAAACAAACTATATCTGTGACAGCTGACCTCCATGGCTAGACTGACACACATAGGGGCTCCTGTTACTTTTCAGGACACAAGAATCAAATCATCACCTTAAAAAGCTGATTTTATTAATAAAAACAAGAAGATATACTTGATAAAGCATACTCGGTTGCTAGGTGTTACAGAGCAACTAAGAAAAGAACAGATCAAAACCACAAAGAATCAGAGTTCTTTGAACTGTAACTTAAATGGTGAGTGGGGGGAGGGAAGGCATAGATTCACACAGAGAAGTTTAACCAAATAAAGAAAAATACCCTGATTGTGACTAAATATATTTCCCCTCTATTCATGATCTATGCTGATGGGTACTTCAGGGCCTAGTTCATTCCCATGTCCAATATTTCTTATAGGTATGGCATTTTGATTATTGCATCTGCTTCCTCCAGCCTTCAACTTAGAATTTATTTTTCATAAGGAGAGCAGACAAGGTATCTAAATACAATTCAGATTTCAGCACTGTATCCCCATTGGTTTTTCTAGCCCCCTGCCAACATCCTTACTAGCTACCTGTGTTTAACCTCTTAGCCACTGGTTGCTGACTAGCACTACTCCTCTTCATCACATGCTTTATGCCCTTATTATGCCAACAAAGGGTACGACTAGATTGAGGGTTTTTTTGGGGGATATCAGAGGTATCCCGAAAAAACTCCGCCATGTCCAGGGAAGACATTTGCTCTTCCGCTTCTTTTTGCGGAAGAGAAAACATGCCCTTTTGGAAGCCCCTGTATTGATTGTTCTACAAAGAAGAAGGGAGCTTTCAAAAGAGGGTTTTTTTTTCTGACATTTGGTCCAGTCTAGGTGGGCCAAATGTCAAAAAAACCTCTTCCAATAAAAGAATCGGAAAAAGGTTCGCAAAATGCAGAATGCATTTTGTGTACCTTTTTCTGACAACTTGTAGTCAAGCCGTACCCAAAGAGGGGAACTGTGCTTCTCCAAGTTTAGCCTTTATGTTGATGACCATTTCTTTTCCTGTTAGGAAGTGCTTGGGAGGAGGGAGATTGGGGCAGTTGTACAGCACTCCAGGGTGCAGAAAGTTGGGCCCTAGATTGGAGCCCATTGCAGAGGGAGGACCTAGTTTCCCTTCTCATCCTCTAAAAAGAGACAACTACCAAAGTCTCTCGTGGTAAGGAATCTAGTTGCAGGAAGACCTGCAGATACAATGGCCTGGAGCATGCGACTCCCATCCAGGGGGAAAGCCTTGAATTTCTTGTTTAATACTGAGGATATGGAGTCCTCAAACCCACCTTTTTGGTATATGTATAAAAATGAGATGTGTGGTAAGTTACTGAGGGGACAGACTGCTGTAGTGTGGAGTAGAAGTGATATAGGAGGATGTCTGGGGTGAAGACAACCTGCCATATCCCTACTGAACCACTATTTGCTGTGAGAGTTTCCTTCACAGTGAGTGATGCACAAAGGCTTTGTATACACTGGATTTTTCCTCCTTGGAATAATCTAAGGTGTGAATGTAAACCAATATAGGTATTCTGGGATAACACTGCATATAGACATTCTAATTCTGATATAAGAGTGTCTTTGGCATAGTTTCTCTTGTCAAGGGTTTAAGCTAAATAGGAAACCCCCCCAACATACATAAGCACCCGTTTAACGGGTTATGCCTGTGCCACTTACACATACATAGCTGGTGAAACTTGCCTTTGAGAAGATCTAGCAGCCAGTAAGCATTTATCTGCGTCTTTAGGCACTTAAATCTGGGCAGTGGAATTAGTATGCCTTAACTCAACTGCTTTTTAAAATAGAGATGTATAGGGGTTTTTTTTGTCATAAACGCTTATTATATATATTTTTATGCTCACAGGTATATATGAGTGTATATATCAGCATTTTAGCTTGGATGTGGTAAAACTGCCAACACATGTTTTAATCTTTGCCAGACACTCTTCTAAAAATCCACACAGAAAGTTTTCATCTGAGCAACTATTTTCCTTTTCTGTCGACTATTTCAATGAAGAGGTGTGTTTCTCCGTGCTTGGATCTTGCAACTGAGAGACAGACTTTGATCTCAGTGAGTCCAGTGCCAATATGGAATAACTCCATTTCAGTTACTCCATTTTGTACTGAAGTTGGAAACTTTTTGCAGATTTGCCATGCGGTAGCTAGGATCAGAATCTTGCCTTTTAGTGTGTGTGTGTGTGTGGGGCTAGGATCAGAATCTTGCCTTTTAGTGTGTGTGTGTGTGTGTGTGAGAGAGAGAGAGAGAGAGAGAGAGAGAGAGAGAGAGAGAGAGAGAGAGAAAACACACGCACGTTGTAGTTCATATCCTGGGCATGTTTTCCATGTGCATAGAGTCTATGATAAGCTCCTTAACTCCTTAACTGTCTGTAGCTAGGATTTGGATGATAGAGTGGCCCTGTTAAATTTAAATTGAGTTAATGTGACAGCAAGAAAGTCTTTCTGTTGTTGGTTGAATATCATTAATTTTGATGTAACATATTTCTTACTAATGGGAGAATTTATATTTTCAAAAAGCAAGCAAGGATATAAATAACTACTACAACATCAATATTTTGAAGGGAGCACTCCATATGACTACTATTGCCATTATTTTTATTGATTAAGTTTTAAAAGCCTTATTCTCCATCCCTCTTTCAGGCTAGGAAAGCACAGTGAAGTGAAAATTAGCATCATAGCAGCAAAAATGAACTGGCAATTGTAGGAGTAATTTTGAAACATTATATATGGATGAATTGAGGGCTGTGTAATAAAAAAGAGCCCAGAGAGGACATGGAAGTAAAGCAGTTATGGGGATTGTAACTTATATACAACTCACAATAATTACTTATGAATGCAGAAATAATTGGATTTATGGACCAGATTCATGCCAATTAAAGCTGGTGTAACTTGATTTCAGTGGAGTAATGCAATTGGGGATCATGCCCTTTGAGCTAATATAGAGAAAGCTTCAAAGGAAAAATCTTAAGTTCCCGTGAGGTCATCACTGGATGGGGGAGTAGCAACTGAATGGTGATTGCTAGAATAACTATGCTTATGGAGCTCATCTAGCAGTCAAAATTAGTGGGGGGCTTCAGAAGTGAGTGACATGACTCTTATGTCTCTGTGTACCGTGTCCCCTACTGTCCTGCCTCAGGGTGCCAGGGAAAGAGGCTGGATGCACTAGAAAGCCCACAAAAGTTTCAGGCAACTTGTGAGGGATCTCATGTTTGCTCTCCTGAATGTGCCAAATCAGAACTCTATGAGAAAATAGAATATAAAAAATGAGATTTAACAGGCAGATGTCTGAGGAGAATTCTGCTGTCAGTACTAAGAATCTATCTTGTTGACCCATCACAGTTAATATAGTATTTTTAGTTTTCTTTTAACTCTGACAGATAGACTGTTATCCTTCATTCAGGAAGAGTGAGGGCACCTATAGCACTTCTCGGTCAAAGAAGCCCGCAGCTTCAGCCATTGTGCATACAGAAGACAAGAAACCTGTTTGCAAGATAGCGGGAATGATGATTTGGTGTTTTGCTTCAGTGTTAAGGACTGATTTTTGCCTTCTAGGAAATGTGAAAACTGTAACTACCTAATTTTAATTTAAAATTAATTAATATGGCAGGTTTCAGTTGAAAAACAAGTATTTCCTATGCACATTTCTTTATACAATTCACAAAGAAAAATGTATGTACAAATTCCCACTAGGAAAGATTTGGCTGATTCATTTTGTGCAATAAAAGTACGTTCTATAATCCATTATATATCATTTTCGCTTTATATATTGGTGATTACAGTCAGTCTTGAAATGTATTTGTATCACTAAATGCTTTCCATATTACCAGTGTATGGACAGAATGTAACAGTTTAAATTATCAAGATTCTGTTACAACCTAGACAAACTTTAGACTAGTTTCAAAGGGGGTGGGTGACAAAAGACCACAGATAGGTATTAAAAATGGTGAGACTAAGGGTTTATCTACACTGCACCATTATTTCGCGATAACTAGAGTTATTTTGAAATAACAATGTGAGCATCTACACCGCCATTCTGTTATTTCAAAATAATTTTGAAATAACGGATGGCTTATTCCAAAATCTGTAAACTGCATTCCATGAGAAATGACACCTATTCCGAAATAGCTATTTTGGAATAAGGTGTGTGTAGATGCTCTACTGCTGCTATTTCGAAATAGCCCCTTAACAAGGACATTTTAAGTTATTCCTCCCCAGTGTCTCCTTGGGTTCTAAATCAAGATAGCATATCTACATTAGACAAGCCTGCTTCAGGCTAATTTTGAGTCTTCCTTGCAGTGTAGATGTGCTATTTCAAAATAATCTATTTCAGAATAACTATATTGGAATAATTTATTTTGAAATAGCCATGCAGTGTAGATGTACCCTAACTGAGGATTAGATTTTGGCAGAAAGGCTGGAAAATTATAATATAGCCATAGAGAAAAAAGGAGAGATAACAATGGGGAAAATCTACTCAGCATCTTCGAACCCTTGTACAAAAAAGTCAAGGGCTATGGAAATAAGAAAAACTAGAAGTATTAGCAATACACTAAATTAAGACTTAATTGACAGCACAAGGAATGCATCTCATGAGTGGAATATTGATATGGAGGGTGTAATGGGTAGCAATCACCTCCCAAGAGTGCACCAATCTGGATAGGTACATGTGCTTGCACTCCCTGAGTCTGTCAGCTTTTTTGGCTATTCAGCCTCCTAGCCAAGTCACACCAGGTGCAAATCAAGCCCTTTCTGGAGTACACCTTTAACAAGGATCCATCCCAGTGTCCTCTTGTATAATGTATTTGAGTCTGTTCCCCACTCAGAGACAGTGGTGGTGCCTCCAGGACTTCTTTTCCTGAAGACTGCTTCCTTGCCCTTACCTCAAGGCTTCTATCTCTCCATGGTGCTGCTGCTCACTCATCTAGCCAGTCAGCAACATGTTATACCTCTTCAAGGCTCTAGAGACATTGAACTGACTCTGGTCCTGAAACTTCTTCTTATAGGCCTTTCTGGCCCCAATAGACTGGTTCTTCCTGCAGCCACTCTAGTATCCTGGAGGACTTCTCTATGGTCCTGTTTCTGGAACAGGCTGTGGCAAGGCCACAGGCCTCCAGCAGAGGGTTTAGGGGGCTGGTTCAGCCCATCACAGAGGGATACAACTTGTTTAGGAAGGAAAGGCAGGGGAAAAAAGAGAAAAGGTGTTGAATTATACATTAATGACATATAATTTTCTTCTGAGGTTCAGAAAAAGGTGAGAGGCAGAACCGTCGAATGTTTCTGGTGAAGATAAAAGGAGGAAAACAGAGGTGAGGTCATAGCAGAGGTCTACTACTGACCACCAATAAGGGTGAGTAGTTGGCTGAGGTATATTTACAATATATAACAGAAATACCCAGAACATAAGAGCTGATGGTAATAAAAAACGTTAACTATCCAGATGTGTTGGAAAGGTAATATGACAAAATACAAATTGTCCAATAAGTTCTTGGAATATACTGGTTATTTTGTTTTGTAAGGTGGAGGAAGTAACCAGGAGAGCAGCCATTTTAGAATTTATTTTGACTAATGTAGAAGAATTGCTTCTCAATCTGAAAGTGGAAGACAGTTTGGGCAACAGTAATCATACAATGATTTCATGATTCTAAGGAAAGGAAGGAATGAGAGCAGCCAAATAAGGACAACTGATTTTTAAAAAGCTGACTTTAATAACTCAGTTAATTGATTCATAATATCTTCTGGAAAGCAAATTTAAGTGATAAAGGAGGTGAGACTACCTGGCAGTTTCTCAGACAGAAAATAATAAAGGTTCAACCTCAAACTATCGCCATCTGATTGAAAGATAGGAAGAAATAGCAAGAGGTAATTATGGATCCATTAGGAGCCCTTTTAATGACCTGAAAATCAAAAAAGGAATCCTATCAAAAGTGGAGAAACATGGACAAATTACTGAAGAATAATATAAAAGATTAGCGCAAGCATGTAGGGAAAAAACAGAAAAAGCTGAGTCACAAATGAATTACACCTAGTAAGGGATGTAATTGTCAACAAATTCTATAAATACATCAGTAGTAAAAGAAAGGTTATGGAAAAGTTTGTCCTCTACTTAGTGAGGAAGCAAAGCTAATAATGGATAACCTTAATACTAAGCTGTTCAATGCCTATTTTGCATCAGTCTTTGCTAAAAGAGGTTAATGGTGAGTTAATGTTATAATTTATTATAACAAATATTATATTACATATATATATATATATATATATATATATAACATATTATTCTATATAACAAATAATATTAACAAAGCAAGCCAAACTAAGGAAAGATTATAATAGGTAAATTAGATGTAGTCAGGTTGTCAGGATCTAATGAAATTAATGCAAGGATACTTAAGGAACTAAATGAAGCAATCTTGGAACCCTTAGTGATTATCTTTGAAAACACAGAGTGGGGCAAACATAGTACAGATTGGACCTCCCTTGTCCGGCACCCTTGGGACCTAACTGGTCCTGAATGAGGGGATTTGCCAGACATGGAGAGATCCCTCTCAACATGGTCCATGCGAACTCCTGCCCCCAACTAGGGCTCCAGCCTGGCATTGCTGCTGTCTGCCCAACCGTGGCTCCCCAGGCTGGAGCTCCCTAGCTGCTGCTGGCAGACCCCAAGCTCTACTACTGTGGCCAGCACTCTGCAGCTGCTGCTGGACCCCGAGGTCTGTGCCTGGGTCTCCTCAGCCGCTGCCAAACCCAAGCTCTGCGGGCCTGGCCTGGAGCTTCCTGGCTGCCTCTGGGGATGAAGCTCTGTGGCTGCTGCTGGACCCTGAACTGCATGGCTGGAGCTCTGCAGCTGCTACCAACCCCTGCTACTTCCCGGCCACAGAGGACAGAACTCTCCAATGTACCACCTGCCCCTCCGCATTCCCTTCCCCCCACATGGGGCTCCCATCTGAGTCACTCTCCCCCTGCAGTGTTCCTGCCCCACAGCCTGAACCTGGGCTCTGTGGGCTATGAACATCCCTGGTCCTGCCAGACCATGACTGTTGCTGGATCACAGATTTCCGGTTAAGGGAAGTACAATCTGTACCTAGCTTTAATAGAGGGAATAAAGAAGACTGTGAGAATTATTGTGCTGTATTGTTGTCGAAGTATGGTATTACCATTGCTGTACAAGAACCTGTCCTCTTTCATATGTTTTCAATTAGAATGTAGTTCATAAATTCACAAGGCTTCTCCAGATGTTCACCGAGTGCTAGACAAAAACAAGATTTTTCTCTTGTAGCTGTAGTACAAACACACTGACCCTCTGTTATGCAAGACTTCCCACTCTGGTGACTACACACACTTAATCCAAGTTGTGCTCTCACAAATGTGAGTCTATTATAAAATGGAGTGGAAGGAACGAGGGGTGGAGAAGGAAAAGCAGGCAGACATTGTTACCATGGCATCTAACTCTTGCACAGATGCTCTTCTGTCATAGATCCGCTGGAAGTGGGGAAGTAATCAAAACTGAATACAATACAGATTTCTGAACATGACTTTAAGATGGGGGAGTGGAGCCACCTCGTCCAGCAACAAAATTGTTATCTCACCAAAAGAAGGTTTTCTCCCAGGCTTTATTCAGCAGCTTTAGTGGGCACAGAAGGATTTTATGTAACTATGGAATGTCCATAGATTTGCCGCCATTCTTGTCACATCTAGCACCAGAGTTAAATTCCTGTCTGACAATTTCAACGAGGGCCTCTCCGCCATATCTCACTGATGAAGAAGAGAGGAGTTCATAACATTTGGCACATAAAGCCAAGTAAAGTTTAAGGGATTGGCTTTTCAACCTACTAAATGGACTGTGCTTTTCTCACTGGATCATGTTTCAGCAATTGCATTCTTTGGAAGCACTTACACCAGAACTCGCTTGGCATAAGACAAAAGAGATAACTGGTTATATTCTGAGAGGGGTGTTAAGCAGCGCTCGGGATGTGCAGTGAGGCACATCTGTTCTCCCAGGCTTTTTCTTGGGTGGTTGAAATGAAGTGTGTCATGAGTAGGAGCTGCAAAGGAGAATCTGGTTTACCTGGAGAACCAGGAAAGGGTTAAGTTAACCTGGAGCTGTACCTGAGGGAGGTGGCTTTGGGCATTCAGCCAATAAAATGCAGATGAGGAATTTCAAAAGAGAGGTGTTTTTTTTCTTTGTTCTGGAGCAAGCAGCTGTTTTCCCCAGGTACAAAGCAGAAGAGATGGACTCTCCTAGGAACAGACTCCTTGAATTCATTAAAATGTGTAAGTAAGGAAAAGTTTAGCTAGTCCATCAGGTTTTATTTTTTTGCTTGTTTGGGGATCTGGAAATCATATCTGAACTGGTTAATTTTTTCTCTTCTCTTTTGTAACTAAGAATTTCAGCCCATGGAGAGTCCCTGAATCTATTTCAGTTTATGGCTTTTAACACCCAGTCATCTACTATGCTTGCAACAGTGGTTTTGTTTTGCAAAAGTGTTTTTCTTTTTGTCTTGGTTAACCAGTACTGGTTGTTTTTTGTGTCCTTAAACCCAGGTGCCTAAGGGAAATCTAAGTGAAATCACGTTACCTGGGGGAAGCAGAGCCCCATTGTCCTCTGTGGATTATCTGTTTGTTTTCCCAGCTCCAAGCAAAATGGACGTTGGGACAGGGGGGGAAATTGCTTCAGGGAATAGATTCCAAGTAGTTTCTTCCCTGAAAAGGCTTATAATATATTTTTAGAGACACTTGGTGGTGACTGTGATCAGTCTTTTTTTTTTTTTTAAATCTCAGGGAAACAGACTGGACACTTTTGTCTCTGGGAGTTAGAGACAGGTTCTTACAGAGTTTATTCTGCTTGCCGGCCCCCATCATCTATACTCAAAGTGCCAGGTTGGGGAATTGAGCTGTGACAAAGTGCAATAATAATACTTAGCTTTTTTCATGGCCCAAAGAGAGATGAAATGACTTGCCTAAGGTGACACATTAGACCACTGTTAGAACTAGGAATAAAACTCAGGTCTCCTGAGTCACAGTATAATGTCCAGTCCTCTGGAAGCTTCAGAGTGAGCTTGGGTTGTATGTCTACAACACATTTGTGTGTAGGGTCTTCATCAGGCATAGTTAGTCAAATTTATTCATGTGCGGTGGCTTGGGAAACTCCTATTATTTGTTATAAATTTTAATTTTCACATGTACAACTAAGATCAAGACAAGCACACAAATATTAAGACAACACTGATGACATGAAAAAATGAAATGGAAATGTATGCAAGTATATTATTAAACTATAATAATGAAAAAGGAAAAATAGCTGGTGAGGGGAGAGACTCTTCAATACTTATTGAACATTAATATGTAACTTCAATGCCATGCAAAAAAATGAACTAATCTGTGTAACTCATTTTTTTCAACTGTAAGATTTCACAATATCACTTACAGAGGTAGCAACACCTAAATCTCTATCTTCTCATGTTTAGTCATCTCTGAATATTTTATTCTTCTACCAGTTCACGACAACGCTCTTACTCACTTGAAATAGTATCTTAACACCATAAGTAGTCCTAATGAAGTCAATGCAATTACTCATGGAAGAATGTGCTATTCAAGCTCGAAATAAAACCCACTCTAAATAAAAAACAACAAATGGTCTAGTAGCACTTTATAGACTAACAAAACATGTAGATGGTGGTATGAGCTTTCATGGGTACAGACTAACTCGGCTACCCCCTGAAGCTTCTAAATAAAAAGTTGAAGTAGGGATGGACATGACCCAGAAATTTTATATCTGAATCTTGATCAAACTTTCCTAAAGGTGTTTATGTGTGGAAGTTTACTTGACTCCCTTCTAGAGCAGGAAGCTAGTTTGATAGAGAGGTGGCTTAGATCCAAATCCACAAAGAGCCACAAAGATTGTGAATGCTCCGTTTGACCCTGCTAACGTTATCAGATTTTACAAAGATTGGAAATTCCCAGAACATCTTGATTTGGACACACCTAAAAGTTTTGTCTCAATAATGTCAAGCACAATATAAAATATGCTGTGCTAAATAAATCCTTGGCTACCAGGGGTCTTTAACTCTATCTGCTATCATATGTGAAAGCTGCGAACTTAACTTGCATTCTCTTACCAAATTTTAGCTAACATGAATTAGGAACACACCTTTTTTTTTCATACTAAGACATCAATCAGGAGCCTGAGCTGGAGAAGGGCCCATTGCTGACAACCCTTAATGGCAAGCTCAGTAAAAAATAATCCATGGTCGTTGAAGTGATTCGTATGTATAAAGGCCGGAAGGGATCATTTCATCATCTGCTCTGACCTACATAGCATCAGCCATAGTATTTCACCTGGTTACATCCGCATTGGACTCAGTAATGTTGTATTGTGGATACTTATAATTATTTTGGAGGCCTGACTGGAACAAGAACTACATGGAATTTATTTTAATCTAACCCTTAAAAAGCAATTCAAATGGACAATTTCCACTGGTTTTTATTTCCATTTTCTTTTTCTTCTCCCTATTTTCTCCTAGATTATTCTTTATATAATACAGGTCAGACCACAGAAGGGCGATTCTCAAAGTACTGCTAACAAGTCATTGTATTTCTTCTAATCTGCATGCAAAAGACCAAATCATTTAATAATTCAGGACACAATTTTATCTGTGTTGAAGGAAGCCTTCAAAGCAATTTAAACAATTGAGAATGATATATAATTAACTTCACTAAAATAGTCAGCAGAATAAAACATTATTCACAAGTCTGGGTGCAAGGCACCAGCCATTAGTTTTAGAAAGTCAGTCTGTATTTCCACACTCAAGGCTCAGTGACTGTATGTGATAATGAGGGTGGGAAAGTAGAATGGATGGTGCTTTGTCTCCATCTTCTCAGTGCACCTGCTAGCAGGGCTTTAATTATCATACAATAATTCCTGGAGTCTGCCATGTCTCCCATTTGGGGTTCTGGGCTTCAGGTGGAGAATGGGTGTGTATGTCTTGGGGCTTTAGCCCCATGGTTTTGTGTGTATGTGATGAGGTTTGGGGTTTTAGCCCCCTGAGAGCTCTAAGGCTTAGGTCTCTGGCCCAAGAGGGAGTGCTGGGGCTTGGGTCTTCTGCCTTATGGGGCATTAGCTCTGGTTTATGGGTCTGTGGGGTTTGGGGCTTCTGCCCTGCAGGTTTAAAAATATTTACCAGACCTCTGCTCAGGACAGCTCTTCCTGAATTTCAGCTCTGCCTGCTAGCAGAGCTGAGCCAGTTCAGAAGGGAAAATAAGCAATGCCACAACAGGGCTAATGCAGACTTTTTTGTTTAGTGGAGCAAAAGAGAAGCTCAGAATCACAGTGTATTTCCTGCCTACTCCTAATACAGAGGGAGTTACGGTGCTTCCTCTACTCCGATGGATTGCAGAGTGCCCAGAGTATATGGTGATAAATGTACATAATGAGATGATGCACTGAACTTCATAACTGGTACTTAGCAATAACATAGTAGGTTTCTCACAAATGTTTGTCTGAAGATATAAATAAATTGCCCTTCCATCATGTCTAAGCCCTTTCTGTGTCCACTTCCTGTCAATATTCAACCCAGTTGATTCTGGTGCACAAATATTAGGTGATAGTGAATTTCAAGTTGTTTCACACAGGGTTCTTATGTAAGCACCTATTTGGTATGTGTTAACATATCCTTGTACCTCATATATATGCAGATTTGGGCATTAGTCCTCTAACTCACACTGAACAGCTTATTATTATTACTATTTAATTAATTTATCACAAGTTATTTTCCATAATGCCATTTTTTTCATGGACCTGAACCCTATTGTGCTGTAGGCTGTATGAACACTCTACAAAAAGATGGTCCTTACCCCAAATGGTTTACAATTTAAATACAGAACAAGAGACAACAGATTGATGCACTTGGACTAATAAGTACAAGAAACAATGGGACACTATTGGTCAGAATGACAGGCCACGGTATTAGAGCTCCAACAGCCCAACAATTGTCACATTTTTAGTAGGTGAAGTAGCAAAGAAGTGCTATAAGGAACATTTTGAAAGAGTGTCATGAGGTACCATTGCGGAGGTTTACAAGGGCTTCTCTCAAGGCTGAGGAGCAGCATGAAGTTCTGGGGTCCTTCTCAAGAGGCAGCCAAGATGATAATAATGACACTTAGATTATCACTCAATAAGGGAACAGAAATATCACAGGTATGGCAAAGCTAGAGCAAAAA
Source organism: Apalone spinifera (assembly GCA_030068395.1). NCBI lineage: Eukaryota > Metazoa > Chordata > Testudines > Trionychidae > Apalone > Apalone spinifera. Next base: position 31,895,590 of record JANRFK010004440.1, on the reverse strand, counting down.
AAAAAAATTTGTGAATTGTTTGGAATAGTAGAATAGGATGTTTTGATCACTGTCCTTGATCCAGAGGAGCAATTAGAAACAAAGCATGGTAACATTGTGTATACATCCTGTTACAGAGCAGGCTCTTCTGTAGTGATCCATAGAGGATATGAAGTGTTACAGTCCTAAGCTATAAAGATTGAGTTCAAGTTACATGCTGTTACATTTGGAGGTCTTGGGGTTTAATCCTTTAAAATGGTGATTGTAACATTTGCTTTGTCATGAGAATGTCAAAATACATTATTACTAAAGCTGCTTGATATTTTTAATTAGAAACTTGCTTCTTAGATGAAAAATGCTCTTTTTCACAAATGAAAAGTTTTGCAGAATTTTTTTAACATTTCTGGTTTGGTGATGAAAATTCTGAAAATGTAAGCATTTTAAAATTTTTGAAATTAATATTTTCCCCTATTCTTTTTTCCCTATTTTCTCATCCTGTTTTCCTTGTCCACTCTTTTCTCAACCGCACAACAGAAACATGGTAAAAACATTGGGGTGGGAGAAAACTAAAAATAACACAAAGTATTTAGTTTTTTACCAAAAAATTGGAAAAACTGATTTATTTCCATGAAAATGATTGAGAAAATGAATTAAAAAAATTTTTTTTGTGGAATGTATTTATAGTTTTTCAGCCTTGACGATAATTAATTAAACTTCTCACAACCCTATAGAAAACTTCTACAAACTGAAGAATAGAGAATTAAGGCCAAGTTTTCCAAAAGCCGTCCTTGTGCATGACTAGTAGAGTTTCTTGAAGTCTGACTAGAGACACAATTGCCCAGATCTTCACAGGTCTCTAGACACCTATTTCCCATTGATGTTAGTGGAAGTTGGGAGCCTAAATACCATTTTAGAATCTAGGCCAGTGGACCTCATCTTCAGGAGTTTAGCATCACTTTAACTGAAGTCTATGGGAACCGCAGTTTTTCAGCACCTCTGAAAATCAAGCCCAGCATATTTCAAGATAGATATAAAAAAATGAGAAGGTCAAAATTAAAGGCAAGTTGGAAAATGTCAGTGAATGACATACAATCAGACCTTGATTGCACAAGTCGGTGGCCTAGTTAAAAATAGAACCCAACAGTGCTAGACTCTTAACTCCCACACCCCTCATTAAACTTCCTCTCATGGATGGAGTTAGCACTAGCACTAGCAGTCTGCCTCTTAAAGAAAACAAGAAAAATGCAGCTAAATTGGGAAAGAGAAATGAGTCACAAATATTTCCAGAAAAAATAGAAGGGTAATAGTGCTAACTGGCGTGGAAAATGTAAATTCCACTTCATGGATCAAATCCTGGTGGACAAGGCTGAGATTTTGTGCACAAATCATACAAAATCCCACCACTCTTCCATCACCTCTCGCCCTCCTTACTCTCCTTTTTGCCATCTTCCATGCTCAGTTTTATGCTTACTCTCCTAGGACATATTTACACAGCAGCATTATTTCAGAATAATCGATGTTACTCTGAAATAACTAAGTGAGCATAAAATCATAGAGCTGGAAGAGACCTCAGAAGGTCATCAAGTCCAGCCCCCTGCTCTAGGCAGGACCAATCCCAACTAAATCAACCCAGCTGAGACTTAAACACCTCTAGGGATGGAGACTCCACTACCTCCCTAGGCAACCCATTTCAGTGCTTCACTACACTCCTAGTGAAATAGTTTTTCCTAATATCCAACCTGGACCTCTCCCACCACAACTTGAGACCATTGCTCCTTGTTCTGCCATCTGTCACTACTGAGAACAGCCTCTCTCCATCCTCTTTGGAACTCCCCTGCAGGAAGTTGAAGGCTGCTATTAAATCCCCCCTCACGCTTTGCTTCTGCAGACTAAACAGAACCAACTCCCTCAGTCTCTCCTCATAAGTCATATGCTCCAGCCCCCTAATCATTT
>JANRFK010004440.1:31874968-31893558 GCA_030068395.1 Apalone spinifera | reverse complement strand
CCACGAGAACCAGGGCCTGAGATCTGGAAGCTTCTCTCAGTTGTCCAAAGAAAGACTTATCTACCTCATCCATCATTCGGTGGCCTGTAGCAGACACCAACCACAACATCACTGCTGTTGTTTGCTCCTTTAAACTTAACCCATAGACTCTCAACAGGTATTTCTCCCTCTTTATACCGGAGTTCAGAGCAATCATAGTGCTCTCTTGCATATAGTGCAACTCCTCCTCCTTTTCTCCCCTGCCTGTTCTTCCTGAACAGTCTATACCCTTCCATCACAGCTCTCCAGTCATGCGAGTCATCCCACCAAGTCTCTGTTATCCCAATTAAATCATATTTCTTGGACTACACAGCATCTACACAGCAAGCCTGTTATTTCCAAATAATATCAAAATAATGGGCATCTTATTCCGGATTCTGTAACCCTCATTTTAGGAGGAATAATGCCTATTCTGAAATAACTGTTTCAGAATATGGTGCATGTAGATGGAGCAGAAGGAATGTAAGTAGCCTCCAGGAAATCACACTGTTGCCCTGGTAGCCACTCTGACAATGCAGGGGGTCGGTCCCAGACCCAGAATGAGCCAGGACTGAGCTGGGCTGCCTGCCCACTCAGCTTCTTATACACCTTGAATGCAGAGCCACAGCAGGAGTAGGTCCCAGACCCGTAGCAAGCCAGAACTGAACCAGGCTTCTGCTAAAAAAATTATTGGCCGGGAGAGGGGGAGAGGGAAATGCATGTAGTCTATAGCATTAACCTAAAGGCTTTTGCTTATCAGTTAATCTGTTAATCGACTATACTATTACATCCCTAGTTCAGGTAGCTCTGTTGAGCATGCTCCAACTCAAGACACAGTTGAAAGGGGCATGACCCAGCTCAGCAGGAGAAGGCTGGGGAGGAGAACAGACCTTTCCCTGAAGACTTCTGACCAAGGGGATGGAGAAGCCTCTCTTAGGGTACAAGCCGGTAGGCTGAACCTATCTGAGGCCGACAATATGTTTTCTTTTTTTGTTGCTGTTTTCTCTCCCCGGCCCCCTGCTTCTCTGAGGCTCGAAGATAAGGAAGGAAAGCAGTGATAGGAAGTGATTCAGGAAGGGAAACCCAGAGGTCCTCCCAGACCCTGGGAGGAAGGGAAACCCCAGTGGGGCCAGACCCTACTGATCCTCCAGGGGTAGGTGGGCCTGAGCACCTCTGTCATTGCATCAATGTCTGGGTGAGTGCTAACCACTAGGCCACTGAGCCCACACAGACCCTGTTACAGTGCCTCTGGAAACATAGGTCTTGACATAAATACATTTCTTGGTCTTTTATGTTGTTATCTGTTGGAAAGGTGGGGGTATAAGAATCTTACTGGAGATGCTATTTCCTTACAATTGTTTCTTCAGATTAAGGAGGAGGAATTCAAGGGCAAATTTGGTCCAAGAGGTTCAGATAAGTTTCAGTTGGGCTTCTTACCTTTCAAGTCAAACCTCTATACTTTTTGAGATTTAATCATTAGTTTTTGATGTCACAAGAAAGAAGTTTATGACAGCATCAGCAGAAAATTACCGTTTTAGAACATTTTGACACAACAAGTAGCAGTGAACTTCTGAACTTGCAGACACCTGAAAAACGGCATAAAAAGATTTTCATGAGATAGCAACAATGAAAATTCACTTTAAAGCTGACATGAAGCTTTTAAAAAAAAGATGAACACTTCACCATCTATGAAAATCTGACTACACAGGAATAATTGTATGCTTTCTATACAAAAAGAAACCTTTCTTCTGCAGAATTAGAATAAATCTCTCATGCCAGAAATTTAAAGTGGTGGTAAAGTTCTGTATGACCCATTTCTTTCTATGTCTTCTTTTGTTGTTTTTCTGCTTGTTTGGGGGGTTTGCTTTGAAATTCCTTCAGTGAGACCCACTGTAGATGTCAGAATCAAAATCATAACAAAATGCATGAAGATTGACTCTTTTCAGTAGGGGAACCCCAAAATACTGTACAACCACCTTCCTTTCCCCCTCACTCCATTGCCTATCCCCCTGAGTCATGTGATTGGTGGGACCCAAGGATCAGGCCCTTTATGGTCTATACTGTAATTTACTGTATATAAGGCATTAGAGCTTGTATTTTCATTGACTACACTAAAGCATGAAAACAGTGGCACACTCATGGACAACTATACATGCCTAAGGTGACCAGATATCCAGTTTTAACAGGGATAGTCCTGTATTTGAGCCTTAGAGTTATAGAATCCTAGGGCTGGAAGACACCTCAGGAGGTCATCAAGTCCAGCCCCCTGCCCAAGGCAGGACCAATCCCAACTAAATCAACCCAGCCAGGGCTTTGTCAAACTGAGACTTAAAAACCTCTAGGGATGGAGATTCCACTACCTCCCTAATAACCCATTCCAGTGCTTCACCTAGTGAAATAGTTTTTCCTAATATCCAACCTAGATCTTCCCCACTGTAACTTGAGACCATTGTTCCTTGTTCTGGCATCCGTCACTACTGAGAACAGCCTTTCTCCATCCTCTTTGGAACCTCCCTTCCGGAAGTTGAAGACTGCTATCAAATCCCCCCTCGTTCTTCTCTTCCGCAAATTAAATAAGCCCAAATCCCTCAGCCTCTCCTCACAGGTCATGTGCTCCAGCCCCTAATCATTTTGGTTGCCCTCTGCTGGACCCTCTCCAATGCATCCATAGTGGGGGTCCCAGAACTGGACACAATACTCCATATGTGGCCTCACCAGAGCTGAATAAAGGAGAATAATCACACCTCTACAGCTGCTGCAATGCTCCTCCTAATGCAACCTATTCACCTTCTTGGCTACAAGGGCACACTGTTGACTCACATGTCCCTACTTTTGCCTGCAGGTGTCTCTACTTTTGAAAAAAAAATGGGCCAGTTCTCCTGCATGTTTGGTCTGAACCCACCAGTACTCTCATCAGTACTGGTGGGTTCTGCTGTTGGCCAGAGCCTTGCTCACTAGCTTCCCACCCACCAGTGGTTAGTGTATGTGGGGGTATCTAGTAGCTGATGATGGGGTTGGGAGCACAAGGCTGGTAGTTGAGCACAGCAGCAGCATGGGGGAGGGGGAAGCTGGCCCCTCCCCCTGTTGTTCCATCAGTGCAGTGCCTGCTGCTGGTGAATGGGTGCTGTGGTGGCTGGTTGTGTGTTGCTGCCCAGTCATCAGCCCTTTACATGCTTGCCCTCTCAATGTCCTTTCCCTGCTGTGCCCATTCATCCCCGGCCCTGCTGCTTCTCCATATCCCTTCTCCCTTAGGCAGGATGTGTTCTGCTCCACGTGCTGTGCGGAGAACAGACCCTGGTTGGATCATTCAACTCACCAACAGCCTGGCTGGCAGGCTCCTTCCTTCCCCCACTGCCTCTGGCTGGGATGGCACTCAGGGAAAGCTCAAGATCTTAGGACTCAGGGCACTGGCCAGGAGGAGCCAAGCCCTGCATGTGCCAAAGCCCTGCACAGAGCTGCCATGAGGAAACTACTGTGTCCATCCACAGCAGCCTCCCCAGGCAAGGGCATAGCATCCTCTTCACACACTGCCCCTGCCGTAGGTCCTGTCCCCAGAGCATGTGGGGCTGCTCTGTCCCCAAGGCACCATCCCCTGCTGAACTACCTCTCTGAGCAGGTTCACAGAAGCTCCCTCAGACAGATTCTCTGAGCCCCAGTGCACAGTGCATCCTTCAGGCTTAACCCAGGGGTGGGCTGCTATATTTGCCTGTGCCTCTGAAGGTGCAGGAAATTGAAGCTCCCGTTGGCCATGGATCACTGTTCCCAGACAATGGGAGCCGTGGGAAGCAGTGTCCTTCTCCTCTAACGCTGGAAAACCACCGCCATTTTATTGCCTGTTCCTGGCTTAACCCCTTCCTCCTGTGCTGTAGCCAGGGAACAGGAGGCAGCTGGGTTATGTCAGTGGCCAACAGCAGCTTAGAGATGTTAGCTGCCTTTCTACACTGTACAAGCAAGAAGGGACAAGCTGCTTCCAGCTACAGGAGAACAGGGTGGGGTTGGGGGAAGGGAAGAAAATGACCTCTCCAATACACAGGCCAGGTCATCCCTACCTCCCACCCTCTCCTCCCTGAGGCTGGAAGCAGCTCCCACCCCTTCCCTCCCGCACAGTGCTGAAAGGCTGCTGCTGGCCACCTCTTCTGTGAACCCTGACAAAAATCTATGGGTTGCCTTGAGAAGATGTAGCACCAGGAACCAGGAGAGGTGGGTCCATTCTGGGGGCCCAGCCAGACATGGATAGTGGAGGGCACGGGGCAGGGAAGGTTCAGGCAGGCCAGTCAGTCACTCTCCTCCCTGTGTAAGAGACATGTATGGGAGTGTGTGTTTGTCACTTCTCCCCCTGCAAACCTTAAAGATAAGAAGGTAAATAAAAGGACTCCAGCTATGCAGCATTTTTTAGCAGGTGCTTAGTCAACTTGATGTTAATTTGAATGTTTGTATTGCATAGATCTGATTGACTATCTTTGAACTCAGTTGAGTATGAGTAATTTTACCAGGTGTCCTTGTCAAGGCTTTTCCCCCCACTCTGGCATGATAAATGCAGAAGTGGGGGTCTGCAAAAGTACCTCAAAACCTTATATTTCCAGGGTTTGGTATAAAACTTCCCCCCAAAATCTTAAAAACCAGATTTTGGGGATAAAAATCCACTGCCACCACCCAAGTAATGATAAGGAAACCAGGGAGAGACCACTTGGGAAATCTCAGCCCCTAAAGTAAAACCAGGACACAAAAATTAACCAATGCCAGGTTAATAAAAGAGGAAAGAGAAAGAACTTTTATTATCACCACAATATTCCTGTTACAAGCATAATGACCAGATGGAAAAGTAACCAATTAATAAACTCATGGGGGAATACAACCATGGGCCAAAACTTAGTTAAAAAAAAAAGAGAAAACCCCATTTTTAAATGTACAGACATCAGATTCCCATTCCCAAACCATAAAACAATAAAACCTAACAAATTTATCTAAACTTTACCTTACTTACAGATAGTGAAGAGTCTTTTTTTGGAGACAGACATGATGTCTGTCTCCCTCAGTAGATGGAGAGAAACTGCCTAGGGACAAAGGAGGGAAACCCCCCCAAAAATTCCTTTGTCCCAGTTTGAAATTCCTACCTACATTCCTATTGACCGACTCTACCTGGCTTAGGTAAGGGACATAGTTAACCCCTTAGTCCCCAGGCTGCTGGCTAACCATCAAGATCATGACAGTCCCACATTCAATATAGGGAAATATGGTCACCTTAGGTCTGAGTTGCTTCAGAGAATTCTTTACCAGCTGTCTGAGTGGTGGGTTTTGCCAATATATTTATGGTCTGACTGACCCCATGTTTGAGGCTGGGAAAGAATGTTCAATGGGTCAGATTTGCAGAGACCTCAGGGGTTGGGTGGGCAAGGTTGCCTTCCTCTACAGCATGGGACATAGATCATTTGCTGGTTTCAATAAGTGCAAAGAGTGGTTTCTCTATAACTTGGCACTTTAAATCATGATCTGAGGACTTCAGTAACTCAGAGACTGTGGGTCTATCACAAGAGTGGATGGATGAGGTTTTGTAGCCTGAATCATGCAGGAAGTCAGACCAGATGAGCATGATGGTCCCTTCTGCCCTTGAAGTAAATGAGACCTGCCCTTTGCCTTGCTCTTTGACTCCTGACCCCAGTTCTCACCCATATCTTTGAATCCTGATCTCTGACTGCCACTGCACCTACTGCTAGGCATGTCTGCCCAAGATAAGTATAAGTGAGGCTATTTTAGACAGAATATGTATTGTGCCACGTTGTTCTGGTTGTTCCTGGGCCTGGGTCCTCCCCTGCCTGGTAGAGGAGATCTTGTATCCCGTGGACCTGCCTCCCATTTAGAGGCTCCAATGGATATAATAGGAGGTGTGGGATCAACAAGGCTCAGTGATGGGGATCTGAAGTCTTGGCCCTCTGGCCGGTTCACCAACTGAGTTCCAGATGTTAGAGCAAAGGGGTCTTCAGTCTTAGCAAAGTCTGGTCCGAGTTAGCTGCTGCAAGCAGAATCTGTGCTGCAGCCAGGACCCCTGCTGCACCCTTCTTCAGCATCTCCCCAGGTGAGTCTCTCATTCTCTATTGGCTCCAGGAGGTGGTGCGTCAGTGTAAAGGTGCATCCCCTGGCCAAATGGGGGAGAATGTGAGTCTGGCTCTCAGCTCAGTGGGGATGTCAGTCTACTCCTCATATCCAATAATCAGGAAATTGACTCTGTTCTCAAGTCTGTCGGGGGGGTTGATTGGTTGGGCTCTTCTCCCCTTTCTGGGATGTTGTTCCCACATGGCTCTCTGTTCCCTGCTCTTACCTGCTCGCTCCTTCTTAGCAGCCTCATCTGCCTGCTTCCCAGCCCTTTGATCCTCCCAGCTGCTGTTAGCCTGCCAATCAGCAGTGTCTGGCAGTGCTTGGATTAACCCTTTGGTTTCTGAGCTAGCATGTGGGAACATACATCCTGTGACAGGCTCCTTTTGAAAGTTCCTCCAGCTGGAGCAGGTTCTGCAGGGGTGGTAGGGTGGGATCTCAGTGACCCAGCCTACTTTCTATCCCCTCCTGGCTCAGTGTGGGGTTCTACAGCCCATCAGAGGAACCCTGAAAGGCATAGCCCCTTCAGGGCCTTGGCCACCTGGTGACAGGATCAGATGGAGTGGAGCTGGCACATCACCATGGCTATGATATCCTCCTGTCTCAAGAGAACAAGGGCATGTCAGAGATTTGGAAGCCCCCAGGAATCAGGGAGGATTAATGGCAACTAGCACCTTGAGATAGACTCAACTTCCTGACACCCCTCCATAGTAGAGGAGCTCCTGCCTCCATTCCCTCTACTTCCCTATGACAGCCACAGTGTCTCATCAGATTGATCTGTGTGGTTGTGGTGGCCGTGTTCTTCCATTCCCATTGCATTTCTGGCCCCACAGAATAGCAGGTCTCCCTACAGTGAGTGGAGTATCCTTGGTACCTGGGTAGGGGGTTAATCCGAAATGGAGTAGCTGGAGAAGGAGAGAGACAGACTCATCCTCCAGCTGGGGCCAGTCTCAGAAGACTTGGTGAGTTTCAACAGGGCTGCCAGTATCAATGGGGGACAGTCTCAGATGGAAGGTGGATCATTTCTTCAGGGGTCCTATTGCCTGGCTTCTGTCAGTGTCACTTTTCCAATAGGCCCTATTTCCCAGCTGGGTTTCCTTATCTCTGGCATAGCAGCAGTTTTTAAAGCCAGTAAATCAGCTCCCTGACTAGCTGGTCAATGTCCTTGGCTGGGTCACTGGTGGACGGTCACAGCTAAACCACCAAGTTCCCTAGTTTGGGGAACTATGCTGAGTTCTAATGGAAGGGAAGGAGAGGGGGCTCCATTAGCATTCTGCTGTCAGCTCCCAATCTCCACTGGGCCAGGAGTCTTTCTCTCTCAAGTCCCTCTGCTAGAAACACTGGGGGGAGATGAACTAGAGCTAGACCCTCAGCTCCTTCTGCCCCCAAGGGATAATGGAGCAAAAGGATGTGGGCAGGGCCCTCCATGAGGGCTTGCACCCCCAGCTGCTCCAGAAGGACCCAAGGCCAGGTATGAACCTGGCTGGTGCAGGGGTTGTAACGGTCCCCTTAAAGTCACAGGATCTCATTGAACCAGGAGAAGAAGAACTTGACTCATGTCTATCTCATTCCCTGGTCTGATTCTGCCTATCCAAGGGAACCCCCCCTCCCCACTCAGAACCCCTGCAGTTGCAGGCCCTACAGCATATTGGAGCCAGTGTGCTTACACCTAGCACCAGGAAGTTAGGGTCACCATCTCCCAAATTCAGGGAGGGGAATGGTGAATCAGAGCAGGGCTCTGCTGCTCCTTATAGTCTTGACTCTCTCCTGGGACACTCCGGACCTTATGCAAAAGGTGACTCAATGTGGGGGAAGGGTATAGGTAAGGATCAATAGGCTGGTGTGTGTGCTATGCAAATGAGCCTACCTCCGTCCCCAGACTGAGACATTGCGCTCAGGGTATAATATCTGACTCACTGATCATGGAGTTCTGTTCTGCCTGGCTGTTGTCAAGGTATCTATATGAGGTCACCAACTCTCCACCACTGTCCTCCAATAGACTGAGATCCTACAATAGGTCTTTGTGATGCCACTGCCACACCCACTCCCTCCCTTGTAAAGCTGATGTCCTGACCCTGGCCAGCCTCTTTGGATGTTTGAGTGGCTTCCTCTGGATCATCCCACTTAATGACAATTGATCCTGGGGATCAAGACAGCTATACAGTAAAGCTCTAGAGCACGGGTGGGGAACCTAAGGCCTGGGAGCCGGATGCGGACTCTGGCTTGCCAGATTCTGGCCCCTGAGGCTCAGGGTCCCCCCTCCAGCATTGGGAAGCCTACACTGGTGCTCCAGTCCCCCTGCTTCTCACTTGTGTACAACCCCAACTGATTTTTCTGCAGGTCAGTAGCCCCTGCCCCCAAAAATGTTCCTGACCACTGCCCCAGAGGTTGCTCCATATGCCACATTCAGTTTTTCATTAATTAATAGACTTTAAGGCCATAAGGGGCATTAGGGCATCAAATCTGACCCCTGCACCTCCCTGCCCTTTTGTATATCTTAATAATTAAGTCTTGGTTCAAGCACACACCAGACAGACATCTAGTCTTCATTATAAGACATGGAGAATTCGTCACTTGCTTTGGTAGTTTGTTTCAATGGTGAATCATCCTCACTGTGAAATATTTGTGTCTTATTTTTACTATGAATTCATCTGTTTTCACCTTCCAGCCACTGGTCTTATTCTGCCTTTTTCAGGGACATGAAACAGCCCTTTAATACCTGACATTTTCTCATTACCCTTTCCTGTTCTGTAACGGGGAAAGTCACTCACAAGGCATGGACAGCACTGCACTGCACTTGGGTGCCTGAATCCAAGCTCCAAAATGTCATATTAAGCACATGGATAAAAATGTCTGATTTTCAAAGGTGTTGATTCTCTCTTGTCCCATTGACTTCAGTGGGATTTGGAGTTTCTCACCACTTCCGGGATATAGGCTAAGTCTGTTTCAGAACTTAACCTTAGGCACCCAAATTCTAGAAACCTTGATCCTTGGCTCCAGTTCTGCTATCAGGTAAATGTGCACAGATCCTCTTGAGTCCTGAAATTCACAGGTGTATCTAGGGACAGCCTGTACAACAACAGTTCACCTTCCATACTCATCTGGAATCTTTAACATCTTTGAAATAAAGGAGTGAATTGTGGCAAGATTAGAAGCTCTCCTTTCTGAATTTGCCTGCATGGCACAGTTTTAAGACTAATCTTCAATGTTTTAACTTGCACATCTATTTGTTTGACTTATTCTATGATCCCATAGATACAGCTTGACTAACTGACAGAGTATATGCTTTCAGAATTCTTTTTTCCCAGACGTATTACACATATTAAATGGCTATTTATGACAAGACTCTAGATATCTGGCTTGTCAAAACTTATTAAGGCTATGAATCTATTATAGGGATAAATATATATGTAAAATCTCCCTGTAACAGATTCACAGCCTGCATTTTTATATCTATCTATCTAAAGGAAGCGCTTTGATCTTTCCATTGATAGCTGCACTGACTTTGAATAAAATACAGATGTAAAATGTATAGGAATAGTACTTTTAATAGAAATAGACACAACATTTAATTATTTATTATTTCAATATTAAACCAATTAACATTTGTTTGTTTGTCACACAAACAATTATTACAAAGGTTCGAAAAAATACATTTAGCTTCTAGTTGAAATAGTTTTGCACTTGGTTGAAGTGTCTTTTAACAGTTGTCACTTTAACAGTTTTTCAATATTTCACACTGATGTTGACCATAAACGCACAAGAAACAGATTATTGGAATTCTGCATGGCAGATGTATGTGTGTGTCTGTCAGCTTTCTTAGAAGAATTTGATACAGCTCCCATGGATGTCAATAGGAAAGTTCCCTTCAAACCACTAGTAGTTCAACCATATCAGCAATAAATAGCATTTTAGAAATGTGAATTTAAAATTAAATTGTTTTGAACCCAAAAAACTAGACTATATTGAACATCATGTATGCATAGAACTTAACAGTTGTTCCTTTTTCAAGTATATAGTTCAGAGAGGGTTTTTTTGGTGTGTGAATCTGTCTGTCTGTTCAAGGACTCCTCCTACATGGTAAGAGCTAGGACCAGCAAATTTGGTATGCAGCTTCCGCTGATCATAACTTAAAGCAAGGTCAGGGTTTCAATGTGCCTGGAATGTGATTGTTTTCCATAACACAAAAAGGGAGGGGGCTGCTAACAGAGACAGTTGTACTGTGTAAGGACATAGGGGGAGAAGCAAGGGGCCAGAGATGGGGACCAGTACAGATATAATCCCATTGGGGCATCAGGAAGCAGGGGTGGAGCTCAGCTTCCTGCACACTGCTCCCTATTGATTTTTTACCGGCACCCAGCTCTCACCTGTGGCTCCACGTAGTTGCTTTGCATGCAGCAATGGCCACACCCTGGGCAATGGCTCTGACAGGCTGGCTAAACCAGGTGAGGGTAGCCGATGGGTCTGAAACCCTCAGTGAGTTAGGGACTTGCTCATCCTGGCATGCGAAGTCTGCTTTGATGGATCAGGTGGAGGAAATCCTTATGATTCAACAGCTGAGAAGGCGTTGCAGCAGCGCACTATGGAGTGTGTGGGGCATGTGAGAGCATTTAAGGTGAGATGGCCATCCAATGCAGCCGCGGTAGTCTCCAGAAGTAAAACTTTTTTTGTGCCACTGGATTCCGACTTCTGAGGCCGAGAGAGTGGGATTGTCTCTGTGCAAAGGCTTTCCCACTATAATATTTGTCACGCACAGATTATGTTGTTTAAAAAAAAGAAGTTGGCAATGGGAGCACGGAATGTCCATACACTCATGGACAGTGAGGACACAGTAAGACCTCATTGGAGAACAGCCCTACTCGGTAAAGAGCTTTCATGCTATGGTATTGATATCAGAGCCTTGAGTGAAACCAGGCTTGCTGAAGAAGGATTTCTCACTGAACTAGCTAGTGGTTATACCTTCTTCTGGAAAGGGAAAGTGCAGAATGAGGATAAGATCCATGGAGTTGGCCTGGCCATTAAGACTAGTCTGATAAAACAACTTTCGGACCTGCCTGTTGGTATTAACGAGAAGATCATGAAGCTACGCCTACCCCTTAGTTATAAGCGGTATGCAATGGTCATCAGTGCATACGTCCCACCATGAACAGCACAGAGGAGACAATTGAGCAGGTTTACATTGACCTCAGTTCCATTGTGTGCTCAGTGCCAGCCAATGACAAGTTGATCTTGTTGGCAGACTTCAACGTCCGAGTTGGCTGCGACCACAGTCGATGGGAGGGAGTGTCAGGCAAACATGGCATTGGCAAGATGAACTTCAATGGCTTATTGTTGCTGAGCAAATGTGCAGAGCATGACCTCCTCATCATGAACACAGAGTTCAGGATGGCAAACAAATACAAGACCACCTGGATGCAACCTAGATCGAAACAATGGCACATGATAGATTATGACATTGTTCATCAGCATGATATTCGGGATGTCTTTATCACCAGAACCATGCGAGGAGCAGAGTGCTGGACTGACCATAGGCTTGTCCGCACCATTTTCAAAATATACATAGCTCAGCATCACCCAAAGTGCCCAAAGCTCATTCGAACAGCCTTTAACATTGCCAGACTCCAGCAGCGTTCTCATCTGCGCAAGTTCTAGTCAAGCCTTGATGAAAAGTTGACTGCCAATGGACCATTGATTAGAAGTCCAATTCAGAAGTGGAGCCAATTTAGAGAAATGGTGATGGAGACAGCGAAGTCAGTGCTTGGTCCCAAGAAACACAATCGTCTAGACTGGTTTGATGAGAACAACAGTGCTATTGAGGACCTGCTTGCCAAGAAGAACAAGGCATTTATGGAGTGGCAGAATGATCCAGGCTCCATCTCTAAGAAAGACAGATTTAAGTTCCTCCAGGCCCAGGCTCAGCGAGAAATCCACAAAATGCACGATCAGCGGTGGGAGAAGAAAGCTGAAGATATGCAACACTATGCTGACTTAAACAACCCAAGGGAGTTCTTCAGCTCCATCAAGTCAGTCTTTGGTCCTTCCAAGTCTGGCTCTGCCCCCTTGTTGTCTGCAGACAGAGTCACATTGATCAGGGATAAAGCTGGCATTAATAACCGATGGAAAGAATATTTCAGTCAGCTCCTGAATTGTCCATCATCAGTCGATCAGTCAGCACTGGAACAGATCCCTCAGAAGCCAACCCTTGAAGACCTGGGAGATCCTCCATTTATTGACGAAGTTAGAAAGGCCATCAGGCAGATGATTTGCGGCAAGGCATCCGGCAAGGATGGAATTCCCTCAGAACTGTACAAGGCATTTAATGAAGAGTCACTTAAGGTTTTTCATAATGTCTTGACCAGTATTTGGGAAGAGGAAGAAATGCCATCTGACCTCTGTGATGCTGTGATAGTTCTCTGTACAAGAATAAGGGTGCAAAAGCCGACTGCAGGTACTACTGAGGTATCTCGCTGCTTTCTGTTGCTGGGAAAATCTTTGCCCGCATCATCCTGAACAGGCTGATTTCAACAGTTTCAGAAGTGAGTCTCCCCGAGTCACAATGTGGCTTCTGCCTTAATCGCAGTACTGTCGATATGATCTTCGTAATGAGACAGGTGCAAGAGAAGTGCCTTGAGCAGAATATGAACCTCTACTCTGTCTTCATTGATCTGACGAAGGCATTCGACATGGTTAACAGAGGTGCATTGTGGATCATCCTCAGGAAGCTGGGTTGCCCACCAAAGTTCATCTCACTTGTCAAGTTGTTTCACGATGACATGAAAGGAGAGGTACTCTCGGATGGTGTGCCATCTGAGAAATGTAACATCTTCAATGGCGTGAAGCAGGGCTGCGTACTCGCCACGGTGCTTTTTAACCTGTTCCTCACTCAAGTCCTCATGCATGCTGTCAGAGACCTAGATCTTGGTATTTACATCAGATACGATTTGGATGGTTCACTGTTTGATTTGAGAGGCCTTACTGTAAAGACCAAGACACTGGAGAGGCTTATCACTGAAGCGCTGTTTGCTGATGACTGCGCCTTTATGGCACACCAAGAGAACCACCTGCAGACCATCACTGACAGATTCTCTGAAGCATCCAAACTGTTCAGTCTCACAATTAGCCTTGGAAAGACAGAAGTCTTCTTCCAGCCTGCACCAAACAGTGCTCCTCCACAGCTATGCATCAGTATCGATGGTATACAACTAAAGGTAGTGGACAGCTTTAAGTACCTGGGCAGCACAATATCAAGTGATGGATCCCTTGACAAAGAGATTACACTGAGGATCCAGAAAGCCAGTCAGGCACTTGGGAGATTGCGTATTAAAGTTCTCCAGCACAAAGATATTCGCCTTTCAACTAAATTCAAGGTATATAATGCAGTGGTCCTCAACTCTCTCCTGTATGGCTGTGAAACATGAACCCTGTACCGTAGGCACAGCAAGTGGATGGAGCAGTTTCACATGTGCTCCTTACGATCAATCATGCAAGTACGCTGGCAGGACCAAATTACTAACCAAGAAGTGCTTGATAGAACTAGTTCCACAAGCATTGAAGAAGCCAAGATCCTCCAGACCCAGCTTTGATGGTCTGGCCATGTTCTCCACATGGATCCCAAGGCAGCTGTTCTATGAGGAGCTGGTACGTGGTAGTCACAAACAAGGACTCCTGAGGAAGAGGTATAAGGACAACCTGAAGACCAACTTGCAGTGGGCCTTCAACCTCAACAATTGGAACTAACTGGACTAATTGGCATTCTCTTACGAGGAAAGCAGTGACAAAGTTTGAGGACGAAGGTTGCCAATGCCTCGCAGCTGCATGTGAAAGATGACATAGAGCTGTGTTCTCTCCTGTCCTGACAACCGGCGTCTCATGCCCTATCTGTAACCACATGTGTGCTTCGACCTTTGGGCTCCGGAGCCACATGTGTTTCCACAAATGAAACGCACAACATGTCTTCCTCGGCTCCCGAGAGACAACCAACAATACCAACACTGCTCCCACAGCACAGCCCCTACTGTGGCCAGGTTTAGGGAGCCCCCAGCTGGGCAACATGGCCCTCAATGAAGCCAGCCCATGGGTTCTGCCATCCTGGCAATGCAACCTCAGCCCCAGGGAGATGCAACCCTGGCAATGTTGCCTCCACTGTGTTCAGCTCCAGGGAGTTGCTGTTCTGGCAGCACGACCCTCACTGGTTTCTGCAGCCTCCACACACCCAGCTCTGTTCCCTGAGCCCCTCCTCAACCCCACAACCCTGGTTCCAACACACTCCCCACAACACCCCCTGCCTTGATCCTCTCCTCACCCACAAACCCTGACTCCTGTACTTCCCCACCTCCAGCCCCCTGCCTTGAGCCCCCTACATCCACAAGCCCCTGTCCTGACTTCTGCACTCCTCCCCCCCACACACCCTGCCTCCTCTCCTTAAGAACTTGAGTGATGCTGGCTAAATCTTTTAGTTATAAATTAAATTAAAAGCTATTCAATGGCAAAAGACAGCATACATTGTCACTGTTGCTCTCATGTAGAATTAAAACTCTGTGTACCAAGGATAAGTCCTTCACATCATTGTGTGTTGTAAGATTAATAATTCTCTATCACTTCTCATATGGGAATCTCAGCATTGAACACATTAAATATGCAATAAACAAATTAGATACACAACAAAGTGTTATTACAACAGTTCCCACTGAGGACAAGGGAATGTGTATTATAGTGGATATTTGTTTTTATTTTATACATATTGTGAAATATATATATATATATATAGATAGATAGATAGATAGATATGTATTATAGATAGATAGATAGATTAGATATAGATATATATAGATGCAGTTTTATTGTTGCTTTTCCTGGGGAATAGCTTTCCTGAGAAAGGGGGTCATAAATGTAGCTCTAAATGCAATTTCACGATGTGACTACTATTGACACAGTTTGATGTTAATTGGTTAAAAGTCAAGAGGCATTCTGTAAGTATGATGCAGGACCTATTAGGAACTGCTTTTTCATGCTAGATGCCTAGTTTTCTGTGAGGGCTGTAGAGTTATCTAGGCACTCCTTCACTGCAGTACTTTTCAATCAACATGGAAATACATCCCCGTTTTCCCAAAAGACCAAGACTCCAGTGCTTACAATGCACAGAAGGCTCAGAGTAATACTCCCTGTTTCCCATTTGTGAAAGAATCAACTTGATCTCAGCGTCTGCTTTCTGGGGTTCAATCATTTTCATCTTCCAATTCAAAGAGTATTATTTATAATCTTTTTGGAAATTCATAACAAAGTGTTCAATTTTATCCCATTTAACTTCCAGAAATAGCTGCTCTACAATGCACTTTCTCAAATTATGTGGGAGTGGAAGGGGAGCATTTTCTGCAGGAGTTGACAACCCAATCTTGCTCATTAACTCACACTGAGCAAAGCCACCAGAGCCCTTCTTTCACGGGAGCTACCCACACTCTCTCTGTTCCCCTTCCTTCTCATAGCAGAGATGTGGGCACAGCTCAAAAGATGATAATGGGAGGATAGGGCTGAGGAGTGAAAGAGAAAAATGGTAACAAAGGGTAGAATTTTATTTATAATAATCCTGATAGATATAGAAACAGGGGGCTTTATCACCTCCTTTAATACCACTACATCTACACTGCAGCTGGGAGCAGGCTTCCCACACAGATAAATGCCAGCTTTTAAGTGACTTCAGGGGGTAGCCGAGTTAGTCTGTTACAGAAAAAAAACAGCAAGCAAATGCTACCAGACATTTGCTTGCTGTTGTTTTTCTTCTTAAGTGAGCTTGCTAAAAACTAGCAGTTTACCAGGGATGCAACTTGAGCTAGCAGCCTTAAGCCCCCTGAGCCACCACAGTGCTAGTGATTGCACACTAGATTTGCTCAAGGCTTCCCATGTCTGTCTCCCCAGGCTAGAAAGTGTGTCGACATACTCTTAGAATATTGCCCCATCCCCATTGTTTGCATAGGGAACCACATGTAACCACATTGATTCAACTCTCGTGCATGCACAGAATTGGAGGCATGTAAGGGCTGCAATATACTATGGTGTTCAGCTCCATCATAGCAACTTGCATAGTGGGATAAAGCCTGGCCTTAGGCTGAGGTTTCTACTAGACTTTGCTTCCACATACAATGGATCCTTGAGCCTGCATTATCAGTTACTAGAGGACTACTAGGTGTTGCCTGGGGCCAGAGCGGGCCCAGGATGGGGGGAGGAGTGTACTGGCTGCCTGCTGGCTTCTCCTCAGGGCTGGTCCAGAGGTGTGGGGGGCCATGTGATATGGTCAACTGGGCGCAACCATGGGGCAATGGGGCCATGTGGTGGCCAGCAGCTGCTCCTTGGGGCAGGCCAGGATAATGGGGACTGTACTGCCAGCCAGTGACTGCTCTATGGAGCTGGGATGCTTGCTGCCCCCTATGGTAATTCATCAGCATAACTGTACCCCATGCTTGCTGCCCCCCGTGGTCATTCTTGCATATAACTATCCCTGCTATCACACCTCTCTCTTTCCATTAGATGCAAAACAGTTGCATTTCTGGTACATCCCATTGACCTGGCATAACCAAACCTTGACCTTGCTTTAAGTTGTGATAAGAGGAAGCTGCATATCAAATTTGATGGTTCCAGCTCTTACCATTTAGGAGTAGTTCTTGAACAAATGGACTCACAGATGGACAGACAGACAGACATATAATTTTAAAATATTTAGTATGAAGATGAAGCAGTCTGGTTGCCATTCAGCAGCTTTGTATTTATCCACACAAGGTTCTGCCTGTTGTCCTCATGAACTCATTGTGGTAAGGATGTTCCCTTGCAGAATATCCAGGAAGCAGTGATGGGTTATACTGCTGATGGGGGAAGAATTCCGGTCACCAACTCACTTGTACTCCTTCTGTGTCCAAACCTGCCTGCTCAGGAAAAACCTTGCCCCATAAAGATTGTGTCAAGCAGAAGCTCATGAGGAAAGGAAGAAAAGTTATATTAGAGGTCCTAGATGCCAGGATCCTCTGGACAGACCATTCCAGTACAGATAGTTGAGATAGAGCTGACCTAGAGATCAAAAGGTAGCTTTTTTTCTTAGAACATTGGCTTACATTTCCTGAAGGAAGAAACTAAAATAAGACTCACGTCCTATCTTTAGTCACTGAAAGCAGTATGTGGTAGCATATGCCACAACCTTCTAATAAGACATTTTTTCCTCTCCCAGCTCCAGCCAGAGAATGTGGGTTCTGCTCCTTCTGCCAAGAAAGATTAGTTCATTTCTGGCTGCTTAATGGCAGCAAAAGCTTGAAGCCAGGTGCATTTTTGTCAGATTTTATGTTTAATTATACAAATTGTGTATGGATCCACCAGTCTGCCTCTCCCAACATCATCAATCTCCCTAAAATGCAAGTGTCCTACAATCCATTCTAATTTACATCTTTGATATTAGACAGTCTCTTTAATTCATTACCCTCAATACTCCCATTAAGAAGCCCCAAGACACCAATAAAATAGCTGACATCAAGATATTTAAGTACTGCCCTGAGTCCTGAGACACAATATGCCAGGTAATCATCTAATGCTCTAGGCTGAAGCTATTTAGTTACTTGCACTGTATGACTGTGTGATCCACTGCATCTGCTAATTAGAACTGAGCTTATTAGCATCATCTAGCCATTGACTTACTTGGTAGTCTTGTGTTTTCTTTTCAACACTGGGTACCACCTTTTATATGATTATAATGCCCACTCTACCACCCATCAAAGGCGTAGCCTGATCTAAGATTGCTAATAAATCTCCAGTTACCCCCTTTAGGGTTGACAGGTTCTATGTCCCAGGGTCAAGCCCAGTATTCAATTATTCTATGTTTGGGAACCCTGAGGTGTATAGTCACTCTGTAGGAACTCGTGTATATTTAGTTAATTAATACATTTAGCACAGTCACAAACACCCCAGTTTCATAAGATTGATAGGGACTGTACATCTATAGTTCCATACCATAAGCTCACACCATTCCTTCTAGAACAACCTGAGGTGTTAGCCATCATCTTCCTCATCACCTGCACCTTCCCCATCATCACTAGAAGTACGTCTAGACTACATGGCTCCATTGACAGAGCCACGTAAAGTAGTTTACTTGGCATAGTCGAAGAAGCGGGGATTTAAATAAACATTAATTAAAATAAAAATGGCCACCGCTGTGCTGACAATCAGCTGATCCGGCACAGCACAGCAGTCTAGATGCGGCACGGTCAACAAGGGAAGCCTTTGTCGACCACTCCGGTATGCCTCCTGAACCGAGGTTAACTGGAGCGGTTGACAAAGGCTTCCCTTGTTGACCGAGCCATGTCTAGACTGCCGCGCTGTGCCAGATCAGCTGATCGTCGGCACAGTGCAGTGTCCATTTTTATTTTAATGAAATGGGGATTATTTAAATCCCCGTTTCTTTGACTATGCCAAGTAAACTACTTTACATGGCTCCGTCGACGGAGCCA
>JANRFK010004440.1:31847801-31874868 GCA_030068395.1 Apalone spinifera | reverse complement strand
AAAGCAGATGATTTTCCGCAAAAACTGGCCAGTCTAGACGCAGCCATAGGGTGTGGCCTGTAGGTCCTTTGTGTTACAACCAAATTGCCACTATAAACCTACTGTAACTTATTATAATAAACATATAAACAAAACCATAAGGAAATAATAAATCTGTATATCTATAGACAAGCAAGCAGGGTCACTTTGAACTTATGAGAGCTAATTCTCAACTTATCTGAGTGTTAGATTGGGCTGAGAGCCTGCTATCATGGTGTATCTCTAATCAAACCCTATGTGAGCAGCCTACGGTAGTAACAATGTTTAGCACTCATTTCAAACAGTGCACACACAGTAATTTATTAATCCTCACATCACCTCAGTGAGGGAAGTGAATATTTATTGACCCCATTTCACAGAGAAGGAAATATTGGGAAAAGTAATTTGATAAAAGCTAATGCACAAAGAACCTTATGGGCCCCAATATGGGTCACAGTGAAGTCAATGCCAGAACTCCCATGGAATTCAAAGGTATCAGGATCAGGCCCCTGTAAAGTACTTATTAAACAGATCAGTTTACACTGTATGTCAGATGTTTTAAAGTTCTCTTGTCCACTGGCAGAATTTGTACAGCAGTGTGCAAGTTATGGGCCTGCTTTGTGTTCTCCTTTGCTTCTTCCAGTTTTCTCTCTCTTTTGTTCCTCACTGCATGCATTAAGCAGAGTTTAGGATAATCTTGGATCTATTCCAGATATTTTTGACTAAAAGAAGGTGGTTGTGTAGAAAATAACACTGCTCCTACTTAGCACACATGTATCACTGTTGATCTCAAAGCGCTTTAAAAAGCAAGCAGGCATCATTACCCTAGGTGACATAAGCAAAAAGATCCCCATTAAAAAGTTAGCATTCATCTTCACTTACAGGGAACTGACATATTTGCCTACTACTGATTATATTATATTCTAATATTGAAAGTCTCTGGTATGTCAATGGCTGTGGGGTAGAAACTGAGGCTATATGCTGCTTTTATTAATGGGAACCACAGTACTGATCACAGACCTCTAGCAAGAATAAGTTTTACACCATTCATAAAGCAATTCATGGAATTCAAGCTCCCTTTTCATTCATGGCAAGAAGGATCAAGTTTCTTGTGAGTACAAGTAAAGACCTCCCCCCCAACAATGTATACAACTAAATACAGCAAACCCTCAAAATACTTTGCTAAGGGCAGAAGGGCGGTGAGGCAGAGACATTGCACTCAGGCTCCAGATTCAGGAGACCCCACAATTGTATCCGCACCAATAAAGCCCCGGACACAGTGCACAAGTGGTGAATCTCTAATATGAAACACACGTGGCATGTCATTACTGAGCACTCCTAGCAGCACCACCTGCAGTTTCCTCACAGACATTTTGCATGATGCTTGTAATAGGATACTGAACAGAAATCCTCTCTAGCCCTCCCCAGGACCATGCTGCGGGAATGGATTGCACTTTAGCTGCTTTCATGCTGCCAGGTGATGTGAAATAATAAAGCAAGCAGCCAAGATGAGCAAACAAATAGGATATTAAAAAGCTTATTCGTATATGCTGCCTTCTTCCCATTTGTCAATGTTTCATCCCACCTGCTGGTGCTGCTGCTGCTGAAAAAGATTCTCTCAATGAAATACCTTCCAGGCACTGTTGGCTCTCAGATACTACAAGTGAATATCAATATCTGTTTTGCATGGCCTAAATGTATTTTAAACAAGACATTTCCAAACGATTACAGTGTTGCTGTGGTCTGTGTTCTATAGAACACCAGTTAAAGGTCTGTCAGCATTTCCAGTGTGCTCTGAGGTTCATCATTCTATTGTAAAAATTCATTCCAAGCTGAAAACTGGCATGTAAGAGCTCAGACTGGGAACACTTTTTTTGTTTAACCATCTAAATAATTTAGCAGACAGTGAACTGAGTGTTAATAAAATATTGCCCCCTACCATGTAAGAGTGCAAGACACTGGGAAGTAGAAAAGCTATTTCAAGTCCACATACACAAAGCTCTTTTGTGTCTCTCTTAAACAGTGGGAAGGTGAGGAGAAGGTACTCAGACAAGAGTGTTAGTTGCTATGGGCCAGTAGGTTCAGATGCTCCCCACACACCTTGGTTTGCCTCCCTGACTCTTTCCCAGACTATATGTCCTGTTATAACTTCTACTTTCTGAGCACTTCTCCTGCCTCCCGTGCCCCCCCCAATTTTGCAGGATATAAGGCAATCACATATAATGTTCTATATACTGACCCAAGTCCCCTAAACATGGGCGCACAAAGTTTTCAGTGGCCCAAGTCTTCTACTGTTCCTTTAACCGATTTGCAGTTGTAAAAGTTTTTCCGTTAAAAGTATTTCCGCAAAAGAGCATCTAGATTGGCATGGATGCTTT
This sequence comes from Apalone spinifera, assembly GCA_030068395.1. Classification (NCBI taxonomy): domain Eukaryota; kingdom Metazoa; phylum Chordata; order Testudines; family Trionychidae; genus Apalone; species Apalone spinifera. The sequence continues at coordinate 31,872,472 of JANRFK010004440.1, read as the reverse complement.
TGCGCAAAAAGTGTTTTTGTGCTAAAGCATCCATGGCCAGTCTAGATGCGATTTTGCGCAAGAAAGCTCCGGTGGCCATTTTTGCCATCGGGGCTTTTTTGCGCAAAACAGTCCTTTTCTGTCTACACTGGCCCTCTTGCGCAAGTATTCTTGTGCAAGAGGGCTTTTTCCCGAGCGGGAGCGTAAAAGTATTTGCGCAAGAAGCACTGATTTTGTGCAAAATCTTGCCAGTCTAGACGCAGCCTAGAGGTTTCCAGGGGCTAGACCACTACTAAAGCAGTGGCTTTCAATCATAGAGTCATGGAATGTGAGGCACTGGGTCTCGTTGCTGCCGGGTGACCAGTGGCTACCCACCTCTCCTAGCAAAGCAGACTATACTATGTCCCAGAAGTGGCCAGCAGCAGGCTTGGCTCCTAAGTGGGAGAGGTGGGGCGAGTGCATAGAACTCCACTGCCCCTCACCCCAATCTCTAGTTCTGCACTCCCATTGGCTGGGAACCTGCTGCTGGCTGCTTCCGGGGTACAGCATGGTCTGCAGTGCCAGGAGGGGAAGGAAGCCTGCCTTAGCACCCATGCTGCACCTCTGACAGGGAGTCACTCAAGGTAAGCCCTTCCTATCCCAGCCCTAACCCCCCCGCCTAAGCTGAAGCCCCCTCCAACATCCCAAAGCTCTCATCTTCAGCCCCACCCTGGAGACCACCCTCTATTCAAATTATGTTGGGTTGCAGGCACCAACAATTTTCTTCAACTAGGTAATGAGAAAAAAAGTTTGAAAACCACTGCACTAAGGCATAATAGGGTAACATACACCTGAGCCGGTGTGACAGTCCAGCAGAGGGCAGTGGTGATACATACACACTAGGTAATTGGAAAACTCATCTTTTAGTATTGGGGGGTTAAGTATTCTCTTTATTTAAGGTCTGCACATGTTTCAATCCTTTGGCATTTAACAGATAATAAATGGTATGGGATAAATATGGATCATTATGCAACATAAATAATTTCTGTGGTTATGTGTCTGATTGTGCAAACTCCCACTGAAGTCAAAATTAAGCCCACAGGATAAGCTATACATCCCCCAGTCCTGTAGGCACTTGGAAGGGGTTAAATCCACTCACTAATCAGCCCTTTAAGCTGCCAGGCCTGGGAGGACGAGCTGGCAGCTGTGGCTTATCCTGTTGCTGGGAGGAGAAATGAACAGCTGTGCTTCCTCTGTGTGGGAGACCTATAGGAAGGAAACAGACAGTAGCAGGAAAGTGAAAGAAATGAGGGTTTGTAGAAGAAGGAGAGTGGTTTTTAATTTTTTTTCTGCTGCCAATGAGTGTTAAGTGCTAGCCTAAGAGGACCATGTTTCTAGTGGAAAATACAACTACGGTAAAAAAAAAATTAAATTTTTGTTTCTGGAGAGAAGGGACAGCTGACTCACCTGTGCTGTTGTGTTTGGGGTACCTCAAGATTGACTTCTCCAATCTTGAACAGAGGGTTAAATAGCAAATGAAAGAACAAGATGCTAGACCCATTAAAGACAACCTAAATACTTCATTAATATCTGAAATACTATTCTACAGAGATGTTCTGTGATTCCAAATGGGAAGGTCTCTGAGGCTACTTCTAAAGCCTAGGGACTAAGCCCCATTTCCCAGGGCAGAAGCTGAAGCCAGAGGAATCCAACCTTTGAAAGTGGGGGTAAGGGTTATAGGTCCCCTGCCTAGTGCCAAAGCCCTGGGGCTGTGGCTTTGGTCTCTTTCACCTGGAGTGGTGGGGCTCAGGCTTTGGCTTTCAGGGCCCTCAGGCTCAGATTTTGGACCCCCTCCACCTTGGGTCAGGTAGTAAATTTTGTCAGAAGGGTGTCATGGTGAGAACCCCTGGCCTAGTGGATAATGGGTTGGGAGTTGGAAGGTATGGTATCATTTTCTGGCTCTAACAGGGAGTGATCTTGTGCAATCCACTTCTCTCCTGTTTATTTCCATCTATCTTTTTCCCTTTACATTATCTGTTTAGACTACGATGTATTCAGATTAATGACTGGTTTCTCATGGTTTGTACAGCACCTAGGAAAATGGGCACTGATCTTGAGTTGTGGCTCCTTGCAGGCTACTGCAAAGCAAATAGATATGTACAATTGCATTGTTTTTATTATATGTACTATATGTTACATTACTGCCATGACCATTTATGTTGGCCAATTAATTGCTGTCAGGCACATCTATTCAATTTTCACTTACAGTTGTGGCATTTTCGAGGGTAAAGCAGGTCTCCTGTTGACACACATGGACACTTTCGTGGGAAGTACCTGATTCTATCCCCTCCCCACTGAGTTACTAAGTATTTACAGCTCCCACTGATTTTAAACAAAAGCTACAGAGTTCAGGACCTGCATGTGGGGGCGGGGAGGAACCTGAATCCTAGAGATGTGTCTGAGAGTGCAAATGACCTTTTTAGAGTTTTTTGAGCACTTCTGAATTCAGTAGTGGCAAAAACACTCGTTTTGCTATTTAAAATAGTCTGGTCATTACTCCTCAGTGTGAGCACAAGATAAGTCTTCAGTACAGAGCTCGGCAAAAAATACAGTGAGAATGCTGGGGGGGAGGGAAAAATTGCACACCATGGGTTTTCTGACACACATAATATGCTGTTGTCACATTTGCTACAGTTGTTTTAATCACCCTGAAATACAAAATATTCAGGATATATTTGTTTCACATAAATTGAGCACCATGAGTATTCACCTTTTAGGAGTTGGGTTAGTCCTAGGAGACTAGAAGGGGAGCTGGAAAAAAGGAAATAGAAGACATAAAACATCAAGTTAGAAATCTGCATTGTAGCACTACTTGAAGCTTGTACAATTGCTAGGTAAAAAAACATTTAAGAACAGTTCACCTGGAGCATCTCACTCAAATATCACTGACTGTGGCATGATCTGCCTGTTACGTCTTAGTTGGATGTTAGGTTTTTCATCCCACATACCTTGCCTTACAAAATTTGTGTACTTAACTTAAAGCTCCTCTTGTTTTAAAGCAGTGGTTTTCAAACTTTTTTTCTCATGACCCAGTTGAAGAAAATTGTTGATGCCTGCGACCCAACATAACTTGACTAGAGTGTGGGCTCCAGGTTGGGGCTGAGGATAAGAATTTTGGGATGTAGGAGGGGGCTCTGGCTTTGGGGGTCATGGTTGGAGAAGGAGGTGCTTACCTTGAGCAGCTCCTGCTCAGTGGTGTAGCTGGGGGAGCTAAGGCAGGCTTCTTGCCTCTCCTGGCATGGCAGAGCATGCTGCGCCCCAGGAGCAGCCAGCAGCAGGTTCCCAGTACTTGGTTGTGACCTCTAGTTTGAAAACCACTGATTTAAAGGGCAAGGATTAAGGACTTTCAAGCTATAGGTTTACATAAGATTTGATTCAATAACATCTGTTTGAAGCCACTTTTATGGCGGATGGGCCACATCCAGCTCTGCCTTAAGCTGGTGCAAGACCCATTAGGCTTCAACAGCTTTGTGTCTGCTTACCTGAGGGTTGACCTTGCTTTTACCTCCTCAACAATGCTATGGTGTAGAATTCAGGCTAGCTGTACTAGAGTGCTGTGCTGTTCGAGTTATGAATGTGAAAAAAGATGACAGTTTGCAGTACTCAAAACCTGGCTTCATAGCTATCAGTTCATAAAATGATGCAGCTGTTTCCATTAGTATGGAAATAAGACTGCTGTGGAGCACCAGTTTTCACAACTTGTTGGGAGTAAAGGGCTTGGGGGAGTTAGGTCAGAGTTTTATAACTGTGTTTAACAAAGCCTTACTGCTAGAGATAAGTGTATGAGGACTATCCTGTTTTCAAACCGACTTTTGAACTGATGCAAGAAAGGTAGAATAAGACTTTTTGGCCAGGTGGAATGTGGATGTTGTATCTTGCAAAAGGAAGTAGAATCACACTTTAAACTTCAACAGATTCTAGTAATACAAAGTTTAACAATAGTTTCCAGAAAAAAATTAATAAAGAAATCTTCCCCATCCCTGCTTTTTGTTAGGGGGACAAATCATTATAAATGGAAATGTTTCATTTTTGTCTTTAAAGAACTGAAATGTTCAATGTAAAAAATGGGGAAGACTTTTGCATTGTATATCTTTCCTTTGGAAGTTTTCTTTGGCTGAAAAGTAACTTAGACAGTGAATTTTCCCTCCTAATTTTAAGAGCATTTAAAAAAAAAAAACCAACAAATGTAATAGGTATTGTTAGAGTAATTCTACTTAATGCATATTATTGGTGGATGATGGCTGTACCAAAAAGAGCCTTGTGAAAAATAATATAAAATTTAAATCACAAGTTTAATCTTAGAGGAAAATGCAGCTCCCTTAAAAACTTTGTGGCAGTAGTTTTGCTTTAATAAGGCTGAACAAATAAATCTTGTGTAGCTAAATCCAGGGTTCTCTCCACCCTTTCGCTCCATTTTAAATTTAAAGTCTGTATAGAATCTATTTTGATATCTCTGCTTGTGTCATGGATCATGCACTTTGCTGTTAAGTTTTCTTCCTAGGCCATTTACTCTTATGGCTTAACCCATTTTTGCCCTATTTGTCATTGCTGGTAGGAGACATAGGGTTCTGTGCCCAAGTGCCATTTCCTCCATAAGAGCAAGGAGGAGACCTGGGAAATTTTTGGACGCTTCACCTTGCTTTGTTTTTTATCAGCAGATTTGTATAGCTGAAGAAACATCTGCAACTTGGAATGAAAATATCCTTAGCTGTAACTGTTTCCTAAACCCTATAGGGATGGAACTGCTGTAAGGTACCCATAGTACATGGAAATCTAGTATGGGTTGTACTACTTTAACTGGAACTCTCTGGGCCAGCAACATCTGTGGTATGGCATCGACCACGGGTGTTCTTGGACCACAGAGTCCAGGAACAGGGAGGTCTGGTGGCAGAGCAGGAGTGCTGTAGGGGGCACTGGCAACTCAGCTAGGAGCCCAGTGTCAGGGAAGTGGAGGAACGGGTGGCATGGTGGGGATCTCCTGCCCCATTCTGGCTCCAACCCCTATCCCAGTGATTACTAGGGCACTTTGGCCCCAGCCACAGAGCTCTGGCCCCAGTCCTCCACTTTGGCCCTGGCTGTGGCACCCCGGCTGTGGAGACAGGTGGCTGCAGATCTCTGCCCTGGCTATGGAGCTAGCAGTATCTAGAGAGCCCCGGAGGACAGGGGCAGGCTGGCACTCTAACCTGCTGACCGGATGGGCCAGGAGGGGAGGGACCGGTCAGAGACCAGTTGAATCCCGAGAGTGCCAGACCAGCAAGGTCCAACCAGTACTACTATTGAGTTTTCTCAGTGTCCAAACCTTGAGGTGCTCTGTACACCTTTAACTCTGTGTGTCTGACTTACTTGACAATCTTGAGTCCTCATTAACAGGCTCAGTTGGAATTATTTAACCGAAGATCCTCTGTTGTAGATTACTACAGAATAGATACATTCACACCCTTTGATGTGATAGAGCTGGCTGTGTCTCTCTCCTTCATTGTAATTGGAGGGACGAGTAGTTTCATTCCCTAGCTAAATTTCAACACAAGTATTAGTTATCAAACAGACTGTATGCCAAAAAACACATGTTCTGATGTAACTTCTGTGCTTTCTTAGTTTACCTAATTTGTGTGAAGGCATCATTTACAATGGAGAGGACTAATGATTCTTCAAAATGTCTTTCAGTGGGGGGCCTTTGCCCACAATTGTTCTTCCTATATGTTGTAAAAATCATCCCGTATCGGTTTCTCAGCATATATAAACTTAAGGGGATGGTTTCCAGACTAATCTTATGTCTACACTACCAAGTTTTGTTGAGAGAGTTTACATCAGCACCCCAAAATTGATAAAACAAAAATCAACAGTGGATGATCACATTTGCTCTCTGTGACAGATCCTGTCCACACAAGGGGTACCATCATCAACTCTGTGAGCAGTGCGTTGTGGGAAGGCAGAGCTGATCCCTGGGTATCTTGGGATTTCCTCCATGTTCTCTCTCAGCTGCTGGGAGCAGCATCATGAGTAGCTCTGTGATTTCTTTGTGCTGATTGATGTCAAAGCAGCATGTCTCTGTCCCCTTTTCCCTGCAGCAGCAATTCTGCCGTGCACTGGGAACACAGCAGCAGGCAAACAGGAGCAGTCCAATGACTTGCTCTTCTGTCCCCAAATGGAGCAGCACACTCAGCTGTCAGATACTTCCTGGAATTTTGAGAGGGAGGGACAGGGCAGAAAAGATCAAAACCGAGCAGAGCCATTAGGGCAGGCATTGTGGGATACTGAGCCTGTTACTTGAACCTGTGGGAAGCCCTTTCTGTCAACAAAAGAAATATCAGCATCTGCACTGGCTCTTTATTGACAAAGGAACTAGAGGAGAAGGCTCTTGTAAGGGTGGAAGCTTTTTTGTTGCTGAAACTGGGTATTTTCCCTGACACAAGTTTCATTGCACTGTATAAGCTCTCACTGTTTTTGTGACCAAAAGGTAATTTTTCCAACAAAACTTGGTAGTGTAGACAAAGCCTAGTTTGATAGGCAATGAGGTGCCACAAATGGTTAGATATAGTGAACTGCATAGAATTACTTATTGATCATGGACCAGTCTTCTGAGCCTTACAATTCAACAGACTTTGCTAATAGGAGCTATTCCATAGCCTATATAGATGAATCAGATGTACAGGAAGGAAGAGAGAATGGACCAGACGAGCTAATAATTATCGGCCTTGAATTTGTATTGCTCCAAGAACAAGTGTATTTAGCAAAAATCTGACAAGTCTAAAGAAGGAGAAATCCCCTTACAAAACAGGCTGTCAGGAGGCCAATTTATTGCTTCAAGTTGATTTTAAATCTCCTCCCTGAAACACTGGCTAACACCTTTTTGTGGAATATAGGCCAAACTCCTTAAGTGATTTCCAAGAGATGTTATCAATTTAACATTATTTTTAATTGAGCAAATAAGCATTTCTGAATCTGCCAAATGGAATTCCTTTTAAAGTCTGAAGATTCTAACTCGGCACTAAGGCATTCTTTCGAGAAATAAAGTTGTAGATCTGATTCAGTGCTAAGTCAATGTAAAGGCTGACTACATTAGCTGATGAATCTATATTAGCTGGTGCTAGGTTGAGGGTTTTTTCCAAGGGAAAAGGGAGTTAAGTGTGTGAGTCCCAATGAATTGCAATGGGATTTGCAAACTCCCTTGGGGTCTAGAAAATTGTAGCCTATATTTCTACAACCAGTATACAGGAATCCTGGCCTCTCTTTCTTATACAGTAGAATCTCTGTTGCGAACATCTGAGGAATGGAGGTTGTTCATAACTCTGTACAAAAAATTAGTTTTAATAAAAGTTTACAGCTGAACATTGACTTAATGCAGCTTTGAATCTTTACTGTAAGTATGTTTTACACAAGTAGCATACGATATTTACTATTTTTCATCTCTGCTGCTGCTTGGTTATGTTTCTCTAATCATGATGCCTCTATACTCCTTTCCATTACTCATTCCATCCTTGATTACTCATTTAGTTGCTTCCCCCACACGTGCCTCATGTTGTCACCATAATGATACAGTACTTTCTCTAAATGCTCTGTTGCAGGGGAGGCTTACTACTTTCTCTTTCATGGTGCTTGGAGTAAGTCAGTTGTCTCTGCTTGATGTGTGTGTTGTTTTTATGTTTTGTTTTGTGAATGTACTAAAAAAACACCCATCATGACGCATTCATGTCGTATGGTGGCTCCATGTCATTATGAGGCTATTGCTGTAAAATTATCCCTCTCCCAATTCCATCTCTGATGCCAACATTTTAGATTGCATGATCTCTATTGCAGGGTCTCTACTGGAATCCATTCAAATTATGGTACATCTTGGATCACCATTAGAAACAGCAGGTGCACTAAAATTCATACTTGCGTGGGTAGGTGACGGTTTGTTCAGAGTATGCTGGAAGCTAACGTTAATCTTAGGCTAACTCCTTCACAATTAATGGAATTACTATGAGGGATTAATGGAACTCCAAGCATTGTAGAATGGTCCACCTCTTTATCAAGTGAGCTAAAGATATAAAAGGGAACATGGGGAAGTTGTAGGAGGGGGCCAGAAATAAAACAAAAAGTAGTGCTCATAGGATTTGAGTGCCCAATATTTTAGTAGGAGAGCACACAAAGGTACCAGACTCCTTCACACCCCATAATCTTTGTAAATATTCAACTATGTTAAGTGTGTCTACCTTTTGGCTCTAGTTTCTTAAACACTTGTGCTGTCATTTGATAGATGGTTAAAAGATTTGTGGTCTTTCTTTTGAGAAATGCATTGATAATTCATGGACCACAGCACTGGTATCTGTGCGCCTGTGAAGAGGTAAATTACAATAGTGCTACTCTGTTTTGCTTGTATTATGGGTAATATGGAGAGAACCACTGTTGATACTCCAGGTGGCTGTGGATGAGTGAGTAGTTGAGTCTTCTGCCTTCTCAAATTTAGAAGACAGCTATACACTGTTACAGTGGTTGAGGTACAAGGGATATGGTGTGTGCGTTTGCTAGGAATTAGATTTGGATCAACTACTCCTTTCACATACATATAGAAAAGCAAACTGATGGTTACAATGTGCATCTGCCATGGTGGGTTGATGAAAACAGTGCCCTAAGAGATGGGGAAAAAAGTTGGCAGAAGGAAAAATGTTCTGAAACTTCAAAACTTTCCCCCACCACGTACATCCTATTTTTTCAATGGTCATCTGTTTTGGATCACTACAATTATTTATTTCTTTAATTTCTCTCTCAGAAGATGAACATACGAATGCCATAATTACATTGCAGGCATTATTGAGGGAAACACAATATGGCATATGTTATGCAGGAGATCCATGCTACTTAATCACACTCTCACATACAGCCTGATCTGCTGAATGTCCCTGAAGTTAATGGATAGACCCTGTTGGACTTCATTGGGCTTTCAATCAGACTCCTTTTGCTTGAATTTCTATCACAATTTTTTCTGTGCTCTAGTTTACGTGCAGGTTGTATCATTTCACTTTTTTCCTGGGGGCAATTCATGAATAATTTTTTCCTGGTGGAAATGAGATGTTATACAGAAATATTCTGTATTGAATTTGTAAAACATGCAAGCCAATAGCAAACAAATTGGTACGCTGTATCAGGAGAGACCTGCAAAAATAGCTCTCCAGGTCCTCAATGTACTTTGAATAGTTTAAAATGTTTGTTTTCTCCCATTCTTTTTTTACCCATCACTATAACTGAACTCGTGCCACGCAGCATGATGCATACTTAACAGGAAGAAGGTGCCCACCACCACTGGGAAAGTAAATAGAGGTTTATGAGCTTAGAAGAACTACAGTGATACTGTATGTAGCAATTACAGTGCTTTTTGCTTGAAAATGCTTTAAATAACTACTCTTCACTGGGCACTTGGAAGGTAGATGGTTATTATAAGATTAAACTAATAATGAAGGTTGAAAAGGAAAATACTCATCTTTACTCTGCTGGAGGTTGTGCATAGTATGCTAGCTGTCTCTGCTGGCTGGCAGGTGCCAGGTTGACTTCTGGAATAGGCTGCTCTGTAAAATAGGTTAGCACCATTTGTTTGGGACCAGGCTTGCAGGATCATGGCAATGGAATGAAGAGGCTATTTAGCTGAAAGACTGTACAAATCCCATAACCAAAGGAAATGCTGGAAGAAAACCCATGTGAACAAAAGACGAGTGTTTGGCTGTAGTAAGAGGTAGGATGCAGGTAGGAAAGAAGGAAGAGATGCTGGGAAAGAGAAGACAGATGGACAGGGAGGAATAGGGCAAGTCAGTAGCTGTACCTGGGATGACAATGGCTTTCTCTGGGTAATTAAAGCTCTTGGGGATAGTGTTTTTACCTGTTGGCACTTGAATGAATAGTGCAGAACACTCAAAGGGTTAAATCTTTGTTTTGGACTATAGGGTGAACCTCTCTAGTACAGCATCCTTGAGACCTGGCCAGTGCTGAACCAGAGATTTTGGCAGTCCATGGGAGGTGAATAGCAGTTTGTCTAGCAGTATTATCAACACTTCCACTGCTTACTGGGCTCTGAGAAGACATTTTGGGATAAATTAGAGCTAAATAAAAGTACAGAACACTGAGAGCCAGGACTGAGGGCTGTAAAATTTTATAGGACTGTAGGAAACGTGACTACCCCCGTAAGTGGACATCTGGTTAACTAAAATCATGCTGGACCATGAATGTTGCTGTACCAGAGAGTGCTGGACTAGAGAGGTTCAGCCTGTAGTCTCTGAAGAAGGAGATGGGGGGTGGGGGGCATTAACGCACAGCAGTGGACCAGGGCTGATTGATGCTAAGTGGGGATTTCATGCACTAAGGCTCCATGGTGCAATTGGATATGTGAAGATGGACTTGTGTTGTGATGAAGAGCTAGCTATGAAATTTTACATGGGTTCAGTGCCCTATAGGATGGCATGGATCTAACCATAGACTCAGAGCATGTATTGAGAAATGATAAAAGTGAATTAACTTTTCACCTTGATGCTAAATAGTAATTCATCTCTTGATTCGCATTGTAAATATCCAATTTAAGAGCTTTTGCAAGATGGAAGGAAGCAACTGTCATTCAGAATGCACTTTTTTATACTTCAAATGGGTGGGTTTCTCTCTAGTACAATAAATTTAAGCATAAGCAGTTTGGTGTGCATACGTGGGGACCCTTCGCAGATTGGGATCTTACTACCCAGGAAGAACACAGGCAAAGATGCCGTGTTTTACCTTCAGTTGTATGTGTGATCTACAATATTTGGTCGGGGTGTGTGTGTGTGCATATATATAAAAATATTTAAAATTAGAAAACTGTAGGATCAGCTTGTACTCTGTGGTGTTCAAAGGGCAGACAATGCAACATCCTCAGTTATTCACAATGCAGAAAGTGCATCCCATTTACCTTTTCATCTCACACTGTTCAGATCCAGTGTGATTATATTTCCATTTGTAGGAGACTTTGATGTTTTATCCCCCTCTGTCCTAGCAAAGAACTTCATGTGCTGCATACCTTCTTCATTTTATCCTAAGAGGCAGGACGCTCCATGTCCAGAAGCCATTATGTAGGCAATTAACTGTAGTTAAAAATTATTAGGGAACATTTTTTTTTAGCATAGTCCACAGGGGATTATTCACATAACTTCCATTAACAATGTTCAGATGAGTGCCTGTAACTCTCCACTACCCACATATGCACAGAAACTGCCAGCTGCATTCACCCAATTGATTGTACTTTTCCAAAGATAACAAAAAGGACTGAATGCTTAGCCAAACTAATTTTCTCTGCACCAGGGTAAATAGGAAAGGGGGAGGTGGAGGTGGAATAAAATACTCCTTCCCCTTCAAAAGCAAACACTTAATACAGTGTTAAAAAACCCCTCAAAAAACCTTGCACGTACTCCATAGGTGCCTGTATGTGTTTAAATAATAGAACTGGAAGGGAACTCTAGAGGTGCCAAAAAGTCCAGTCTCCTGCACTCCTGGCAGGGCCATGCAATATCTAGACCATCCCTGAGAGATGTCTGTCTAATTTGCTCTTGAATATTGCCAATGATGAAGATTACAGAACCTTCCTAGGCAATTTATTCCACTGTTTAACCACCCTGACAGGAACAGTTTCCTAACATCCAACCTAAACTTCCCATTCTGGAACTTAAGAACATTGCTGCTTATCCTATCATCGGAGGTTAAGGAGAATTATTTTTCTCCCTTCTCCTTTTAACACACTTTTATATACTTGAAAGCTATAATCATGTCCCTTTGTCTCCTCTTTTTCAGACTAAATAAATCCAATTATTTCCATCGTCCCTCATAGGATGTATTTTTTTTCTAGACCTTTTAATCATTTTTTGTTGCTCTTCTCCAGTTTGTCCAAATCTTTCCTGAAATGTGGTACCCAGAACTGCACACAATACTCAAGTTGAGGCTTAATTAGCACAAAGCAGAGTGGAAGAATTAGTTTTCATATCCTGCTTACAACATTCCCACTAATCCCAGAATGATGTTTGCTTTCTTTGCAATAAGTGTCACACTGTTGATTCGTTTATCTTGTGGTCCGGTATCGCCCCTTAATACCTTTCCATAGTCCTCTTTCCTAGGTAGCCATTTCTCATTTTGTGTGTGTGTACCTGATTGTTTCTGCTTAAGTGCAGTACTTTTCATTTATCCTTATTGAATTCCACTCCCATGTTGATTTCAGACCGTCTGTCCAGATTATTTGGAATTATTATCCAATCCTTCCTAACACTGACAACCCCTCCAAGCTTGGTATCTTCTGCAGATTTTGTAAGTGTACTATGCCATTATCTAAATTGTTGAAGATATTGAACAGAACTGGACCCAGGACTGATTTCTGTGGAACCCTACTTGTTATGCCCTTCCAGAATGACTGTGAAACATTAGTAACTATTCCCAGAGAGTAGTTATCCAACAGTTATGAGAAGTGCCTGTTTTCTTTTTTCCCTAGGATCGTCACTTCAAGGAGAACATTATTAAAGTTACTTACTGCTGTTATGTGAATGTGTATCTGCTTTCATTCTAGCCAGGCTGCAGTACAAGCACCTCAGACAGTTTCAATTATTACTAATTATAGGCAAGACTTTTATAAGTGTACAGAACAGTTAGGCCTTGATTCTTTTGATTTGAAAAGCATGCCCAACTGAGACTTTGGCAATCTTTGAGGTTTATGGTAATGTTTACTGTGGTGAGAAGCCTTTCTGGGTACTAGAGGACTACTACTGAGCTCACACTTCTGTCTCTTCCTAGCAATATTTCTGTGACATTGGAGAATTTGTTGAGGGGCTCAATTGCCATGTAGAATAATTTACTTTGAATGGGACTCAAGTGCTTTCGAAAATTTTATCTCTAGTCTCATTGACTTTCAGTAGGATTTGGGCTCCTTACTGCTTAAACCAATTTTGAGAATGTGACTTGATTGCTAGGGAAAAATCTTACCCTTTGTCTTCAGAGTAATGCTATTTCTTTTAGAACAAGAGGCAAACTTTTTTTCTCCCTTTTCAGTTACACTGGTGCAATACCATTTACTACTTGTACATAGCAGCATTACTGAAAGCTGAAGTTGGCCCAGAAAATGTGTTAGGAAGTATATTAGACTTCAAAATATGCTTGTGGATTTTTTTCACCCATTTCTAGGAGGATACATCTGATGCTGTGTTAAAGCATATATTAAAGGAAAACATCAAAAGATCTCAGCAATGCATTTAAAACAGAAACCTGTTATGCTTAGCCCTTGTAATCATGATACTCTGCAATCCAATCTCAGTATATTTCTATTAAATTCTACAGCAAAGGGCTCATACTGCTCTACTTATCTTGCCTTATTGATTACATAGTTAGAATTGTAAAATCTTAAGATAATGACAGTTTAGTGACTCTTAAAGGGAGAAGTGTTTAGTTCATACAGTACCATGTGTATTCATTACCATATTCCTTACCAGAAGAGGTGCATCATATTATTGATCAATGCAGATTGTTCTTACATTTGGTCTATTTTATCAATCAGCTTTTCATTGAGTCATTTGGAACTATCCAGGTAGAGCAGAGATGCTGCTTTGGTGTGCATGAGTGTGTTTTACAGGCTAGACTCTTATTTCTGTTTAAACCAGTCTATGAAAAATGAGATCTTTGGCATTCCTATCCAGTTACTTATTGCTTTATGATGAATCTGAGCTACTCAAGGTATTTGCACTAATCTGAATAGTGGAAATTGTTAATCTTTGACTATCCAGCTGGAAATTAAAGATTCCAGCAGTCATTCCCAATAGAACAGAGGCTGATGTATGATTTCCATGCTGGACAGTATCAGTGACTGAAAAACACTTTCCTCATGCTGTACGGCACTAGCTAATACTTTTTCAGGGGAAAATAACACTTTCTGTCACTGAAAGGAACTTCATGCACCATGAGGCATGTCCACTTAGCCTTAAATCCTGTATTCAGAGTTGAATGTGGAATATACCTTCTGCCATGAACAAGAGTCTCACACTTAGAAGCATGGAAAATGATTAGTCTCAGAGCAAGTATGATGTAAATAATAGCCATAACTATATAGCTCTTATTCAAATCTAGTCCTTGTCAAAGCCAGGGAATCCTGGCTAATTTTTATTTTACTAAAACCCTGCCCTTGCAAATAGCCCTTGGCATGTGCATTCTATTGACTCTAATGGGATTGCCAGTCAGGGGAGGGAGTTTCTGCTAATGTTACAGCTGGATAATTATTTTCATCTGGAAGTTTTTTCAACAACAACAAAATGTTCAGCAACACCTAAATGTTGTGTGTTTTTTGTCAGTATCACTAACTTGTACATGTCACAACTAAACAACTCTCCCACCCAAATTTTAGTTTTTGTTCAAAATGATACTTTTTAAAAAGTAGAATGAAGTCAAAATGAAAATTTTGATCAAAACACTGCACACACAATTCTCCCCCCTAGTCTCCATCCTTTGCTTCCCCCAGAGCTGCAAAAAACCCAAGATGTTCATGCAGTGCTAACTAGCACATCTATGTAAAGGCTAATGGACTAAAATATCTGTATGAATTAGTAATAGCTCAAACTGGAAACTTCACCATTAGAGTCACTCTGCTTACAAAGCCTGAATCTTATCTTGCTTACCATTGCTCTTCAGCACCGTTGTCTCGCTATACACCAGATCATCCACTACTGTAAACTAGCATCACTCTACAGAAGTCAGTGGAGAGCTGATGATCTCAGAAGATGAGGATGAAGTCGAATTCTTGGCAGTGGTGTAAATGCAATTATTTCAAAATGACTGAAAGAGCTTCTTTCATTTGATCTTCTTGGTTAAAAAAGCGTTCATCTTAAAAACCGTTCTCATGATTTGCAGGCAAGTCAGTGCTTTGGAATGTTTAAAGGATCTATTGTTTGAAAAGTTTGCTATTGGAAGTTTACTACATTAAATTAAACTGTCCATATCTTTGTGAATAATTTTTGGTTTCCCAGTCTCTGACTACTGCTTATGCCTCATCACTTGAACAAGAAGTTGATTTTATTTTGAGTTGAGTTTTGTGAGTAAGGGCTGAGTAGGAAGTGTTGAATAGGGGGTCTTTATTGTCACTGTGGTGAGGCTTAATCATAATACATCTAATTTATTGTACTAATTTGTGAGTCAACCTTTCTTCAGGAAAGAATTATCTTAATGCTGCCCCTTAAGCCACAAATCATAGTGCAGAACGAAAGGCATGGAGACACTTGACTAAGTAAGTTATTGGAAGACACTTAACGGCTGCTGATTGCTCCTTGACCAAGCATTAGCATCAACGTTGCCCTTTACTCAAGGCTATAGGTCATACTGCCCCATACATAGGGCTTATCCACATAAAAGTTAGGGAATAAGAAGTCCAGTAAGGAAAAGGAGCATGTGAGATAGAAATGGAACAGAAGTTATCAGACTTACAGCATATCCCTAATTATGATTATATTCCAATAAACATTGCATGTTTATATTGATAACTTTGATCTCTTGTAGCAGCTGAGATAACTGCTTCTTTAATAACATTTTCCATTAGTGACTGGTTCAGTAGCATGAAGCCAGTTCACAAATTCTTCAATTATTTACAAGTGGGATTTATTGGGGAATGTTGTTTGGGGATTGTAAATTACTGATTCATATCTCTGTGAGGACTGATTTCTAGCAATAATAGTCTAGTAAATGATATATACTTCCTATCTCATGGATTTAAATGTGTGCATTCTAAAGGATTCCTTTCTGCTCACAATTGGATTGAAATTTGGGAACAAAAAACCACAAAATAACTGTGGGAGGCTGAGAACTAATGCAAACCACAAAGCTTCGAAAGAGCAATTAAACACACAGAAGTCAGGTAAAATCACTCAACCTGCAACTTTCTCTAGCTTCTGTGCCTAGAGTCTGTTTTGTACCTAGGGAAAACACTATGTGAACATCTTTTGTAAATTCTGAAAAGCCATTCCTACAACACTTAATTTATCAGTTGTCTTGGGCTTAAAATTAGGCTTTCCAGGAATTCTGCTTTCAAGGCCTTATATTCAAAACATGCCCTTTGCTCATGTTTTTCATGTAGAAGGAAAAATGTTGCATCAAATCAGAATATTTCTGTGCTTTGTTTCTCTTCTGAATAAAATAGCATGGCAACTGGACATGAGAGACTTTTTTCTTAAACCCTCACTAACATGACTAATCAAAGGCTTCAAGTAGCCCCTGTGACCCTAGGACTTCTTAATACCAATGGGCAAGGGCAATGGGAGGCAACCTGTGACACACTGGGGCTCCACCTGGATCCCCTGGCTGCCCTCTTCCCCCACATCAGGTGCCTGCCCTGCACTTCCTACTCTTTCACCTCTCTCCCAGCATTTTCAGAGCAGTTGAATTACCTCATGCTGTCCCTACTCCTTCCCAGAACTGAAATACTGTGACTTTGCTGTTGGCAATGTTCCAGTGTTGGGAGGGAGAGGAGTGGGAACAGGGCACAAATCAGGCAATCCACACACTTTGGAAGTGCTGGGATGGGGGAGGTGCAGCACTCTGGTGTCCTGGTGTGAGGGAGGGAGGCCATGGGACCCCAAGTGGAATGGCAGTGGGCTGTGGGTTGCTACAGCCCACTGAGGTAAAGAAGGGCTACTCATGTGGCTCACCCACCATTCCTAGTTGCCCATCCTTAGGAAAGGGAATGCTGAGGAGTTCCAGAGATCTCTCTGTGCTTAATGTGCCAGGTTGTAGTTCTGGCACCTCTAGGCCTGGCAGTTCATAGCTCCAGCACCTGGGCTTGCTGCATCAGGTATGCTTGAGTCCTGGCACCTCTTCTATTACAACTTAAGCACTGATATTTTTGGATCTGGAACATACATTCTTAATCAGCAAAGGGTCATGTGAGGTCTTGAATAAAAGTCACTGTCACTGGTTAGCTGTGTCATGGAACATACATATGGATGTTTAATAAGATGTTATACATGTCTGTGTCCATAATATAAATACATATAGCACAAAGGCCATGTCTAGGTACAAGTTATTAGCAAAGAAACAAGTTTATTGGTGGACCAAAAAAAAATCTAATTTGTGCATTACATGTAAATTAGTATGGTATAGTTCACATTCACAGTGGGTCTCCTCCCACCAGCCAACTGCATGCTAGTGAAGGATTGTACGACCTTCAGAGAATAGTCACAGGAAGACCCAAATGGAGGTTGTAGGATAGTGCTATTTTTGACATACTCATCAAAAGTTGGATCTACCACACTTGGGGGAACCAAAACAACCTATCACCCATCATTCACCAAAACATGCACTGACTTCTTGCTAGTCTGTCCTTTCCCCCCGCTATAATTTGTATAAAGTTGGCTTTGAAAACAACCAACTCATCTTTAAATGGAGGACCGTTCCATTCAGCACTTTCTTCAACCAGGCTCCAAGGGCTTTTTTGTCTCTGTGAAAAATGGTCTCTGGTTTCATGCAGAGGATCAAGCAAGGGGCTGGAGGAATGCAATCCTTTCTCCATGCTGAAGCCATAATATGAGGCAGTGGCAAAGTCACAAAACAGTCCATTGTATTGCCAATCCCCTATGGAGGATCTATAGTATTCATAGATCCACTCTTTACACAGAGTGATGTACCTGCTATTTAAAAGTGTGTCTACAAGGCAATTGCAGGGGCTGATTTCAGCTTCTGTAAACACATCTTGGAGGTACTGGAGCAATGGAGCTGCAGCAGAATACACTTCAAAATGAGAAGCCTACCTGAAACCTTGTGTAATTACTTCTGTAGCTAGCCTGTGATCAAGGCTATGCCACAGTTTTGCTGCTTCAGTAGTGAAGAGAGCTAGATTGCAAGATAGCTGGCAATCATACTGCCTATAGATGAGCTCTTAGAACATGATTTTGCATACTTCAGACTGTTGCTGTCAGAAAAAGAATGAGAAATGGTACAGAACAATGGCTCTGGAAAGATGCATTAATTCTCAACCCTTCCCCAACTGGGGATTACTTACAAATTTTAAAATAAGAGACCATTAGACTTAATCTGCATTAAATTATATGGTGGTAATTTGTTTATCGGTTGTGCTGGAGTTTGAATATTATAAGCCAAAGAAACACATGCACCAAAGAAATGGGGTGTTGGGGAACTCTTCGTAGACCTCTGTGTTAATCTGATGGATATTCTGAAAAGTGATTTTACAAAATTGGGTCATTTGCTCGACTTTCCTTTTGGAAGACAACAGGGGCAAATGTTCAGTCAATATCAAAACATACCAATTGGATACTAAGAATGGAAAAAACATCAATTTGTTTTAAAATATTTCAAAATAAGAGTTTTATACTTTTATGTATTGGAAGATGAAATGTCCATACAAATACAGTTGGTGAGAGTTGTCACAACAAAATATCGTACCTGATTTGAAAAGAGATGGTTTCTGGATGTTTTTTTTATCACCCCCTCCCCTTTGTAGAGAACTTCAAAACTTGGGAGTCCTGTTCAGATTCAGAATAAAGCCAAATTTCAAAATCTCAGTCCTTTCATGAAACGTCCATCCCCACAGCTGTAGGAAAAAACCTTTAGAAAGAGACCATTATGCTACCTCTTTCATTAACCTATTAAAATGCACTGGTCAGTAAAGTAAGATGCACATTCTCGCAGGGGAATCAGACATAGCGATGCAGCCGATCAACTTAGCCCATACGCATTAAAATATCCTCTTGTCCTATGGGTAATCTTTGTTTCCTTATAGCAATCCTTACTCTTGAATATAATCTCAAAGCTCGGTGGGACACTTGTTTTCTCTTTGTATAAATAACTGGTGGATTTAAGCGGTCTCTTTGTACAAGTCTGTTTTGAATTTCTTCATATATACCTCTCCTGTGAATGGATGAATATGCTTTTAATATCTGCTTTCGGATAGACTGGGGTGATCTGTCTGTTTTTAATGGGATATAGAAAAAACAAAGGCACTTGAAGGAAATGTGGAAGCTGAACAACCCATGTATTTGTAGGGGAGGAGGTGGTGATACCTAGGAGCCCCAGTCATGGACCAGAGCCAACTGTACATATCCCAATAAATGTATCCCTTTCGCTTGAGCAAGGATGAGTGGAGGAATGTGTATCTGTTTGTGGAGGAGAATGGATCTGAGTCATACATTTCTTTTCTTTTTCTTTTTTTCCTGGTGCAGTCTAGCTATCTACTTCCCCTTGCTACAATTGTCTCTTTAGAGACTCCTATATACAACATCTGTTACATTTTTTGTTCCATTTCATGTATTCTTGCACTATCTTGTCAAAATGGCTCAGAATATCTTTGACCTAGGGTGAGATTCTGCTCTGTAACACTTTGTTAGAAACCTGAAATGACTCACTTAAGTGAAACTGATCTGAATCTATTACTTTTTGAACATTCTTCTCTTCAAAACTGTTTTTGTAGCTTGTTCAGCAGCAGACCTCTTTCCTTTCAAACAGCTTGGCTTTCCTTAGTTGTTCAAGATTGTATATGAATGTGATTTTAATATCCACATTTGGGCAGACTGATGTGAGCGTGTTCAGGGGCTATGGCCATTTCAGTAACTATGAAACCAGTTTTCATGTTCTCATGCCCCAGTTCATCTTTTCCTAGATGAAGTTCAGTGAATTGGTCTAGTGTGTCCTAACCTTTCCAGACCATTGTACTCCTTTTTAGCCATCTGATTTGTCTTGAATACCCCCAAGTTTCACTTGATTTAAGCTAGTGGGCTGTGCCCACGAAAGCTCATGATACCATCTACATGTTTCGTTAGTCTATAAAGTGCTACCAGACTATTTAAGTTGACTTTTTAAAGATCAGTTTAAAAAAAAAATCACCCAATACTATTACTGAAAAATGGCCTGCTTTCTTGTTTACCATATAATTATAAAATAAATCTATTGGAATATAAACCAATCATTGTCTTAGGAGAAACTACATTTTCCACACACTTATGTAGCCTGTTGGAAAACTAGACAGATATTTACAGTACAGAGTAACCTCTGGTAAACCTCTACATACCCATGGGATACACGTACCATGGGCTGAGAACCATTGAATTAGACAGTGACTACCATGGTAGGCGGCCTACAGATGGTAGGATATAACTTGGTGAGTATACTTATGACTTGCACCTAAGTTTGAACTCCTATGGAAAACTGGGGGTCAGACCGAGACACTATTGGAGCGATAGTTCTTCTGGTGACTCACCCTGATTCTGAAAATCATGGCATCTAAATATAAAGTCAGTATTTAATGCTCTCCAGTAAAAATAAAGATAAAGAAAAGCTTTAGATTTCACTATTTTTATTTAAGTAGAATCCTGCTTCACAGGGGTTGTTTCTTAAGAATAAAGACAACCCCACGGAAAGGGAAATTTTGGACCATATCCATGGTTCCTGTGTTAGAAGGTCAATGCTAATATTACCTGTTAATAGTGGCTTTCATGACCTGTCCCTTGTACACAGAGAATAATACAAATAGCTGGAAGATGGTCTCCATGAACAACTAAAGGGCATGGGGAGACCAGTTTTGCTCAGCAGGGCCCATAATAGTTTAAAAAAAAAACATTATCTTGTCAACCAGTATTGGCTATCTTCCTCTTTCCACCCTCCCTTGCCTTCCCCACTCCCATGTGGAGGTTTAAGGTCCGCTTCTGAGTCTTATAATGGGTGGTTGGCTTTTTTGGACTTTCTTTGGGATTCTGCATTTCAACATACCATAAATCTGAACAGAAACTAAACCAGAAATCTATTAGGCAATATCGCTCATTCCTAAATAGGCCTTCAGCTATAAAATGTCTGTTTTATATAATTTCATCTAACTATTGTTCCAATTTTCTCTAGTAATCTTTGTTACCTAGGACACATAAGCCATTGTCCCTCCTGTTTTTCCCTTTTCTAAGCAATCTTATATTCCTACCAGAAGGGCTAATGTAACAAAAATCCCTTTTTGAAGCTGAATATAGATCTTGTTTGTGCACCTTTTTGCTCACATTAAATAATGGGCTTTCTCAGATTTTTGCTCACATCAGATAATAGATGCACAATGGCCCCACTGAGCATTGCCACCACTGAGAGAATGGGATGCAGAAATGAGCCCCTGAGACAGTTCTCTTCCAGTTCTACCAAGCAGACTTTTTTGCTGTTAAAAAGAGGCAGTGCAGTTACATTGTGGGCATTATTGAAAGCTTGCAAAATGCAGCTCTTTCTTCGCCATGAACAAGTGCTGTTGGTCAAATATTGGCTAAAGCTTTCAATTTCAATTGCGCGCACACGCATGCCCTTGAACTAATGAGGTCCACAAGTGGCTGTATCCATGTGAATTTGTATGAATGGAAAACACCAAGTTAAGTAAACCACTAACATGTAACCAATTCCATTATGGTATTTGGCCTTTTCTTGCTACTATAAAATTTCAAGTCTACTTTCCGTTAGAGGCCCACTTTGGTGGCATAGCATAGTCTTATAGAAGGTCAAATACTGAAGAGAAGGTGTAAATCCAGAAGCATGGCATTTAGATAATGTATTCTAATTTCATACTATTGCTCAGAGCTTCTCAAGCACTATTCTAGAACCATGGATCATTTAATGACTAATGAACTACCATGTACAAAGTAATGACTTTTTTTGTTGTTGGGTTCCTTGTGAAGGCAATTGTATCATTCATTGAGTGGGATGAGTCAGTGTGGGGGAAGACTGTTGGAAACTGGTTTCTTAAGGTAGTGTGTGGATTGTTTCATTAACCTTTTTGTTTGATTTCAAACTTGCACCCAGGATGCCAGTTTTCAGTCTTTGGGAAGGGTGTTGGGTGTTCAATTTCTACTGACCTGATTTTTTGTGCCCTACTTAACAGTTGTCCTACATACTGCCCCTTCATGAGGCTGAATTCAAAGGTGCCAGTATTAGTAGTTGGATCACTCAGAGAATGGTACTCTGGTAAAGAACCTCTCATCTATAACCATAGTAGCTGAAGCCTCAACTAAAACCAGGATCCCAAAGGGCTCAATAAAAAATGCCCATGGTTATACAGAGTGCATGTGGCAAGAGTTGAAAATAGAAGCCAAATCTTGTTCCTATCAGTGGCATAACCACAATCTCATTCTTCCTCTGTTACTAGTTTTTTCACGCACAAGTCTTATTTGGAGATGTAGTATCCGTTAAGGCTGGACTGTAAAGAGCGAGTATTTTCCATACACATTTTCAAGACACTTATGCACAGGGTTTTAAAAAAAGTTCATTAAAATGATCTTAAAAGAGGGAAGGGGAGGAATTTTTGGCTTTCCATTTGAAAAATACTTTTTCTTTTTGTGGTGGTGGTTTGGGGAAGAGAGGCTTTTTGGGGGGGGGGGGGGGGGGCAAAGAGTTTGACAACTTTCTGCCACTTCCCAAAATCGTGACTGCCTGCCAGGTGACAGTTATCTCAGCAGAGGGGCCCGAGGTAGAAAAGGCACAGACCTGCAGGCAATCTCTTCACTTCTGGTGTTAGTACTACCTTTGGTTTAAATGAGGCATTGCTTGTCAGAGTACCATATAAGTGACTATCACTAAATTAGCCATTTTGTTTCCTTTAAAGTACAAGATCATCCTTCATTTTATTTGGTTTCTTGTTCCCCTTGGGTGAGGAAAGAGTGGGAGCAGAAAGAGTGGAAACTGTCACTCAGCAACCCCTTCCATGTAAGAGGAGCAGGGGTGCTTAGTATACAGTGCTGTTCTAAGCAGGGTTAGCTCTGTGCAGCTGCCTCACTTACGCTGCTACTCATTCAGGAAAGCTCTGTTTATACCCACCACTTGTTTGGAGTGAGAAGCCTGTTGCTCAGCCTTAGTTAAGAGCTTGGGGTATTATTTATTTTTTGAGAGAAGCACACGGCAGTCCCCATATAGTTAGTTTTTACCTTCGTGAATAGATAATGCAAATTTGGGTAGGGAGGGGTCCTTGTTTGGATTACTCGTCATTCTCAGCAGTTGCCTCCTCCAACGTCAGAAGACAGGACGTGGCAGTCCTTCCATCTGTAGCTGTCAGAAAAAGAGGTAGAACACCGTTACTTTGTGTGTGCGTGTTTTGTGTGTGTGGTTTTTTTTTTTTTAAACCAGTCCTCCAGTTAATTCATCTCCTTTCCTTCAGTCCCTTCCCTTAGGGAATAAAGCATTGGTTGATTTACATCAGAGTGGGGTGTTTCTTCACTAATTTAGCTCTGATAGATGGACTGTGGGGGAACCTGGCAGGAGGTACTGTGAGGCTCTCCAGCATCTTCAAAACAGATAGCACTTGCAAAAGGGAAATTCTTACACTCGAGGTGAGTCATCCAGGGTGAGTTGAGGTTGGTTGATGGGATTGTAAGGGGGAGCTCAAATGGTTGACATCTGCTTTTTCCTCTGGATTGAAAGTAGATGTTAATCTATGAATGCTAAAAACTCTCACTTTGTGTAAATCATAATGAAATGCTTTTAAAACAAACAAAAAAGCTTTTAAGGTCACCCTTAATTCCCGTTTACAACATTTATGGAACCAATACTGAATATTGCTTTATTACACTTTAACAGCTTTAAATACAAGGACCAGTTTCCCAAACCTTTAAATTTTCAACTGTCTTTGGCTGGCATTCACCTGTATGTGAGCAAACTTGTATGCTGACATCTTGCACTTAAATTGCATATAAATGGCATGCGGCTACTATAACTTTCAGAAAATGGTTGCTTCTTAAACATGTCATACCAGCCAATGTTAGGTGTCAGCATTTGCACCCATAAAATCCATTTCTCTAAATGGCCACACAGTACACTATATGCAAGTGTACTGAAAAGCCAACTTTCTGCTTTCAATGGGGTATTTGTAGCCTGAACTTCTCTGTCTGTCTGCGCACAGTTGAATTGTGGGTACAAATCCAACAGAGGTACAAGTGCTTTCAATTGAACCCACAATTCATCTTTGCAGGTGCCTTTTTTTTTTTAGTTGGAATGGAGTGTCACTAAAATCTTAGCCCTGACTGTTTTTATTCAGTGAATCATTCTGAGAGCTCTAACCTGTTCAAATATTTAATTCTTTCTGTTCCTTAATCATAGGCTGTCATATTGCATATTAGCCTTTATTGATTTCTTATTGGATGTTCTTATAAAACTAGGTAGCTGCAGAGAGGATTCATTTTAAGCCATCTCTGCCAGATGGCAGATTTTTATCTTTAAATCACATGCAGCTCAGTCAAGGGTGTTCATGGTTTTTAGTCTATAAAGCAGTTGCTATAGCTTGGATCAAAAGCGGGGGGAGGGGGAGGGATAGGGGAAGAGCTGCATTTTCTGCTTACCTTGAGTACTCCTGCTTTGATCAGTGTGTGATTTCAAGAGACTGTTAACTTATTATTTTTTATCTTTTATTTCCATGGTAGTATTGTAGGTGGTCTTAAATGGTGATTATTTGTCATGCTCATCGGTGAATCTTTTCTATACTGTTGAAAAGCCTGGCTTATTAGAATAGATTTTGTTCCATACTGGAAAAGTATAGCTTCCTAATTTAATACTTTGGAGTTCTTTTAATAAAATCCATTTAGTAACCTGATCTTTTTTTCCTCCCAGTGATCTTTTTTAAAAATATGCTTACCGTGTCGTAGCTGTCAGCCGACAGTCAGGGCAGCGTGTGTGTGTGTGTGTGTGTG
>JANRFK010004440.1:31831509-31847701 GCA_030068395.1 Apalone spinifera | reverse complement strand
ACTGTGAACTCGCATGTCTGAGCCTTCTGTTCAAGGCTTTTCAAAGTCTATACTTTTATTTTTTTTAACTGCTCTGTGTGCCCTGCATGTTTCAAGCAAGCAAAAATGGATGTTACAGGGGGGGTTCCTGTCTGGCTACAGTAGCAGAGTCTTGCAATGTGAAGTTCAGTGCATTGGTCACGGGACTGGGATTCAGGTAGGTAACATGGTTTTGCCATTAAATCTGTGGTCTTGATAAAGCCATTTAAATTGTTTCAGAAAGTTTTAGATGGCTATCTTTGTGGATTTTGAGGTACTGTCGAACAGAAAGCTCATAGTGTCTTAAAGATCTACCCACATATCTCTATTTAAATGTCTGCATCTGGGAACCGATGCTTATCCACCATGGTAAAATGCTATAAAAAGAACTTAGTACTATTCTTGGTACTACTAATCCAACGACATAGGACTGTGTATTAAAATCCAAAGGAAGTCAGGTGCATGCTGACTTCATCTCACTGAGGCACCAATTGGGTAATGTATTTCTACTATGGGTTTATAAGTTCAATGTATGACAATCAGGTGATCAAATGCAGTATTTAAGTGTCTTCAGAGTATCCTATAAAGACTTAATGATTGCTCCAAAGTCCACTCAAGAACACTTCCATTGATCTCAAAAGATTTTGGATCAGGCACCATAATCTGTTGACTGAGGAAAAATGAGTTCAGTGCCTGCAGCTGTCACAGTAGAATGTTCCTAAACCACTGTTCCTCTTCCTGGCCTGGCCAACTCTTTGCTGGCACAACCCCACAAGTGTCCAAGGGAGGGTCTTTGCAGTGGAGGTGGGATCACTCCCAAATATTGTGTCTAGCTCTTTGTAGAACTGACAAGTCATTGGCTCAACACTAGAGTGGCAGTTTGCCTCCCACATCTTTTGGTAGGTTTTTCACAGCTCCTTCGCTTTGATGCTACACTGAAGTGCAGCCTGGTCATGGCCCCTTTTGGTCATGTATCTTTATCTGCCCATAGGTATTGTAATTCCTGAGGCAAGAGTGCAGGTGGGTTAGACAGCCTCCTCACCCCAAATGCTGATGAGGTCCAGCACCTCCACATGGCTCCAAGTAGGGGATCATCTGTTGTGTGGAGCAGACACGGTCATCTGGAAAGATGAGCAAACAGGAAGAGGACTTGCCAAATTCCCAGGGAATAGAAAGGGTGGGCCTGAGGATTGGTCATTGAGAGGCAGGGCAGTAGAGTTCCAACTGATGGCCAGAGAAGCAAGAACGGGTATTGTGGGACAGGCACTGGAGGCTAGTCACAGCATTGTAATACATCAGGGCATCCACACTAGCACTGCAGCGCTGTAGCCACTGCATAGAAAGCTCCCCGTCTATCACCACGGTGGTAGTGGTGGTGTAAACAAACTCTGCAGTTGCTACGCTCTAAGTGCTTTGCCAGTGTGGACACCTCACCTAATTTACTGTGCTGTAACTTTCCAGTCTGGACACAGCCTTTTTGTTGGTGATTTTTGGCTTGAGGGTTAGGACCCATCTCTAGCTCACAGATGTGTGAAAAGTCAAGGAGACTTGTTCTGGGGAAGAAATGTGAGGCAGAAAGTGATGGTAGCACTGTTTTATTACTAACCGGTAGCTGTGGAGCAGCTATCCGTGCTCAACATATGAAAAAAAGTATGAAACATATGAAAAAAACCCTATGCATCTTAGATTATACTCCCGACAGAGAGGAGGCAGTTCCAGTGTTCTCATAATCTACTCAGCAGTCACAATAAAAGGAGAACATCAAACTAAGGAATTCTTAAGTTACTTAAAAAAAATCAAAGCCTTTCAAATCTAAAAGTGGATTCCTATCTAATGAAACTGACAGCCAAACAGATTGCTGGCTATTATATACTGAATCAAAACCTAGCCCCATCTACCTTTATGCTCTTGACTGGTTGAAGCTTGTGGTAAGTGCTTCTGTAATGCAGCTATTCATTATGGGGACAATAAGTAACTGTCATTCAGCTGCATTGACATCAGAGACAAACGAGAACATCTCCATCAATTATTTGTTGGAAAATAAATAGACAATGCAATCAAACGCAATTACAGGATCAACACTTCCTACTTTGAAAAATAAGGTTTGGCTTTGTCCTGACATGTTTTCCTGTCAATGTCTCAACCTCATTCCAGCTGCTATCTGACAGCAAGAGACCATTATGCCTGAACAACATTCTATTCCACTGACAACATCTCTTAAACAAACCAATTGCTCTGATGTTCCTTCCTCCTGGGTGTCCTTTACTGTACTCAGAAGAGCTGTCTTTCACAATGAAGTATGTGCAGGGCAATTAGTGTGGCTGAATCTACTACCTTGACTAGGAAAGTAAAGTTTCGATGCTTCTACACAGACTCCCAGAGCTCTGACTTAAGAGGTACAAAATGTCCTCTTTCATTCACAGGGTCTAGTGGACTTTGGCCATGTGACAACATTCCCATTCATTTTCCAGTGCATAATCATTAACAGATTGATGTCTGCCTTTTCTGTAGCTGTTTGTTTGATCACAAAGTGTCTTGTAGAAATCAGTAATTTAAATTTTGCTTCAGCGCCACCCCTCTCTTTAGATAAAGGCAGGGATGGGCATTGCCAAAGAGAAAGGCACTGTCATAATCCCAGATGAGCGGATGGCACCTTGGGAGCGCTGTAGCCAAACAGCATAATTAGACCCCCCAAGGCTGCTACTCTTTCTCAGTAATAGGGAAGCACTGAAATGGAGCCAGAATCAGAACTGCATCCAGATACTCTGTATCTTCCTCTCTTAGTTCTGTGCCGCTGAAGTCCAAGATGGGTGTAGCAGAGAATCTGAGCTGTGTCTTTCACAGTAAAAAAAACAAAAACTATTTCCATTGTAACTTTTTCTGTGAATTAGGATCTGTTCTGTAATCCATCCAAACTACATGCAATTTTTATATGGCTATCTAATGGGGGGAGGGCGGAAATCAGGACATTTTCTATCAATTACACTACCTAAATTTTGGAATTGCAAAGATTTTTTTTTTATAGAAAGTCTATCTTTAAAAAAAAAAGAAAAAGTCTTTACCGGTTTGTTTTCCATAGGCTTTTCTCATTAGTGCCATAAGTGGAGTCTGTCTACACCACATCTGGGAAATGTAATTCACATCTCCAGTAGATGTACATATGCTAACTCTGAGCTAGGATGCATCACTGGGGCCCAGGTGGTAACTTGAACTAGCCGCTTGAATGTGCACTTAAACTCTGAGGGTGTGTCTAGACTAAATCCCTTTTCTTGAAAAAGGGATGTAAATTAGACACTTTGAAATGGCAAATGAAGCCTGGATTTAAATTTCCCATGCTTCATTTGCATAATGGTGGCCACAGTTTTCCGGAACGGGGCTTCGATAGAAAAACGGCAGTTTAGATGGGGATCTTTTGAAAATAAAATCCTTTTTTGAAAGATCCTGTACTCCTCAAAAAATGAGATTTACAGGATCTTTTGAAAAAGAAATTTATTTTTGAAAGATCCCTGTCTAAACTGCCATTTTTCTATCGAAGCCTCGTTACAAAAAAAAAAGTGGCCGTCATTATGCAAATGAAGCATGGGAAATTTAAATTCAGGCTTCATTTGCCATTTCAAAGTGTCTAATTTACATCCCTTTTTCGAGAAAAGGGAGGTAGTCTAGACGCACCCCGAGATGGGATTGTATCTGGGTGGCAGCTCAGGCTGGCTGCCTGATTACTACTCAGCATGCTAGCTCTAACAGACCTGGTAGGTCTACAGCTACTTGAGCTGGGAATTGGCCTTCCCAGCTGCTGTGTAGAAATAACATCTCTGTCCCACTGAAAGCTTCCTTTCAGACCCAGTCAACACATTGGCACACATGGTCTGTGCAACTAAAGCTGGCTCAACAATAAGAAAATAAGTTATTGCTGTATTTTGATTTCATTTTTATAAATGTCCTTTATTTTTTTTTAAATATGCACAACTATTCTAGGCAGAGAAAATGAAAATGTAGCAAGCAACAAGCACTTGAATATGACTGTCCTTCCTGGGGCTATATCACTTCCCTTGTCTGTCGTCTTCTGCCGCACCAACTTTTCTCAAGAGTTGTCAAGAAGTGCAGTTTGCCTGACCATTGTGACTCTTCTTGGAGTCTCTAAGTGCACCCCATCTACCTGTCTCTTGGGCTGAGAACTCCCCCTCATTCCTTCTTGTTGTTTCTAGACTAATTTGTTCCTGTTTTCAGCTGATCCAAACACAGATAAATTGGCAAATGGAGTAAATCTTGTCTATGCAGAGTCTACTCTACTTATTCAAAGGGGAATTTGCAGTGTCCTTGACCAGAGAAAGAGAGGCCCCTACCCATGCTTTTGACCTGCCTTTCTCTCCCAATTTTTCCCAGTACTCCTGTTGGGGAAATGAGGTTGAGACTTTCCCTGTTCCCTGGCAGGAGCACCAGGTGGGTAGCATGGGACAAGACTCTATGCCTTGATCCCACTCCCTGGCAGGAGCACCAAGTAGGTGTCCCAATTGGCTGCTGCCCTTGGGCAATGGCAGTGTTTGTTTCCCAGGGAATATTCACACTGCTGTGACAGGCTAGTAATTTATACGATGCTTTGGCAGACTTTGGGACTGAAAGCCAAGATTTTCAAAAATGGGTGCTTGAAGCTGTATTTTTAATTGTAAATTTGGGCATCCACATAGCTGTGGGCTTCAAATTGAGGAATAAACACACTAGCCCCAATGTTAAGCTTTACAAACATTGGCACTCCCTGGTTTTCACAGTGGCACAAAAAAGGCACAGGTATTTCTAGGGTAGCCAAAACTACAAAGTATTTGTTGTTCGGCCTAGCAATGAAAGACGTATCCACCAAGGAAACTGTGATAAGCAGAAGTATTTGAATGTGTCTTGCAATTTCTCCCCTCCCCCCCCCCTTTTTCAGTGTATTTGTAGTGTCAATTCCATAGCTGGAGCTGACATACCTTGATTCAAGTTTCCCCACTGTCCCACGGGGGAGGAAGGGTGTCAGTCAGGAGCAAACATTCCTGTTAGCTTCCCTTACTCCTCACAGAAGCATGAGTACTAGCCATCGACAGAGGCACCCTCTGAGTTTGACTTAGCGGGTCTTAACTATACCCACTAATTCAAACTCTGGAAGATGGACTGTAGTACCATTAATCTTCCCTGGAGTGTAGCTGTGGCCTAAAAGCAGGGAGGGAAGAACCTTTTGTTACAGTGGTTACTACTTGGGTCTGCAGAATCAGCCAGGATTCTGCAACTGTGTTTCTAATGGAGGTTATTGTAAGCTGGCTACCCATCCATCTAGAGATGCAGCTGATCCACATTCATCTTGTTAATCTGAAAATATAATGAACAAGTAATTTTTTAATCACTTAGTGCTATGAAATGTCATGCGAGGCTAATGATATTTTATAGAGATAAGGTAATGTCTTTGATTGGACCAGCTTCTGTTGGGGGGAGAAACAAGCTCTCAAGCTGAGACACACATTTGAAAACTTGTCTTTCACCCACCTTATTTCTGTAGTCTCTTGAGACTGATACACTTACCGCAATGTTGCATATTCATTTTTATGCTTATTAAAACTGGCAGTGGAGATCAGTACTCACTGTCCTTAATCCAGCTGTGCTGTTCTGTGTCCTTGCTATACTCTACACTGAATCTTGTACCTGCCACTCTGTTGCACAGTTATCCTGATGGGTTAGCAGTAATTGGCACTTCTTCTGTCAAGATTGTTTCTCCAGATCGTGGGTCATAATATCAACTCTCATTAATGTCTTCTCATCTGTAACTGTGCCTAATGTAGCCTTTAGCAGCCATTCTCCAGAGGCACACACAATTAATCTATTTCTAATTCTGAAGTGGACATTGTGGTCTCAGCAGGTATGTCTACATTACAGAGCTTTTTTCAGAAAAATTGTAGTTTTTTCCAAAAAGACTTCCCTTACATCCACACTGCAATTGTGGTATCTTTTTTGTTTTTGGAGAAAAAAAATTGAAAGAACAGAGGGTTTTTTCTGACAGCAGGAAACCTTTTTCTATCAGGAAGAAGCCTTTTTCCAAAAGAGCTCTTTTTGGAAAAAGGTGTGTGTGGATGGGGAAGAGGGAGTTCTTTTGCAAGAAAAGGAAAAAGCACAGGTGCCCTGTTGGTCGTTCCACACATAGTAATCACAGCTTATAAGTGAGAGCGCTTTCAGAGTGTGGACGCTCTCTTTCAGAAGAAGTTCCTTTGGAAGATCTCTCTTAGAAAAGCTTCTTCCAAAAGAAGCCTGCAGTTTAGACCTAGCCAGACTCTGAGGAGCATGGAGATGGAAATATCTGGTCTCTGTTCCAGACTTCCCATGGGCTCGCTCTTACATGCAAAGTGCCTCAGCTTTCATCCCTCTTCTCCTGTTATCAACTGCTGTGGGACCCTGCTATGAATAGTACTCGGTATATACTACTGTTTTCAAATCAAAATATCTTCTGTTACAAAACATAACTAAAGGAGGCCTGCCTCTTAAATCCAAGATGACTGGTCTTTCTGTGAAAGAAATCAAAAGAAAAAGGTCACAGATTTTTCATGATAAAATCTCTTAATTTGTGTTTTCTGAGGCTTTTCAGTCTGCAAACAGTCGCGAATCATCCCTTGCCATGGTATGCTGCACTGGAGGGGCTCCGAGGGAGGACATTCTCTTCTCCTGCCCTCCTCCCCCCCCTCCCAGTCCATACTATCCAATCAGGCAGATGGTGTTTGCCCCCTGCAAATAGACTATGGGAACTTCCCTGACTGTGGTGGATCTCCTGTGATCTGCGTGAGCCTAAGGTTACCTTTGTAGAGTCTTTCCCTCTTTCCATAGGCTCTTCTTCCAAGTACGTTGGAGTTAGTGGGAAGATTTCTTTTTACTCCAGTGACCTTTGGATCACGTCCTTGATGTGGCACCTGGGCTGCCTCTCAGCTTTGTGGCAGAATAACTTCACTGGAGTCATGGTCCCAATGTCTTCCATAGCCGTGAGTGTCCTGAGCCATCTTGAAACCCTGCATTCTTTTTGTCATCCCATGCAAAAGGCTCCAAGGCCAAGATAATACCTTGATTTTTCTGGTGACAGGCTGTGGGTTCAGAGGGAAAGAATATTTGTGTCTTCCCCAAGGAGTGCAGGGAAGTGTGAAGTTTATTGGTGTGGCATATTGGGCTCTTAATGTATTCTTGCTGCTGTTAATGGCTGTGTCCTTGATGGGCTCTCTTCATATATAAATCATATCAGAGTTCTTTTATCAAGGTGTTTAAGGTTTCTCTTTTATATTGCTAGTAAAAATATCAATGAATACATTTTAAAATGGCTTAAATGAAGAGCATTCATATCCAAATACCTCTGTATTCCACTCTAGTAATATCCCGTTTAGAAGCTAAATGACAATAAAAAGGCACAACTTAAGGAATTTGAAATCTGTTCCTTTAATACACTTGAACCTCTTTAATGTGACAACTCTGGGAAACAAGATATGCTGGATTAAGGAATTTGCCAGGCCAGGGAGAGTGTTGTGGGGTCTGGTCATGGAGGGAATGGGCACTTATTTGGGCACATGTGGCTCCATGCTCCCTGCCACTCACAGGCAGTACCCTCCTCCATCACAGGAACAGTGGGGAAAAGCTTCAGAGGAAATGTGTCACTGTGCTGACATCCCCCAGTTGGGAGAAGGAGCAGCAATGCGCAGAGCCAATTCCTCCTCTGCTTATTAGGGTCCATACCAAAGGTGTTCCAGGGATGCCTGGAGTACGGATGTACGTGTGTATTCTGACACTTTTAAAATGCTTATTAACACTTTTATTCTGTTCATAGTGAACTAAACTAATGGAGAGAATTTGAGAAATGAAGGGCCTAAATATTTTTCATATCAACAGTGACTGCTTTACTTACGTACTAAAAAAGCGCCATAATTCTTTGACACTAATGCCGCCTTTACTAAACACCCTATATTACATACAAATTCCATTTCACTTTCACCTTCTGCATTAAATCTATTTTTTTATGCTCAAACAAGTGATCTTATTACTATTCAATAGCTTCATTAAATTACCTAGAGTTTCTTAATGTCAATTTTACAACCTGCTCCTGTTCATGCTGTCAGGGGAGTAGAGTGCTTAACCACTGAAACAAAGGTTTGCCAGATCGGGCCCATGATGATCAAATATCTCATGTGGAGCTATTTTTGCTCCAAGCAATGAGCTGATACAAACAACAATTTGCACAGCCCTGGCCTGCTGTTTTCTAGGTTGAAGTCACACTAGCAGGAAGGCGTATTGCTATGCAACCAATGTCTCCTCTGGAGTTTCCAACAAGACCTCCCATGGGCTCTCCTGGACTGCATTAAGATGGATTTCTACTGGCTTCATTGGACACGGCCCTTCTTCAGTCAGCTCTGCTATGTAGCATAGTTAGGAAGAGCTCTGCGGATGCGCTTAAAATTCCTTCTGGTTTTTGAAATAGAAGAGATTTCATAGATGTTTTCTGTACCTAGCAGCCCCAGAAGAACAAGTGATCTCTGTAGAATCAAAAGTGTGCCTGTTGCGGTCATGTTCACTGAATGATATGAGCCTTGTCCTTGTAAATCTAAACCTTCCATTGGAAGGGTTGGGCCTGTCTTTGTGTAAATGACATTAGACTATATCGGTCTGGGACTTGGAAGATCTAGGTTCTATACTCAGTTCTGTAACAGATTTCCCAGTTCTGTGGGCAAATCTCTTACTTTACATGGCTATGCTCCTGGCTCCCAGTGAATTCAATGGCAAAACTCCCATTTACTACAATGGGGGAAAGATTGCATCCTCTGTCTGTTCCCCATTTGTAGAATGGAGATAAGGATACTTATTTTGTGGAACATTGTAATTTTAGCTACTATTGACACATAAATTTATATTAAATTTCCATAAAATTTTTGGAGGATGTTAATGGATACAAACTTTCAAAATATTTAAAGTCAAGCTGGTTACCTAGTAAGCAAAAGGAAAATCAAACCCAGTGTTTCAGCACTGAGAAACTCAAAATATAATTCCACTCTTTATCTCCAGCTTTAGCATTACATAATAAAACATGGATTTAGACACTCCCCCTCTCCCAACAATGTTCTCTCTAATCTTCTCCATCCATGTGCAGAACAATTTTTGTGTGCCAAGGCACATGTGCACCATGAACAGAAACCTAAAAACCTCGCTGTGGACACTCTAATCAGCCAGGTGGCATTTGAATCCCTCTTGAGCGGCTGTACATGTTTACTGCCCCCAAACTCTATAATGAAAAATTGAGGAACAGCTGTTACGCATGCCAGGAAATTGAGATCCAACTTATTTTCTTAAAAACAAGACGACTAGAACATAATACAAGATCTGTGACCATTTTGTTGTGGGAGGGGTGAAACCTTGTGGGTTGAGTTAAAACTCTATTGAGATTGAAAAGTGTGAACTCATAGACAGGAGCTTATGTTTACAGTTGTGCATGCGGGGGGGGGGGGGGGGGGGGGGGGGGGGGGGGAAGGACGTGTGAAAAAACAAATGAATTTATACAGTAATGTTTTTGGTGCAGGGAAGGATGTACTTTTGGGAAGAGATCACAGAAATTGACAATAGATAAGAATGGCAAAAAAGCCAGACCAGAACCTGCAAGCACACTATGTGCCTGGAAAAAGCTAGAGCATGTTTTGAGCCTGTTGTTGGCTAAAGAGTCTTAGCTAAGAAATGGATCTATTTCTTCTCTGAAGCTTCTGCATTCAGAGAAACAGGGCTGTATACATTCCTTGTAAATAATGAAGATTGCATCAAAGAAAATACCAGCAACATCAATTGCTACTTCCAAATGGAATATCGTCCAGGCCCTGAACTTTGACAAGTTGCTTGGATCAAAAAGAGGTATCATTAGATGAGTAAATGCCTGAGCAGCCACACACAATATGATTGATAAAGGCATGGTGAATTAATTACCTGAAGTAAATTTAGTTATAAAAGAACCTCCTTAAGAGTAAAAGTCTTAATTCCATAGGAATGAGGCAATTAAAGTTGTAGGCCTTTTGCCAATGATCTTCATTTGCTTTAACAGGGTTTATTGTTTTGACTTCTTATGATGCTTGAAGATTTTCTTGCAACTGTTTTTTAAACTCCCCTTCTAGGCTGCAGAATCCTTAATAGAAATTGGCTCACTTCTTTGATATCAATAGTTATTCACAGAAAATTGGGGAAATAATATTCCAAGTTCAAATTGATGCAAGAAGTCATAGCTTCATTGATTTGAGTGGAGCTGAGAGAATGCATCATATCTGAATGTTTGAGTCATCTTTGTCTCATGAAAAGTTTGACTTACATTTAAATAGGACATGCTTTTTCACATACATTTATATTCACTGTTTCAGTGCAACTATTATAAATGTGGTGTGATTTGAATCATGGTTCCCACCCTGACTTGAGTTTTATCAATATACAACTATTACTGGAATAGCAGTAAACTCTCTTCTAGGCCTACGGTATGTCTGCACTTCCAGCTAAGTGTCAAGGACACATACCTGTGCTAGCTCTGAGCTAATGAACTAATATAGATTGTATCTGTGGTTGCAGGGGGAGTAACCAACCATCTAATGCTTTATGCATGACAAGGCACCCAGCCCCTCCTGCCCTACATGCTGCCTGTGGCTGCACTCTATTTTTAGTATGCTAGCTTGATCAGAGGTAGTGCAGGTATGTCTTAAAGCTGGAGCTGGAAGTTCCAACACAAGAAGTGTAGAACTACTTAAGAGGTACTTCCTTAAGTTGCTTTAGGCTTCCTGCTATTATAATAGGCAAGGTAACACTACCATGAAAACAAATACCTTATTCCTAGAACTTGATGGTGGCAAAGAGGAGAAACCAGAAAGGATGGTTTTTGCAGGTCAGTGTTCTCCGTTCTGCACTGTGGTGGTGTCATTATATACATTAGTATCCATAAAATGCTAAATGTTTTCTGAAGATTTGAGAGATGATATTCCCTGGTCCAATGAATGTGGGGACAGAGAAATGTGAGGAATTAAGGGGAACAGCAATAATGTATATACAAGTCACTCAACACATTGTAAGAAGTGTGGAAGATGTGTGTATTTGAGGGACCTAATTGTGGACAACGGTGAAAGTGTCTTAAATTTCTTACAGGTACTGTCCTATTGCAACTGGGCCCCTGCCAGCTCTTTATGTAGTTCCTTGCTTGGCATGCCCACTCCATACATTCATCTCTGGTGTGGACAAGATAATCTTGTGAACGAACTGTAGTGATGTGTGTGTGCGCGCACGCTCTCAAAAACAAACACCAAAAACCTAACCCCAAACATGAGAGAGAGAGAGACTAACTATAGACATAATGGAATTCTGTC
This sequence comes from Apalone spinifera, assembly GCA_030068395.1. NCBI lineage: Eukaryota > Metazoa > Chordata > Testudines > Trionychidae > Apalone > Apalone spinifera. The sequence goes on along the minus strand of JANRFK010004440.1, from coordinate 31,836,314 downwards.
TGTCCACACTGGTAAGAATTTCTAGCTTCTTTGTAGAGTTGGTCAGATACGTTCTGTTATTCCAAAAATTGCAGATTGGATTTAAATGCTGATGTATTCAGCATAGGATTAGTCAGTAACACTGACTATTTCAAACCTACTACTGGTTGTACCTCCAATAACTGGCACTTTCTGGTCTGGTAACATCCGTTGTGTGGCGAGACCATGGATGCTCCTGGACCAGAGAGCCGACGGCCAGCCATCTGGGACAAGAGGGTTGACCGCCTGGCTGGGGGCAGCACAAGACTGGGGCCAGAACCCTCTGGCAGCCACCAGCAGCCTGTGGCAGTGCAGAGCTGTGCTGGAATCCCCTGGCAGCATGGGTGGGGGCTTGGCTGGAGCCTCGTGGCAGCCCCTGGAAGCTGGGGGCGGAGGTCAGAGCCTCATGGCAGTGCAGGACTGGAATCCTCTGGCACCACCTTGGAGCATGGGGCTAGGGCTGGAGCCCTGTGGCTGCCTTCGGATGCACAGGGCTGAAGGCCTGTGGCAGGAGTCAGAGCCTCTATTGTCCAGGTGGCCAGCAACAGCTGGGCAAGCAGCCCAGCCAAGGTGGGGAAAGGGGAAGGCGAGGCAGGATGCCTGCTGGGGCAGTGTGCCAGCAGCAGGTGATGGGCTTGGGAGCCAGGGGCAGGAGATGTTCCCTGGTCTAGCAAATTCTCTTGTTCAGGACTGGTCAGGTCCCCACGGTGCTAGACCAAGGAGGTCCAATCTGTAGCTTATTATGAAACCAAACTTGTCATTGGTTTTCCAACAAACAAGGTAAAGAGCTGACTTGAGTTTGATCTAGTATGAAGCTGATTTGAGTTTACCTTTAATGATCTTGTTAAGTATGGTATGGGTTAGGTGGTGTTAACTCTCCATATAATATGAACGTTAGTCTATATGGAGCTGGTCGTAAGTTATGGTACAAAAAGCTCAGTTTTTGTTCTAGGTATGCTGCTTTTTCTTGCTGGAAGCTAACTGCCTTGTTTTTTGGTTATCAGTGATATATTTGAAGTAGCTGAATTATATTATTAAATATAACAAATTCTGGCTTCACAAGAATGAGTTTTATAATAATTGAGGAATTCTAAGCTGTCAGTCTGCAGTGGAGCATAGAGGTGTTGAGTTATCCCCTTACAGGATGAGGACATAGAATTACAGAGATTTGAACTGATTTAAAACAAAAACACACATGGAAAAAATCAGATTCTTAACTTGAGTGGCCTGCTAGGCTTCTGTTCCTCTCATGATTTGTACAGCGGTCCCCGACTTATGAACGAGTTACATTCCAAACATTTGATTGTAACTCGATTTGTTCATAAGTCAGACCCCATTCACTGAAATTCGGCCGTGCTGTTCATAAGCGCGGATTGCGTTTGTAACTCTGGGTCCAGTTTGTAATGCGCTGGTCATAACTACGAACTATTGTAAATCGATGCATTTGTAATTCGGGGACTGGCTGTAATTAATCTCTTTTTCCATTCTCAAGATTGGTTTCCAGGTGCCTAGGTGCTGGGATGCGGTTTTAAAGTCCTATAACATTAAGAAAAGACAGTTTTCAAATTGCCTCATGCTCATCATCTTGATCAGTGGTCCTACTACACAATCAAAAAGGCCAGGTTTGCAGTAGGGGGCAATGTCAAACTAAGGTACACAACTCCAGCTACATGAATAGTGTAGCTGGAGTCAACATACTTTAGTTTGACTTGCTACAGCATCCCCACTGCATGGGGGTTGATGGGAGAAACTCTGACTCCCCTGACTCTGACTACCAGCCATCGCTTTACTGGGTATTTACTAGATCCACTAAATCAACCCCTGGGAAATCGATCCCCTCAGCATTGATCTCCCAGTAAGTGTAGACAAGGTCTAAAATAAGTGAATGTGGGTATTATAAGGGTCATGGCTTGTGAGGGCAAGCAGTTAGCTGCCCACAAGATGCTTTTATCTGCGCCTCTGTAGGTTGAGGTGACTGCAGCTCCCATTGGCCACAGGTCACTGTTCCCAGCAGTAGTTCCCATTGGCCCTGAGCTAGCATGCCTGGAGAGGGGTGTTGGAACCTATTACTGGCACAATCACACTTTTGATATAAAAATGATTTCACTCTGCAGATGGAGAATGTGATGTGATCAGATATGCCTGCTTTATACTCAAGAAACCTGGGGGTGACCCAGAGCATGAGACTGAAGAAGGACCTGGGGATTACAGTACATGAGAAGCTGGATATGAGTCAGTGTCCCATTGCAGCCAAGAGGGCTGATGCTATACTAGGGTACATTAGGAGGAGCATTGCCAGCAGATCTAGAGAAGTGATTACCCTTTATTTGGCTTTGGTGAGGCCACATCTGGAGTATTGTGTCCAGTGCTGGGCCCCCCACTATAGAAAGGATGTGGACACATTGGAGAGGGTCCAGCGGAGGGTGACCAAAATGATTAGGGGGCTGCAGTGCAAGACGTATGAGGAGAGACTTGGGTTTGTTTAGTCTGCAGAAGAGAAGAGTGAGGGGGGATTTGATCAGTCTTCAACTTCCTAAAGGGAGGTTCCAAAGAGAATGGAGGAAGGCTGTTCAGTGGTGACGGATGGCAGAACAAGGAGCAATGGTCTCAAGTTACAGTGGGAGAGGTCTAGGTTGGATATTAGGAAAAACTATTTCACTAGGAGGGTGGTGAAGCACTGGAATGGGTTACCTAGGGAGGTGGTGGACTCTCCACTCCTAGTGGTATTTAAGTCTAGGCTTGACAAAGCCCTGGTTGGGTTTATTTAGTTGAGATTGGTCCTGCCTTGGGCAGGGGGCTGGACTTGATGACTTCCTGAGGTGTCTATGATTCTATCATTATCCAAGCAGTTTAAGGGAATTGAATACAAAACTCTCTCATTTTAATTTTCACATGAACTAGATATCAAAATCTCCAAGCTGGCTTCACAAAATCTCAGCCAGGAAGGTAAAGAACCTTATTTAATTGTAAGCTCTTTTGGTCAGGGGCTGTCTCTTCCCTCTGCATTCATACAGCACCTAACACAGCAGTGCTAGTGTGTGACTAAGGCTCTGATGCACTATTGCAATACAAATAATCTGACCTTTTTCCTCTACTGCTAATTTACAGCATTGTACTTGCTTTCGTTTGCCTAGATATGTTATGTTAGATGTTAATTGGTGCCACACACCAATTAGAAACCTAGGAGCACATTGCCACTTCCTATGAAAACTAATTTTGCACATGGATAATTGCCATTCTACTGGATTTATTATTCTTAACAGAATTACTCAGCTTGTATTAAAAAAAAAAAAAAACCTCAAAGAATATGGGTCTATGAATGTCTATGCAAGCAAATCAAATTAAACACGGACAGGAGGTTTACTGTCTGATTTAAAAATGAACAACCTTGCACCTGTGCCACCCACTTTTAAACTCTTATCCCGTGCACATTATTTTTCAAAGTGGAATCCAATAACTCTCATGTGGGAGTAATCTATCAGAATATTACAGCGAATGAAGAAGGGCATTGAACTTGGTTTTTCACTCATCTGTCAAATGGGGAGGTTTTTGAGGGAAATTTATGAAAGCTGCTTTTAAACAAATTAATTTAGCATCAGAGGATCTTTTTCTCCTCAGTATGTTTATACTTCATATAGTCATTTCCGCTTCCTTTCTTTGATTGTTGGTGCTGAAGCTTCACCTCTAAGTATTTGTGTGCGCTTAGCTTTAAACAGAGTAATCCTACTGAAATCAAGATGGTAAAGATATACTATCCATATAGGGTTCTATTTCTTACTTTAATAAAAAGCATGCTTTCAGGGGAGATTTAAATAAAGGGTGGAAGCCTTCATTACTGGGCTGAGGAAACTGTTCCCGGTATTATGAAGGAGGCACTATGAAGATAAAATTGAGAGGAAGAGATGAATGGTGGGGAGGTAGGCATAGGAGCGAACAATGAGAAAAACAACTGTATACTCTGTGGTAAAGATGGAGAGATCTTGAATTTTATCTAGTTAATAGAGAGGTGACAGCAAGAGGCCACTTGCTCAGAGTGAGGGGGACACCATTCTTTTGATAAAACAGAATGCCCAATCCCAGAGCTATGATTCTGATCTCTTCTGTTTTAGTATCAATTAAGAATAGCTCTACTGCTGCCAGTGGAGTAAAACTAGTGTGAGATCAGAATCTGGCATCCTTCATGAGCTCTGAATTCACTGTAAATATGTATAACTTTGCACGCGCTCTCATATTGATTTTTTTTTAATGAAATGAAGTCCCTCTATGCATTTCAAGAGTGAACTTCTAAAATTAAAATTTCTTTATAAGGTACATTTAGCCTTAACCATTATTGATTTTAATACAATGAATTTGGCTTCCATTTGTTTGCCTCCAGTGATTTCCCTCCCCCCAGATAAAAACACTACCTTAGACTACATTTTATTCTTTTAACCTTTTCTTGGCTAATGGGAACCTCATGCTTCAAAGAATAGTGGCTTAAGGAACATAATGAGCTTTGAAAGAGTTTCTGTGGAAAGTCTTAAAGAGAAGCAGAAAAAAATCGAGGGAAATGAGGCAGGCATGGAAACCTGCCTTGGTTCTTGCCACTGTGCCCTCTCCCCATGACCTCACCTAGTGAGCTAACAGAGAGTCCTAATTCTCAGGTTGGTTTCTCAGACTACCCTACCTTATAAGGCAAACTGCCTTGAACCCAAATATCCTAGACTCTCCACCTTTCAAGCTTGACCCAAAACATTTGGCATTCTGGGTACTTTAGGAGTTTAGGGCTAATTACAGTTGTGAATAGT
>JANRFK010004440.1:31761644-31822099 GCA_030068395.1 Apalone spinifera | reverse complement strand
GAGGCCCCCTATTTTGATATAAGTGTCTACACAGCACTTATTTCAAAATAGCTACATCAAATTTGGCATTATTCCTTGTGGAATGAGGTTTACCAAATTTGAAATAAGCGCTCTATTTCTAATTTAATTTTGAAATAGTGATTTGGCTGTGTAGACTGTAGTAAAGTTATTTCAAAATAATGGCTGTTATTTTGAAATAACTTTGCTGTGTAGACATACCCGAAGTTACTTAATATACATCTAGGGAGATCTAGGCTAATGTTAAATTGTTTCTGAGCTATGTAGAATCCTTGTCATTGGAGGTTTTTAAAAACTGGTTGGACAGACACCTGCCAGGGTGGTCTAAGGTTTATGTGGTCTTGTCTTAGCACCAGACTGGATGAATAGATGTCTTGAGATCCCTTTCAGGCCTAGATTTGTATGATTCAGTAATTCTATTAATATGGTTATATTGGCCCCCTTGGAAGCGAAGTTTACAAGCTTCTAATTAGATGAAATGCCTTATTATTTAGAACAAATAGAAGTTTTGAATGAAACATGTTTTTTTTATTTTTTTAAACTAAATCTCATTTAAAATATGATTGGAAAAAGTCTTTGTTTTACAAAACCTCAAAACAAAGCTATCTTTCCCACCCCTCCTCTATCCCCACCCTTTTTTCCAAAGAAAGGCAAAGTGAGAGGGGGAAAGAAATTTGGCTTTGCCTTATTCCTGAAAGTTTCCGTGAATTCAAAACTGAAAAATTATTCTTTGAAACTGATACATTTTTGAAAATTTTTGTTCTAATTAAATATAAGCATTGCGTTTTAGCCAGCAATAGCAACTTGTGTAGTTTAGATGACTTTTTTAATATTTTAAGTCTTGCTGCAATGCCTGCACCTATGAGAATTAATGTCTTGAACTGAGTGAACAAGTCAGAACAAATACTTTTGTGTATTATGTTTACTATAGTAAACACTATAAATAACAAACTTATTTCTCTATTTAAGGCTAATCAAAATTAACTAACACAGTTTGAATTTTAAATACTCATTACAAGTTGCTCATGAGCAATTTGCACATTAAAATTATTCATAGACAATAACTGGCAGGTTTTTTTGAATAACAAATCTGAGCAAATTGTAGCTGCTGAGGTACTATTTAATGGTCAAAGAGGTTGAATTAATGAAAGAAATAACTTGCCCAAATCATCATCTCAAACCTGTAAACACTTATGCATGTTAGTCACTTAATGCTATGAATACCATTGAAACCAATAGAGCTAATTGTGTGCTAAAGTAACACTTTGAGTGTTTGCTGTGCTGAGGCCAACAAGCTGAGCTCCAAACATAAGCATGGTACCTGGTTGTGATATGAACGCGGGACCAACAGATTAACCAGGACCCTAGGCAAAGTGGTAGAGGGATCGGCTCTGCGCTCCAAGGCAGGAATGAGATGGGATCCTCAGGCAGAAGAAGCAGGGCTGGGATGAGCCTTTCCCAGGTAGCCCTCGGTGCTGCCTAGACTTCACTGCACTCCCCAAGGTACTTCCCGGAGCATGTCCTGCAGGGCTCTGGCTTTGATTTAAATGACCTGGGGCTCTGACGGTGGCTGGGATCCTCAGGCTCTTAATCTCCAGGCCCTGTGATAGTTACTTTCTTCTACCCTCTCTGGCTGTGGACACTTATGGGCCCATCATAATGTCACCCAGTGACAAAAATACAATTTTGTGGCTTGAACCAATTTCTGGTTTTCAGGCAAAAAGTTGCATCCTATTTGAAAAACCACAGCAATACCCTCTCTTGAAGATAGGACCTTGACGGGGCAGCAGATGGAGAACAGCCCAATGTACATGGTGGCAGGAGCCACCCCAACAACTCCTCTCCTTTTTTGTTTTTTTTTGTTTTTTTCCTTCAGCCAGCCATTGGCTGGGCAAGGTGGGGATGAGACTGGCTTGCTGCTGAATGCTCCTGTTACCTCGCTATTTCAAGAGTCTTAGTTTCTGAGTATCAAGTATCAGAGGGGTAGCCATGTTAGTCTGGATCTGCAAAAGCGACAAGGAGTCCTGTGGCACCTTATAGACTAACAGGTGTATTGGAGCATAGACTTTAGGAGGCAGGCCAGTCCTCACCCACAGACAACCCGCCAACCTAAAGCAAATTCTCACCAGCAACTACACACCATACCACAATAACTCTAACTCAGGAGCCAATCCCTGCAACAAACCTCAGTGCCAACTCTGCCCTCATATCTACACCAGCGACACCCTCACAGGACCTAACCAGATCAGCCACACCATCACTGGTTCATTCATCTGTACATCTACCAATATAATATACGCCATCATGTGCCAGCAATGCCCCTCTACTACATACATCGGTCAAACTGGACAGTCCCTATGTAAAAGAATAATGGACACAAAACAAAAAACTTCAAGACCAGGCTTCAAAGAGAAACTGCTAAGCTACAGTTCATCTGCAAATTTGACACCATCAGTTTAGGATTAAACAAAGACTGTGAATGGCTAGCCAAGTACAAAAGCAGTTTCTCCTCCCTTGGTGTTCACACTTCCACATGAGCTGCTAGAAGTCACCTTCCTTGACTGAATTAACCTCGTTCTCTCTAGCCTTATTCTGGCCTGCATATTTATACCTGTCTCTGGAAATTTCCACTACATGCATCTGATGAAGTGGGTCTTTGCCCATGAAAGCTTATGCTCCAATACATCTGTTAGTCTCTAAGGTGCCACAGGACTCCTTGTCACAGTTTTTGGGTAGTTTCACTCACCTTCTTTCCCTTAGATGTGGATTAGGCGTTGTACTGCTTTATGATGCTGCAATTCTGACTAATCGTCTGTTTTTAGGGATCAATAAGGAAATTTTTCCATTAAATCAAATTGGCATGTGACCTGGTGGGATTTTTTTCCCCCCCTCAATCTCGTAGAGGCACAGTTAAGCTCAAAATAGGGGTCAAAGTGCATCAGATGCTGTTACAATTACTGACTCATTGCAACTTGTGGCCAGTGTGGCTAAAAGGCTATAAAGGCCAGCTCCCGAAGGTAAATAAAACCCAGGATTTCACTGCTGGAGCTTGTGCTCATGTGGGTGACAGAGGCTGAATAAGGAACATGAAAACTTCATCTCCTTCTCTTCCCCAAAGCCTGACTTGTGACCCCTTTCGCTCAATTCTCCTTAGTTTGAGTGAGAATAAATGGAGTCAGTGGGGTAAAACAAGGAGGGTCTACCCAAAGTTAGTCGTTCCTCATGGGAATTATAAAAACAATGAGCAGTTGTATATATTTGTCTTATAAGAGATGAACACATATTCTATTGTGAGGGTTCAGGGGTAAAACCCATTTCATCTGGATTCATATAAACTGCTTTCACTGTCATGTTTGCTCTGGATTCATTAACCTGTAGGACCAGTGTTAATGACACTAATTGAGTCCTGAAAGGGATATCTCCAGCCTAATTTTGAGGTGTAAGTGTCAATATTAAAGGCAGGGGAAATTTCCTTTGTAGCTTGTTAATCAGTTAAGATCTTAATTTAAGCCTAGGTTGATGATGTCAAACTTGTAAATGAATTCCAGTTCAGCAGTCTTCGTCTGTAATTGTGTAATAGAATTCCTTTGTGGAAGAATGGCTACTTTAAAATCCATTATTGAATGTCGAGGGAGGTTAAAATGTTCACCTATAAATTTGTGTGTTAGTCTGATTTGTGTTTAATACTTTGTCTCAGATACTGTCTGGTTTGGCCAATATACAAGGCACAGGAGCATTGCTGACACTGACACAAATCAGACACCAGGAATGGTGCAGTAGCGGCTCCAGAGCTGCGGCTGGATGCAGCCCCCCAGGATTGGGGTTAGCAGAAGCCTCCAGCAGCCTGTGGTAGCAGGACTGGAGCCAAAGCCAGCCCCCAGCAGCCCATGGTAATAGGGCCACAACAGCAGTGGGACCAGACCACATCAGCATGGGGCTGGAGCCAGAGCCTATGGCATGTGCAACAGTGAGACTGGAGACTGCAGCAGCCCGGCCGACAGTCTGGCTGGGGCCAGGAGTAGTGGGGGCCAGAGGCAGAGGGCCCAGGTAGGGCAATAGAGCTGGAAGTGCGAAGTCAGCGGGAGGGGGGAGCAGTGACGGGACCTCCCCTGGTCTGGCCAATTCCCTGGTTCAGGACAGGTGAGGTCCTGAGGATGCTGGACCAGGGAAGTCTAACCTGTAATGGAGAATCCATCACAGCCTCTTGGTTAATTGTTCCAATGGCTAATTATCTGTGCTGTTTAAAAATTATCTTTTTTCCTATTGGAATTTTTCTAACGTCAATTTCTAGCCATTAGATCAGGTTTACTCAACTTTGGAAGCCGCAGGAATGCTCTCAGAACATTCCAAGGGCCGCAACTTGTGTGGTTGCATATACGTGCAAATATATATGCAAATAGCTTCTTTCACACTGCTGGGCATGACTACATAGCACTTCCCACAATGCCCCGGTGCTCCTGGCACCTCCTTCCTGGGGGCAGGCCCGGTTGGAGCCATTCCTGCGCCTCGGGCAGCAGGTGTGCGATGCATGCGTGGCTCCGCCCCCAGGCGCATGGCGCATGTGTGGACCTGCCCCTCAGTGCGCTGTGCACCTTGCAGCTGCAATTGGGCGTGCGGCGCCTGATTGCAGCTCTGAGGGGTGCTGTGCGGCCCCCAGCCCCAGGCGCACACCGCTCCTTACAGCTGCCATCAGGCGCCCCCCATAGTTTGGCACCCCGGGCAGCTGCCCGGCTAGCCCCCCCCCCCCTTAATCCGGCCCTGCCTGGGGGCTAGAAATGCCGACACACTGTACCCGCCTGTTCCAGCCAGCCCATCGTCTTGCGTCTTTCAGTGCTCACCCTGCCTGGGAGATGTTTGGCCGTTGTGGAGCCATGTTCAAAGGATTCCACCTGCAGGCTGTGTATGGAGCCCTGCGTAAACTCAAACCACACCACGGGCTGCAAACAAACAGGCTGCGGGTCTCATGTTGGGTAGCCCTGCATTAAATTGTGTTATACCTATCTGTGTTACATTAAGGAGCCCATTATTAAATATTTTTTCCCTATGTTGGTACTTAGACTGTGACTGAGTGACTCTTATCCTTACCATAAACTAAATAGATACACTGATTGACTTCTGAGTCTACAGAATGACAAAAGGATTTAAAAACAAAAACATGCTTGTGGCTCTTCTCTGAGCCTTCTGCAATTAATCAATATCCTTCTTGAACTGGGTGTAGTATTGTGCCAGTGGTCACAATGCTGTCAAATACAGAGGTAAAATAACCTCTCTACTCAGATTGAGGAATTAAAGGAGGATAATGTAATTAATGGCAATGAGTCCCATATCAGCTGCTTTATTATATTGTGTGGCTTTGCTCCTAGGCAAACAGAACTATAATTACCCAGGTCATTTTATTTACCCTTTTAGAGCAGGAAGAGGACATCATATTGCCCCTCCCTAAGATATAACAAAGCTGTAGTCTTAGGTTTAAACCCATCCTACTTGTCTGTCATTCATTTGCCTGCTTGTCCTCATTAAGTCGTTAATGCACTGCTGAAGACTATTTTCGTAAAATACATTCATTTCTTTTCTTTGGTTCACAAGGGGTTGCTTGACATTTGTCAGCTTGATAAATTGAGCAACTGTTTTAAAAGATGCCTTTAATTGAAAAACTATACTCGATATTCATTAATCTCTTATAGATAGTCCATTGGAAGTTTGCAAAAGAGCAGAACATGCTTCAGGGCAACCATTAAAAATTGTCTTTTTTTTTTTCATTCTAGTAATGAAGAACAGATGAGATGAAAGCCAGGTAACTGACCTTTAAAATATAAGGTAGCAATACACACATGATGAACAAACTGCAAAGTCAGCTTAGTAAGACACTTTTCTTTGCAGCATAAATGCTGCCTTTGAATCCCATGAATCCAGGGAAGCAGCGTTCATTGCCAGTTCCAGATCAAACACCTTCACAATAATGAATTAGGAAGAGTGGTTTATTAACTGAAAGGAAATCAGATTTTCCACATCACAAGTTAATATTTATTTTTGTAATGGTCTGCTTTCTCAAGGATAGAGAAACCGAAGGCATACTAAGTTGTACCAACAAGATATCATGGGTCACATGGTGGATGAATTTATAGCGCTAGTAGAGTTTAGCACAAGTAAGTTTGTTAAACAATTCCCATTGTACTATTTTCTAGAGGTAGCTTTTTTTTTAAATTTGTGATCTTTTTTCAGTGAAGTCTCAAAGTATTGATTCCTTCTCTCCTCCCCCGTACCTTTAATCATAGTTATGGCTTGTCTTTGCAAGTGACTCATATCACTTTTTTCTTTTACAAGGAATTTAAGCCTTTTATTTTGTAACTGACTTCACAGGGCAGATTCAGGGGTAAGTCAGCTGACTGTCAGTTACAGAACTGGGACCCTTATTTGCCTATCAATATACAATTCACGGTATTGCCTATTTTGGAAAAACTTTTTCCCCCACTGGTTTTACTTGTTCCCAAAAGTGTCCATACTGTTGCCATGGTGTTAGTCACTCCCCAGCACTATGCATAGTCCTTTGAAAATCTATATTCTTCTAGAGTACTCATCAAAGAGAAGTCAATCAGTCTGCAGTGTCTTCCTCTTCTCAGCATTTTTACACAGGTGAAATCTGGTGCGGAGAGGAAACATTAATGCTCAGTGGCAAGGGATGGTGGAGAGTCACAAGGTGGTACCTGTGCATGAAAAGGGAGAGGTCTAAGGCCCCTTAAAAATGAATAGGATGAGCCTGGTGCTGCCATGTTTTGTCAGCACTTGGATGCTGGTAAGATGGCAGGTGATGCTGGGAGTAGGTGGGGAGGGATAGAGCAGGATGGACCGGGACTGTGGCTGCTGCTTCCAGACACTTAGCCAGAGCCCTGCTAAGGCAAGCAAGAAAAAGTGATCCCACCTGATCCCATTAATGAATGCAGTCTTGACCCCCAACTGCCAGCACCATTTCCCCTGCTAACCCTGTAGCTGGCCGGTTCCTCAAGACTCCCCTAATCCTACCCCCACTGGCCCAGTCTAGTGCTCCCCACACCTTAATCCCATACACCTGGGCCGGCCTAGGGCCTCCTCTATGACAAATGCACACTTAAACATGGGCCCCCCAAATGTGCATGCCCTGGAGTGATCGCTCTGATTTGCTATACCTAAGGCACGGCTCTGCCCACAGGTCATATGGTCTCTTAAATCCTGTTTCGGTGAGTGTTGATTTGAAAGTGCCGTGATTGTCTTGTTACCTACAATTACATGTGTTCACACAGGAAACTAGAATAAAGTCCTGATCCCTTTGGAGTAATCACAAAATCCCCATTCATTTCAGTGGTGCCAAGATTTTATCCTTTATATCTTTAGAGTTTCTCACCTCAGAAAACCTACCTTGTGAACGATGTGCAATCAAAACAGTGTATTTTATTTAGAATACCGAACACTTCAAATGAATGGGTCACACATCCTATAGATGAAAAATATTCAGTAAATATTTTAAGGAAATAAATTTGTAAAATTCCCAATCTTTGTAGATGGAACAAGGAAAAAAAATAGAACTTATTGAATTGGATTACTTAGTACAGTTGCTTGCCTCCAGTTGTGTATTTCACTTTTTGTTTTGCGTATGTAGATAAATACTTTTGCTGTCAAATTTACCATTCTTAAGTAGTTCCTCTTAATCAGTTAAACACCATACACAGCTTTCCTAGTTTATTGTGATTTGCAATTTAACAATACATATGCAGATGAAATTAGTGTTTGCAAAAATAATAATAGTTGCTCCTAGGAGGATTAATAGCTAAAGCTTGCCCTGCTTCTGTTGAGTTTAATTTAATTTTGATGTGTGTATTAAATGAGGAAATTAATTATGTTTAGTATTGTTTAGCAGTTAATGTGCACACACATGAATACATGTTTAGTTACATTGAGTGATAGGGTCATGTGCAAACATTTATTTTTATGTCTATTGCTAAGCTATAGATTTAGACAGAGTTGTTGAGAGTATCTGAGTTAGATTAAAAGGGGTAAAAACAAGGGTAATGTCATGCTAGGGGTCTACTACAGACCACCTACCCAGGCAGAAGAGTTGAATGAAACTTTTATTTTTTTTTAAACAACTAACAAAATCATCCAAAGCACAGGATTTGGTGGTAAGGGGGGATTTCAATTGTCCAGACATCTGCTGGGAAACTGAAAGCAGGACACAGATTATCTAAAAAATTATTGGACTGCATTGGAGACAATTACTTACTTCAGAAGGTTGTGAAAGCTACTGGGGGGAAAGCTGTTCTTAATTTGATGTCAACAAATAGGGAGGAACAGGTTGAAAATTTCCGAGTGGAAGGCAGCTTGGGTGAAAGTGATCATGAAATCATAGATTTCATGATTCTAAAGCATGGTAGAAGGAAGAAGAGCAAAATGGAGAGAATGGATTTCAGGAAGGCAAATTTTAGTAGATACAGAGAGCTGATAGATAAGATCCTATGGGAAGCAAGACTAAGAGGAAAAACAACTGTAGAGAGTTGGCAGTTTTTTAAAGGGACATTATTAAGGGCCCAAAAGCAAACTATTCTGCTGCATAGGAAAGATTTAAAAAATATGGCAGGAGACCAACTTGGATCAATCAGGAGATCTTATGATCTAAAAATCAAAAAGGAGTCCTATAAAATATAAACTAGATCAAATTACAAAGGATGAATATAGGCAAATGAAGTATGCAGAGGCAAGATTAGAAAGGCAAAGGCACAAAAAGAGATCAATCTAGCTACAGCTATAAAGGGTAACAGGAAGACCTACAAAAATATTAGAAGTAAGAGGAAGATCAAGAACAGGGTCTATTATTCAGTGAAGAGGGAGATACAATAACAGTAAACTTGGAAATGGCAGAGGTGCTTAATGACTTATTTTTTCAGTTTTCACCAAGAAGTTTGATGGTGACTGGATGCTTAATATTGTGAATGCTAGTGGAAATAGGGTAGTTTTAGAAGTTAAAAAATGAGTTAATAATTACTTAGAAAAGCTAGATGTCTGCAAGTCACCACGGCCTGATGAAATGTGTGTATTTATTTGAAATATTTTTACCCCGCCTCTATTTAAAATATTCGAGGCAGTTCACAATTTTAAAAACAATACAAATGTATATAAAAATTAAAATACAAGACCCCAGAGGGACATAAAACCTACAAAGACATCTTGAGAGGAGGGACACACACACCAACTCAAACACCAATAAAAGTACGAGTAAAAAGGATGGCTTTAGCCTGACACTGAAACAATGCTAACGTTGGCACCATGCAAATATCCCGGGGGAGAGAATTCCATAGCCTGGGAGCAAAAGCTGAGAAGGATGACTGGATGCCAAGGATTTTATCTGCAAAGTGCTTCATGAACAGATCACAGTGGGGAGCCAAGAATTCCTCTATTTTATCTTGAGTGCTAGACTGTAAAAGGCCCCACACCACTCAAAACAGTTGCGCTGGACAGCATTGTGCGGATGCGATATGGGTGGTAAAGTAGCTTTTCTTCACTGTCAGCACAGCTACAGAGTAAGCTACAATTCGCTCTATCTTGCAATCTATCAGACTTAGCTCTAGTTCTCCTCCAGTGGCGTTCTAGCCATCACACAGACCATTTTTCTGCCTTCAATTCCCCAGAAAACCAGGGAGCAAACTTGGCTTGACAAGCCCAAAGAGGGCACTTAGGAGAAATCATGTCAACTGCCCGGGCTACCTCTATAATCCATATATCAACTTAGGCATCGACAAGGCCATTTGCCATGACGGCTGAACAATCTCTCCGGGACCTCAGGAAACCCTCCGGCTCCATCAGCCTCCGAGGGCAGACCATCTTAATTGGTCCCCTGCTTCTGCAGAGGGGAAGGTCAGCAAATAGTCTAAACTTGACCAGGTAGTGATCCGTCCATGACAAAGGAACTGTAACCACATCCCTTATCCCAAGAACTCTATCACCCTTAGTCCAAAAGACCAGATTGAGCATATGACCTGCAACATGCCTGGGGGCAGTTATTTCTTGGGATAGTCCTAAGGTTATCATGGTATCCATAACATCTTGGGCCAGACAGGACAGCCTCAGTGTGAATATTAAAGTCCCCCAAGATCAGAAGGCTCAGGGTCCTCAATGTCACATCTGAGACCACTTCGGCCAGCTCAGGAAGAGCATCTGCTATACAGTGGGGTGGACGGTATACAAGTAGAATGCCCAACTTATCCTGGCCACTCAATGTCAGGTACAAACACTCGAATCTAACATTTTTGTTAGACCAAGGCACTAGCCAGTGAGACAGTATCCCGATAGACAATCGCCACCCTGCCTCCCCAACCATTAAGCCGCAGCTAGTGCTGAACCAAAATCCCAGCCGGGCACAATTGGGAAAGGTCAACGCCTCCCTCCACTTCCAACCAGGTCTCAGAGATACAATGTATCCTAGAGAATTCAAGGAGCTGATAGCTAACTGCTCAGATACCTTCTCTATCAAATTTGAAAAGTCATGGAAGTGGGGAGAGATTCCAGAAGACTAGAAAAGTGCAAATATAGTGCCCATGTATAAAAAAGGGGGGGGGACCTCAGAAAACAGACCAGTCAGTTTAACTTCTATGCCAGGAAATATAATAGAACAAGTAATTAAGGAATTAATCTACAACCAACTGGAAGATAAGGTGATAGGTAACAGCCAGCATGGATTTATAAAGAAGAAATCCTGTCAAGCCAATCTGATAGCTTTCTTTTGTAGGATAACAAGTCTTGTGGATAGGGGAGAAGCAGTGGACGAGGTATGCCTAGACTTTAACACATTTGACATGTTCTTGCATGACCTTCTTCTCAATAAACTAGGGAAATACAAACTAGATTGGCTACTGTAAGATGTGAGAATAACTGGTTGGATAACCATTCTCAGAATGTAGTTATTAACACTTCAGTCATGCTGGAAGGGCATAACAAATGGGGTTTTATAGGGATCTGATTTGGGACCAGTTCTGTTTGATATCTATTTAGATGATGGCATAAAGAATACAATTATAGAATTTGCAGATACCACTAACCTGGGAGGGGTTGCAAATGCTTTGGAGAATATGGTAAAAATTCAAGATGATCTGGACAAACTAGAGAAATGGTCTGAGTTAAATAGGCTGAAATTTAATAAGAATAAATGCAAAGTACTCCACTTAAGAAGGAGCAATTCATTTCACACATACAGAATGGGCAGTGATTGTCTAGGAAGGAGTACTGCTGAAAGGGATTTAGGGCTCAGTGGACCACAAATTAAACATGAGTCAACAGTGTGACACTGCAAAAAAGCAAACCTGATTCTGGGATGCATTAACAGGAGTATTGTGAGCAAGACATGAAAAGTCATTCTTCTGCTCTATTCTGCGCTGATTAGGCCTCAAGTGGGGTATTGTATCCAGATCTCAGCACCACATTTCCAGGAAGATGTGGAGAACTAGGAGAACAACAACAAAAAAAATGATTAAATTTCTAGAAAACATGACCCATGAGGAAAGACTGAAACTGGGTTTGTTTAGAAAAGAGAAGGCTGAGAGGGGACGTACTTGAAAATGGTTATCTAAAAGGGCGTTATGAGCAGAAAGGAGGAAAAATTGTTCTCCTTAGCATCTGATGGTAGGATAAGAAGCAATGGGCTTAAATTGCAGCAAGGGAAGTGTAGGTTGGACATTAGGAAAAATTTCTCAGGGTGGTTAAGCACTAGAATACATTCCTTTGGGAGATTGTGGAATCTCCATCACAGAAAATATTTCAAAACAGGTTGGATAGACATCTAACAGGGATGATGTAGACAGTGCTTGGTTCTGCTATGAGGGCAGTGGACTGGACTCGAGGATCTCTTGAGGTCCCTTCCATTTCTAGGATTCTATATTGGTTAATAGTCTGTGAATAATACTTGTCCAGTACTTTAGAATGACATGCTGTAGTTATGATTAACATTGTCATTCACAACCTGAAAGAAATTAGTGTTACTACATTATAATGGGTATGTTTATACCATATCGTACAGGGGAAGTCTAAAACATTTAGCAAAGAATCAGACACTGTACATAAGATTTAGATTAATTTATAGAACACTGTAGCAGGGCTATAAATCACTTGAAGTTTTATCTGACTCACCTCTCGGTTACAGTTGACTTAGGCCAGTGAAATCTCGTAGTGGCGAATCAGGTCTTATTTGTTGGTATGAAAATTCTGTAGAAAGGGGTTGTCTGCTGATTGCGTTCTGGGGTGTGTCTAAACTACAGGGTTTTGGTGTGTGTGTGTTTTTTTTTTTTTTTAAATAGCCTTTTTTGAAAACTTCCCTTGCATCTAGACTGCTGCCACGTTCTTTTGAAAGTAAATCAAAAGAACGCAGCAGATTTTTTTGATTGCAGAAAACCTCATTTTACAAGGAATAACGCCTTTTTTTCCAAAGTGCTCTTTCAAAAAAAGGCGTTGTTGAATGTGAACTATGTTTTTTCAAAAGAGAGCATCCAGACTGCCTGGGTGCTCTCTTTTGAAAAAGTAACTTGCTTTTTCAAAAGTACTGGCTGTAGTCTAGACGCTCTCTTTTGAAAGAGGCTGGTAGTCTAGACGTACCCTGGCGTGTGCCAAAATGACATTGGTAATTAGGTGGAAGACCAAGATAAAAGCTCTTCATAGATATGAGACAGTTGTGGTGTTTGGGTGACAGGTTGGATGTTAAAGCCTTGTCTACATTGGCATCAGCATGTAGAATGCATCTAGGTACAGAACACAGTGAAAACCAGGCTGCATCCACACTAGGCCATAGCTACAAGCAGCACTGAAAAGCTCTGGCAGGGGAGAGATAAGAGGGGAGACTATTAGTGGGAGGCTCTTACACACTTTCCCAGCAGTGGGACGCTATGCTGCCTTTTTTTAAAAGCAGCCTAGATATGGATGTTACTGTCTAGAGTTGTGTAGGGCATGTACCTTAAGGTTTTTATTCTGTGCTATGGCATGCTACTGGTGTGTGATCACAGCCTACAAGCTGAAACTCCCATTTGCGGTTCTCTGGTAGGAGCCCTATTTGTGTAAGGAAGGGAGACTTCCCCCTACATTTGATCCTTCTCCATGTCCTCCCTAGTGCACCTATTTCCTGGCTTATTCAGAAATTATGGCAATGGAGGGCATGATGACAAACCACTGAAACTTAAGCAAGTTATCTGATAATTACCCACCAACTAGGCAACTCAAATCCATTTATCAACTCAAACACATTTATCTTTGCTTAGGCACACTTAGCAGTGTGCCTAAGCAAAGAAGTGACCCACTTCAGTTATGTGATTTGGTCATGACTTTCTACCTCTGTCTGGAGGCTGACATCCCTAAAGATTGCTCATACATGCTATCTTCTTCATGCATGGTGAGGGATGCTTTCAGCTAATCAGGTTGTCAGCAAGGGAATAACTTCGGCAGCCATGTGTATCTGTGTTCCGAAGGGCCTTCTGCTGAGCCTCCACCTAGTCGCCAAGATAAACTTTGCCTTTTGAAGAAACAAATAAGTAAAGGAAATCTTTTCTGACCCTGTGTGCTCTCACTTTAGACTCGGTCATGTGAGATTTGATCAGATTGCCATGCATAAGCATAAATCTTAGAGCCAATCATCAACACTCAATTCCCAGTGAAATCAATGAGTTGAGTGCACTTGGGCACCTTAATGGATTGAGTCCTTAGTGGTCATGTAAGTGTTTGGCCATTTGAAAACATCTTGCAGCAGTATTTGAGCTAATGATCTCCAGTAGCAATGATTTCCACCCCTTGACTTAATGTTATATGAAGATGAAGTATTTCCTTTCATTTGTTTTAAATGCATTGTCTACACAGCACTGATTTTTCTGAAATTCTGATGAGAATGGAAGATGGCAATGTTAAACAACAAGAGATAGGCAAAGTGTTTTAGGAAACAATCCCATTAAAAACCTTTGTTTCTAAATCTGGCCCTTGTGAAATGGGGGTGGGAGGAAGAACCAAAAAGAGGCTAATGTTCAGGGGATCAGATTCTTAGTTCATGTACCATCATGTAGCTCCATAGTACTTCTGGCCCCTTTTGTAGTTTGTGCACTCACACAAGTGCATTGCAACAGTCTGAGAGAATTATAGTCTGTCTGCACATTTCTGTATGGCAGAAGTAAGTTAATTCATGCATGGATACGCTGTCAAATTGTTATATATATTCAGCATGCATAATAAAGCTTTTCTAAAATGTCATAGATTCAGTAGATTCCAAAGCCAAAAGGGGATCATTGTGATGATGCAATCTGATTTCATATATAAGCCAGGCCATACAACTTCCTCACAATAATTCCCGGAGGTATCTCTTGGGGGGGGGGGGAGGGGGTGGGAATCCAATCTTGATTTCTAAACTGTCAGTGATGGAGAATTCACCACAGTGCTTGGTAAATAGTTTCAGTGAATTTTCCACTGATTAATCTTGCTTAAGAATATATGATTTATTTCTAGTTTGACTTGCAACTTCTAGCCATTAACATGTTAACTTTTTCTGCTCATTCGAAGAGCCAATTATAGATGCCTACAAGGGGAATTAGTATTTAGAGTATAATCAAGTGACCCCATAACCTTTCCATTGTTAGACTTGGCTCCTTGAGTCTATTTAGCTTATCAGTATAAAGAATGTTTTCATTAAATTCTTTCATTTGTATGATTCTTCTCTGAATCTCTAATTTCCTAACATCCTTGAATTCTGGGCTCTGGATTTCAGCAATAGTCACACAAGTGCCAAACAGAGTAGCCTTTCTCCTCCTATTTGAGAATCCCCTGTTTTGGACACAGCGATATCTATTATACAAGCAACAGTAATTAAATATGCATGGGACAGTATCCCATCTGTCAATGCATATCATTTGTGTACACCCAATGTAATTTGCTGCAAACTGTGGCTATCATGCTCCTTTGCTTTTCATTCTGTAATTTTTTTCCTCTGTGTGCATTGAGAGAGAACAGAATCAAGCCTAGGTAATGTTTTTAAAATCCTGTGATTCATGTCATTCCACCCCAATTCCTTTGGGACTTTTCCTACAGCACCTCTGAGATGTGGCAGTAGTGACAGCAGCAGCAGGATCTTTGGTGCAACTGGAATACATGAGGAAGATACCAAATGGATAGAGTATTTGTTCCTGGAACAGATTCACAACATGTAGTGCCATATCTGGGTTTGAGAAACTAACACAGATTGATGAGAGATGGTTGCTATGCAGACCTCGAATGACCAGCAGTGGGAAGAGAATTTCAGGAGAGGGAAGCCATCTTTTTGGAGATATGTGCTGAACTAACAATGGACCTACAGCAACAATGTAACAATATGCAGTTGTCTATACCCATTGAGTGGGTAGCAATTGCCATCTGCAAGCTGGCAGCTCCTGGATGTTACTACCATAAAATCTCGAGTATAATGCGCACCTATGTATAGTGCGCAACCTGAGTTTAGACTCTTAAAATCATGAAAAAAACCGAACGCCTATATATAATGCGCACCCATTATACAGGAGAACAATAGGGAAGGAAACCTGCCCAGCTGCCGGCGCACCGAGCTCGTGCCTGCCGGGGGGGGCCTCACCCGCCCAGCTGCCGGCGCGCCGAGCTCGTGCCTGCTGGGGGGGGCCTCCCCCCACCCATCTCGTGCCTGCCAAGGGTGAGTTTAAAACTTAAAAAAAAAATCTCCTATGGATAATGCGCACCCCTACTTTGATGGTAAAAAGGAAAAAAGTGCGCATTATACTCGAGATTTTATGGTAATCATTGCAAACCGATTAAGCTTGGGGTGATCAGCTCCACTGAGGTTATTGTCAGGTAGATGGGCAAGTCTACACTATAAGGATAGGTTGATCTAAGCTATGCAATTTGAGTTAGTAGTGTAACTCAAACGGATGTAGCTTAGATCTACTTGGGGGGAGGGGGAGATGAAGGACAGAGAACTCTCCTGTCAACTGTCCTTACTCATGCTGGAGTTGACAGCGTGATCAGTGGTTGATTTAGTGGGTCTTCACTAGACTCCCTAAATCAACTGCTGGTAGATCAATCTCTACAGCATCTGTCTATTTCCTAGTAGGGACAAGACTATGTGGTGGATATAAGAGGCAACGGGTATAAGAGGCAATGTCTCCTCTGGGTCTTCGTGCACAACCTGGGTCTTAGTGCTCCACTGGTCCTATCCCTATTCTGACTGTGCCTGAAAGCTCCAACAAAAGCAGGTTTTTGAAGCTTGCAGATGGGTAACTCTTCCCCTGAAGAGATTTTATTAACTTAAAAGTGAAAAGCCTTCAAGCTTGCCAAACCTATTACATATTACTCTTGAGTGTATATATAAAAAAACCCGCTGTGACTGACAGTTTTGTATTCTAAAATGTAGTGCTTTAAATTAAGTACCATCTTCACAATCAGGCATACAATAAAAACATGCTCCATTTTAAGCAGAAATTTTATGAGTGTTCTAATATTACTTGTTATATTTGGGTTCAGGGATTTGATTGGAATGGGGTGAGCGGAGAGAAGAGGGAAACAGTTGGGAGGGGGTGAGGTAGTGGGGAATGGGCGGGGCCTGAGCAGAGGAGGGGTGAAGTATGGATGGGGCCAGAAGATATGGAGCTTGCCTCCCCATGCAGCAACTTCACCCACTACCTATGGACAAGCCTCATAAATGTTAGCATGGTATGGGTATTGTGGGCCCATGTAATACAGCTTAACAGTTCTCAGGAGGTTATTGATGGCTTTACATACATGGTATTTCCCAGCTGTACTCGTGCATTTGATGTGCACTAGCTTAAAGAAAGGGTTGCTTAACTTGACCTGAGAGTGTGGACAGGGAGAGGAGGCACACATTTTAAACAGACTGTTCATTAACAGCTACGAAGCTATGCAGGACAGTTGTTGGAAAACTACCAAAGCAACACACAGCAGCACTGAGCACCCATGAATCACAGACCAGATTAAGTTGTTTCACAGCAGAATTTAGTTTTACTTTCAAAGAGGATTGCAGAGTGTTTGATAAATGTGGAGTCTGTGCTACAATGAATTGCATTAAGTGTACACAAGTGTTTGCACTTCTTGAGTTCATCCACTTTGTAGATTAAATCCTCCTTCTAGACACGCCATTGATGTACAATAAGAGACAACAGATGGCTAAAATAGACAAATAGCTTGTAGGCAGGCAGGACAAAGTACCCGTGAAACTATTAAGTTTGGAATACTAAGATGGAGAGCCAACATGTCCATTGTCCAGCCAAGTCAAGATTGAGGTTCTGAGTGTATGGTCATTACAGATCCCCTGGCATTCATTTCAAGACAGAGCACTGACAGTCAGCTTCTGACTTACAATTGCCTTGCTACCAGGATAAGCACTTCTTCCCTTCCCCTTCTCTCTGCTCTCTTCTTTTTTAAAAACTGAAGGAAAGTGGATTCTTCCTACAGTGAAGTGGGTGTGTTCCAGCCCATTGGAGGGTGAAGAGATACCAATCCATGCACCCTGAAGAGCATTTTTATAATCATCCTGGATGAGAATTACTCTACAGCAGTAAGACAGTATTTATTAACAATGTTATTTAGGTGTTACCGAGAGCAGTAAGATTCTCCTACTATAGAATGCTCCACTGGAAGCTGGACACAATGTATTCTCAGAGGTTGTCCCTTGAGCTGTGCAGTTCTTAGCCAAAGGGGTGGAGAATGAACGAACAGGCCTGACTGCCTTTAGGACAAAAACCAGAAGCCATCTTGTGTACTTCCATAGCTTTACTCTAACTCAGGGAATCAATTTGAATCTGAAAGTGAAGGGAGAATCTGAGTGTTGTGGCTGGATTTATTGACAAAATGCTGGTGTAGAACCTAAAACACTGGATTCATGGATCGAGTCAGGAATTAATTCCCAACTCTAACACTGAGCAAATTGCTTAATTTGCCCTATGCTGTGGCTCCTCATCTCTAAAATACAGATGTTACTTCCCTACATTGCAGGGATAAAAATCCATCACTTCCCAATGTGATAAACACATTGGGAAGTGTTCTCGTATAGTAATTGGGATCACATAAGCACATAGATCTACACTTTGAGGCACACATACTACAATAATTGCAGCAGCGTAATTACCTATACCCAGTTCAAGCATTGGTTCTATGCAGAGAAATCTGTAGTCACGTAGAGCTTCACTGACTTCAAAGGAGTTGCATATGGGTGTAGGGGCCTTCCCATCTGTAGCAGCTGGCTGGATTGAAGCCATAGGCAAGTATTGCTAGAGAGAATTTCAGTATAGAATAATGAACCTGGGACTTCTATTGCAATTATGTAGTGAAAGAGAACCAGGTGACTTAAGTTTTTGTAAGCTTTTATCCTTGAAGCTTAGAAAAAACAGTTGCTCAGATACTATAGATTAGACCATAAATGTGATTTTGTATGAGAGTACATTTCACTTTTTCTTGTAATTTAGGGTCCAGTTCTGCAGGCCTTTACATAAGCAAATTTCACTAATACCGGATGTTAAACTCATAATCTGTAATGAATTAGGGACAGTTCTGTCTATGCCATGCTGCAGACCAAAACTTTGGACTGCTCTGTAAATATATTAGCTACTGTGCCTGGCCAATGGTTAGTGCTCTGTTTTATCTACTCAGTAGCTTATAGAGAACCCAAAGAAAAAGCTTTAAATACAAAATTTAGCAGATGTAGGTTTCAAATATTCTGTCTAATGGTTTAATATAGTTCGTGCTTATAAACGTACCCATCAGACCTGGTAGATGACTTCCTTCCACCACCTTCTTTATTGCGTCACTCCTTGTGACTATACACACGCTACCGTCATAAACATCGGACAGAAACACCCCATCTCCCTCTGCTTTCTGGTGAGGTTGGTTTTTAAGTCCCGTATACTGAAGTGGGGGGCTTACTTTGTTCTGGCTGATGGAGTAGGGGGGTTCGGGCCCGCCCTCTCTCCGAACCGTGGCCCAGGACCCTAAGGCAGGGATAACCTATCCCTGCTCAGCGGCTGGGGTATTGCCCCTAAACCCACCCGCTCACGGGCTTTGCAACCCTGCCCTGGGCCACTTCCTACTCCGTCCCCTGGGTTAGCTCCATTCTTTCTCTCCACTCACTGTTCGCCAGTTCGAGTGTGTCTCTCTCCTCTCCCCTCTGGCTGGTGAGCCGCCTTTTTAAATCCCACTCCAGTGTGGTCTGTGGCATCATTGTCCCTCCGCCGTGGAGTCGCTCCCCTGTGATGTCATCCACCCACGCCCCCCGAGTCGCCCTGCCTGATGTCATCACTGGCTGCTTCAGTAACACCTCCAGGGGCGCTTCCGGCCGACACCTTGGGCTCAAGACGTCTTTTGGTGCCGGCCAGGTGGAGCATTGCCCAGCTCCGCATCTCCCCGGTGGGCATGCCCTCCCCGCAGGATTCCACACGCCCCTCATCCCGATCCTCCCAAGTGCGGGGCAGGAGTGCCCCATCACAGTGCTAATAAAACAAAATAATACAGATCCTTAGAACCCTAGTTGCTCCCTGCCTCCACGCCCCCCGCCAGGCCAGACTACTTATGAATTCAATTATTTTGACGTTAATTTTCATTTTGTCTTTGAAATGTTATTTTCCATTTAAAACCATAGACCTTCATGTTTTTTTATTTTACGGTACTTTATTTTCTCCAGTGAAATACCAGATTGCAATACCAGATTGCAGATATAAAGCAAAGGGTTAAGTCGAATAACTTGATGTGGATGGATTCACATTAAAACCTATTATAAGGGTATAGTATATTTTTGTCATGAGCATGGTCTAAACTGTGTCACTTCCTGCTGCCATTACAATCCTTGTTATAATATATAAATCTTAAAAAAAAAAAAAGCACTTATACCAGCACCATGGCTGGCTTTTCCTCTCCCTTCCTCCCCCATTCTCAAAATTATACTCATAGACTTTTTTTTTTTAAAAAAACACCAGACTTCTAGATTGTTGGAGGGGAAAGTACTGTTTGAACTTCCCTTATGTTGTAGTTTTAGTGGGAAGGGGTATGAGAAGTAGCTCTGGAACATTCCTAGAGGGGCTGGGAAAGAGTGGGCAATAAGAGGATTCTTCCAAAGGAATGCAGCTTGGCATGTGTTGACTTTCCTTCCCTTATTCCCCGCAATGTGGCGCAGAAATCTGTACAGTAAATAAACAGTTTATCCTAAGCTACTCCACCAATTAATATGGTCTCTCTGAAAAGGGAGGTTAAAGTTCTCCCACCACACATACACAGTGGCTGTGTCTACACTAGCGTGATCTTGTGCCAGAGCTATGCAAATGAGACTCAGCGCTGGAATATCGCCGAGCCTCATTTGCATAGTTAATGAGCCGCCATTTTCGCGGAAGAGGCTCTTGCGCAAGGCGGGGCTGTCTACACTGCTCCTTCGTGCGCAAGAAAAACCCTCTTGTGCAAAGCCGTTATGCTGATTATTTTCAGGCATAATGGCTTTGCCTAAGAGGGTTTTTCTTGCGCAAGACGGGGCAGTGTAGACAGCCCCGTCTTGCGCAAGAGCCTCTTCCGCGAAAATGGCGGCTCATTAGCTATGCAAATGAGGCTCGGCGATATACCAATGCTGAGCCTCATTTGCATAGCTCTGGCGCAAGATCGCGCCAGTCTAGACACAGCCTCTGTTTATTGAGAATAACTTTAAAAAAACACATAGTCTAGTAGCACCTTAAAGATTAATAAAAGATGTAGATGGTATCATGAGTTTTGTGGGCAAAACCCACTTCTTCAGATGACCAGAGTATAAGAAGTCCAGACCCAAGAATAAATAAGGGAAGGGGAGAAACCGAGACAGTGAGTAGAGGGTTCAATAGTTACAAGAGGCTGTTAAGCTTTCTAGTATGAAAATACCTCAACATGGCTCATTTAGTAATTATCTGGTCTCAACAGCCAAAAACCATAGGAATGGGAAAGAGGAGATTTCAAAGACACTAACTTTGAATGTAACATCAATATGATGGTGGTGTGTCCAGCTGCTTAACAAAAAAAGTCATTTTTGGTTTGTGCCACTGACTTGCTTTAAAACTGTGGGCATCTGACTGACCTACTTTATTAATCTATTGTTGGGTATGATGTATTGCCAGGATTTGAGGTTCTTGGGTGAAAGATGTGTGCAATCATTATGCCATTATCTTGTATGTTACATCCCTCATGATGTGTCTCAATCAAGCAGGAGATCCCCTCTTGTACCCTAGAAATACCAGAGACATTGCCTAAAGATTTTCTTAGGGATAGCT
Organism: Apalone spinifera; assembly: GCA_030068395.1. NCBI lineage: Eukaryota > Metazoa > Chordata > Testudines > Trionychidae > Apalone > Apalone spinifera. The sequence continues at coordinate 31,800,803 of JANRFK010004440.1, read as the reverse complement.
CTTCATTTTTTTTTAAATTCCTCCTAAACTCTGGGAATTCAAGTTTGAATTCCTGAAATACTAATACTCTCCAAAAAGGCAAAAAAAACCCTACTGAAATCTTAGCTGGGCACGTCAAAGGGCCAATACTTTTATTTAATTTTGAGAAGTTGAGTAGTTGCTGGTCTCAAACAACATGAAAAACAGAATCCCCTGTTGGAGAACAGTGGGGAGGAAAGAGCTATTTTCTAGCCTCAGAAAACAGCCATGGTTTCCCACTGATATGTGCTATAGTAATGTAGTGGTTCAGAATTTTCCGTTATTATCTTCGCAAGCAAAATGGCTACACTCAAATGACCCTGGCTACATTTATGCTGCCACAAATGAGCCACCCAACCCTGTAGTAGTGAGTGTGAGTGTACAGGTAAATAGACTAAAACTCGTGTGTAGACTTTCTCAGCTAGACTCAGACCCAAGCTCCCTGGTTCCAGCCAAAGTAGGAACATTTAGCCTGCCAATTTTAGCTCCACAGCATGGGCCCCGCAAATCCAATTTCTTGTTTTGTTTAGCATTACTTGAAATATTCAAATGACTTGATTTGTGTTGATCCCAGAACAAATGTGGAGACCTGGGTTCTTCGCTTTTTATTGATTGTTCACCAAAAAGGGATCTATATGACGATCATGTCTTTAAGTTTAACTTTCACGTGTCTTCTCCAGTGTTTTATCAAAGTGCCCTCTGTCTTTCATTTGGATCTATTTCTTTATTTTTCAGAGTATTTTTTCATTAGTTTCTCAAAATCATGTCTTAAATTGAGAGCATGGAGATTGTAATTTTCCCCCATGCTTTGGAAGACCACTTATGATCATGTACACCTATGATGAGATCCATTGTAGAAAACTGTACTGTCCCACCCTATCAAATGGACCAAATTTTTCAAAAATGGCCACTGATTTTGGATGACTCAGTTCTTTGGTACTCAACATGGGACAGGTTGTGCATGAGTGTTTTCAGATGTACTGAGCAATCTAGATATCCTTCTGAAATCAATGGACCAGTAGGTGTGAGCAGGTCAAGTTAGATATGATTCCAGCAAAAACTACATACGTCTTAAACACCTTTTTAATGCAGAGTAGGTGGAGTCTGACTCCAGATCTGAAGTCAGTAGATTGGGTCTGTCTCCTGTTTGTTACAGCTTCACTGCAGTTCATTCATTTCACCCTCACTTAACAAAACTGATGGTATTATCTAAAAGTATTTTGGATAGATCCTTAGGTGGTGTAAATCTGCAAAGGTCCATTGAAGTCAATTGGGATGATTTGCATCCTTAAAGGTAAGCAAAGTGTTTCAGAGGTTTTTCTGAGTCATTGCTTAATTAAAGACTCTCTGGATGATAAAGTACATTTCTGAGGATCCTTCTCCTTGTCAGAGTATAAAAACTGTAAACAATGTCAGAGGAACATGAGCGAGGTCTCCTCTTGGGAACAGAAGAGGGCATTTAAATAAGGGATGAGCAAACCATTCTTTAGTTGTTTATAATAGCTCCAAATTCATGTGGATCAATAGATTCAGAGTAGTTTCAGTGACTAATAGCCCAACTCATTCTTGTCTCTGACAGACCCTCACCTAAGTGCTATAGTGTACTGGGGAAAGAAACTAGTAAGTGGATTTTATTTAAAAAATAGATTGGGGAGAGGAATGACCATTTTTGTTTGTCATGAGGATGCAGAGATTTATGATAAGCTGTAACTATCTTATATTTAAATACTCCAGTCTCCAAACTCTCTGATGGCATCTGTAAGTATCACTTCATGTGATGAGAGCTGACTAAGAAATCCTCCTTTCTGCTCCTTTGGCATGTCTGTATTGGATTGTATTCTGATCTCAGCAGTGCTAGGTGCCTTGCCACCTTCCTGTTATGCTGTGTACATAACTTCAATAGCATGAAAGCATGATGGTATATAGCCAGATGTCTGTAGTTCAGTGTGAACCTTTGGGGCCAAATTCTGTTCTGACTGCTGTTATTTCTTATTCTGAAGTACCAAGTATGGATAATAGAATATAAAAGTGGGTGTACTGAGACTTGTTGTGTGGCTCTGAAAGGAGAGTTTTGACCTAGATGTTAGGAATTAATCGTGACTACCGTATTTTAGTTCTAACATGCTAAACTACCAAAGTGATGAAAACTTTGTTAACCCAAAGATTTAGCAAGAAACATTTTGCCTGAATTTAGAGTTGGAGGGGAGGTCGTGGTAACATGCCATTGTATTTGGATATATGGTGGTGGGGTAGAACACTTGTCTATGTAACACAACCTGCATTCTTTCCTTTGCAAATTAGCACAACTGACCCACATCCTGAAATTTCTCCACTACTAGTGGCCCAGGCTATCTTCTTTTTTCCCAGAAATGGGAAAGGAAGGAGTACAACTCCCTACTTGTGGATCCTCAGGGTTAAATAGCTTCCAGGAGAGGCCAGGGCCACCTGATCAGAGACCTCTGGGCCCCCTAGCATACTGGCATGGAGTTGGAGGGAGGCTATCAAGCATTGGTCCTAGCTGGGGTATTCCTCAGGTCCCTGGTGGAGTTAAGCACAAAAATCTTATTTCTAATTTACCCTATGCAGGGCTTGAGGGGTCACCAGAGGGATAGTGCCCTGGAGGTGTCTGAAACTGCTCTGACAGTGTGAGGGAAGTGACCCATAAATGGAAGCTCCCTCTAGTGCAGATCAGGATGGGGAGGATGATCCAGGTCATTCTGAGGTAAATTCTTTCTCATTAGGAATTAAGAGCTTTTGAGACTATTGCTAGATTTGTGTCACCATAAAGACTATTTATGTTGTTTCAGGGAGTTATGATCCATTTGTTTGGCTCAATGTCTCCTTCAGAATTTACAATATGTTAGTAATATTTTTCAGTTTTTGGTATTTTCACCCTCTAAGGCAAATAATCAATTTACTTCCATGTTTGTGAGCACTGTCCATTGTCTTTATCAGGGTCTTGAACAGGAAATTGGACAAATAATGTTACATGGATATTTTTGACCCATTTCTCTCCTCTTAACTGTATGGATGTTTATAAATGGCCAAGAACAAAAAAAGAACCAAAACATTACCACAAGTGCACATACCTATGCAGCAATTTAGTTCTAGCATTCATGGCAAAAAATGCCCTCAGGAACACTATTAAAATGAGGTTTAACTGAGAGTAGAAGCTGCAATGTATGAAGCGGCAAAGGTTATAAAGAATATCCAGATTCATCAGCAATAGCTCAGAATAAGATTCATTATCTGCTTTTTTGACAGCCAGTCTTCTCCATATCTTCTATGTCATGTATGCTCATTACGCTGAATAATGCACTTGGCACAGGGTTCAAATAATCAATAGCACATTGTTCCCCCTGAAAAAGACAGATGGGTGTTGAGTAGGCTATATCAGATGGGTTGTTCCCCAAAAAACTTTAAGGAAAAACATGGATCTGTTCAAATGGCCTGTCTTTAATATCCCTGTTGGCAATTAAAAAAGGCAATTTTGTTTTCCCTGCTGACTTGTTCTGTTGCAGCTGTCTTTCTGCTGTACTATTGAAGTCTTCAACAGTGTTTTGTAATGGTAGTTTCCTAAAATTATTTTTGTACCATTATTGAAAATATTTAGGAAAAAAGTATCAAGATATAATGGCTTTTTAAAAAAACTGAAGCAATAGTTGGCACACAATTTTCACTGGAGTCATTGTGATTTATTTGGACTTCTTCTAGACCCCTCAGGCTCAGATGGGTTTGTCTCCCTGAACTGAGCTCATTATGGACTGAGACATTTATTTTGTGACTGGAGTAGAACCTGTTCTGCTGTTCTTCTTCTAATTGCTCTTTACTGACCATTTCTTGTATTCCCAACAAACCTTCCCATCCACATGCAACTGAATTGCAAATAAGGAGGACAGATGTGTGTGATTCTATGATTTCCAGAAAGATTCAGGTCTCACTCATTAGCTAGGTGATCTACTTATTTCAAGCCTCTTTACCATTTTTTATCAGGGATGGTTCTATTTTATGTGATCTGCCTGTTTTAAGTTATTTTTAGGTACATGGATACTGTTTGTGTGCTAATCTCCCATCATACTAAATTCTGGGTTTAAATAAGATTTGACCACAATTGGGCGTACCTTTTTGCGTCATTCCCATATTCTAAAAGTGTGTAAAAATATGCCTCTGAAATGAATCTGAGCTTTACTATCTGCATCTTGCTGCATTCACTGAAGTCTATTGCAATGTATATTGTTCACCTTGAATGCCTAAGTATACTGCCATTTTACAGTGGCCCATTGACATAAAATTATTCTCTTCATAGTCAATTTACATTCCCTAACTGATAGGGATACATACCTAGTTCAGATTTTTAAAGAGAGTAAACAACACAAGGCTGCTGAATGACTCATTCCTCTGCTTCAGTCAGAGAACAATGCCCGGTAGACTTGCTAAAGGAAGCTTTCTTGGTTGCTTATTTTAGATCTCCTTGGCTTTTCCCTACAAGTGGAGCTCTGACTGTAGCTCCACTGAGCAGAGCTGTGTTGCCAACATTTGGATGAGAGCCTGTCTTAAATGTTCTGCCACAGACAGTGACACAAACAATGTAAAATGTTTCCCTCCTCCTCTTTCCCCACCCCTGAAAAATTGACTAATTTCATCCTTTACCCACTCTCCTATCTTTCCCGTCCCTGAACTTTAGCCCAATGTCTCTTGAACTACCATGCTTCTCCTTCCCCGTTATCCGTGAGGCTGCCTTAGATAACTTCCCTCTGCTCCCTTGCAGCAGTCAATGTCAGCGTTTGCTGACAGTAATGAAGACATCCTGTGGTCTCTGGCTGGAATGTGATGTGCTGGGTGATTAAAGAATGGCCTGACTTCACTGCTAGGGAGAAGTCTCCTGTAGCTTGCTTCATAGCTGGGAAAACCAGTCTACCTCATGTTGTGAGTGAGAACAGGGCTTCAAGCACTCTCCAGATATTGCCTCTTCAGATTCTGGCCTGACACTGGACAGACTTAAGTTATCAGGAATATAACTGTACTCTGGTTCCAGAGTTCTCATGGAGGACAGCCCTGAGCTGGTCCCTAGTTCTCTCCTCCTTTTCATAACTCTTGTGTTGGGTGTGGTGTGTTTCCTATGTGCTAGTAGAAGAATATAAAAAGGAATCATCCATGCAGAGCTGTCATAGTAGTGGCAATTGCAGATCAGTGTGGGATTGAACCCAGTGGTCCAGAACTCCACTGATGTAAATCCGTGCGGGTTCACTACATTCAGTATAACTATTCTAACTTACATCAGCTGAATACCTGGCCCATCATTCATTTTTTTTATACCACATGCAATTTTGTGCCCACATCAATAGATCGCTTTTTCAGATAGAGTTTCTAAGAAAAAAAGACTGTTTCCTTAAGCCATTGAAGCAGGGCTTGGCTATTAAGCAATTTCTTCTTCTTTCTCTTACCATACATTGATTATTTAAAAATTGGTTATGCATGTAAACTAAAGTGATGGGCAAGCATTCACATGCATGTGTGCAGACCCTAAACGTGTAAAGATGCATCTCTTAGCTACTCAACGCCTATTCTAAAATAGTGATTTTATAGATTTATTGGATTCCATTTGTCATTGATAAAAGAAACAGTGTCTCCTTTCACTTACTTTCTTGGGGTTGTCTTTCATATAAATTATTCATCAAAATATGAACATGATTTTTGTTTTGGTTCTTAATTTTAACATTTAAAAATCTTGCTTGAAATTGATAGAGTTCAGCTTAAAAGGAAGGTTCTGATGAGCCTGATGAGGAAGCAAAACTGATACCACAAGAATCTGAAACTACCTCACTTATCACTTTAAATTACTACACCTCTACTGTGCCATTAGAATGCAATATTTCCTCTGTAATCCAGTGAGAGGGACACTTACAGAAGCATATGTTAGTATATTAACTCACTAGAACTGGAGGATCTGCTATGTAACTGATGGATTTTTCTGATTAAAAAATTCATTGAAATTTGGTCCCAAACCTATTTAAATAATTGGCATCTTATTTGTATAATTAAACAAGATGCCAGTTTTAACAATGAGGCTAATAGCCATCAGAACAGATTAGGAATTTCTCCACCATTTCAGTCCTGCATTGAATACAAACACATTTATAGTTGAATTCAAGGATACATCTTTTAGAAAAATATTCAATCTAAGGAACCAGTGGATGAGATTCTAGAGCCAGAAGAAGGTGAAACTGGATTATTGGAATGGTTTCTTCTGTTCTTATCTCTCTGGAGGAGAGAACTTGACGGAAAGGAATGACTTTGAGAGTAAATGTCTGTGAAATCCTCAATGCAGTTTGCATCATTGGCATAATTTAAATGGTAAAGTAACACAAGCTGGTCAGAAAATGGGGAGGAGGGAGAGTCTGAAACAATTTGGATCTATTTCCTCAAAAAATTGTGTTCCGTAGAAATTTTCTGACTGGCCGTAGGCATTACCCATACACTCCCCCCCCCCCCCCCCCCCCCCCCCCCCCCGAATTTTCTGTTTATTTTAACCTGAAAAACAATGTGGTCCCAGTTAGATTTACCAAAGATCAATGAAACTCACCTGACTTCATCTCTGAACCACCACTCTCTTGCTCACAGGATAACTCTGCCCCACAGGCCCAATTTTCCCTTCCCTAGTGTAATCTTTTGGATTTCTACTGGATCTTAAAATCTGGATGGGAAAATAGATCCTTCCATCTCAAAACTGAGAATATTAAGCCCCAGCTGTGGAAAGCTCCTTCTCTGGGGAAGAGTACTTGACCATGTGATTAAGGCATGTGAACTTCAATGGGATCCTAACTCATGCTTACAGTTAGGCATGTGCTTACATTATGCCTTAAATAAAGATGGATTTAAGCATGTGCTTAAGTGCTTTCTTAAATCACAACCTTACACATAACAGTAAGAGAAGAAAATTCTTGAATGTTTTAGGTAGAGAAAAATGAAACATACAAGCAAAGCAGCGCATCAAAGACTTGTTGTTTTAGACTATAGAGAATAACTTTTGATTGTCTTGACAGCAGAAAACCCAGATGGTTTTGTGAAGAGATTGTAGTATTAACTTTATTCAGTCCACTTGATCAAATAAAAAGATTTTACAATCCTAGAGAACCCATGTTATTTAATTACATAGCTCCTTTAGTACAATATTTTCTATCCAGAGTGAATTTTAAATAAAAAAAACACACAATCTTTTCCTACAACTTGAAATGGTTTCCAGGGGCATGTTATGTTTGAAATTCCATAATAGCTGAGGAGATAATTAAAATATAGATAACAGATCCATTTGGTTGGTTCCCAGGCACAAAAGCACAGATTTGGTGTGGAAATCAAATATGCCTAGATTAGAACAGTCAATGATTTCAGTGTTAAAACAGTTAAGGGTGAAGAAAGTTAGGCATGTTGGAATGACATTGAATATAGCCATGTTATTGCACAGTACACTGCCCTCTTCTCAGCTTGGAAAAATGATTTCAGGTAATTGGGAATTGAATATAGTTATTGAGTGGCTTTAAGCACAACACTGAATAAAGGGTGGCACCTAGTCTGACCCATTCCAGTAGTAGTCTCTGGGACTTATCAGTCACAGCTTGTGACAGAGGAGTAGTTCATACCAGTTCTGAATTGTACTCCTTCCTAGCCACCATCAGCTCAATGGGGGGGATGGCACCAGTAGAGTGGGGGTTCTGGATGCTGTCTTGGCTTCATGCACTTCCTGCTCCTTCCTCTCCCCCGCTTCAGGGCAGCAATGGGACTAGAACTCAGATTTACTAATTCTGTAAACACTGGACACTGTCACTTGAAATCACTCCGCCCCAGTTCCTTCGCCTTAGAGGATGAAGAAAGATAGCTACCTGGGCAGATCGAATTCAGTCCATGAAGTGGCTGTGAAATATGTATACATTTCTAGATGGTGTTGCAATGATACAGAGAAATTGAGTGCTTGGGGTGGAATGCTGGCCTCACCAAAGACAATGAGCCAGCACTTCATCCCAATAAGAGTTTAAGCCTATGCACAATTACGTGTGTAAAAATGCATATTTAATGTATCCCCACATTACTAGGATTGAACATGGAAACTGGATTTTTGTCAAGCAACTTTCTAGTTGTACATATAGTAGGGTGGTTGTTTTTGACCTTCCCTAAAATGACAATTTTAAAAATCATGGTTAGAATTGGAAAGTGGTTAGTTTCTTGTATCTTCTATAGAAGTGAATACTTCAACTGAATTGCTGGCTCTAATTTACTACAGCAATTCTCTCCATCTGCTTCAGCAACATGGCACTAGTGGGACTATTTGTCTCTTCTGCTGTCACTGAAGTCTGTACTACATCAAACACTAGTGGTTTCTCTATACTGTATCAATGGATCATGCACTTAAAGTACAGACCCAAAATTGGCAAACAGTAGTAATGACATGTTCTAGGCTACGAGGCTCCTCTGGGCTAGATAATCTATCAATGGATATATAAAAATTGTGTGTAATTTTTATATATCTTTATAATTGGGGGAGGGATAGCTCAGTGGTTTGAGCATTGGCCTGCTAAACCCAGGGTTGTGACTTCAATCCTTGCGGAGGCCACTTAAGGATTTGGGCAAAAATTTGTCAGGGATGGTACTTGGTCCTGCTGTGAAGGCAGGGGACTGGACTCAATGACCTTTCAAGGTCCCTTCCAGTTCTAGGAGATAGGCAATCTCCATTATTAAAAAATTTGTGTTGTGTTTATATAAAATAACTGAAAAGCATGATTATAATACACTTTCCGTAACATGGATTCTTAATGCTTGACATGCAGACACAGCTCCATCCATATTTCGGCACTTTTAATCTCCAAGGGTACGTCTACACTGCAGGCTTCTTGTGCAAGAACTTTTTGCAGAAGAGATCTTAGTGGAAGAGATCCACAAAACGTTCTTGCACAAGAGCACGTCCACATTGCCATGTGCTTTTCACAAGACAGCATCCACGCTGCCATAGATGCTCTTGTGCAAGAAAGCTCTGATGGCCATTAACAGAAACCCTTATGGTGATGAGGTACAAAGCTGCATAAGACGTTGTAAATGAAGTACACTGTGGTAAATGTACTGAAGTGTGAGAGGTTTGAAAAGAGAAATTCAGAGTGAGGGAGCATACCCTGTTACACTAATGTATGATGGAAAGTTAGAAACCTAGTTATGGTATGTCTTGAGAAGATGCATGAGGATGGAACCTGATAAATTCTCCAATATGGTAAGAACTGTTGTAAAAAGAAGGGTGATCAATTGTTCTCCATGACAACTAAAATATAGGATAAAAGGAATGGGCTAAATCAGTACAAAGGGAGATTTAGCACCTGTGCTTTTCCCAATAGGGGTTTCTTGTGCAAGAAACCCCTGTTGTCCATCCCCACACGCCTTTTTGCGCAAGCATTTTTGCACAAAAAGGCTTATTCCTCATAGAAAGAGGAATAACACTTGCGCATAAAGCCCTGTCTTCTGATAATCTACTGTACGTTTTGTTGCACAAAAATGTGCTTGTAGTGTGGACACGCCACGAGTTTTTGCTCTCAAACGGCATTTTTGCGCAACAAGTCTGTAGTATAGCTGTAGCCTCAATGTGTAGTTTTAAATACCTTGTTGCAGATATTTAACTATTTTTAAACGAAAGGGCACAGAATGCCTCTAAACCCAATAAATATCTAGACTTTTTTCTTTACAACTACATAATCTGAAGATTAAATAACGTTTAAAGTGTCACAACAACTTGGACTTAGTTCTCCGTGAACCTCATTTCATCCTTAATGTACAAAAAAATCCCCCTATCTTGAAATAGGGGTTTACAATCCATTGGATTACTGACCTTTACAAATGGTGCACTTATATGAGCGTATGCAGTGTGTGCATAATCTTTTTATATGTACCAAGAAGATGGAAACAGGCAGTGTCTTTATTCTGATTTAGTGCCCAAGCCATGTCTCTCCCAGCTAGCTGCTTCCTCAGGTTCATTCCTGTATGATTTGATTACTACTTATGCTTCACCTAAGTTTTCTCGCAAATAGGTCCTAGATAGTAGGGCTGGAAGGGATGTCAGAGTTGTCAAATACGACAAGTATGCTCCCTCACTCTGAATTTCTCTTTTTAACTTCTCCACACTCATGTACATTTACCACAATGTACTTCATTTACAATGTCTTATGCAGCTTTGTGCCTCATCACCATAAGTGTTTCCCTAAGCTTCAGTGCACTCCTAGGCATAGGGTGGGATAAGAGGTGTAACCTCTGACAGACTGGCCTGTTTTTTGCTTTTCTTTCGGCCTTCTTTCCACTTCCTGTCTCTTTTTAACTGTCCTCAGCACTGGAGCAGAATCTCCTTGCTAATCAGTTAATCACATGGTCCTAATCAATTATCTCTCCAATTTGACCTCTGCAGGGAAGCTTACAGAATGGTTAGTCAGCCTTAGGCTATTTTCACTCTAGCATCTTTTCTAAACCTTTTATCTTTGGTGGTGGTTGTTCTCTGGACTCACTCCAATTTGTCCATCTTGCCTAAAGTGGGACACTCGTATTAGAGACACTACTCCAGCTGCGGGTTCACCAATACCAAGTAGTGGGACCACTACAGCCTATGTCCCATATGAGACTTCTGTTAATACACTGAGGAAGAGTAGCCCTTTTTACAATTACATGACGTTACTTAAATGCAAGCTGGGACTCACTATAACTCCCAGAACCTTGTTAGTATTACTACCACCTAGCCAGTTATTCTCCATTTTCTAGTAGTGCATTTGATTTTTTCCTTCATACGTTTAGAACTTTCTGCTTGTCTGAATTTTGTTTTGTTGCATTTAGACCACTTCTGCAATTTGTCAATCATTTTGAATTCTAATCTTGTAAATTTCTTCCAGTTTGGTGTAATCTGTGAATTTTATAGTCATATAGCCACTCCATTATTGAAGTTATTAATGAAAATATTGAGTAGTTCCAGACCTGATCTCTGTGGGAAAATATTAAATGTCCTTCTAATCTGACAGTAAATCATTGACATTTATTCTTTAGAATATGGTCTTTCAACTAGTTGTGCATCCATTTTATAGTAACTTCATTTAGGCCACATCTGTAGTTTGCTCATGAGACTGTCATGTCAGACTCTTGAAAGCTTTCTACATATTAATATTTCTCAATCACTGCTTCCCCACTATTTATGTGGCCAATAAACCTGTCTTAGAAGGAAATTAGGTTGATGTAGTATGACTTATTCTGGACAAATCCATGTTGGCTATTTCTTATAAGCCTATTGACCTCCAGATGCTTACAAATTAATTGTTCAACAGTTGGTTCCAATAGCCTGCCAAGTTGCAATGTTATGGTGAGTGGTCTATAATTTTCTGCGTGTTCTTCATTCCCTTTTTTAAAAAACAGGTACTATGTTTGTTTTTGTCTAGTCTTCTGAGACATTGCCAATCATCCATGAGTTTCATGGTTCTGAGTGCTTTAGCTTGTTCCATAAGAACCTTGGGGTGAATTTCATCAGGCCTTCCTAACTGATGTACATTTAATTTGACCTATTATTTACCAATTTCAGCTTGAATGCCTTTCCCCTTTTTTGCTAAAATTCACATGGACTGACTTCTTTTTGTTCAGGTGGATGCTCTGCGCCCTATCTCTGAGCACACTCTTTCTCCTCCCGCGTTCCATTCCAGAGGATTCTTTTTTTTTTAAATGTCTGCATTATTTTGTCAACTACTTAGATTACAGGAGGAGGTTCATCAGGATATGTTGAGCTTGTCAAATAAAAATACTCTACTGATTTCACTTCCAACTTAAAATTTGTGCCACTCATATATTCCCCAGCAATACCTACGCCAAACCAAGCGTTTGGTAGATTTTTCCAAATGGCAGTTCCCCAAAAATGTCTCTCATACTGTCATTGATGCCAGTCATCTTTTGCCACTTGAATTTGTGCATTCATATCAGGCGGGAGTATTTTACTTTTGTACTTTGATCAGTCTGTCTTGGTGCTGTTATGGGCATTGTGTTTGGGCATTGATCAGGTTTTGTGTTTTTTGTGAGGTAAGAATTCAAACACTGCCTTTCCCCAGGAGTTAATCTTTACTATCTGTAGTATTGTTTGCAGATATTCTCTCGTTTGTTACTTGTGTGGAGGTCTGCAGATTGTAGCTTTTGTTCAGTTGTCTTAAACTGAAACCCCATGAAATCCAAGAGGAATTCATCTCCATACTAATGGATTCTGAAGGTAATTGCTAGTTTTTTCTCACTTCACAGTTGGATATTTGTGGGCTACTAGTAGGTTGTGATTTAGATCGTATGTTGGCCTCTTTTGAAGGTTTGACTTGTCAGACCAGAATTCCATCTATTTGATATCATGATGAGGTGAATTGGATTCTGAGTCAGCCAATCTGGCCTTGGCCAACTCTATCACCTTACCGGTTTGTGCTTGAATAAGGTATTTATGATACCAAATCTTTTTCAATCATAAGTGGCGTGAATTGCCACCCTCTGCTGTTTGACTTGCTAGACTCATATTTCCCAATACAAGGGAACCATTCTGAGTAACTCTCAGGACCAGGGCATACATTGCAGTGACTTGGTACAACTGAGATCTCTCTCTGGTGAGCAGCTGATAATTCCATCTCAATATCACTGTAGAACTTCTCACTCTCTTTATCATTACAGTTGCTAATGTGACCATTAACAGTAGAAAACAGTTCCTTCAAAAGGTTGGGCTACCACTGGCATGGGAGTGGTGTGAGGGAGAGATGTATGATAGCGCAGGGCCACCCAGAGCCACCTGTTCTCTCCTTCTTCCCCGTCAGGAGCTGTCAGTTCAGTACCCAAATCCCTTGCTCCCTCCCACACTCTTCCTTCTATCCAACCTCTCTTCTACCACCAGTTCACTCCTGAATCCTACTTCCTGCCCAGATACCACACCCACCCCACCCCATGGCAGCCCCCTCCCACACACTGAACTGCTAATGTTTGGACCTATCCTGGAGTCTATGGGAGTCCACGAAATCTAATAGCTCTGGGCCTTCAGAATAGTTTATCCAGCCCTGGTGGGGACCTGTTTAGAAATTCAGAACTTGTGAGGGTGGTGGGAATACACAATTCTTTGGATCTCCTGAAGTGGTTAGAAGGGGAATAATATGAGGACTGGAGATTCATGTCACTTTGAGTCCTATTTAACTATTAGCAATGAACAGAGACAAGAAATATTTGACTCCTCTGCTGAAGTGTTGAATAATAAATAATTTCTGGAGCTACTTCTGAGTGCAAGAGTGGAGTTTATTATAGTGTCTCTCCAAGACTTGTCCTTTTTTGAATTAAGTGATTTATCCCAGTTCTACATATATTTGGTTTTTAAAAGTCTCTTGTATAATTGACTTCCTTTCACATCACAGAGGCCATGACATGTTATCTGAACAGCCTATATATGAATTTCTCTGGTACGGAAACAACTCGAAGCGTCAGATCCTCCAGTGTTGTAAATCACTTGAGCTCCAGTGAAACTGGTGGAGCTATAATAATTTACACAACCTGAGGATATGGCTTTTAGCTTTTAACCTCATATATGCTATGTAGTCATAATAACTTTAAATCTGCAAGCAACATGGTAAATCAATATAACTCCATTAACTGTAGTCCAATTATTGAGTAAACCAGCTCAGGGAATAAATTACCACAGAGTGGTGACAGAAAACCTTGAACATTGCTATTAATGTTACCAAATACGATGCTGCCATTGTTCATGCAGTTACATGCATCTCTGATGTCGGAGGTCATGGCAATGTTGTTGCTCAGATGCTATGATGGTTTGTGAGTTGTAGTATATTGAAGAAAAAAACTCGACAATAGCAATAAATATCCACATTGCTTTATTCCAGCAACAGATTCATCAAATTTTTCTTTACAGTTGGTTAGTCAGGCATGTTTTTCAGTTCCACAGGTTTTGTGTTCATGGTACTTGATACTACATTGTATGACAGAATTAAGTTAAGTAGACATGGTGGTAGTGTAACAGATTTCCCAGTTTATTCCTTTCCGTGAGAGAGAACTAGTCTGCATTGCTTTAATCAAGTTTTTTATTTTTGTTGCTTAAATTTACACAAAGGGAAGACCATATCCTAATATGGCAATATTTTATATTCAATCCTTTTTTATTGCTTTCAGACAACACAATTATGGTAGTGATTGCAGCATGTCACTTAGGCCAACTTACCTATCTCTTTGATGCAGCATTGCAATCTGCAATGTTTTCTAATGTGTTGTGTGCTCTAATTCTGAATGCCGTAAGCCATGGGGATTTTAAGACTTCTTTGGGGAGGATAATTCTACCACCTAAAGCAACACTTACTGGATGAGGCCACAATCTGACTGAAGAGGTTGGACAGCCTTAGGGTTCAGAGGAACATTAGATTCCCCTCCTTGTTTCTGAAGGAGGGGAAAAAGGGAGGTCTATTTTGTGGGGGAAGCATGTGTGACGTATTTTCCATAGAGGGTCTTTATAAAATAACTTCCTATTAAGTACAGTAGAAAATGCTGTGTTGTCTTATAACCACACTAAGGCATATTGCTCCTTAATTCCACCCCAGCTTCTTTTATAAATAATTAAATACATTTTAAACCAGATTTGGAAAACAATCAAGAATTGCAAATATCATACACCTGGGGCAAAGTTAATCATTTAATTTTCATTCCCTGTTTTTTTCACAGAAACTTTCAGTATTTAAAAATGTCATTTACATTTTTTTGCTATTTACTTTGCTCTTATTAATCAAGAAGAAAACTTTGGGCACTAAAGATGTAATAGGTAATTTTGAATGAATTTAATTCTTGTGATCACCCTGAGTGACATTATTAATTATACGAGTATCTACAGTTACACATTTTTACCCAGTCTTCAAACAAGCCCTGAATTTCTTTGTAATTTCATACCCATACAACTCTATTAAAGTAAAAGGGCTGGTGATGGGGTCATTGTTTAAAAAAAAAAATCTATCTTGAGAGTTCTTGTCAGCACCTGGTAAAAATTATTAATGAGGGAATACATGATATACTTTCCTCTGAAATACCAGTGTTTCATTCCCAGACCTGCAAGGTACAATTTCAAATTACAGCATTTTATTAAAGTCTGTGCCAGAAACAACCTGCCCTGAGTTTGTACCAGCCCCACTATGGCAGTGCTTTCCTAGAGCACCACAGGATGGTGCAGGAACATCCTCTCACATGAGTGATAATATGCTGACCTTCCAATAGAGTGCCAAACCAAGACAGAATACTGGAAAATGTAGAGCCAACCTTTCATCCAGTCCTGAGCAAAATGGACAGTTTGCACAATGGAAAGTAGGCCCTATTTACACCAACATACATATTCTAACTTTTTTTGAATGGTACGCTAAGACTTACCATCGGCCTTTGTCCTTGAGAATTTGCAACTGAACTAAAGAAGCAAATCCACAATTTGTCTTTACTGCTTTATAAGATAAGTGCTGTCTGACAGCTGTTTATAAATGTGTTTCCTTTATTTCATTAATAGTTCTTGTGGTGAAGTGTTATTTTTGAGTTAAATATTTGAGAAGACGTTCATGCCTGATGTCGCTCCATTGAAAGCAATGGGATCAATATGGCTCTCTTGCTCTCTGGCCAAATAAGTGCTACAATTCTTGAGTCAGGGAAACAGGTTTAACTTTCCAAAAATAGGCAAGGCTGACACGTGGTATAATGAAAATCCACAGCAGTCAGGCAAGGTTCCATTAAAGGATAGGCTTTAAATGCACAAAGCTTTAGTGATGTTGTCACAAGGTGGCAGCACAACCTCCAGTTCTTTAATACACACTTGGCCTCACTCTTTAATGAAGTGCTCCCTTCCCCCCCTGCTGCTATGCACCATAATGCAGTCCTTAATTGACATCCTTTTAATACCTTGTTAAATAAGTTGGTAATACAATAGTAGAAATGAACACTAAAAATCAACAAGCCCCGTGCCTCAAGAACCCAAAAGCCTTCTATTTTCTATGAAACCTACTTTGTAGTTTCATTGATCAAATTAAAGCTTTAGTTGTGCTGCAGTGACACAATGGGCTCTTTCTGTGACAAATGGTTGTTAAAGTACTATAACTAGGAACACCAAACATTATCCCCTACCAATTAATATTTACCAACTGCCATAAAGTTGATGAACAGTGCTAGACAGCCAGAGGGCTGAGTTTTTTGTGAATGACAGAGGGGGAATGTATGACATGTGGCTGCTTTGGTAATTGTCGTCTTGCAGTATCGAGTTCATTTGGGTCTCCTATGCACAGACAGTTCATTTCTCTCTATCAGTGCCACCTCTATCTACATTGAGTTTGCAGACAAATGTGCTATAGCAGTGCAGAGGTGGCAGGCAGCTTCATAAATGACAGGAGAGAAATTGCAAAGTACTCATTCATCAGACTCGGTTCCATATTTTATTCATTATGTGATTGAGTTATGCCAATTAGTCCTTTGCCTTTCCCAGGGTTGAAATTATTGCATTGTTGCTCCCTCTGAATTGCTACTGAGTATTGACCATGTTTACATTTGATTGAAAATCCATATATTACAAACCGATGTAAGATGAGCTGTTTCTCTTCCAGAACTTGTTCCTGTCTGGTGCTGAGCACGCGGGGCCCTGATCCAGCAAAACACTGAAGCATGTGAGCAATTTAATGGTGATTAATAGGATGATTCCTGCTCCTTGTAAACAAATGCTTTGCTGGATCAGGGTTTAGAATGCTCAGGTCCTAAGAAGCTTGTGCCCCATAGGAGATTCTGAATGATGTAGGCAAAAAAGTCCTACTTTAGGCACCTTTCTTAAGTTACATGAAAACAATCGAACCAGAAGTCCATTCCCTACTGGGTGAGGATACATTTGAAGACAGTCCCTTTGCCAGTGAATGTCCTGAATAAAATGCAAGACAGAACCAACAGGTGAGCATCTTAAAAAAGGGAGGGGAGGGCAGGCCTGGGAGACCAAGTGAGTTCATGGCTAGTCAGTGAAATAGGTGTCCATCATGGCTCTGATTCCCCACTCCTTCAGAAAGTGACCTCTCGGGACTGCCCCTAAAGTTGGTCACTCCCTAGACATCTACAAATATTGAGTGTGAGGCCGGGGCAGTCACAGGCCCTGTGATGACATTCACTCTGATCCTACTGGTTTTGGTTCCCAGTCAGTTCCAGTGCAGCTGTCTTTGGACCGTCTTCCCTCCCCCACTCTCTTAACAAGTTCCTGTATTACTAATTTGATCATCTCTGCTGAGCATGAGTGTTTCTCCAAATCCCTACATCTTCCCCCTCTCCTTCCATGCCCCAGCCTTCCCTATATACATGCTCCTATGTATACATAGTGTTTAACTCCCAAAAGGCACTGTGTGGGATCTGGGGAAGACTGGGGTGACACTGCTGTAAGGGTTGCTGAGCTACATTTCAGCACTTGGAGGCTCACATCTAGAGACCAGTCAGGATGTAAGGGAGTGAAGAGAGGCGGGCCTGAAATTATAGGGGTTAAACAAAGCCTTTTGCCCCAGCTAGCCCTGCCCCACTTTACCTATAGCCAATGTCAGGTCTGGAGGGAGGATAAAAGGAAGGAGCCTGGCTCAGGTAGCTCCTGACCAGCAATGGGACAGGAGTGTGATTCTGCTGTGGGCAGGACAGGAACCGAAGCTCATCCATTTGGCCAGCCACAGGAGCAAGTAAGCCTCTAATCCTACCCCCATGGAACAAAGGGGGAAACCTGCTAGAACTCTAGGTCAGGGGAAAAGCTGGACTCTTGGGACCATGTCCCAAAATCAAGAACTATATGTAACCCAGACAGCTAGTGGATATGGTTCACTGTCCCATATAGTGCTACTTAGACCACTTAAAGCAAGAGATAAGAATAAGGAAGCTCTACAGCCTAAGCAGAGAGCTAGCTGGCTTTATAGTGCAAGCTGTAGAGGCTCCTACACAAATCTCCAGAGTTCTTGGGTTCAAATCCACCTGCAGGTGGTTACATATATTCATAGTGGACTAGTGTCAGAGGGATAGCCTTGTTAGTCTAAATCTGCAAAAGCGACGAGGAGTCCTGTGGCATCTTATAGACTAACAGATTTATTGGAGCATAAGCTTTTGTGGGCAAAGACCCACTTCATCAGATGCATGTAGTGGAAATTCCAGAGGCAGGTATAAATATACAGGCATAAGAAAAGAGTACTGATCAAGAGTAAGGTTAGAGATAACAAGGTCAATTCAGTCAGGGAGGATGAGGCCCACTTCTAGTAGCTGATGTAGAGGTGTGAAAACCAAGAGAGGAGAAACTGCTTTTGTAGTTGGCTAGCCATTCAGTCTTTGTTTAATCCTAAAGTGATGGTATCAAATTTGCAGATGAACTGTAGCTTAGCAGTTTCTCTTTGAAGTCTGGTCTTGAAGTTTTTTTGTTACAGGATGGCTACCTTTAAATCTGCTACTGTGTGTCCAGGGAGATTGAAGTGTTCCCCTACAGGTTTTGTATATTACCATTCCTGAGATCTGATTTGTGTCCATTTATTCTTTTATGTGGGGACTGTCCAGTATGGCTGATGTATATAGCAGAGGGACATTGCTGGCACATGATGGTGTATGTAACATTGGTAGACTAGGCTGTAGTGGACTAGAGTTTCTAGGCTAGGGCACCAGTGCCAGGGTTCTGCACCCCTTTTCTGCAGGTTAATCCTGGGACTTAACCATTAGACCACCCCACTGCCGGGGAGACCTGTCCACACAGGATTTTTCGTATGGTACTAAGAATAATATAAATACATGGGCACACTGAGGCAATGGGATTCAATACCAGTTGATGCATCACCAAAATAAAAGTGAAGGTACATTCCAAGTGCTAGGCACAAAGAACCCAAAACTTAAATGCTAGTTAAGTTTATTGTGATAGCAGGGAGAAAAAAATCTTTCACTTGTAATCTGAACAGTCTCCAAGACTCAGTTAAGGTAGACAAACTCCAGGATGTTGTTTTATAGGATTTTTTTTTCTTCAGTTTACCGCACTTCAGCTCTCAGAAGGCAAAATTTAAATTAATGATGAATAGATTAAGGGATTTTTCCAGCACCTGTTGAAATATTATAAACAGCAGATGTTGGACATAGTTATAAACTGGAATACTTAAGATTCTATTTATTTGGATTTTCTGAGTGATCTAGTAATTCAGATTTCTAATAATTTAATGAATTTACAAAAAGAAGGAAATTCTCTAAAATCTCTGATGGTTCCATGAGAAGGATGACTTAATTACAGAGAACTATTTTTCTGATGCTAACTGAATATCATATATTTGTAGTACTCTCTCAAGAGAAAATGCTAGCAGAGAGCCTAGAATCTCAGATGATACAGTATCATCTTCCATTTCTTCACTCTATGGGAATTTTGGTATGTCATTTGTGGTGGGGAAAGGGCAGGTAGTATATTTCCTGGATAACCAACCAATGTTTTATTTAAGACCACATCAAATTAACTTTTTTTGTGCATGAACTGACTTTTGTTTATAGTAGAGAGAGTGTGATTTTTTTTTTAAAGTTATTGGCAACAATTGTGTAACTGCTTGAGAAATTACTGTAATTGCACATGCAAACTAAGTTCTTCACATTGCCAGTTAAGTTGTGCATGCAGTTGTAGTAATTGTCAGTTAGGTATGCAATTGTGTGTGGTCTTTTTAGATATTTTTTTTAAATAAGGGCGTGTGTGTCTATTTATTGTGTGCCAAGAAGCAGGTCATTATTTTCTAAAACAAGATATTTTTGTGGCTGCTGTTGATACCTCCCATATTTTATCTATACTATTACCAATAAAAAACACAGTCATCTCATAATAAGGGCAGTGAAAATGTTACATCTGAACTATAATGTATTTTACAGCCTGGGGGAAAATAAATACTTACTAAATCATAATACAACCCTAATTCGAGCTCTAATAGTTTCAAAATCATTAACAATATGAACGTTTCACCAAATACCAATACTTTGCAAATGGCTCCTGTCAAACATTTTTAAATACAGTGTTTGCCTTTGTTACTACCAATAACATTATAGGGTTAATAATATCTTTTCCCCGTTTATTTGTTCAACTTTCCTGGGAAAATCATCACATTAGAGCATCTAGAGATATATTTGACTCTGGAGCATAATACCCATTCATATGTATTAGCAGCATGTAGTCCCCGGTGTTTTGGAACCAAAAAAGCTATAATATTTTGTTACAGACTATTTAAAATTTCAATATGGTTCTCTTGTATGTGTTTAGATGAGTCACTCAATTGCTAATAGTGGTAGAATAGCTTTTATTTTATTTTATTTTTTTATTTTACAGTATCACAAAAGGAAGCCATTAGTACAATGGTACAATATTGTCAGTGTTTCCTAGGGATTTGTGGAGCTGGATTGAAGAAAAATGAAACCAGTGCATTTAATTTACTACTTGTATTGACTTCTTTTTGTATTACTTCAGAGCAGGAATATTTAAAGAGACATCACTCAATAATTAAAAGAGCAGGTCTAGAATTGATGTAGGAAAACAAAATGCCAAATTTGAAAGTCGTTGTTAAAATACACCAACACTATTAAAATGAAGAAATATACAGGTTGGACCTTCCTGGTCCAGCACCCTCAGGGCCTGACCGATCCCAAATAAAGGATTTTGCTGGACCAAGGGAGGTCATACTTGGCTTTGTGCTACTGGCTGCCCCCAACTGTAGTCTAGCCACCAGCCTCCCAGCTTGCTCCCTCTCCCTACCCCAATCCTTGCCCCGATGCCAGCCCAGTTTTCCCCCTCCTCTACTAAGGTGGGCTCCAGCCTAGTGCACCAGTGTCCCAGCAGCCACTTTCTGGTGACTGGGCTCCTGGTTCCACAGGGCAGCCCAGCTGCAGGAAGCCTAGCTGCCAGCCCTTCACTGGACCACAGATGTTGATGGACCAGACAGTCCCGGTTTATACTTAGCTTTTCATCTGTTTACTTACAACTCTATCTAATGTTTGAAGGGGCGAAGCAGACTTCTCATTTACATGACAAATAGAAGAGCTTCTCCTAAGAACAGAAATGTGCTGTTTTATACCACAGAATTGCCATGGAAACAAAGTAAATCTAAATCTAGGTGGAACTATGAATATCTGGTCTGTTGCATTAAGCTCATGGTGCTTCAAAGCTGAAATCCAAAAGTTTGCAACTGCTTATCCATTGTGGGAGATGGATATACAATAGGAGCACTCTATACTTCAGTTGGATATGAGGTACTTTCTCTACTTGTCTGGCTGCTTTAGTGAATGTACAGCTGTTTGCATAGCTTATGTGTCTGTGTCGAGTTAGTCAGTTTGTATGTGCAGTTGTGGGTTTATTCCATTAAAATGTGTCACTCTTGGATTAATCTTTGAGAATGTAGTGCTAGACATTTTGTTAGTGGTGCATTTGTTGGGGCAATGTGTTGATAAAAGGACATTATATACTTGGAGAGAAACTTTCAAATTAACTTTGTGTTATCAGACATGGTTTTTCCAAATTCTTCCTTCTCTAATTAAGTTTCATTAAAATTCTAGGCCAAGATTTTCAAAAATAGGAAAGAAAAGATATACTGCTAAATAAATGGGACTGTTTTCAAAAATGCTGATCACCCAGTGGACTCTAACTTGAATGGATGCCATTTCCCACATTCAAAAAAATATAAAATAGTATCTGAAAGTCCCTAATCCTCCAAAGACAGATGCCTGTGGCCTATTTTATGCATTGTACAGAATGCATGGGCACTTGTGTAAGCCTTTGAAGTATTGGGACTCTGTTAAGATTTAAGGATTCCTTTTATACTTTTATTTGTCAGTCTCTGAATTTTTGTTACTGATGAAAATTCCAACCTCTCTATCTTCGAGCACGTCTGCACTATGGGACAAAGTCTAATTAAAACACGCAACTTTCACTGTGTAGCTGAAGTCGAAGTCGCTTAACTCAGCATTTGGCACTGTCTACGCTGCAAGAAGTTGAAGGAAGAACACACTCCCTTCTGCTTTCTTTACTCCTCATGAAAGCAGGTTACCAGCATCGACCAGAGCGCCCATCTTAGTTCAAATTATCTGTCTTAACTAGACCTGCTAATTCGAACTCTGGAAGATTGACAGCAGCAGCTCCTCTATAGTATAGACATACCCTTGATGATGACCCAGGATAAAATTTTCAAAGCTGTCGACTAATTTTGGGTGCATAGGCACTGACTCTGTAGGTGCTCCAGGGCTGGAGTAGCCAAGGAAAAAGAAGTACTCACCACCCACCATCTCCTCTCATTGCCTCCAATGCCTGCTCCTGCCAGTAATCTGTGGTTTAGAAACATGCAAGAGGTGCTGTGGGAGAACAGCAGGGGCTTAAGGGAAGGGATAGAATGGGGCCATGGCCAGGAATGGAGCAGAGGCCAATCACCCCCTGGGAACTGAGAAGGTTGGCACTCGTATTGAAATAAATCCAGTATTTAAAATACAAGGGTGCAACACAGTACTCAAGTCAGTGGCAGAGCATCAGTTGATTTCAGTGGATGTAGGTTTGGCTCTTCAAAAGATATATTCTTCTTCTCTGTGTCACTCTATTGAAATCCAGATTTCCATGTGTGAACTAGACTCTGGATATGGGCAATGCCCTCAGCAGTAGAGAATGATGCTCTTCTAAGGCTTCTACTTTCCTATTTTAAAATACTGTTTATTTAAGATTTTTTTTTTAAACCCAACCCCTTTTGCTTGGTTCCCTTGCAAGTGTGGTCTGCAGTATACAAATAAATTGGTTCATTACAGGCTCCTGTTTTTGTCTTCCCTCTTTGTAGGCAAAAGAAACATGATAGCTGTACTGCACATTCTCACTAAGAAGGGTTGAATTCTCAGGTGGTCTTTCTGCTGTTGATCACACTTACCTTTTGCTTTAAAGCCTGAATGAACTGTAAGATGGGTTTGACAGTAAAAATGGCAACATAATTTTATAGGGAGCAATAGGTATTTTGCTATTTCATAATATCTAGTGTGTGTATTTTATAAGTAATTCTCTCCATTTCAGGGTTAATTGTTGGTTTCTCTCTAAAGTATCTGACCTTTTTTTCTTTGGTTACAAGTGGGTCCCTTTATATTCTGCACAGAAATGTCACCAAGATTTAATTCATTTTCCAAATGCTATTCTGTCAATTCTGGCTGCAAATCCAGCAGTGAGGTCGCATTACACCTTGGAGGCTGAATCTTGCTTTCAAATCAATGCATTTTGGGGGGCAAGATCAGGCTTACTTCATTTCCCCTTCTGACATTGGAAAGAAATGCTCCTGTCTAAGGACAATACTGTGGTTGAGAAACGTCAGTTTTCTTACCTTGAAAAGAAGCCAGAGGCTATAGAAGTCAGGCCCTTCAAAATAGATTATTAAATTAAGAGCTTAAATTATTCTCTGTTTTAACAGGAAATTAATTTAAAATCTATAGGTCCAATCCCAAGCTAGTATAAATAGGACTTGACTGATTTATACCACTGGAACATCTGGTCCTTTTATTTAAAATATTTAAACTAAGGGCATTCCAATGAAATTAAATACATTGTCAACAGAATCCTGGGCAGAAAAGAGGAGCAGAAAAGTAAACTCTTGTTCATGAGACAACATATAACTTACGCTCTTACTAAGTTTTGTAGTTTTGATGGTGCCATTTGCTCTTCATTATTGCTATTCCCCTCTTTGCCAGATCCACAGGGGATCTAAGTCTGTTATAGCTCTAAACCATGAAGCTGATTTATTTTAGTTTACATTGTAAAGGCACATGGTCTTAGCTCAGGATGTCTAAAGTCTGAATGCAAATAGTGGCAAGAATGATGGTCATTACAGTTGCTCCTTGGCAGCAGAGGAAATGAAAGGACCATTTCTATCCCGTAATTTGCATCTTAACCCTGGTCTACAAAGGTTTCTCCTTTGAAACAACAAGTGGCACATCCACACTACCAAGCCCGTTATTTCAAAATATGGAGCTGGTTATTTTGAAATAATTCCTGCTTTTCATGAGGAATAATGCTTATTTCAAAATGGTTATTTCAAAATAGCGGTAGTGTGGATACTCCACAGTGGCTATTTCAAAATAACTACTCCACAGAGTCATTCAAAGTAATTACTCCCCAGTGCTTCCTGGGGTTCTCAGTCGAGGTACCACGTCCACAATAATGGAGCTTGCCTTGGACTAATTTGAGACTTCCCTGTAGTGTGGACACGTTATTTTGAAATACTTACTTTGAAACCAGAACTCCTGAAATAACTATTTCAAAATAATTTCCTGGTATAGACCTGTCCTTAGTGAATTTCTGTGGGTGTGATGTGTGTTTACCCACATTTGTCTGGAGCCCTTCTGAGGCAATCCATTTGACCAATGTAAGATATCTAATGTAGCTGTCCAGTTATTGTAATAGTAAAAGGACTTCAATACCTGGATTTGCTATGTTGTTTGTGATGTGCTACAAAGCCAACCTGGTAAATTAGGGAAAAGCCTGAACATGTATGGGGTAAACTTAGATTGTGTAAGACTGCTCACTGAGAGATCTCTGGACCGCCTGTCTGGCTAGCAATAAATCTGGCCTTATTCTCCATTGCCCTATATCTTGCACAGTTGTTGAGACCAGTATAATGTAAATACAAAATGCTACCAAGTCAGAAAGATAGCATTCTTTGCCCACTCTTCAGGGTTATAAATGATACTCAGGCGCAGGACAATTGTGAATAAAGTTTTTATTTTTGTTATAATTGTCTTAAGTGACTTCCTGTAAGTAATTTTGTATTTAGAGGATTTAACTTAAACTAGCATTTTAAACTTTTTTTTATTTCAGATTGTAGTGGGAGTATTGTATGTTCATCATGTTGAATAGTCGATCATAGGACAAGGGCCTGCACTAAAACCAGAAGGTATCTTTAGCAGAACAGTATAGTTAGAAGCACTAGTGGGACGAGAAGGCCTGTGATGTTCCCTCTGACATTTCTGTCTTAACTGAACACCTTTCTCTGCATTACATTTTATTAAAAGGATGGCTTATTTTAATGAGACCTTTTATTGGAACATGATCTAGAAATTTAATAAGTAAGGTTCTATTTGTATCATTTTATATTGCTGAAAACAAGACCGTAAACCTGACGTTTCTCAAGCTGTGCTTCTATTAGCGACCTAACCATTAATTCAGGAACCATGTTGCTTTCAAGCATGTTTATCCTATTGTTCCTATATCTAACAACA
This sequence comes from Apalone spinifera, assembly GCA_030068395.1. Lineage (NCBI taxonomy): Eukaryota > Metazoa > Chordata > Testudines > Trionychidae > Apalone > Apalone spinifera. Next base: position 31,775,513 of record JANRFK010004440.1, on the reverse strand, counting down.
TGATGGTGCATAACAGTGTAAATGAACTTGGCAGTTTTGAATTACAGTATTAGCTAGGCAAATGATATACATTTATCTCCTGAACCTCACTTGATTCTAACAGCAGGAAGTGGAGGACTGTAGAAGTCTCTTCATACACTCCTCAAAATATAGGTAATTTATTTAATGAGCTTTCAATAGCATGCATTATGTGGGTATTGAGTGCTCACCTACAATGAATGTCCTTAGTAGTATTTTTCTAGTTCCTTGGTATATAGAGCGACTAAATAAAAATACAAGAGGCTTACGCAATTAAGTCTATATTACATTGCCAAATAGAAAAGCTTGTCAAATGCTGATGGAAATATTTTTCTTTCTAATAGGTCCCAGACTGATTTTTTTTTCCACTCAGACCTGAAGTCACATAAAAGTATTACAGTTATTATAGTAAAACAAGCAAAAACAAACACTCCCTGAGAAATTTTGAAGGAATATAAACCATCATATACAAGCACAAAAGTATTGGAAGAGGAGGAACATAGGAAATACCACAGTAGAGATGAAACAGTGTATTTTACCCCTTATCCTATTGTAAAGGGCTCCACCCTTCTTATGAGCGCCTCTCGGTAGCCGAGGGGAGTCTTGTAATCTCTCTACCCAGCTGACTCAGCAGTATGGGACCAGGCTGCTGCTTTCCCCCTGTTGTGGCTGCTGAAGCTTGCAGGGGGACCCAGGCCTGCCCACTCCTCTGGCTCACAGCCCAAGGACTCTGTAAGTAGCAGTTACCTGCTGAGTCTCAAAGAGATCGGTTGCTGTCACATTCCCTGGGCCACTTATCTGGGAAGCTGCTCTGCCCAGCCCTTTCTCTTGGGTCTTGTGGTCAAGTCCTCCCTCTCCAGATTTTTGCAAAGTGTTTCTACCAGCTAGTCTTCAACCATTGGACCTGGTTCTGACCAGGTCTGAAGTTCAGCTCCCACTCAGAGCTGTCCAGAGTGCTGCTGTTCTCTGTCAGCCCTTAGGTCTGCCTGGGTCGAACTCCAGCAAAGAAATGGCAGGCCTTGGTCCAGCAGCTTCTTTTATATTGTCCTGGTGTGCCCTGATTGGTTGGTTGTAGCAGAAGCTGCCACTCTATTCTGGTTGGAGGACATCGCTTCTGCTTCTGTCGTTGGGCAGGGTGTGGAAAGGCCTCCAGCAGGAATGTTGAGGCCTAGTCCACCCCATCACACCTGTCTTCAGCAGTGGTCAGTACCAGATGCTCCAGAGGAAGGTGCAAAGACCATGTGGTGGTGGGGAGGGTGTCGGATAATCTGCTCCTCATGTTAGGCCTCATCCTGGTCTCTAGTTGGTAAAGTTTGGTGTAAGCCGTACATGATGAGGTATAAGATGCTTTTCAAAAATATTCTTAGCAGGTTTTTTGTTCTGTTGACTTACAGCACATAATAAAATAGGGTCCTGTTCTATGGCTAAGGCTCCTGGGAACTTCTATAATAAAAATAATAGACATAGTTCAACCACCCTGGTCCAGATTGGCCATTCCTAATCAGTTCTGGGCTTTCCAGGCATCATAAGCATTGAAGTACTGGAGGTGGTAACTTGGATCTTACAGGCAGAGAAAATTGAGCTCTGAAAGCTTAGTTTTCCTCCCATTTACTTCAAGCTGCATCTGGAATAATGCAATATCCTTGTGTGTAACTGAGACCACAGTCTGGCTCTTAATTTTCTTTGTTAAAAATATATTCTGAAATGTGGAGTGCCTCCTCAGCTCACATAAATAATTGCTGTTGCTTTGACCTCAGTTGATAGATGCTGGAAGTTTACCCCAGCTGAGGACCTGGCCAAATGTATCTGCTATGAAGAGTCCTTCCTCAATCTCTGAATTTCACGTAATGCAGTTATTCTGTTCGGCCTTATAGCATTTTTTATTTGTGTGAGTGCAACAGTAGACATCTCTGTCATGTATGCATCACAATTTTTTAGTTGAAGGGGAGTTGAGAAAGTTACAAATTCTTCAATGTGTTAATGCCAAATTATTGATTGTCTCTGTCTCACACACTGGAAATGTTTAGCAATGGATTTGAGGGTGAGCTGATGAGGGGCTTTTCAAGTTATTGCTTTGACATTTTACTTAGGACATATCATTTATCTGTGTGTCATTTGAAAATGTGTTCACAAAAGTACTGCATGTAACAAGATGTCTATTTGAAAGGGCCCTCTCTATTTTCTGTTAGTGTGCAAATACCTCAGTATTTCCTTTAAAATTAATGTTTGTTTGACTGGAACTTGATCTTCGGAAATTCTGTCTCATGTAATTGACTAGTTGGAGTTATCAAACCCACTGAAGCATAGAAAATTACTGTTGATCAAATAAATGTACAATATAAAATGCAATGAGAGGCAACTTCTCTTCCGTATTTTGCCTTATGTCATCTTGATTCCTTGAAATCTCAATCAGTTTGTTTGGTTCAAAATAATGATGGCAGCCTCCACAAAGCTAAGAATGCATCTGATGAAGTGGGTCTTTGCCCATGAAAGCTTATGCTCCCATAAATTTCTTAGTCTATAAGGTGTCACAGGAATCCTCATCGCTTTTGCAGATTCAGACTAACACAGCTACCTCTCTGATACTTGAAAGCTAAGAATGTAACTTTGGTTCATTAACTCCCAAAGGATTCAAGGCTATTTGAACTTCTTTAATCTTAAACATCTGCCATTGTTATATGATGCAGTAACATCTATTATTATAGACATTTTATACTTCCAGTGATGTAAGTCCTTGTGTCAGGAACGTACTTTTGTATCTTCCCTGCACATCTGATAGGGCAAGTGAGCAGGTAACTTATGTCTCATGCCCAAAGTTTAAAAAAAATAAATCTAGGATTAAATTGACATTGCATACATACAGTATGTAAGCAATTTTTCTACGCTTTTATGGTACCTTTCAAAGTATATTGATCCAAGTTCTAAAGATGATTCATATGCCACTCCATGTCAGCAGTATAGGTCAGAACATAGTATGTGGAGTATATCAAGTGGATAGTTGCTCAAGCAATATAATTGTTACTTCATCTTGTATTATGTTCCAACCAACATCCAGTTACAGTTGACAATTTGTACAGTAACTTAATAAAGTACTTTAGAAGTTAATATAGTAGAAACTCATTTATGAATGCATCAGTGATGGAGGCTGTTCATAACAAAACAAAGTTTGCAGATGATACCAGGTTGGGAGGGATTGCAAGTGCCTTGGAGGATAGTCATAATTCAAAATGATCTGGACAAACTGGAGAAATGGTTTGAAGTAAATAGTATGAAGTTCAATAAGGACAAATGCAAAGTACTCCACTTAGGAAGGAACAGTTTCACTCACACAAAATGATGACTGTCTAGGAAGAAGTACTGCAGAAAATACTAAGGGTCATAGTGGACCACAAGCTAAATATGAATTAACAGTGTGACACTGTTTCAGAAAAAGCAAACCTCATTCTGGGCCGCATTAACAGGAGTATTGTGAACAAGATGTGAGAAGTCATTCTTCCACTCTACTCTACACTGATTAGGCCTCAACTGGAGCATTGTGTCTAGCTCTGGGCACCACACTTCAGGAATGATGTGGAGAAATTGGAGGGGTTCCAGAAAAGAATAAGAAACTTGATTAAAGATCTAGAAAACATGACCTATGAGGAAGAATGAAAGAATTAGGTTTGCTTAGTCTAGAAAAGAGAAGACTCAGAGGGGACACAACAGCTTTCAAGTACCTTTTAGGTGTTCCAAGGTGTAGGGAGAAAACTAATTCCCTTTAATATCTCATGATGGCATGGGCATCTGGTAGCCAAAATGGGGGAAGGCTTTGTCTTTTCAAACCACCAGGTGTTGCCCCGCTCACAATCCACCCAGCTTAGGCATTTTGGGGGTGCAGTGTTGCTGTCCCAAGCACCCACCCTCCAAGTACTCCAGAGTTGAGGCTGCACTGCACACCTCCTTTCTGCCCACGGTGTTCCAGGGCTGAAGAAGTTTCACTGTGCAGCATGCCTTTCTCCCTCCCCTTATGCTCTGGGGCTGGAGAGTGTGGGGCGAGCATGTGCCTGCCCTCGCCCACTCCCATCCCATCCCCATGATTGGGAGGGGTGCACTGCCCCACCTCCCTGTATGGGGAAAGGATGGGGCCTCAGCAAAAGAAGTGGGGCTGGGGGCTTGCCTCTGCCAGCCCTGCCTTCACTAACTGCCCATGCATGATAGGAAATATTTAAGAGCAGCTTAGATAGATATCTATTAGGAATGATCAAGATGGTGCTTGATTCTGCCATGAAGGCAGGGGACTGGATGACCTCTTGAGATCCCTTCTAGCTCTTACATTCTATGATTCTATTAAAGTTTTTACCAAATATTATAATTGAACATTAACTTAATACAGCTTTGAATCTTTACAGAAGACAAAGGATGCTTTCCCTTTTTAAAATTTAAATTGCACAGTACTGTACTGCATTTGCTTTTTTTTTTCCTGCTTGTTTGCATAATTTCAGTTCCATTATGAAGCCTGTGGATGACTGGTAAGTTCGTAATTCTGATCAGATCTCTGATGTTTTACTGCACTGCCAGTGCTAACTACACATGGCAGAGTTCCACAAGCTTGACCTTCTTACTGCAGTACAGTTACGGCAACTGCATTGATCCATTCAGTCACAGGCAGTGTTGTGTGTGGACAGCGAAGAGGTGCTGCTGACACATTAAGAAAATAAGCTTTCCCTTTGTGGCCTGATCTCTCTTCCTCCATTTTGCTGGTGCAAAACTCCCACTGATAACTATTTTTTATTCATATGACTAGCAACAACTCTATTTCATATTTTCATTGTATGGATCTTTTGGTAATATTTCTCTTTCATATATGTTTAAATGGTTAGCCTGTGAGGATGGAGCACTGATAAGGCAGTTATTTGCTGAGCTCCACAATTTGACCTATTGTACAGTTCTTATGATCCGAAACCAAGGTTCTTCAGAATCTAAATTTCCTTGAATGTTCACATTGTTCTTGTAGAAAAATAGAATCCGAGTTAGGGATGTGGCTCCCTCTAATACAAAGGGCTTTGTTCGTGAGCTTAGGCAAACCTTATTAAAGTTACCAAGCTGCTGTAAATTAGTACAGAATTCTTACAAGGATAGAAATATTCAATATTACTTGATTGGAATTAAGTTAGAAATACTGTACTATGTCGAACTTTTTTCTTCCATGTTTTGGCTCTTCTATTCCTCGCTGGAAGTCAGGAGTACAGATGGAAACAGTAATAGATTTCAGTATAGTTTTCATTCAGGCTTGGCTTTAATTTTAGGCTAGAAATTCAGGTCAGACCTTATTTTAGCTAAACCATTTCTTCTATTCTTAAACAAAATTAACCAACCTTGTAATCCAGAAAGACATTTAAGCATGTGCATAACTTCAAGCTGATCCATTGACTTAAATTTTTGTAAATGTGCATGTGCTCAAATGATTGGATGGATCAGAGCCAAATAGTTTTATGAGGTCTACTGCACTGTTATGCATTGGTTCTAAGAAAAGGCTGACACAGAAGAGTTGGTAGGAGGCAACTACTCTTTATTTCTGGGACCCAATGACCTGATGGGAATCAGGGTTACCAAACATTAACACTTCCATTCAGTTTTTTGTGCACAATGAGATTATAAATAAAAGAAATCAAACTAGCTTCAATACTACTGTCCCTAAGGGTACATCTTCAATGCGGCATTATTTTGGCATGCTTCTGGTGTCCCGAAATAGCTATTCTGCATCTTGACAACATGCCTGTTATTTCGAAATATCTTTTGAAATAATGGGTGCGCTATTCCAACATCCCTGTAAATGTCTTTCTATAAGGATTAAAGGAGATTTTGATGTTACATAAAAGCCTTCGCCTGAGCTTACTTGATTTTACACATGCGTTTTCTGAAAATACACTAAACTGTAAGGTCTAAGGTTTAAACTGCAACTCAGTGTAATTTTGTCAAACTTGGTAACTCTCAGCAACTGTGCTTTATAGGTTCAGAAACTTACTGTAAACTGCAACTTTGTAATCTGTGTAATTCTCAGCCACTTTGTGTGTAACTTGCTCTAAACTGCGTTCTCCCCGAATGATGGGGTGTGTGTGTGTGTGTGAGGAACTACAAGGCTGGAGCACGTAGTGATGAGTCATCAGAGACTTCTGCTTTGCTGGATAAAGGGAAGTCTGGGCATGCTCCCTGGTGACCAGGTGGATTAATTACGCACCATTCAGACACAATATAAGGAGGGGGAGCATATGTGAGACTCTTCTCTTCCCCCCTGCTCCTGAGAAACTCCCCTTGCTACAGCCAGTGTCTTACCTGACCAGCTCCCCAGCCATGATGAGCAGACAGACCCTCCAGGATCTGTCTGCCTTGGCTCCTTCTGCAACCCATATGCCTGTGTGAGTGCCTGAGGGCAGGAATGAATGTGTGTGAATGAGTGGAGGGGTGTGTGTGTGTGTGTGTGTTTGTATGTGTGTGTGAGAGAGAGCTAGTTTTCTCTTTAGTTTAAACCTTTGGTGGCAGCTCTGTATCTTCTTTAGTTTATACTTTTAGTGGCAGAGTAGCAGCTCTATCTTCTTGAGTTTCTCAAAAAACCCATGCTGTGTAACTGTGGGTTGTCTCCAATGGGATTTTTTTGGGATAACATTTGGAACAGCGGTTTATTTCAACATTTGGCGCTGTGTAGACTGCTCCAAATTATGAAATGAGCTATTTTGAAATACACTCCAAATAAGCTACGCCCTTTCCATAGCTCAAATTCTGTAGCTTATTTTGAGTTAAGGGTGCAGTGAAGACACACCCTAAATGGGGTAAAAGGCTTTTCAAAATTGAAAAAATATAAAAGGAATGAAGATTAAAGATTCTCAGATGACATATTGAGGAGAGGAAATTAGAAGCAGGTGACAATATTTCTTTAAAAAGATATGATATGGTTGATGTAGGTGAATTGAGAAGCTGGTGAATTCAGTGTTTGTGCTTTTTCCTCTTTGGTGGAACCAAGTGATGCAGAAAGTGCATTGGTTATTTCAGAACCTGTAACCCTATCTCTATTTCACTAGGATGCTAGACTTTATAACAAAGTAACCTTGTGTGCAACTAAGGTGCTGCCTTCTGCACAATATATAATCTCATTTAGAAGTTCCTGTTTTATGGGACTGGATTGAAAGAGTAATTTAATATGGAACTGTCATGCTGAGAGTGAGGAAAATCTAGAGCAATTAATTCATTTGACCACTGCAAAGCATTTCAATGTGAACTTCATTCCTATTCACAATTTTATAAAAGCCAGCAAGTCATCAAATATCTGCTGCACACTGAAGAGCAGATTTTGTTTTTCCTCTCTCTCTAGATTGTAATTGACCTGCCTTGTTGCTTGTTTATGTGGAAACCAGGCATGGCTTTAGAGAGAGGCTGGATTGGGCTGTGCATTTCAAGAGGGCATCGTGACTTTGGACATAATTTCATCACCAAAATAAGTTGCTCAGCATGAAAGATCAACATTTCACAAGCCCAATCTCCCATGCTAGTCTACTTTTGCTGTCCTATGTGGTCCACATATGCTGTGCTCTGGGCCATATTCCAGGACTCATATTGTAAGGGAGAAGCCAGCTACCATAAGAGACCACTTTCCTATTTTAGCACTGATCCCTCCTCTCCATGTATCAGGCTTAGCATTCCAAGAACAGAGAAGAAGAAAAAAGAATGAGGGTAAACATTTTTGACTGGAAAAACAGAGCATCAAAAATTCCACAATCATTATTTATACTCACAGGATTGTGTGTGACTAATCTGTTGTCAGGGCTGTTCCCCACTCTGGCACTCCAAGTGAAGAAGGTGGGGGCTGGCAAAGACCTTAAATACCTTGTCTCTGTAGGCTCTGCTTAGGGGGGGAAAAAAAAAGCTCCCCAGAGTCACAGATGCACTGGCTCTGGAAAAAAACAACAACCCCAAAGCTACCACCATCAAGTGATTTCATCCTAAAAAACAGGAGGGAACACTTGAATTCCTTCCCCAGGGTAGCCCAAGACCTTTTGCTTCAAAAGAGCTTGAAAAAAAGAGAGAAACAAGCAGCAGTCTCTGGTAACTGACCACCCAGTCTTAGACGGGCAAACGCAGACGTCCTGTAAGTTTCCAGGATACAAGAATCAAATCATCATGTTAAAGTGATTTTTATTAACTAACAAAAGATATACTTGATAAAACATAGTTGGTGGCTAGGTGTACAGAGCAACTAAGTAAAACAAATTAAAACACAGAAAAAAATCTCTGGGAACAACTCTGAGATAGTGAATGGGCGAGGGAAGACATGGTTTCTCACAAGTTTAAACCAAACAACTAAAACCAAAGAAAAATACCCTGTTCGCGACTAGATACACTTTTTGCCCTTTTACTCACGATCCCTTCCTGGCATGGCATCTTATACAATTCAAATTTCAGTATTGTATCCTCATTGGTTTTCTGGCCCCCTGCCAACACACATCTAGCTAACTGAGTTTAACTCCTTAGTCACCAGGTGAGTTTAACTCATTGTCACCTTTCCAAGACTAATATGCTAGGATTCAAATTTTATTTTGACCAGCTAGCCAAAACGAGGCTCCTTGTGTTAAAACAAAGTCCCCATGTAGTGGTAGCTATCTGAAAGAGATGAGGTAGAAAACCCATCTATTTACTATTTTTATTTGCAGCAGAAAGGAAGCATATTACTATGGGCTGACACATTATTTTATAGGAAAAAACATAGAATCTGCAGCCTTATACATCCTTTGTCATGTATTTGGGAGCCATGTGATGGCTTAATTTCCATAAGGGCCTGCTTGCTCTCATCTTGCCCAGTCTCATGCATCAAGGTTCAAACGCTTTGACCCTGCAAATCCTTGTGAGATGCCCAGCATGAAACAAAGTTCTTGCACAAGTGTAAAATGTGGGAGTAGGCGCGGGTAAGTGGCAGGCACACTCCTCCTTAAGCATATTGCAAACCTCCAAGATGCTGGCTTTCTTACCTCTAAAGGCACAGGGTTCAAAAGAGGCAAGGAGCAAGTGGAAGTGATGCTTGAGAAGATGTAAGCTTGAGTATGATCCTCCTCATGCTGCACTGTTACCTGCTTCCTCTTCCCACCCAAGTGTGCTCACGCTGGCTTCAATGAGTGTTCCACTACCGATTTCAGTAGAAGGATAAGAGCCATAGAACCTATTCATGGTAGTAGGCAGACTGAAATTGGCAGCTGCACAGCAGATGTGATGAATGCAGAGCTATATTCCTTTGTCCTTGATTGTCATTTATCTAGGTGCTGCTCTGCACCAGCATGGAACAGAATGAAACCCAAAGCAGTTTAACAGAAATCATTATACCAAAATATGTACTGTTTTCAGGCATACAGCAACACAATGTGAGTGGGTAAAAGTATATTAGAACACTAAAATGGCCCACATTTCATTCCCTTGCTTAAAGTGAACCACATTCTAACTCTCTTTTAATGTACAATTCCAGGGACACTACCTGCTTTACCAATTGCCTACCTAGACCTTTCCTCCTCCCCCACCTTTCCAGTTATGCAAGATTACCATCCATCAGCAGATCCATTGCTAAGTGGTGGTGTCCTTGTACCAGTGCGCTTGGTGCTTTGCACTCATATTGTGGGTTATCGAGAGGCACTGACCCACTATTGGAAATGTTCATTTGAAATTTGGGATCTTTTTCTAAAGTTCTCAGACCCAGCTCCCACTGGATTCCATAAGACAGCCTTTCAACATTTTGTTAGGGCAACTAGAGCATGGGATGGTGTTCTCTTATAACCTATGCCCTCTCACTGTGGAGCAGTAACTTGCTCTGATGGAAGGTGAACCACTTCTAGAAGTTAATAAGCCTGCTACACAGGTCTGGCTAACAGATGTTGATGAGTTCAGAGCATAGCATCGTGTGGCTTTGTGACTCCCAAAACTGCTAGGTGTAATGTACTGTCCCATATATGGCACTTAGACCTCTTACAGAGGGAGAGAAAGAGTTTGCCCTACTGCCTTAGCTGAGCCAGATGGCTTTTAGCTCAAACAGTAGAAGCTAATGCATTAAGCTCCAGTGGTCCCAGTTTCAGTTCCACCTGCTAGAAGCAGAAGTCTTATTCTATCCCTACTGCTAATAGTCGTCTCCAAGGAGTTATATTACATTATACAGAGAGAAGCAGCTGGTTACAAAAGAGGGTAATTTAATGTGGGCAGAGAAGGGGGAACTTTCTATAAGATATAAACCTGACAATGTTAGTGTCACATGAGGCAAATTGATTAGTCAGCTATTTAAAGCTGCACTCGGATGGCATGCCTACCAAATTCAAGGAAACCTTTTACCATGTTCCACAATGTAAACAAGATTCATGAATATAATCCTGTTTCAGAAAGTTACTGCAGCACATGCCAAACTATAATCATACTGAATTGGGACCTACGTTTGCGTTTTGCTGTTAATCCCCCAGGATGAACTATTGGTTATGTGTTAGACTGTTTTGTTCCTCTTTGAATAAACTTTTTCCGTTTTCATTCAGTAACTAACAAACATTGTTTTGACAAGAATTAGCAGAGGTTTTTTTTGTGGTTTCCATTGTTTTTATTGTGTTTGTAGATGATCATTTGAAAGAGTAAATGAATTGTTGCAATGAAAGGAACAGATACTGCAGATTTAAATTCCAGAAATCAAGGCTATGTATTGTAAAAAACACTTGGGATAACTCCTTTGTCTGCCCATCACTTTGCTTATTCCTGCAGTCTAATTGCTTCAGCTTGGCTGTTCCTAGGGAAACCCTGCTAAACTCTTCAGCTGAGTCTTGCCTGTGAAGCAGTTTTACTTCTCTTTAAAATGAGCAGATTAATAGGAGAATCAATGTTTTCTTTTCACATCTATTCACTAGAGCTTACAATAGGTGAGATTAGCGATTTTTGGAAGACAGGAGGGGATCACAAATGAAAACCAGGAGGTTTTATTATTGTCCCATTATGTGGACTTAAAAAAAAAAAGTAGACTTCACAACATGCAAGAACTTTAATAATAAAAAGAGGAAAGCTATGCCTAAAATTTGTCCCAGGAGTCACTAATAAATCCTGACCATGAACTAACTCTGTAGAGGGGCAGTTATGAATTTTATTACTCTCCTGAATTTTAGGTGCTCAAGTGCAGTTGTCCTCCTTTGACTTGCCTTAAAATTCTCACAGTGCCTAAAAGACCTGTGTTGCAGAGGTCATTGTCATGTCTTGCACTCCTACCATGTTCTTGGGCTGTTGATCCATGACCTTTGGGATTCCTCCAAGAGCTCCAGTAATCACTGGCATCATCTTGGTTCCAGTTTTCCATAACTGTGGCAAAGGTTTTTGATTTTTTTTTTTTTTGCTGGTGTCGCAGTATCCTTTAACATGGTGCAATGAAGTTTACAGACCTGATATTAAGACTGAAGGAGTGATGGAGCAGTATTGGGCCAAGAAAGCTGTGTCTCTCAAAAGCTGCAGAGCATGTTTCACATGGAGGTCTTACTGAAAAGAGAATGCTAACAGTTAAATTAGGGTGGCGTGGAGAGTGGTGTGGAGAGTCTGTCTGCTCTTGGAAGGTAGCTAGGCTGTAAGCTCTGGGAAAGGGTGATCAGACAATGGACCTGGATTGCAGATAAGGTCAGGGAGGTCAAAGGTCTGACCCTTTTTTCTCCCACCTTCTCCCTGAAACTGTACATTGAAAAAGAGTTGGGAGGCTCTAGCTAATTATCTGAATTGTTGAGACTGAGAGCAACCCTTTGCTGAGAGTGCAAAAAACCGTGTGTCAGGATGATGCCCCAAACTGAAGGGTGAACAGGGTGGTAGATGGAGGAGGTTGGTCTGGTATCAGCTAAAGGGGCACTTAGTGTCTCCTCCCCTTTGTTCCTGGAGCCCTGGCCTGGGCTCAGGTAGAGGACAAGTACCTGAGTCCCCCTCTCCTTACTCCCTCCTCCTCCTCTGGCCAACTGAGTCTGCCCAGCAGGGCCATCCCAAGGCTCTGGGAGACGGCTGAACTGGCCTCCCCTCCCCAAGTGAAGCTGCCCCCACATGATCTTGTCATCTTTCCTACAACCACTATGTCCAGCCATTTTGCATTGTGGTGATTGCCAGACCCCATAAAATCATAACCACTTTGTCCTCTGGAGAGCTTTCAGTTAGATAGTAATTGTACAGAATTTGTTTAATTCTGTACTTGTGAGAGAGACTCCAGTACAGACACTTGGTGACCTCATTGTGTCTGTTCGTTTATTCTCTCCCAGCCAGGCTCCTGCAGGCACTCAGTACAGGCACCATTGTCTCTTCCTTTTTGGAGCACATTCTGTAATTTGGGGAGCAGTCCTGCTGGTAATTTTTGTTTAGAAAGTAATTAAGCCTTCAGGATTGCTCTTCTGCAGACATAATGAGGCTCTGTTGTTCTATCCTTCTATAAGTCGGCTATTTGTTGTTTATCACTGCTGGACTGGATTTCTTTCCACCTCTGTCCGTGCATTGATTTTTTCTGTGTATCTTTCAAGATTTTGCTATTTGGTTCATGCTTTCTTTGGCTGGGATGTATATTTGGTCATTGCTTGTTAGCACAACCAGATGATACCTTACTTTGGCTCTTATTCCCATATACTTTGATGTTACAGTCTTCACTGTCAGTTGCTTCTTCTATAAATAGCAAACCTTTTCCTCCACTGCATTGTTGGATATACAGCCTGTCCACATTTTGATTGATATTCATTACAGTATTTGTTGTCTTGAGCTATCTTGTGTGGATTTAATATTTTACATTCTTCTCTTGATCACTCAGGCAGTGTACTATATATTTTTGGTGTCATCCATTTATTAATGGTTTGGAATAATTTCTTTGATTTGAATTTTGTCCTAAGAATAGTTCTTTTTCATCTGTAATCTCTTCCCTCATTTCTTCTTTGACTTCCTTATGTTGTAGTTCTGACTGTTTCCTGATTCCATATTCTCTGTGGTATCCATTCTGGGAGAGAGCTTGGATAGTATCTTGGGTATGTCTACACTATAGCACTATTTCGAATTAGCTTATTTTGAATTAACTAATTGGAAATAACGCATCTAGACACAAAAACTAATTTGAAATAGCATTTTCCTATTTCGAAACAGCGCGTCCACACTGATTGGACACTGGATCACATTTAAAGGCAGCTGAAACCGGTTCCAACAGGGCATCAACTCAGTAATTGCTTTGAGCAGCTGCTGTCTGAGGCTATCTGAGGCTCGTGCTTAAAGGGACCCCCCTGGACAGCCGGTTCTCAGCCTTCCTGCTTGCTTGCCTTCCTTGCCGAGGGACAGCAAAGCATTTTCCTCTCTACCTGCTTCGGTCGCTCTCCTTTGGGACACCGCAGCGCTTGGCACCATGGAGACAGAGCCGCCCTGGGCACTCTGGTGCTCATGCTAAATGTCTTGCTGCAAAACTGGCAGCAATTGGTGGGGGCTGCCTGGCACCTTCTGCTGCAGGCCAGCCCCCTGGCCCTTCCCCTGCCCCCCCGCAGGGGCCCTGGAGGAGCGGTGCCTGGACACCAGTGTGCCCCGCCACATCTGGCGTCTGGAGACCAGCAGCGACTGGTGGGACTGCATCGTCCTGGAGCGCTGGGGAGACCAACAGTGGACCCAGAACTTCAGGATGAAGGACGCTTTCCTGGAGCTGTGCAAGTGGCTTGCCCCCGCTCTGTGGTGACGGGACACACGCAGGCAGTCTGGGGCTCTGTGATCCTCTGACTACTGGGGCCAGTTCACGGACATCAATGTGGGCTGGTCCAGCAAGGCACATGACGTGCGGGTGTACCGCAACTCCTCTGTGTGCCAGAGGCTGCATGCCGGGACTTTCTT